>JAQPPZ010001108.1:0-1200000 GCA_028583015.1 Wollemia nobilis
GTTTAAAAAAATATTCCTGCTCTTTTCATAATTTATTTTTTGACCTGTAAATTTTTCATAAGAATAAAGGACTTTTTTAAACTCCAAATATTCTTCCTCTTTAGCTTTACCAAGAAATAAAGTATCATCCACAAACTATTGATGAGACAAAGCTTAACAAATGGATGAATGTTTTATACCTTTGATATTACCATCATTTTTCTTTCTTTCCAAAGTTCTTCCCAGGGTATCTACCATAATGATAAAGAGATATGGAGACAACATACCTCCCTTCCTGTGGTAGAAGAAAATAATCCAATAGAATGTATATTTATCAATATTGAAAAGCGGGGATTAGAAATACACATACCAGCCCATACCCTCCATTTTCACTGAAACCCATTCACTCCATTATTTTATCTAAGGACCATGAAACCCTATCATAGGATTTGTTCATGTCCAACTTAAGGAACATGTCTAACCCTTTTATCATTTGAAGAGAGTGTGTTGTTTCATAAATGAAAATTATGCTTTCAGTAACCTGCTTACCTTCCACATAACCTCCTTGATCTTCATTAATTATTGAGTGGATGATGTTTTTCAACTGAATGGCCAAACATTTAGTAAAATTTTTGAAAATTATATTACACAGGTTAATTGGTATAAATTCCTACAATTTATCTACCCCATATTTCTTGGTAATTAAAGCAAGAAAGGTATTATTCCATTATTTCAGCAACTTACCAGATTCTTGGGCTTCTTGGATTGCATTGACTACATATTCTCCAACAATATCCCAGTGATGTTGAAAAAAAATTGGTGGAAAATCATTTGGCCTCGGAGCCTTGGATGATACCATAGAGAACACAAATATTTTAATTTCCTCCTTAGAGATTGCCTTGCATAGATATTCATTCGTTTTATCATCGACTCATTTAGGAACATTGTTAATGATGCTTTCTATTTCCATGTTGCACTCAATTTTTTCTTTTCTAAGAAGGTTCTAAAAGAAAGTAATGGTCATTTTTTAATATCATTTAAATCATCATACTTTATTTCATATTTCCCCATAAGGTAGAGGATTTTATTTTTGTTCCTATGTCTCATAGTCAAAACATGGAAAAATTTAGTGTTTCTATCACCTTCCATGAGCCACAAAACTCTGGATTTCTATTTCCAATGAATTTTCTCTTGGGCAATGGTATTATGATACTCTGTAAGGGGTTGTTTTTAATTTTCATGCAAATCTGGTTTTATACTCTCCATTGTTTCCTATATATATTGGATATCCTTTTTAATATGTCGTTTTATTAAATTGATGTTACCAAAAACCTATTTATTCCAAATTTTGATTCGATACTTGATGTTCTTTAATTTTTGGGTAACTCTATACATTGTTGATCCTTGAAACTCCTCCTACCACCAAGATTAAAATTTATTTGTAATGTATGGGTGCATATTCTGTATGATCTCATACCTAAAAGGTGCTCCTATCTGCTTCCCCACTTTTATATATCCATTAAAAGGGGAATGTGATATGATCCTATTATGGGAATACATGTAAGTCTATGAATATTGTTTATACTTAGCCAACTATCAGAAATAATAACTCTATCCAAGCACACTTGAATGTGATTATCTCCCATCCTTTTGTTTGTCCACGTAAACTTACCTTTACACATATCCAGGTCAATCAATTTATTATTCTAAATAAAATCATTAAAAACTTATATACCTTGAGTGATGTTAACCCTTCCTCCATTTTTTTTCCTCTGTTCTTAAGATTGTATTTAAGTCACCCAAAACCATCTAATGCAAATTAATGAAAAGAATCCCTTGAAAAGATAGCTTATTCCACAGATGGAATCTCTCACAATAATCATTTTGAGCATAAACCCCTGTCATTACCCAACATAAGTTAGTATTTTGTTATTCAATTTGATTGTGTAGAATCTCTCCTCTTGATCAATTAAAGTGCCCTTAAAATCCATTATATACCAAAATATGCAAATACCTCTAGCAATACCTTGTGTTGGGCTTATGATTCATTCAACATTCGATCAAACCTTTTTCTGAATAATGTAAAGTTTTTTTGTATTAATTTTAGACTCTTGAAGATAAACAATATCAAGTTTTACTTCCATGAGTATATCTCTAACAATTATTATTTTCCAAGGGGAATTTAGCCCCAGCATGTACCAAGAAAGGATTTTTATTTTTTGATTTTGTTTGATGGGCTTTTACCCTTACCCATCCATTCTTCATTTAGATCTAATTCTTGTCCCCTTCTCTCTTGTAATTTTTGTTCTTCTTTTTTGGGGCATCTTCCATGCTTTCTTTTCTCATAATTACTTGTATTCTTTGTATTTTTTGTATGTTTTGTAGGAGGATCATTTTCTCTCATTTGGTTACATCCTATCAGATATTATTCAACTACTAATTGAGTTACCCCTCTAGTATTTTGCTGAATCTTATTTGCATACCCTCCTTAGACTGCTTTGAGTTTTCTATTATGCTTATATTCTTTCATTCCTAAAATTGTTTAGTTTTGTTCTTTGAACTTAAAACCTGATCTAATGCTATTACGACAACACAAAAAGGTATTTATTATGAAATATTATACTTGCACTTTAATGTTTTCCAAGTAAAACTTGTGGTTTTCAAAATAACATAAGAAGATAACTATCATGGACAATCATCCTTTGTACTTAAATAATAAATCATTTATTGAGGTTATATCTTGTAGATTAGATTCTCTAGACAAGCATAAACTATTAGTAAACAAGTATCATTCTAAATAATATAAACAAAAATAGGATATTAATAAAAATAAAAGTGTTGTTTGGAATGGGAAAAGGATAGGAAAACCCTCAAAGCAAGAACAAAATATAAAATAAACAAATACACAAATATATAAACTTAAAGGGGTAATGATTTGGAAAATAAAAATAAATAACTAAGGTGTTAACAAAAATTGGGGATATAAATATAAGAAATAAAGATAAATATTTTATCATAGAATATTTTAAGGGTATGAATAAGACCATTTAAAAATAGTTATAAAGGAATTACTATGATACTTAGTCTTGGTTTTATTTTAATACAAGAAACAAAACTAATTAATTAAAATCATAATGATATTGTAATGTCATCATTTTTTAATCCTTAATAATCTAAAAATCTATGGATAATTGTTGTTCTAACATAGTATTAAAGTATGATATATATCTTAAATGTTGAATTAATAGATGTTGGGAGGTTGAAAGTGAACCCCTTGTACTTCATGGGTGCCACAACCCATTGCAATTGAAGCCTTGGCATGTATCACCACCTTAGTCAAGAAAGCACATCTAATGCCCTATGATTCATGAAGGGGAATTAGTCTTGGGAAGTTTAAGAGAATGTGGGACATGGCTCCCATCATAAAACCTCCAAGGTTTTATTAGTTAAGGTTAGTTCCTTGATTTTGGATATCTTCATTGCCACTTGTCATTTTATTCCTACTCTTCTACTTTTAATCTAATTGCTTTAGAGGAAATAATTCATACAATGCAATTAAAAGTAAAGTGGACAAATAGAAATATATCTAAGTATATCTAATGAGAGTGATGGAGTAAAGAAGAAGAAGATGCAATTTCTATCTCAACTCAGTGGGATTAGTGAACACATGAATAATGAATAACTAAAGGTTAAATGTATATTGTCTTATACAAATAACATGCATAATCAAAAGGGGCTTGGGACCTTACATATAGTTGGCTCAAGGTTTGAGTTTAGACTGAGCAAGATAAAAGAAAAAGAAGAGGGCAAATGTTGCAAGCCAAATGCTTGACATAGCAATAGATCCATAATCCTTATTTTATATCATAGGACTAATATTTATATTATTATTTATAAAATTTTAGAATTTAAAATTACCTCTCAAAAAATAGAGGGAAATAAAAGGCCATGTACATCAATATATGTCATCATAGGAAACAAACTAGAGGTTCACTAGGTTTTATTAATTGCAAGTAAAACACTAAAAAAATAGTCCTCTAAAGGTACCCTCTAATAGATTTGAATGCTATAACTCTTTAATCCTAACCACTGGGTTCCAACATCTTATTGCCATGGTGTCTTTGTTGAATAAAAAGGGAGAGGGTTATTTTGCATAGTCTTTCTCTTTAGGTTGTAGTCATGTCTTCAATATGGGACTGTAGTGGTAAACCCACTATAGTTATGGTGGATCCTAGGTGGCTTTTGACTGGTTGGAGGTTAGAATTCAAACCTTGATAGCCTTTCTATTAGGTGCGGAATCAAACCCAAAGTTTGCTAGTTGTAGTCACAAACTATTTCAATTCATCTTTGATAGGTGTCTTGGACCACAAACACTGCCAATAGCTCTTCTAGATATTCTATAATCCTTCAAGTATTTATGGTGTATACTCCTATTGGATCCAATGAAGAAGAGTCTCTAAGTATTTTTCATTTAATACTCTTAAGCTTTTATTTTTATTTTTTGCTTTTTAATATTTGCAATGGTTATTAACAAAATGTATAGTTTCAAATTCATTATGGATATAGTTTTATTGGCTAGTAGAATAAAAAGGGAGAGGGTCTAGTAAGAACTAATTTTGCATAGTCTTTCTCTATAGGTTGTAGTTGTGTCTTCAATATGGGACTGTAGTGGTAAACCCACTATAGTTATGGTGGATCCTAGGTGGCTTTTGACTAGTTGGAGGTTAGAATTCAAACCTTGATAGCCTTTCCATTAGGTGCGGAATCAAACCCAAAGTTTGCTAGTTGTAGTCACAAACTATTTCAATTCATCTTTGATAGGTGTCTTGGACCACAAACACTGCCAATAGCTCTTCTAGATATTCTATAATCCTTCAAGTATTTATGGTGTATACTCCTATTGGATCCAATGAAGAAGAGTCTCTAAGTATTTTTCATTTAATACTCTTAAGCTTTTATTTTTATTTTTTGCTTTTTAATATTTGCAATGGTTATTAAAAAAATGTATAGTTTCAAACTCATTCTGGATATAGTTTTATTGGCTAGTAGACAAAATTCTAAAAAGAAAAATGAATATTTTAACAATTTTTTTTTTTTAAATTAAATTAAATTAAAATTAATTAAATAAAAAAAACTAAACTAAATTTTACCTAATTCTAAGGCTCTATTAATTAAGAAGAAAAATTATTCTCATATGAAAGAAAGTTGGAAATTCAATAAAGAATATTTTTATCTATTAAATTTTAAAATTAAACATTTTATAAATAAAATGTAATAATTTTAAAGGTAAACTTTAAAAAATTAAATATGCTTGTTCAAGAAACAACATTATTATCAAGGTAACATATTCACAAGGTATTTCAAGGATGGTGTTGGTCTTATGAAAATGTAACATATTCATAACTTACTACTATTTTGGTTATAATGTTATTCAACAATTGTCATCAAAATTTACAACTTGATTTTAAATATATACTATATTCTACATAAGTTTCGGGTTGGATGCCATGCCTAATTTTATTTATAAGCATGTAAATATTGATAAAGAAATATTATAGAAAATAACATAAAACCATGAATGAACACATATATACGTAAAATTGATTAATATTTTTCTAATATATTACATCAAAGGTGAAATGTCTCTTTAAATACAATAGAATATGACATACTTATTTCTTATAAATATTTTGCTTAATTTTAGACATTTATTTCAAGCCTATCATGAAATTATTAAGAATTATGGAATAATAAGAATGAGAGATGACAAAAATTGAGGCTACAAGATTTTTAAACATATAAAATAAAATATACTTACTATAAAAAATATTGTTCCTAATGTTATCTAATATACAAATATATATTCTTATGAAAATAAAATAAAATAGTCATACATGCTAATTAAGAGGACATAGTCCTATGCATTAAGCTTATGGAAATCTATGTAGAATGAAGCAAAAAAGAAAAAATCAAAATCATTATTCTTTGGATCTTATATGCAATTGTCACTCATTAATTTCTAGTTTATGTATAGTGATGGAGGAACCTTAGGAAATGAAATGATTTATATTTTTCTTATGAATATGAATTAGCTTGCCATTTACAATATCCTAAATTTTATATTATTTGTAGATAGTGGTCAAAAAAACTAGAAAGTATGCTTTTATATATAAGAGCATATACTCTTCATTAAAACAATTAATGTATAAAATACATTGATTTGTAGCAAGGGGGTTGATGAGACTATTGAAGATTTAAAAATATGAATGAAAACATATTTCTATAATATCTAAAATTATATAAAATATTGAAGATGATTGTGGATAGTTTTTAGAATTTTATATTTCATAATGTGAGAGGCACAAGGGGCCATAGTATAGCCAATACCATAACATATGGTTTCATAGTATAGTAGTTAAAATAAAACATATTAGAAGCAACATAGTGCTAACTATAATATATGATCTAAATAAATTTATATAATACATATTGGGGGTATAGAGGGAAGAGGATATGTTGGTTCATAGAAAATACAAGAGAATAAAAATTAATTTACATGTCATCCTCTTATATACAATTATGCTTAGTTTCAATTTTTCCTAATTTGATATCATAGATGTTGAAAAACAAATTGTAGCAATAAAAACTGCATCCTAACAATATAAATAACAAAACAAGCAAATGCAATGAAAAGAAATGTGTATTTGTATTAATGTGTGTTCTCCTTTTACAATGAAATACCCTAGTGTTCAAGGGTATGATCACAAAGAATACTTGTTTCTTAGTACAATATGAAAGGGGGAGAAAACCCCTTTTATAAAACAATAGAAATCAAGTGCCAATGTTTTCATATTGCAATCAAAAGAGTGTGGGTGGGCTTGTGTATGCTTGCAGGCCACCCTCGCTTCAATATTCATCCAAGAACCTATCACCTACATGCAAATCCTTTCAAACACAAGAGGGTAAATAGCATATGAGAGACCTTAACTGTGTAACACTCATATTGATGTAAAGATAGCAATAAAATTCTAAAATAAAATAATTGTAGAGACCAAAAAGATGTGTAGGATATAAAACAATCAAAATTATACCTTGTGGTATTAACTATGTTGATTTGGGGCTGATACTAGTTGACTTTGTGCAAAAAAATCAAACTATGTTTGGGATCTGTATGCTATGTTTGGGACTCATAGGCTATGTTTAGGACCCGTAGGCCACATTTGGGACTACTCAAATACAATAGACTACATTTTGTAAACACATTCTATATTTTATACTATGTAAATAAAAGTCCATGCATTTGGGGATATCTTGTAGAGAGGCTCAAATTGATCTCTTCAACTTTCGTGGCTTAAACCTCTAGATAGATGTGATCTTCTTAGCATAATTTTAGTAACATGATAGTACCTGTTCAATACCCATTTCATTAATGGAATGGTGGGGTATTTGTAGGATTATGGAATGTGAGGAGTGTGAGGATAGGTGGCAAGCTAGGATAGCCAAGTAGTAGTGATATGATAGCCAAGTTTCTTGGGTAGTTAGAGTGATTCACTTAGAGTATCTCACTTAGGGGTAGAGGTGAAAAATGGGGTGTTTATGAGGTTGAGGGATGTGGCAAGGGGATGGATAGTGGTGGTTAGGACACATTGCAAAAAGGGATATAGGGTATCCTATATGATATTTTCTAGATTTTACTAAATCTGGAAAAGAGGATAATGTCTTCAAAAAGCCTAAGTTAGATTTTTAGAAACATTTTTATTATGGGGTATGCAACATGAATTGGTTTTGTGATTTTTTAGGGTTTGGTGTCTATAGATACCTATTTTTAGATCATGTTACATGAAACACAATGCAATGAAAACATAAGACACACCTAGTTTATTAGGTGGAGGAATTGATTCTATTGCATCAACATAGCGATTGAATGATTAATGCAAATTTTGGTTTTTGGATTACCCCTCAAGTGAAAAATGGATGGAAGATGAGACATATGAAATTGATGAGTTGATTTACTAATTTGGATGGTGGAGTAATTTGATTTATTGGATGAAAATATCACAAATCAAGATCAAGCAAATTATCCCATGTTTGGAGTGGGTATGTGTTGTCGAAACTTTACTTTTTGGTAGAATTATGTGTAATTTTGATGTGGTAAATGGACCAGTCCATGAGGGTGTGTTTTTTACCAATTTTGTAAATAGTATAGTGCATACCAATTTGAAATTTGTAAAGGTTTTGCTTTTGTGACCCCGCAAAAAGGGTTTGATGATAGACTTTTACAAATTTTCTTGGACATATACGAGTCCAAAATTGAGTTACCAAATTGATTTGATTTAGGATAAGAAGGATTGGGGTGATGTATGTCATGCATGTGAAATCTTGTGATTTGGTGGTTTTATGAACTTTTTGTAACATTTTTGGGATGTTTTAGGGCCTTTTAGTGCCTTTTGGGAGGTTTTGGGGCTTGTTAGGGCCAAACATAGCCTACATTTGAGCTTTCCCAAATGCAAGCTATATTTGGGCATGCCTAGAAATTAAGACTATATTTGGGTACACTTGGAAAACACAAACTATGTTTGGGTGCAATATTTTTGGATATAAATAGATAGTTTTGGCCCATTTTTCTTCATTCTTGCATTTTTGAGTTGCTTGCTTAAGTTTAAGGGAGTGAAGGATTGTGTTGCGATGGAGGGGAAAGCACCATGGTTGGATTAGGAGGGCACGTAGGAGAGGTAAGTGTGTATGTGATATATTCATAGTTTACGTGTTTTATTTATGTTTTTATTTTTTTTGTTTCTTTTGATTTATTTTTTCTTGCAATAGAAGGGGGGTGGGTGAATTTTTTTTGAAATGGAAGAAATAGAATGTATGATTGATTGATGTTTTTTATTGTTGTTTTGATGCAGTTGAAGATGTTGGTGGTACAACACTACTTTTCTCTAGTTCTACCTTAGATTAGGAAGGCACTAACATATGATAATTGGAAGCGATTGGAGAAAGTGGGATTGGTGGGGACTAGACGGGTGGATGTGGTTAGGGCAGATGAGGGGTACCTATCAAATTTGGTAGAGAGGTGACATATCGATAGGGGGAACTTCTAGCTCCCCATAAGGGAGATGACTATTACATTATAGGACATGTATCTGTTAGACTTACAACGACACTGAGAGGGGGGGTGAATCAGTGTAGCTTATTAAAATCTTAAATCTATAATTCTTAATGCTGAAGTAATGCAAACTTAAAAATAGATACAACAATTATAACAAGAGAGCATCACACAACACAATATTTCAACGAGGTTCACCAATGTGGCTACTCCTCAAAAATTTATTGCTTGGACTACCATCCAAATCCAGCCTTAGCAAAGCAATCAATTTTACAATAAATTTACCAGCACCTACTGGAAGGAGCACCAACCCCTGATTTATCTGCACCAACAAAAAGGAGCACCAACCCCTGATTTACCAGCACCAACTAGGAGCACCAACCCTTGATTTATCTGCACCAACAGAAAGGATCACCATCTCCAGATGCCAAGTAGCAGCTTGGACTGCAATTTTGAATCTATATATGTTACAAAAAAATACCTTTGCTTTCACAAGACCCTGACAGGTCTACAACTTACTCAATCTCTCTCACTGTTCGTAAGACATTCACATCTGTTGTACTACTGCAATCGAACTCAGTGATCAACTTCACCCTTTGTGCACTCTGTGCACTCTGCTTTCTCTATGCACACACTTTGCACACTCCGTGTAATTACAGTCAAACAATCATCTCTGCGCTTTGTGCACTCTGATCTTTGTGCACTTTCACTTCGCACTTAGCTCGATTCGACACGACTCGCTCACTCTACGCACTATGGATGAATATCACAGTCTCTAATCAATTCCATAGTTCTCCAAATAGCCCTCCTTTTATAATAGAAATTTCATGATGAAAACTTCAATCTTAGTTGACTGTGTAAACCCTAATCTTAGTCAACTGATATCACAACTGTTAACCCTAATCTTAGTCGGCTATGATCAAAATGCATCAGCTTCTACTCATGAAGATGTTCGGGTTAACCTTCTGTTCTTGTGCTCTTACGACCTGTAGTGAAATCGTGACATTTCTGTCTCTGTGGCTTCTCTTGTTGTTGTTGCCACAAAAATACATGTCGCGATATCGCGACACTTTTTCCTCTGTACGCTTCACCTTGGCTTTTGTCACGATATCGTGACACTTCTGTCTTCATAGCCTTTGAATTTATTTTTGTCGCGATATCATGACACTTCTATCTTCGTAGCCTTCGACTTTCCTTATGTCGCAATATCATGACACTTCTGTCTTCGTAGCTTTTGACTTTGCTTTTCTCACGAAATCGTGACACTTCTGCCTTCATCGATTTCCTTTCTACTTTTGTCGTGATATCGTGACACTTCTGCCTTCGTCAACTTCCTTTCAGCTTTTGTCACAAAATCATGACACTTCTGCTTTCATACTTCACTTCTTGGCTTTTGTCGTGAAATCGTGACACTTCTACTTTCAAATTCTTCTACTCTGATTTTATCGTGAAATCATGACACTTTTCCCGTTGAGGTCTTGCTTTCTGTTTCTGTCATAAAATCGTGACACTTACTACATCTGTATGCTTTCTTTACAACTCGTCATGAAATCACGACACTTTCTGCTTTCGTACACTTTCTTTAGAACCCATCACGAAATCGTGACACTTTCTGCTTTCGTACGTTTTCTTTACAACCCGTCGTGAAATCGTGACACTTTCTGCTTCTGTACGCTTTCTTTAGAACCCATCGTGAAATCGTGACACTTTCCACTTTACTTTCTCTCTCCTCAAACTTGTCACAAAATCGTGATAGTTCTCACTTCAAACTATTTCTTCTGCAACACGTCACGAAATCGTGACACTTTTCACTTAACTTTCTCTCTCCTCAAACTTGTCACAAAATTGTGATAGTTTTCACTTCAAACTCTTTCTTTTGCAGCACGTCGCAAAATCGTGATTGTTTTCCTTCCTTGTTCGTTTTCTTCCAACATGTCACGAAATCGTGACAGTTTTTCAACTTGCCTTCTTCTCTTCCAACATGTCATGAAATCGCGACAGTTTTTCAACTTGCCTTCTTCTCTTCCAACTTGTCACGAAATCGTGACAGTTTTCCCTACTATTTCTCTCTCCTCCAATATGTCACGAAATCATGACATTTTTTCAACTTGTCTTCTTATTTTCCAACTTTTCGCGAAATCGTGACAGTTTTCCCTACTATTTCTCTCTCCTCCAATATGTCGCGAAATCACGACAATTTTTCAACTTGCCTTCTTCTCTTCCAACTTGTCACGAAATCATGATAGTTTTCCCAGCTATTTCTCTCTCCTCCAATATGTCATGAAATCGTGACACAATTACCTACTGCTTATCTCTCTTCCAATATGTCACAAAATCATGACACTTTTTCTTGCTGCTTCTCTCTTTTCCAATATGTCACGAAATCGTGACACCTTTTCCTACTTTCTGAATATGTCGCGATATCGCGACACTTTTCTTACTTGTATTTTTCTTTGATTCTTTGCATATGGGCCACTTAGGTCTTCTGTGAAACACACTGTACATACTCTGAATGACTTTTGAACTTCCTGTCCACTGCATCTGAGCTTCTGAACTTCCTATCCATTGCATCAACCGATCTATTTGACTATGTTGACAACAATGACAATACTGTTGCTGCACCTTGCTCAACAATCTCCCCCTTTGGAATTGTTGGCAACACATGTGCAATTTCCTATAACTCTTATCCCCCTTTGACAATAATACCAAAGGGCTACTACAGACTCCCCCTGAGTCCATGCACAACATTCTCAGGCAAAAATTTTTACACTTAGTAAAAATCACACACATGAGCAAAAAGTTAATCAAATACTTAAATGCTCCCCCTGAGAATGTGATCCCTATAACTAGTCAATTCTTGGGAAGCATGACCACACCCAACTTATTGCGAAGGTACTCAAATGCTTCCTTGGGCAAAGGTTTTGTGAAAATATGCACTACCTGCTCTATAGTTGGAAAAAAATCCAACTTAACCTCACCTTCCACAACTTTCTCCTTCAAAAAGTGATACTGAATAGCAATGTGTTTTGTGCGTGAATGCATAACCAAATTTTTGGAGATGTTAATGGCACTGGTCTTATCACACATAACTGATATTGGTTCACTGAAGTTGATACCTAGATCTTTCAGTGTTTGTTTCATCCACAATACCTGCATACAACATGTTGTCGCTACGATATATTCTACCTCTACTGTCAATAAAGAAACTGACTCTTGTTTCTTACTATGCCATGCGACCAACCTGTCTCCAAGATAGAATGCACCTCCACTGGTACTCTTTTTGTCATCAACACATCCTGCCCAATCTGCATCTGAATATGAAATAAGAGTGAAGTCCTTGCCTTTCGAATACCATAACCCATACTCCATAGTACCCTTGAGGTACCTAAAAATCCTCTTTACTACTGTCACATGAGTCTCCTTGGAATTAGCCTAAAATCGAGCGACCATGCATACTACCTGCAAAATATCTGGTTTGGTAGTTGTCAGGTACAGTAAGCTCCCAATCATATATCTATATGTGGTTTGATCAACAAGTGGAGATTTGTCATCCTTGCTCAACTTGCAACCTATCGTCATGGGAGTTCTAACTGGCTTACAATCCTCCATTGTGAAATTTTTTAACATCTCTTTCACATATTTAACTTGAGAAATAAATATGTCCTTCTCATTCTGATTAACTTGCAATCCGAGGAAATACGACAGTTCACCAATCATAGACATTTAAAATTATTTTTGCATCTTATTTGCTAAATATTTACATGACTCATCTTTGTTGCTACCAAATATGATATCATCTACGTATACAACAAGAACAATAAGATGCCCATTTTCTGTTTTGACATACAAATTAGTGTCCACCATACCTTTCTTAAACCCTTGATGAGTGAGATAGTTGTCTAGCCTTGCATACCATGCTCGGGGTGCCTGTTTCAACCCATATAAAGCTTTCTTCAACTTGCAAATGAATTTGGGATCATCACCAAGTTGAAAACCATCTAGTTGCTCAATATAAACCTCTTCTTCAAGTTTCCCATTCAAAAACGCTGATTTCACATCCATCTGATAAACTTTGAAATTCTTGTAAACTGCTAAAGCCAGAAACATTCTAATTGCCTCAAGTCTAGCTACAGGTGCAAAAGTTTCCTCAAAATCAATACCTTCAACTTGTGCATAACCTTTACATACCAATATTTATTTATTCCTGATTACCTATCCGTCTTCATTCAGTTTGTTTCAAAAAATCCATTTAGTACCGATTACATTATTTGCAGGTCTAGGTACTGTCTCCCAAGTTTTGTTTTTCTCAATCTGATCTAATTATTCATCTATTGCCTTCATCCAACTTTCATCTTTGCTTGCTTCATCAATATTTTTGGGCTCAATGTTGGATAATAGAGAGTAGTTACCACTTTTCTTCTTGTTTGAAAACCAGTTGTGGGGTGTCCAATTATTTGCTCGCTAGGATGATTTTTCTGCCAGCTGCCTATTTTGAATTTCTTATTTTCTTCCTCTTCTGAATCATAACTTAAATCATCTGAGACAATTTTTTGTTTCTGTTTTGTTTTGTTTTCCTCATATCCTTCAATAACCTCTTCATAAATTGGGTAGTTTTCTTCATAACTAACTACTCGTTCCCTACCTTCATCAAATGTAACACTGGCACTGTCCACAATTTTCTTTAGCCTTTTGTTATAGCATTTGTAGGCTTTGCTTGTTGGTGAATAACCAACAAAAATACCTTCATCCGCTCTATCTTCAAATTTACCAAGATTATCTTCAGTTCTTTTGATGTAACACTTGCAGCCAAAATTTTTGAGATGTTTTGATGTTGCCTTTCTATCGAACCACAAATCATAAGGATTTTTGTTTTCATGTGTTCTTAGCATGTACCTATTTTGAATATACACATCAGCATAGACTGCTTCTTTCCAAATTTTGTATGCTACTCTGCTCTTAGTCAAAATAGTCTGTGCCATTTCCTGCACTGTCATGTTCTTTCTTTCTACCACACCATTTTGCTGAGGTGTCTTGGCTACTGAAAACTGTCTCCTAATGCCATATTTATCATAGTACTTTGTAAACTCATCTGAAATGAATTCTCCTCCTCTGTCTGATCTTAAATTTTTGATCCTCTTTCCTATTTCATTCTCAATGTGGTGTTTGAAAGACTTGAACATTTCAAAGGCTTTTGTTTTCTGCTTCAAGAAATATACCCATGTCATTATGGAATAGTCATCAATACACAACATAAAGTATTTGTCACTATTTATGCTTTGTATTCTCATGGGTCCACATAAATCAGTATGTATTAGTTCCAATGGTTTGCTTGTATTGTACTCTTTTGTTTTGAATGTGACTCTATTTTGCTTCCCCTTCTGGCATGAAGCACAAATGCTATTTGAAGGTTTGTTGATGGTGGGAATATCTCTCACTACCCCTTTTGAGCTGATTTTCACCAGATTATCAAAACTGATATGATCGAGCCTCTTGTGCTACAACCAATTTTGTTCTTCCTAACCAATAAAACAAGCTCCCTCTGAATTCTCTGAAAGCGTGTACAGGTTGCTAGTAGTCCTTGACCCAGTTGCTATCAATTTTCCACTATTTGTTTTTCTAACTTCACAACCCTGCTTCTTAAAAACTACTTCATGTCCTTTATCATAGATCTGATTGAAACTCAACAAGTTATGTTTCAGACCATCCACAAACAAGACTTCTTTTGACTTGATTTTTTCGTTAATAATCTTAACTGAACCTTTCTCGACTATCTGAGCTCCATCATTATTCCCAAACTTTACAGAACCACCTTCATATTTCTAAAACTTTTCAAATTTTTGTTTATCACTTGTCATATGACTTGAGCAATTCTGTGCTTTGAAATTTGTTTGTACTATCAGGGATTCCTTTTCTTCCTTAAGTTACTCTTTCTGTTTCCACTATGTTTTGACTACCGTATTGGGCTCTAGTTTTGATTTTCCTCTTTCAGTATCTTGTGCATGTTTTTCAGGAAGTTTTCTATTCTGTTTCATCCTATTTGGTTGAAATTTTTTTCCTGAAATCAATTTGAAGTAAATGCACTTCGACAATTTCTTGCAATGTGCCCAAAATTATGACAGTTAAAGCACTCAACTGTATAATTCATCAGAGGTGAAAAAACATTTCTACTTGTGAATTTCCTTGGTCCTACATTATACTTGCAGTTTGCAATCTTATGACCATAACCATTACATTTAAAAAAACACCAAAAAAGGGATAATTGAACCTAGGTGATGGTCTTTGCCATGTTGTCGTAGGGGCCATGAATATTCTCTTTCTTTAATGCATGACCTTGGTGAATCCATAATTATCAATTTTCTTTTCGTGCCTGGCATTATCGTCTTCTTCTGCATGAGTCATTTTACCTTTATCAACCTGTTTCTTATCTTCATTCTTTATAGGTTCTACATTTCTAGCCCTAGAACCATTTGAATATTCTCGTTCGACGAAGCCCAGACCAAATTTGATGCCTACAGGTCTTTGGTCATTTAAAATCTTATCCAGTTTCATAGAGCTTTCTTCACGTTTGTGATAACAGCTAATTTTACGTTCCATATATGCTATCTGCATCCGTAAACTAACATTCTCTTCTTCTAGTTTGCAACAGTAATCTATTTTCATGGTTATCTAAATTTTGAGCTCTTCAGTTATTTTCTTGTATTCTTCTATCTGTACTTTCAAACTAGTTATGATGTCATTTGCATCCTCAAGCTTTCTTGAAAGTTTCTTATTATTTTTCTTCTCTATTCTCCACTCTTCAAGTGTAGAGGTCAACTCACCTTGTAGATCTACTTTAGCCTCAGGTTTTTTACCACATACCTCATAGTTTACTCCTACCTTTTCTGATTTTTCTTCTTCAAATGCCATGAAAAGAGCTGCACCTGTTTCTTCTTCAAAATCCTCACTGGAGCTGTCTTTAGATGAACTGGCATTCCTGGAGATGAAAATTTTCTTTTTGAAGTTGCCTTTTCTAAAGTTTGTTTTCTTCTTCCAGTCACTTCTTTCTTGGTGCGATCCTTCATCATTTTTGTTCTTTTCATTCAGAGGACATTTAGTCGTAAAATTCACGACACCTCCACAGTTGAAACATTTAAAAGGTAGCTTTCCTCTGTCTTTTCCTTTTCCCTTTTTTAGTTTTCTAATGAAGTTTGCTTCCACTTCATTTGATGTCTCTTCTTCCTTGGACTCTTGTTTTGCGTTTTTATTTTTAATGGATTTAAAAGCCGCTTCTCTATCTATGGGTTTAGATCTTCCTATTCTCATCTCATAAGTAGTCAAAGAACCATGCAACTTGTCCATACTAAAGAAATTTAGATTTTTTGCTTCTTCTATCGTTGAGACTTTAGAATCAAATCTATGAGGAAGATATCTTAATACCTTTTTCATGATAGCAGAGTCACCTACGTCATCGTCGAGTCCTCTCATCGCATTTGTGACTTCATTAACTCTCAACATGTATCCCTCTATGTTCTCATTGTCATTCATTTTTAGTGCTTCGAACTGAGCTCGATGTATTTGTAACTTGGCCTCCTTGATCTTATAGTCTCCTTCATGAATGCTCTTTAGTTTATCCCATATTTCTTTTGTCGTTTTACAACTTATGATCTTTGCCAGTTCATTGTCTACAAATCTGCTCATGATAGCATTCTTTGCTTTTGAGTTATTCTCAAATAGTTTATTTTCTTCAGCCTCTTTTGGAGCAGTGATGGGAATTATGTATCCACTAATTACTGAATCCCAGATGTCGTATCCCAAAGCACAGAGATATACCTGCATCCTGACTTTCCAGTATGCGTAATTTGATCTGTCAAACACTGGTGCTCTGTTTGATGAGAAGCCTTCATCGCCTGCCATTGTGTTAATTCCAAGATCACCCTATCCGATTAAGCTTGTACAGGAACTTGGCTCTGATACCTATTGTTAGACTTACAATGACACTGAGAGGGGGGGTGAATTAGTGTAGCTTATTAAAATCTTAAATATGTAATTCTTAATGCTGAAGTAATGCAAACTTAAAAACATATACAACAATTATAACAAGAGAGCATCACACAACACAAGATTTTAATGAGGTTCACCAATGTGGCTACTCCTCAAAAATTGACTGCTTGGACTCCCATCCAAATCTAGCCTTAGCAAAGCAATCAATTTTACAATAAATTTACTAGCACCTACTAGAAGGAGCACCAACCCCTGATTTATCTGCACCAACAGAAAGGAGCACCAACCTCTAATTTACCAGCACCAACTAGAAGGAGCACCAACCCCTAATTTATCTACACCAATAGAAATGAGAACAAACTCCAGATGCCAAGCAGCAGCTTGGACTACAATTTTGAATCTATATATGTTACAGAAAAATACCTTTGCTTTCATAAGACCCTGATAGGTCTACAACTTACTCAATCTCTCTCACTATTTGCAAGACACTCGCATCTGCTGTACTACTACAGTCGAACTCAGTGATCGACTTCACCCTTTGTGCACTTTGTGCACTCTGCTTTCTCTACGCACACACTTCGCACACTCTACGTCATTACAGCTGAACGATCATCTCTGCCATTTGTGCACTCTGCTCTTTGTGCACTTTCACTTTGCACTTAGCTCGATTCGACATGACTCGCTCACTCTGTGCACTGTGGGCGAATATTACACTCTTTGATCAATTCCATAGTTCTCCAAACAACCCTCCTTTTATAATAGAAGTTTCATGATGAAAAATTCAATCTTAGTCGGCTGATATCACAACTGTTAACCCTAATCTTAGTCGACTGTGATCGAACTACATCGGCTTCTACTCATGAAGATTTTTGGGTTAACCTTCTGTTCTTGCTCTCTTACGACCTGTCATGAAATCGTGACATTTTTGTCTCTATGGCTTCTCTTGTTGTTGTTGCCATGAAAATACAACATGTCACGATATTGCAACACTTTTTCCTCCATACGCTTTGCCTTGGCTTTTGTTGTAATATCGTGACACTTCTATCTTCATAGCCTTTGACTTTCTTTCTATCGTGATATCACGACACTTCTGTCTTCGTAGGCTTCAAATTTCCTTATGTCACGATATCACGACACTTATGTCTTCGTAGCTTTCAACTTTGCTTTTGTCATGAAATCATGACACTTCTGCCTTCGTCGACTTCCTTTCTACTTTTGTCACGATATCGTGACACTTTTGCCTTCATCAACTTCCTTTCAGCTTTTGTCATGAAATCGTGACACTTCTGCTTTCGTACTTCACTTCTTGGCTTTTGTCATGAAATTGTGACACTTCTACTTTCGAAGTCTTCTACTCTGCTTTTGTCATGAAATCATGACACTTCTCCTGTTGAGGTCTTGCTTTCTGTTTCTGTCACAAAATTACGACACTTTCTGCATCCGTATGCTTTCTTTACAACTCGTCGTGAAATCGTGACACTTTCTGCTTCCATACGCTTTCTTTAGAACCCATCATGAAATCATGAAACTTTCTACTTTCGTATGTTTTCTTTACAACTTGTCATGAAATCGCGACACTTTCTGCTTTCGTATGCTTTCTTTAGAACCCGTCGCAAAATTGTGACACTTTCCACTTTACTTTCTCTCTCCTCGAACTTGTCACGAAATCACGACAGTTCTCACTTTGAACTCTTTCTTCTATAGCACGTCACAAAATTGTGACACTTTTCACTTTACTTTCTCTCTCCTCAAACTTGTCGCGAAATCGCGATAGTTCTCACTTTGAACTCTTTCTTCTGCAGCATGTCGCAAAATCGCGACTAT
Organism: Wollemia nobilis; assembly: GCA_028583015.1. Taxonomy (NCBI): domain Eukaryota; kingdom Viridiplantae; phylum Streptophyta; class Pinopsida; order Araucariales; family Araucariaceae; genus Wollemia; species Wollemia nobilis. Next base: position 18,890 of record JAQPPZ010001108.1, read on the forward strand.
TTTCCTTCCTTGTCCGTTTTCTTCCAACATGTCGCGAAATCATGGAAGTTTTTCAACTTGCTTTCTTATCTTCCAACATTTCACAAAATCACGATAGTTTTTCAACTTGCCTTCTTCTCTTCCAACTTGTCACGAAATCATGACAGTTTTCCCTGCTATTTCTCTCTCCTCCAATATGTCATGAAATCACGACAGTTTTTCAACTTGCCTTCTTCTTTTCCAACTTGTCGCGAAATCGCGACAGTTTTCCCTGTTGTTTCTCTCTCCTCCAATATGTCGCGAAATCACGATATTTTTTCAACTTGCCTTCTTCTCTTCCAACTTGTCGCAAAATCGTGACGTTTTCCCTACTGTTTCTCTCTCCTCCAATATGTCGTGAAATCACGACACTTTTACCTGTTGCTTCTCTCTCTTCCAATATGTCATGAAATCATGACACTTTTTCTTGTTGCTTCTCTCTCTTCCAATATGTCGTGAAATCGTGACACTTTTTCCTACTTTCTGAATATGTCACGATATCGTGACACTTTTTGTACTTGTCTTTTTCTTTGATTCTTTGCATATGGGCCACTTTGGTCTTCTGGGAAACACACTGTACATACTCTGAATGACTTCTAAACTTCCTGTCCACTGCATTTGAGCTTCTGAACTTCCTATCGACTGCATCATTCGATCTATCTGACTGTGTTGACAACAATGACAATACTGTTGCTGCACCTTGCTCAACAATCAAATAGGTAATTTTGGCCCAGTTTTCTTCATTCTTGCATTTTTGAGTTGCTTGCTTAAGTTTAAGGGAGTGAAGGATTGTGTTGCAATAGATGGGAAAGCACCATGGTTGGAGCAGGAGGGCATGTAGGAGAGGTAAGTGTGTATGTGATATATTCATAGTTTACGTGTTTTATTTATGTTTTTATTTTTTTTGTTTCTTTTGATTTATTTTTGCTTGCAACAGAAGGGGGTTGGGTGAATTTTTTTTGAAATGGAAGAAATAGAATGGATGATTTATTAATGTTTTTTATTGTTGTTTTGATGCAGTTGAAGATGTTGGTGGTACAACACTACTTCTCTCTAGTTCTACCTTAGATTAGGAAGGCACTAACATATGATAATTGGAAGTAGTTGGAGAAAGTGGGATTGGTGGGGACTAGACGGGTGGATGTGGTTAGGGCAAATGAGGGGTACCTATCAACTTTGGTAGAGAGGTGACATCTCGATAGGGGTAACTTCTAGCTCCCCCTAAGGGAGATGACTATTACATTATAGGACATGTATCACATCTTTTAGATGCCAATTAAGGGGCTTCCTATCAAAGTTAGATGGGATAAGGAGTATGAGATGAGGTAGATATATGGAAATAGGTGGGAATATGTGGATTTTAGCAAGGGGAGGATATAGTACTTGGAGAAGTACCAGGATGAAGAGTTGAATGTACTTCCTACTTATGTGATGTTTATGCTAGACAATATTGTTGTCAAACAACATGGGAGCCAAGTTCCCTTGGATCTACATTTGACTAGTGTTTGATATGATCGATAAAATTTAGATATATGCTTGGGCATATACACTATAAACTTACATATATATTGGAATTTACAAGGTGAATAGGTGAAGGAAAAGGAGTTTGAGTTGTAGTTTTTTACTACAACTCTAGGGGTTGGAGCACATTAGGGTGGGTTTCCCTATGGGCTTACTTTGTGATAGAGATAGATTACAACCTTATGCACTCAGGTGGTGGATGATCAAGGAGAGATAACACAACTACCATTATTTCAATAAATAGGATTATATGCATATATGGATGAGATTACTAGTTGATAATGTACTATCGTGACCATGGATAGGGGATTATGATTGGCCTAAGGATGGAGTATAAAACAAGTTGGACGTGCTTGATGGGTAGTTGGGCATCATGGAAAGATTGAGTTGATCCAATTATCTCTTATTCTATAATAGTTTGGGCTAATACATAGGGTTCTATATGACCCTATGATATACAGGTGTTACAATGATGAGCTAAGGTAGGCATATCTTGAGGATTATCATATAGAGAAGGAGGTTGATGAGGTTATAGACATCCCAGACATGGATGATGTTAGGATGAATCTTGAGTATGACACATGGTTTTATAATAAGCCACCTTGGGTACCTATTCAGGTAATAGATGACGCTAGTGGTGATGATGGGGATGTAGTGGCAATAGCAAAGGATATCATTGATTAGGTAGTAGGGCCAAATCCTAAGGTCTAATGAGGATAGACCTATGGAAGTTGATTATGTAGAGGTGAAGAGGGATGTAGGTGGTATGGATGTTGGTCGAGTTATGGGGGCTATGGGTGAGGAGTTAGAAAGAGCCCCAAGATTATGAGAGAAGTGGGTAATACTCTAGGTAGAGCATGATAGCCTAGCATAGGAGTGAGATTAATATTTGTGAGTCATGGAGATCATGTAGTCTAATATGGATAGGCTATAATATGAGGTGGAGGGGATGCATTGTACCCAGGGTGGAGTTGGTGATGAATTATGATAGCCACCCTTCGAGTAGATGTTCTAAGAAGGATAAGTGATAGTGACAATATTTGATGTATGTTTGATCTCTAGAGGATTGATTTATGGAGCAAAGCATCCCACTACCATCTCAACCTAGTTTGATGAGATATAGATCCAGCCAATAGAGTGAGTCAAGGTCTAGCAGTTCTTATTTGATAATTCCACTATTCTAGGAATCATCAATGTCTAGGGATCCTGATGGTGTTGGATAGCAGTGTTGATTGTACTCATTTTGATTTTTTTATCTTTTTTATTATGAGCTTTGAGAGCTTCTATTGTACACATCCTATGGGTGAATGATGTATACTGCAATATTTATACATATATACATGGCTTTATTTGATGGATTTATTATGTCTCATGTGCATTAATTTAATTTTGAGTGGATGGATTGATGGTTTATGCATGTGATAAAATAAATACCCTATGAATGAATGCATATTATATTTTAGATATGTATGCAAATGAACTTATGGTGTTGCCACATTAGTTGCTATTCAATGAAGTCATGGACAATTGCTTAGCAAAATTTTTTCTTTATCACTTAATTAGAGACACCAAAATAATAATACCAATTTGACTATGTGATGGATTATGAAATAAAATTTAAATTATTTGTGATGCAATGCAATGGTGGTCTAAAATTTTTATTTTCTTATTAGTTTTTTCAACTTAGAGATAAAGGATCTAGAGGTGTTTTTAAAAGACTCAAACATCCTAGTGACCTCAAAAAAACCCAATTATTAATATCCCAAATCCATAAGATACTAAGGGTATCCTAGTGGAGTCAAATATCTCAAGGATCCATTGTGTGTGTAATGAATATTTATTTCCAATCATGAGTAAGGGTAGACTAATCGCTTGTAACTTATACCAATAATCTAGCTCATCTACAAGCATAGAATTTAACATTGATTTGGATATTATTCAAAAGGAGATGGAAATTTTAGAATTAGTGCCCACTAATGATAATTTTGGGAATCAAGTTGATCAGAATGTAGGGAAAAATCTAGTTTTAGAGACTTATGAATGCTCAGGAGTCGATGAAGATGAATTGGATGAATACTTGGAAGAAGAGATGCAAGCTTATCGATAGTTTCAAAGAGGCAATAATTATATGCTTAGGAGTAAAGGAAAAGCCCCAATGACTTCCTCTACACCTCCTAAAAAAACCTCCATCCCACCTGATGAACAAGCCAACAAAAATTTGGTCCCACCTAAAGGTCCTACAACATCTGCTCCACCAAAACTTAACATGTCATTACCACAAGCAGAGAAAAACCTAGAGCAAAACAAGTCTGGATACAATATCATTGAAGACCTTAAGAAAACCAAGGCAAATATTTCTTTGTTTGAGGTAGCCCAATTAACTAACCAAAAGGATTTATTACTCAAAACACTCTCTAGTCAAGGTAAAAAGGAATTAAAAAAGACTATTGATGCTCAGGTGGCAGTATACAAAGAGAAGGTAGAATCTCCTCCTTTTATTTTAACCATTAGAATTGTTGGTAAAAACTTACATAATTGTCTTGTGGATTTAGGTGCTTCCAACAATGTGATGCCATACACAGTTAGCCAAATATTAGGACTGACTCCTACTCCCTCAAACAAGAAAGTTGTTCAACTAGATAAGATAGAGGTGAATGTGGTTGGGGTGTTAAACCAAATCCATATACAGTTAGCTTTTGAACCTCAAATACAAAAATATATTGATATTCAGGTGGTGGATATCCCAGATGCATATGGGATGTTGCTTAGCCATGATTGGTCAAGAACATTGAATGGTTATATGGAAACTGATTTCTCACATATGTGGCTTCCATGGTGTGGCATAGCTAATCAGATATGGGTAGAAAGAGAGCCAAGGCTAAAAGAGCTAATTATAGAGTACAACAATGTTAATGAGATTTTGTACACTGAGCCAGAATTAGGAGTCTACACTATAGTAGTGGAAAACAAGCCCAAAGAGAATAATCTGGTAGTAGAGACCCCACCAAGCAAATAAAAAATAATTGAAGATCAGTTGTGGACTCTCAAGTTTGATGGGTCAAAATGCAAACATGACAATGGTGCTAGAATTAAATTGGTCAATCCCAAAGGTAAATCACATCTTGCAGCTTATCGACTTCAATTCCCTTGCACCTGTAATATTGTAGAATATGAGGTATTGATTCATGGACTACAATTTACCATCAAGAAGGGAGTTAAATGCATACGAGTCCTAGGAGATTCTGAATTGGTGATCAAGCAAGTGTGAAATTAGTATGCATGCCATGATAAACATCTCTCAAATTATCACAATCGTGTTTGGAATTTAATCAAGGAATTTTATGCCTTCAATATCCAAGCCATTCCATGAAAGAAGAATCACACTACAAATTCATTGGCAATAGTAGCAAGTACCTTAGAACCAATTGCCCATTCCAAGATAAAGTGGTTCTTGGTAGAGTTGGTTGTCACTCCCTCCATACCAGACAACATCTAAAATTTCTAGGTATTTGAGGATGATAAGCATATAGTTGATTTTATCACTAGCTCTAGCATATTTGAAGCTTAGATCATAGATGAAGAAGATAGAAATTATGCAGATCTAGAGGAGGAGGGTGAATTGAATTTAAAAACAAACACCATTCCTAAAGGTATGGTCTCTTTGGAAAAACTATTTGATATGGATTTCCAGGATCGAAAGTAGTAGACCACTCCATCTAAAAAGGGATCATATGAAGCTTATAATTTAGGGAATGTTGAGAACCCCCAAAATATTTTCTTGGGGAAAGCTTGCACTAAGGAAGAAAAAGAAGGAATAATCCAAGCACTAAAGGATTATCAAGATGTCATAGCATGGAGCTATGAATATTTGAAGATATATGACACATCCATCATCACCCATACCATTCCCTTGAAGCCAGGAACAAAACCTTTTTGTCAAAAGCAAAGACCAGTGAATCCTTTGCTAGAGCCCCTCATTCTCAAAGAAATACAAAAATTATTGGCAACTCACATTATTTTTCTGGTAAGACATTCTACTTGGGTTGCAAATTTGGTACCTATTCATAAGAAGAATGGGAAAAATTCACCTGTGTGTAGATTTTAGAAATCTTAACAAGGCATCTGAGAAGGATAACTATCCACTCCCTTCCTTAGATGAAATATTACAAATGGTGAATGGCTCTCAGATGATGTCTTTCCTAGATGGTTATTCAAGGTATAATCAGGTAATGGTAGCCCCCTAGGATAGGATTAAAACTACATTTACTACCAAGTGGGGAACATTTGCATATAGGAGGATGTCATTTGGCCTAATCAATGCAGGGGAAACATTCCAAAGGGCTATGGACATTGCTTTCAAGGATCTTATTGGCAAATGCATTGTGATTTATATGGATGATCTTCCTATGTTTTCTAAGATGTGTATAAACCATGTGGAAGACTTGAGGAAGGTGCTACAAAGATGTAGAGAACATGGAATTTCATTGAATCCAAAAAAGTGTATTTTTGGAGTTACAGAAGGAAAGTTGTTGGGGCATGTCATTTCTGAAGTTGGTATTTCCATTGACCCAGATAGGGTTGAAGCAATTCAAAAAATTCCTCTTCCCAAAAGTAAGAAGGAGCTGAAGTCTTTCTTTGGCAAGATTAATTTTGTGAGAAAGTTTATTTCTAGTTTTGCAAAAATAGTTCATCCTCTAAATGCAATGCTAAAAAAGGATGCCAATATTATATGGACTGGAGAAGCACAAGATGCTTTTCAAGAAACTAAAAAGGTAATCATGGAGGCTCCAGTATTAATAAGCCCTGATTACACTCAACCATTTTATATTTATTCATTTGCATCTGAACACTCAACTGTTGGTGTTTTGACTCAAAAGAAAGAGGTTGGTAATGAGAGACCAATAGATTTTCTAAGCTCACCATTGAAAGATGCTCGACTCAGATATTCAACTATTGACAAACAAGCCTTTGCTTTAATCAATACTATGAAGAAATTTTGACATTATATCCTACACAGTAGAGTTTGCGATAGTGCAGACCGAGCAACAAAAATGATGTTGATGCAGAATGAGTTGGGTGAACGCAAAGGGAAGTGGATGTCTATCTTGCAAGAGTTTGATTTGGAAATTCAGCCTATGAGAATTGTTAGAGGATAGGGACTGAGCAAAGCACTAGCAGAAGTTGACCCCTAAATTTCATGCCAATAGTATTCTATGGGGGAAATTACAAATGATGAGTGGTATCATGACATTGTTTATTATTTTCTGAATGGAGTATGCCCTGGTCACTTGAATTCCACCCAAAGGAGAGCACTATGTCTCAAGAGTGCAAATTTCATGATCAAAGTAGGCATTTTATATCAAAAAAATCATGAGAAAATCTACTTGAGGTGCTTAAACAAGCAAGAAGTTGTTGAGGTTCTCAAAGACTTTCATGGTAAGTATGGAACTGGGCATGGCTCTGGGAATGCCACAACACACCAAATACTAAGAGCTGGTTATTACTAGCCCCACATATTTAAGGATGCACATGCACATGTCTGAACATGTCATGTTTGTTAGACTACAACTCATCGAGAGAAGAATTCTCCCATGCCATTGCAACTAGTAATTGAAGCTCGTCCATTTGCACAATGGGGATTGGATTTTGTTGGTGTCATTAATCCTAACTCATCAACCAACCATAAATTCATCCTGACTACCACTAATTATTGCACATGTTGGATAGAGGCTCAAGCATTTAAAAATTGCACAACTGAGGTCATGATCAAGTTCATTGAAGACAACATCGTAACCAGGTTTGGGATGCCATATGCTCTAGTATGTGACAATGGCCCTGCTTTCTCTTCTTTACAATTTGTTGAATGGGCCTACGATAACAAGGTAACTCTAAAATTTTCTTCTAATTATTATCCTCAAGGGAATGGATTAGCAGAATCAACTAATAAAAACTTGTTGGAAATAATTAAGAAAATTTTAGAAAAAAATCCTAGAGATTGGCATAATAAACTGAAGTATGCATTGTGGTTAGAAAGAACAAGGATTAAGTCTTCATTAGGCACATCTCCCTATCATCTAGTTTATGGTCAGGATCCTATATTTCCCACCAACCTCAAGATCCTTACCTTGCAATTCATGAAAGACTACCTAGAAACATATGACAAGGTAGAAGCTAGGCTATTGAACTTGATGAGCTTGGATGAAAAAATGGAAGAAGCACTACAACATTTTAGTAAGCATCAAGAAATGATAAAATGATGGTTCGATAAGAGAGCCAAAATAAAAGCCTTCAAAATTGTTGATCTAGTGCTACTGTGGGATAAGGCCCATGAAAAGAAAGGAGACCATGGAAAACTTGACACCCTATGGTTGGGTCCCTTTCAGATATCTGAGATTCTAGGAGAGAATGCTTTCAGGTTGAAAAGCTTAACTGGAGAAGATGTCCCATTACCAGTGAATGGGTAATTTCTCAAACATTACTTCAGTGCCTGAGAGTTTCTAGTCCTATTTTGTAAATAATTTTGTACATAGTTGTGGCTTTGATTTTTCTTTGGCTTTAGATTTGTTTTTGTTTTCAATGTCAACCTACTTTATATGCTAGTTTCATTTTGTTGTTGTTTTCAATTTTGGTTTATTTTGTGCTTTTCTTTGGGTTGGTCTAAATCATCCAAGTGCAACCTGCTTGTGGTTGCTCTAAGTTAGAAAGGTTTCTGCATAATTTGGGGGTGAAAAGTCCCACACTAAGCTCAATGAAGCTGAAATTAGTTTAATCAACCATTTGATGTTTATCCATTATTTGGGACAAAGTAGATGAATTTAAAAGTAATGCAAAATGATGTTGCAACTTCACATTGAAAACACACTTTAAGGAAGTTCCAGGTCAAGAAGAAATGGAATCATTATGGTTTGAGTTTCTAAAATTCATTCAAGTGTTTACCCTCCTATTTACCATAGTGATCCCCAACCCATAAGGAAGCAGAACCAAGTGCTCATGAGTTTATTTTTGGTATTCAAATGAAAGAAAATCTATATCCAAAAAAGAAGAGAGAAAGGGTTCAAATGCTTGGGTGATTTAAACAACCTCTACCGGGGCTATGAACGCTCAATTGGCAATAGAGCAAGGTCTAGAGTGGGATCAGAGATAACTCTATTGGGGCTATAGATGCTCGGATGGCAATGGAGCAATGTCCGATAAATTGGTGACATGTCTACCTATGTGACAAAACTCATCATAAGTAGACCAATGTTCACTCAAGGGTAAACTAAACTATTTTCCAAACTATGGTGGCAAATTTTAACTGATTCTAGAACAAAATGAACTCACATGCACACAATTTTGCTAAAACAAAATGGAGCATTACTTTCAAATAAAATTGCCCAAATCCTAGCCTTGGGTGGATGCCAAATTTTTGGTTTTGCTGATTTTGAAGTTTCATTGTTTTTAGAAAGGGTTCTTTCTATTCCCAAAATGCTCAAGAGCATTTCCTAGAAAAGTCACCATTTGTTGTTGCACTCACACAACACGCCCTAATCTAGATTGTGGACCCCCTTTCAAAATTTTGGTTTTAAGTTCAAATTTTGTTTGCATCGAGATTTTAAATTTTGCATGCTTTATTTTTGAAAATTTCTGGCATCAAGGTGTTGAGATTACTTGCATTGATCATTTTGAAATTGATTGCATTGAAAATTTTGAATTTTTGCTTCTCAATGGCATTATTTCATATTGATTTTTTAGAAATTCAATTTCCTAAGGTTTATCCTAAAGTTGAAAATTAATTAAATTCAATTTTAGGGTTCTTTAATTTTCATCATCTTGCCCTATTTTTGCTACAAATTGAAATGGACATAACTTTTGATTGGGAAATCCCTTTGAGGTGATTCAAAACCTGGTAGGAAGGTTTTGAAAATATCTTTACAATGATATCAAATGTGCAGATTTTTATGCAAGAATTCTTTCCAGAAATAGAAGTTTCTCATCACATCCCGTGAACTTCTAAAGGCAATATCTCATGATCCATAGTGAATTTTTGAGTTTTCTTAGTATATTTGGATACCCATTTGGCCCATTTGGACACATAAAAAATTTCATGAAATTCTAGGCACTTTCATTTTTGACCTATTTTTCAAGCCACAAGAATTAAGATGCGAAATCCAGAATTTCTAAAATCCACGAGGTTCAATGGAAGAGAAGGAAATTTATTATTTTATTTGTAAATTATGTGCAAATGAGATTTCTCTATTTTTTCATAAGTGAGCACAAACAAAATTTTGTGAGAAAACAAGATTTCATGAGAAAACAAGATTTTGCAAGAAAATGAGGTTTCGGGAGAAAATGAGATTTCGAGAGAAAATGAGATTTCTTGGTTCCTTTGTAAAGTGAGCACAAACAAGATTTCGCTATAAAAAGAGAAATGAAGAGAATTTATCTAAGTATTTGTATATGGTGTGATTTCCAAACTTCTTTGTAAATAGCACAATTTTTGGATTCCGTTCATAAGAGAGCACAAATTTGAGATTTTCATATTTTTCATTATAAGAGCGCATTTGAAATTCCATTCATAGAATGGCAAGCATTTGAAATTTCCCAAGCTTTGCTTCACACCAAGTGCATTTTGGATTTTCCAAGATTTGCTTTGTGTAGGGAGCATTCGAGTTTTTGAGTGCATTTGAGATTTCTTTGGAGCGTGGATTTAAAATAAGAGAGGGCATTGAAATTAAATATTGAATATAATATTTTACCCTAAAATTAAAAGCTCAAACCTTAGGAAAATAAAAAAATATTAAAATAAAAATTCAAAACCTTAGGAAAATATAAAAAATCAAAAGGTTTAAAACCTTAGAAAAATTAAAAATAATTAAAATAATAGTAATATTAATGTCCTAGTAATTGTCATTTCGAAATTCTTGCAAAAAATTTGCTATGACCACATTAAATATGGTGGACATTATTGTGGACATGGAATTTTCAATGCAAGTACAACCAAGCAGGATGGAAGATGCAGGAAATCAATGATCAACCCAGATTTTGTGGGATAATGAAGAATTAATGAGGCATGGTAGTTTCAGAATCCCTGAGCATCATGCAATTTGAAATTTAATGAAGTATTTGTTGCAGAGCTCATTGCAGATGAAGACATTATGAGGCATGGCCGAAGTAGTGCACATTTAATGGAAGCATGGTTGTAGTATGGTAGGAGATTTAATTTCAAGAAGTCCATCCCGAAATCAGAGGACAATTAATTGCAAGATGTAATGCTAGGTGAAGGCCAAAATATTGTATAAATAGTGGCTCACTAGCCGGTTACAAGGGTCAAAAACCATCTATTAGCTGGATCCCTTTTAGTTTTTGCTTTTCTCTTTGTAGTTGGATGGTTTTTCTGAACCAAGTTGCTATTGTTTTTAAGCTCTGCTCTTTGTAATCCATCAAAGTGGATGAACCTGAAACAATGTACTCAATAATTATCTTTAATATAAGGCTTTGAGATTTACTGTGTCCAATCTGTGCATGCTGATGGTGGTTGCACTCAATCCTTTTCATAGTCTATTATCCCTCTGAAGATTGCACCATCTTGGACCTAAGGCTGTGTGAATACTGGTCGGGTCAAGATTGGTTTAAATTTGGGTTTGTTGCTTTACCGGATCTAAGTTAGAGTTTCAAGGCAGTATCAACTTGTTTTCTTTTATTTTCTCTCACCCTTTGAATTTTATTTGAAACTCTTTTATATTAGGAGTAGATTAGTATTCATTCAAAGCATTGAAGCTATTTTCTATAGCATATTCTAAGATTTTATATAGCTTCAATATAATCATTGCTTTCATATATGTGATATATCTTTAAATGCAATGAATGATATAGATCGGGCAATCACGGTGTGCACAACTTAAATTTTAGTTTTCTTTACCCATTTTAATTCTACTTAGCTCATGTATGTTGAGATATCTATGTAGTAGAATTATTTTCATATAGTCAAGCATTTATTTTTCAAGCATTGTACCAAGAAATTTATCTTTTTCAAACAGAACCAGCAAAGGCCCCTTAAAAGGAATAATTATCATTGACCTCTAAGTCTATCCACACTAGCCAAGACCTGGCATACCCGAACCTTGGGGGAAAGAGATTTCCCTTTCAAGAGGGAACAAATCCCTATTCCAAGTAAGTTGACATGCCCTTGATAATGTGTCATTTTCATACTCATGTGTAATAATATGATGGTGGTATGGAATGTAAGCTCACTTATCAAATTGTTTGTCTTAGGGATAAAGGATCTAGAGTTGTTTTTCAAAGACTCAGACATCCTAATGATCTCAAACTATAAATATCTTAAATTCATAAGATACTAAGAACATCCTAGTGGAGTCAAATATCTCAAGGACCAACTATGTGTGATTTAAATATTATTTTCCAATCATGATAAAGGGTATACTAATCAATTGTGACTTATGCAAATAAGTTGGCTCATTCACAAGCATCCATAGGTTTGTACAAAAGAAGTTCCCTAATGTGATAGATGAGTCACCATGCATAAGACTATTCCACTACCATTCCAAAATCTATAGCTTATTGCTGGTGATGGAGATCACCCCATGGTTATCAAAAACTAAGAATTCCAAGGATTCAAGCTCTTTGCACTCCTTTTTTTTTCTAGATGTGGTTCATTTTGTATAAGAGTAAGAGATTTTATTACTTTAGGGATTTTTTTTATGGATTTTTTTTTCTCGTTTTGGAGTAGATAAAATGGGATTTTATTGCTTGGGGACTTGCTCGTTTAATGAAGGAGCAAGGATTTGTTTTTTTTGGGGGGAGGGAAAACTTGTCCATTTTTTAGTTCTTAGCTTTTTAGACCATGCGCATAATAGGATGAGTAGGGAAAACTATTTGCTTTATGTAAATAGCCATGCATGAGTTCATATTTACTAGGCATCATAATGTGATTAATGTTTGATATGTGCATGGTCTAAGAGGAAACCTAATTTAACCAGAAATAACCTATAGCACCTATGGACTGTTTGACTTTCAATAGAGGTTCCCTAAAATACTAGGAGTGGTTGAGTGACTGAAAACACCTAGATATTCCTCAAACTAGATACTACCAAAAAATAATTTGTCAGTGGTATTTTTTTGCATGGTTGTGTATGGTGGAATGAGACTAATACTAGAATGAAGGTGCCCTTGATTTAGGCAATAAGACATAGTTAACTAACAATTATCCAAGATAATCGAACGACAACCAATACGATGAGTGATATGTATGAATGCAAATGATATTTGCAAGAATACAATATACAAGGAAATAAGTGTGAAATATGTATGAGTTATGAATGAATGAATAAATGCATAGTATGCAAAATAAATGAATAAGCTTAAATTTGTTTATTGTATTTTATTTTTTATTTTTTTGCCATGTATATATATATATATATACTTGTCACGATATCGCGACACTTCTTCTCTCTAGCTGTGATTTTGCAACATGTAGCGATATCGCGACACTTCTTCTCTCCGGGTGCGATTTTGCAACTTGTCGCGATATCGCGACACTTTGTCTCTTTGGCCGTGTTTCTGCAACTTGTCGCGATATTGCGACACTTTTCCTCTTCAGCCGCGATGATGCAGCATGTCACGATTTCGCAACATTTTTTCTCTCCAGCCGTAATTTTGCAACATGTCACGATTTCGCGACACCTTTTCACTTCGGGCGCATTTTTGCAATTTGTCACGATATCGTGACACCTTATCTCTACGGCCGCGGATCTGCAACATGTCGCGATATCGTGACACTTTTTCCCTTCGGTCGAGATTTTGCAACATGTCGTGATATCACGGCACCTTTCCTCTTCAGCCTCGATGATGCAGTTTGTCGCGCTATAGCGACACTTTTTCTCTCCAGCCGCAATGCAGCAACTTGTCGCGATATCGCGACACTTTTTTTCTCCTCGGCTGCGTTGTTGCAACATGTAACGATATCGCGACACTTTTTCTCTTCGGTCGCAATTCTGCATCATGTCGTGATATCGCGACACTTTTTCTCTTCGGCCGTGTTTCTGCAACATGTCGTGATATCGTGACACTTTTTCTCTCCGGCAACGATTTTGCAACTTGTCGCGATATCGCGACACTTTTTCCCTTCGGTTGAGATTTTGCAACTTGTCGCGATATCGTGACACTTTCTCTCTCTAGCCATAATTTTGCAACATGTCACAATTTCGCGACTCTTTTCCTCTTCGACCGAGATTTTGCAAAATGTCGTGATATCGCGACACTTTTCCTCTTTGGCCTCGATGATGCATCATGTCGCGATTTTGCAACACTTCTTTTCTTCTTGCACCAACCTTGCAATTTGTCATGATATCGTGACACTTCTTCTCTTCTGGCAGCAACCTTGCAACATGTGATTTCGCGACACTTTCTCTCCTTCGGCTACGATGTTGCTTATTGTCACGATTTCGTGACATATTTTCCTCCTTTGGCTGCATCGGTACAACATGGCGTGATTTCGTGACATCCTTTCCTCTTTGCTTTCTCCCTATGCTGTGGGCCGCAAAAATGTAACTGGTCGCGATATCGTGACACCTTCCTTCTTGTGGTGTTTTGCTTCCTCTTTGATATTTAGAGCTTGGGCCTTCTCGGTCGGCTTGGAAAACATGTAATATCCTCTTGTACAAGGTTAAAGGATCTTTCAACACCCTTTCAACCAATAAAAAAAAAAAAAAAGGTAAAGAACGCTCTCAAGTGAATAAAATTTAATGGTTCAAGTTCATCTATTCCCTCGAGGTTGGTAAGATTGTATGTTGTTGGTCCTAACTTCTATTTAACCATGAATGGACCCAACCAATTAGTCATAAATTTGTTATGATGATGTGACAAGGCATTAGAATTTTATTGATTCTCTTTAAGGACAAGATCTCCTACTTGGAATTCATGTGGATGAAATATTACGTTATAATCATGCTTGATATGGTCTTGGCATACCCATAGATATTCCAAGGTATTATTTACCTTTAATAAAGGAGCATAAGCTGATCAGTATGCGCTTGTTAGGTAGTATTTTCATCCATGAGTTCGAGCTCAAGAGGTATAATTGCTTTGACCCTATAGACTAGTGAAAATGGGGTCGCCCATGTAGGTGTTTGAATACTCATTTGATAGACCCATAACACTAAGGGGATTTGAATATGCCAATATTTATGGTTATCCTTGACAAGTTTCTTCAAAATGGCTATCAATGTCTTATTGGTGGTCTCAACTTGTCCATTTGGTTATGGGTAATAAAGAGTCAAGAAACTATGTTGGATATAATATTTCTCACAAAGCGCTCGAACACCCTTATTCATGAATTTCTTGCCATTGTAAAAATAATTTTTGAGGGAATGCCAAAATGATAGATAATGTGTTTGAGTATGAAATCTGCAATCTAAGGTCCTATCGTAGTGGTCATAGAAATTGCCTCAACCTATTTTGTGAAGTATTATGTTGTAATAATGGTGAATCTATTTTATCCCAACGAGGGAGGTGATATTTTTCCAATAAAATCAAGACCCCATTGCAAAAAGGGCCAAAGTGTTTGAATTGGTTGCAATTCCCGTGATGGAACATGATTTAAATTGGCATGTTGTTGATATTTTTAATATTTATTGATATATTTGCAACATTCATTTTTCATGGTGGGCCAAAAATAATCGATATGCAATATTCAGTTTGCAATAGCCATCCCACTAAAATGGCCGCCACAAGTACCATCATGAGCCTCAAATATGGCCTATTGTGCCTCGATGGGCTCTAGACAATGAAGTAGGATTCCATCATAGCCATGTCTGTACAACACATCCCCCAAAAGAGTGTAACAAGCTTCCTTATTTTTAAAAGTGAATTTGGAAGTTCACAAAATTTTTTTTGGGAGAGTGCCAAACTTGAGAAATTTTATCACTTGATTAAGCCAGGGTTCATATAGATTTGCATGAATGAAACAAACATATTTTTCATCTTTAGATTTTTCCCATGGAATTGTAGATTTAAATGTTGTTGTGATAATGAATGGTTGGACCTCTCCTATGGGGTTCTTCAGAATCATGATCCAAAAGAGGTCATTGTATCTACAAATTGATTAGTCAAATGTCGTAGGTTATCAATTTTATACAAGTCAAACTTCACTAACAATTTCATTGTTATTTCATTGTATATTTTTAATACTCGATATCTATATTGGTAAGTTACCTTCACTTGATAAACCATAATTTGGAAATCATAAAATATTCTAATATGCTTGATACCCATAGCAATAGTTTCCTGAAGTCCTAGGATTAGGGCTTCATACTCTGTGTTGTTGTTCATCCATTGGAAGCCAAGTTCAAACGATGAAGAGATAGACATCCCTTGTGGTGCATAAAATACATCTCCTACACCTTGTCCATTCTTGAACTTAGAGTCATCAAAGAATAGGGTGATGTCCACATCATCTTCAAGAGTGACATGTTCTTGTTAATTGACATTAAAGACCGAATCATCTGGTAGCTCGATAAATAAAGGTTGATCATTAGGAAGCATAACTTTTGTGAGTAGATCAACCATCACCTAACTCTTAATATATTTTTCTCTAATGAATTTGAGGTCAAATTATATTAAAAATATTATCCATTTCATGATATGTGTGTTATTGTATGTGCAAGTCATCATGTAACGTAGAGGATTTTCATGAGCTATGACATAAGAGATGTGACTTAGTATGTAATGTATGTGTTTCTTAGTGGAAAAAACCACTACTACATAAATTTTCCACATATGAATATCTTGTCTTGTAGCTCACAAGTGTTTTATGGTGAGCAAAAATTATATCTCAAAAAATAATCATTTCTTTTCCATAAATTATCAATTTGATAAGTCCGTAAACTTACAAGTGTCACACATAGTATATGCCTATAGTGTGGGGGAATTAATCCTTTTGTACCTTATTTAGTTTGGTGGGGGATGTTTAAACATTTTCATTTCATCCAAACTTAGTGCAGAATAAATAAATAAATAAACTAAGATGCCGAAAATGAAATGTTGAAAGTAAATGTATAGGAAATTAAATATGCAAACAAACAAATATATAACTGAATTAAAATAAAGTGGTAAATAAAGCAATAAACTAATCTATAGAAAAAAAATACAAAAATAAAATAGGGGAGGACTACTGTAGGGAGTGGGCCCAAGCTCCCACAGATAGTCCACCCGACTAATTACATGGAGCTTGCTTTAAGCAAGTAAGAGGAGTTGCACTCTTAATAAATTATACAAAAAATAATATAAAATAACTTGTAAATTGATTTCTCCTCTCATTCGTCTGGCCTGCATATTTATATAAAGCATAGTCAGATACCGTTATAATAATAAATCAATCTATTTTTATCACATAACGTGATTATTTATAGTTGGTTCATACACAGATTTGATTCTCCTATTAACAACATGATCGTTCACCAAAAGGATAAATATAAAAATCCTTAGGTGTACGTAACTAACAAATAAAAATAAAAGCATCCTAAAAATAATGCTTTAAGATCTTTCCAAGGTCAACCGACCTATCGGTTAATAATAAAAATAATTTATTTTATTTTAATAATAATGCATGATTAAAATAACTCCCCTTTGTATTCACGTGCAACAACCTCCTTAGTCTCTCGGTCAACCGTTCAATGTTGAATTAGTATCCAATGCAAGTGCCTCCAATGTATGGGAGTAAGGCACCAACAAGGCACCTCCCATGTATAGGATTAGGGTGCCAGTAAGGTGCCACCCATGTATGGGAGAAATGCACCAGTAAGGCACCTGCTTGAGTAAGGCGCATTCTTGAAGAGTAAGGCATCTACCTTAAGAGTAAGGCACCTTCCTGCACACTACCAGGTCCAAGTGGGGTGTAGACTAGAAAACACCATATTAGTAGTAAACCCTGCACTTATACATAGTTTCCACTAAAAACACTAGTCAAGCATAATATCAAATTTTCTATCAATTATATGCATAAGTTAAATAAAAATACATTTCTAATGCTAATTAAACCAGTGATGATGCCCCTTAAGAAAGTATATAAAATGAGCATTTCTGATGCTCATCATCCCCCCATACCTAAATATTATCACGTACTCATGACAACAACCCTCGAAATTAATTAAAAATTATTATTTTTTAGTGGATTTGCAATCAGCTTTTGCTCTTGTGTATCTTCCAGTGGATTGTTGATTCACTTAGTTTCACACCAAAGGGTGATGTGAAATAATTATAACTCTGGTCCGCTATATTTTCTTTGAAATTCCATCAAATTTCATTTCGCTCCCACAATTGTGTAAGATTTTTGTGGATTTTCATTCCGCTCAAGAATTGCGGCATAAAGATAAGTGTTGCAAGATAAATTGTAATTGCTCTAGATTAGAGTGGGTGTCTTTATTTTGTTCTTTCATGAATCCACTACCAGATTGGAACCAAACATTCTTATTCTGCTCTAGAATATAGGCTAGAGTCAGGCAATGGTGAAAATTACCTGGACCGGTATTTAGCTTTGTAACTCATTGTTCGGATTGCATTTTTTTTAATTATTTCAAGGTATTGAATTTTTTATATCCAAGAGATGTCATGTGCTGAAATTATAACGGGATATTTTGAAATATTATGGAGGTATCTACTGATATTAACATCGAAATCATTTTTAAAATAACTCTGCACATAATTAATAGAAAAATTAGTACATACCTGGATGAATTTCACAGATTCTAATCTATATGATATTGATGGTGTAAAATATATTCGTATTGTCTGTAATCATGGTGTACCAAAAAATGGGATTGTTGGTAACATTTGTGCATCTGGAGAATTTTATTTTATTTTATTTTTTTCTGGTTGTCTTCATCATCCACACCGCTAATCATCTTAGTGGTTCTTCCTCTGAGCGTTGATTGAACAACAACCTTCAACAATCAATGAAGACATTATTTTTTGTGGGTGTGAAAATCTGAAAAATGATGTAGTTTTGAATTTCCTCTGATGGATCTTTTCTACGTAGCTTTAAAAAGGCAAATAGAAAATATAAAATTTTATGCCCATATGTATTTTTAACAGAGGAAAAAAAATAGGCCATGGAATTCTTTTTGTGGTGTTATCCTCGAGAAAATAATGATGAAGTCTAATTATTCTGCGTGAGTCATGCACCACCTTTCCTAGAAAATAGGGGAATTATTTTTATGAAAGTGAGTGTCATATCCTTGATGAAAAGAGGTAGGGGAACTTTGTTGTACATACAACTGCACTGTATGCATTCTTTCTGTAGGTGTGGACTTTAACAAGTCCAACATCACAACCACTTTGTTTTTAAATTTAGCATGAGCCTTCTATTGGTGTTCCCATACAAGCTCTATTTTTTATTTGCATTACAACTAGGAGTCTAACAACATAATATTTTTATTTACGGGAGATTCCGGTTCATCCATATCCTCCCACTTAAATTGGTGATGGCATCATCGCTAGTAAGAGGTCCCTATGTGTAATAGGTCTACATCCCTTTGAACATTAGGTCCCACACTGATCAACCAATATCTCCATCCTAGGGAGAAGAAGTTTGAGCACTTCTAGGCATAAAGAGGGTCTGCAAATATCTTCTACAACACTCTTTTTTTTTATCAGATTCTCCACAAGGCTATTTTTTAATAACTTCTCATAGAAGTTAAGCATCTCTATCGATGAGCATCAAGGCACCCAAAAATACATGAGATTAGGGCACCTTCTTGAGCATCAAGGTGCCCAAAAACCCATGAGATCAAGGCACTTTCTTATGCATTGAGGTGCCTTCTTACTGTTGAGAAGTCAACAATCACTAATGTGTCTACTATTGCAGAGTTGATTAGGCCCTCCAAAATTTTTCTCATGTTGCATTAGTGTCTGCTTTGTCCAAGCACATAGATGGACATCTTTTTCTTTACGGGGAATTAATGCCCACGTCTATGCCCAGATGGGGACTATATCCTCTAGATGGAAATAGTCGAGTTTATACCTCTAAAACAAATGTGTAGGTTCATGGACGCTAAGCCAGTTTAGGCATTGTCTCCCAAGATGCCTATTTTTTGTACAATTAGGCCATTTCACTTGCAAAAGAAATTGAGAAAAACTCAAATGTAGCTCAGTGCAATCTGTGCCTATTAGGCCCTGGCTCTTAGGATTCCTATAGATTGCATGTGGGTACTTTACTTGCAACACACAAAAGTAAGTAAAATAGGAATCATGACATCCATGCCTATTAGAACCTGGCTCTCAGGATGCTTGCAGCTTGCATGTAATTCACAATTTCTGCAAAGAAAAAGAAATTTTATGCTAAGGAGGACATGTTCCATGTAAGTTTTTTTTTTTGGGGTGTAGCACCTTACTATGGGAGTAAGGTGCCTCCCAAAATTTTCAAAGTAAGGCACCTCCCAAAATTTTCGATGTAAGGTGCCTTACTATGGGAGTAAGGTGCCTCCCAATTTTTTTTTTTCATCATCTACATCGGAGAATAAAATGTCAACTGCAAAAATGTAAGTCAATGATTTTTTTCTTTTCCATAGAATGAAATGTTACTATAATAAATTTTAATATTGACATGATGCATTAAGAAGTAGAGGTCATGCAAGCCAGGTAACTATGTAGCTTGGTGTGCAAAAAATTGCATTCCATATGCCACTATTAGAGGATTTTATGACAGCCAATAGTCCCAAAATTTTAAACACCAAGATCCTCATCAATAGCATAAAAAATATTTTAATCCTACTCTAACATGTCTTAGGAGTATTTGAACTCTCTGAATACATTGCAGGGATCAATATTTGTGCATTAATATTTTCTCATCGTGTGCTCCTGAACGCGTCATTTTGTTTTCAATTGAATAGCCTTGACACATGTGAATATGAATCAAACTGATCTCCCACTCTGAATTATTTCCTTCACAGGTATAATTAGAGTAGCACTACGATCCTATGTTTTATTTCCTAGAGTGAGAATAAAAAACAAATATTTCCATCATCATCCACAACATGTGTTCGGTGTTCAGGTATGACGCTTTCATGAGACACCTCATTGAGATTTATGTGTTGTTATTTCTGGCCACTATGAGCTCCATTCATGTCATTTATCATGCTCAGTCACCATGTGGTCTTCTTACAGATATTTAAGATCCGATTTCTTCCAGTATCCTCTATTTTTTTTAGTTGCAGGCCAACAAATGACTATCTATGGGTTGATATTCTGGAGAGAAAATGGCATATCAGTATTTTAAAAACACGTGCTAGTTTCTAATTCAACAGGTCACCTTAAGCACAAGTGAAGATCATACTCCATAATAATATGTTCTTTAAATATGCTCTATCATTTTCCTGCATCATTAAAATAATATGTTGCAAATCATCAAGCCATTTTTTTTAATTATTAAAAGGTATAATTTCCCATTAGTTTCTATATAAAAACACATCCTTTAAATATTTTCAACTATATAAGACCTGGGTTGTGCTATTTCCTTAATCTCTTGAAACCATTTAGAATATGATGGAAATCCTTCATCGTCTGATTTTCTAATTTTTTTTAACACAATTTATTCCTACTTCTACACTTAATATGGTACATCAGGTTCATTCTTGTATTTACCTAATAAGTTGGTAAATTTAAACTATTGCCTATGGGATTTGGTTCTGACTATGTTGGCAACTATTTTGGCCTTGTAAAAAGGCCCTTGATGGACTCACACTTATTAGGTAGAAGATCTACAAGTAATTTTGAATAGACATTTTAACTGACATGTAAATCATAACACTACAATTTTAACACTCCTCAAAAATGGTGCCAAATTGGTGAGCAAAAATTATATCTCAAAAAATAATCATTTCTCTTCCATAAATTATCAATCCGATAAGTCCATAAACTTACGAGTGTCACGCACAGTATATGCCTGCAGTGCGGGGGAATGAATCCTTTTGTACCTTATTTAGTTTGGTGGGGGATGTTTAAACATTTTCATTTCATCCAAACTTAGTGCAGAATAAATAAATAAATAAACTAAGATGTCGGAAATGAAATGTTTTTTTTTTTTGAAAAAATGAAAACTTGAATTAAAACAAAAACCAGATACAAGCGGGAGAGAACACATCCCGAGCCAGAGCCACGAGCAACACAGCAAGGAAAGCACACAAAGGCAACACTAGCAGCCACAAGGCACAGAGAACGGACGACACGAAAAAGCGACATGTCGCAAAAACGCGACATGTCGCGAAATCACGACAGGCAAACCCGTCACGGCCACTTCGGCACCAACAGTCGCGATAACGCGACATGTCGCGAAATCGTGACATGTCACGAAATCATGACAGGAAGGGCCCTCGACAGCCAACCGTAGAAAGCATCGTGAAAGCGCGACAAAAACACTAAACAACATTCAAGCCGCATAAGGGTCGCGATATCGCGACAAAAAACCAACCAGTCGCAAAAGAGCCAAACATGTCGCGATATCGCGCAAGAAATACGCCAGAGGCCAGGAAGGCACAACCTATCACGAAATCGTGACAAAAACCAACTCGTTGTCGCAACAGCGCTACAGGTCGCGATATCACGACAATTTTCCACCCAGTCGCCTAAGTGCCAAACGTGTCGCGAAATCACAACAAAAAAACCATGCAGCTTCCAAATCTCAAACTTGTCACAAAAACGCGACGAAATATTTACTTTGCTTTTCAACTTCATGAAGGGAATGAGAGCGCGACAAGAACACCAATCGGACCAAGAAAGTGGGACCTGTCGCGATATCGCGACATGTCACGGAATCACGTGTCGCGAAATCGTGACATGTCGCGATATCGCGACATGACGCGAAATCACGACACGCGAAATCGTGACATGCAAAATCGTGACATGTCACGATATCACGACCCGCGATAACGCGACATGTCGCGATGTCACGACAGAAACCAACCAGAGGCAGCGGAGGCTCAACCTGTCGCGATATCGCGACAGCAACCAGCCAACGACTGCGATAGCACAACATGTCGCGATATCGCGACAAAAAGGACCCTTAGCAAAAAAAACTTTGCACATTATTTCAAAAATTGTTCAAGGCCTTGTCTGATCTCGGCATCCTCCACAGACAAATTGCTATGCAGATGAATCCCAACCTCTCTCTTAGCACCCATCTTAGCAAGGAAATTAGCCGCTTTATTGAGAGATCTACTAGCATAAACAGGAATCACATCCTCAATTTCCTTCCAAAGCTCTAAAATTTGGGAAACCAAAATCCGGAGCCTCCAAGATTTTAAGGCAAAGTTCCTCAAGCAATCAAGAGCACCAACTAGGATTTGGGAATCAGACTCAATGATTATCTTTCTGTGACCTTGTTTGACGGCCCAGATGGAGGTAGATTTAATAGCAAAGGCCTCAGCTTCATTGTTTGTGGCATATCCCAGACCTTGCAATTCCCAATAGAGCACAGTCCCAGCATGATCACGGCAGATAACTCCACTACCAGCATTACCCGGATTACCTTTTGCAGCTCCATCAGTATTGATTTTGACCCAGCCTTCTGGGGGAGGTTTCCAACAACTTCTTACCTGTCTCTCAAGATCAGCACCTCTCCCAATCAAAGGCTTAGAAGCCGGCTGATTTTCCTTCTCAGCATAGATGGCAACGGTTTCCACAACTTTGCTCCAGATGACCTGCCAAATCCCATCCATCGAAGAGAAGGTTTCACGAAAGATACGAGAATTTCTTTCCAACCAAACCTGCCACCAAATAAAAAGGAAATCGAGCTCCCAGCCAGTACGAAGAGCTTTAGATATAAATCTACCTCTCTTCCAGCTTTCCCATAAATTAGTCCGGGACAAGTCTCCAAGTGCCTGAAGTTTAAAGTGGGAGAACCAACGGTGCCAAATATGCTGTGTGAAAGGACAATCAAACAGAAGATGATCCACAGTTTCCTCATTCCTATAACACAAAACACACTGGGAAGGGCCAATGATGCCTCTAATTCTGAGATTGTCAAAGGTCAAGATACCATTATGCATCAGCTGCCAAGCAAAGAAGTTCACTTTCGGCCAGCCCTTGGGATGCCATATCTTCCTCCATTCATGAACAGGAAAAGAGTGTGGGGGGGGCTCAGGAAGGATCGAAGCATAGCCCTCCTTCACAGAATAAACCCCAAGGTTCCCAAAGCCCCAGGAAAGCTCATCCTCCTCATCTCTCCCAGTAAGAAACCTTTCTGCCAAAAGTTTTTCCAGAGTTGGAGCCTTCTCCGGAGGGATTGGAATAGGCCATTCACCCAGCCGCTTAAACTTTTGAACCTTATACTCCCCCAATTGGCTGGTATTGAAGTAGCTCTCAATATTAATCCAACCCTTATCTTCAAGAGCTATTTTTAATGGATGCAAATCAGGAAACACAGCAAGGATAGGAGGATGCTGATCCCAAGAGTCAGTCCAAAACCGGGCCTTCTCCCCTCTCCCAAATTTCCAGAAAAATTGATCTTTGATAATGCGAGATCCAAGCTTGAGCGCCTGCCACACAAGAGAACCATTACCTTCCAAAGGATAGCGGCCCAAGTCGTTGGGATGAACAAGACCCAAGTATTTACTAGAAAGGATTCTGCTGCAGAGGGACGAAGGCTGGGAAATCCACCTCCAATACAGTTTCCCAGCCAGGGCCCGATTGTTAAACTTGGAGCTTCTTAAGCCCAACCCACCTTTTTCCTTGGGGTCGGGTGACCTTATCCCAACCAACCAAGGCCCATTTCCTCTCTCCATTGGCACCTTCCCAGAGAAAACTTCTAGCCGCTTTGTCCAACTCTTTCCAGATTGAAGGAGGGGCGGCCAGAATAGAGAATTTGTAAATAGGCATGGCCTGAATAACAGACTTCAAGAAAGTTAGTCGGCCCCCATAGCTTAACCATCTATGAGACCAATGATTCATTCTCTCTTTGATGCCATCCAACAGGTCCTTCCAGAAATCAGCTTTCAATTTTTTGCAATGCAAAGGAACCCCCAAATAAACAACAGGAAGGGAGGTCCTAGTGAAACCCAGGATCTCCATAACTCTCTCTTGTGACCTTTGATCAAGGTTGAAGAAGACCACTTTTGATTTTGATTCATTGATGACTTGATTAGAATCCCGGAGGTAGACGTTAAGAGTATCTTTGATTCCTCTTGCTTCCATGAGGCTGGCAACTCCCACCAAGCCCGTATCATCCACAAACTATAAATGAGTCAAAACTTTAGCCCCGATTTTAATTCCTGTAATCTGTCCTTGACGTCTTCTTCTCAGGAGGAGTCTGCCTAAACCTTCAGCCAAGATAAGAAAGAGATATGGAGAGCAGGGATCTCCTTGACGGAGACCCCGAGAGGCTCCAAAAGGTGGCGAGGGAAGCCCCTTAATTAAAATAGAGTAGGAGGGCGTAGAGATACAGCTCATGACCCAGGAAATCCAGTCTTGAGAAAAACCAAAGGCTGCCAACATCTTGACCAAGAAACCCCACTCTACTCTGTCATAAGCCTTAGACATATCCGAGTTTGATGAACATTCCCTTGTTACCTGAATTATGCATAGAATGGATAGCCTCCTGAGCCAAGATCACTCCATCCAAGATATGTCTTCCTTCAACAAAACCCCCTTGCTCAGGGGAAATTATATTCTGAAGAAGGGGTTTTAGTATTTCAGCCATAAGTTTAGTGATAATTTTGTAGATCACATTACATAATGCAATAGGTCTGAAATCGGAAATGTGAGCCCCCCCCTCTCATTTAGGAATTAAGGTGATAAAGGTGTGATTTAGAGCCTTGAGCATTCTTTTGTTAATTCGGGATTCCTCAATGACAGCCAACACATCCTCCTCTAAGATATCCCAGAAGGCCTGAAAGAACTCAATAGGGAAACCGTCCGGACCAGGCGATTTTCCTGTGCACATCCCAAAGACCACCTTCTTGAGTTCATCACGATCAATGGGCTTAAGAAAGGCCTGATTCTCTTCATGAGAAATAATAGAGGTAATTCCCTCAATGACTTCATTTTGGGCTTCCACATCATGCTGCATACTTTCCTTGAAGAGATTTGAGAAGTACTCCATAGATAGGGAATGCATATCAGGAAGAGTGTCAAAAGAGTTTCCAATCTCATCTTGAAGGAACTCCATGTTATTCAATTGCCTTCTAGCACAGGCAGAGCGATGGAAAAATTTAG
This sequence comes from Wollemia nobilis, assembly GCA_028583015.1. NCBI lineage: Eukaryota > Viridiplantae > Streptophyta > Pinopsida > Araucariales > Araucariaceae > Wollemia > Wollemia nobilis. The sequence continues at coordinate 44,630 of JAQPPZ010001108.1, forward strand.
TATTTCTGTCTCCTTCTAATAGCCAAGTATTTCTTGCTCTCTGTCTCCAGTAGATCTCTTCTTGATTATCAATGTCCTCAACTGCTTTGCGTAAAGCGTCATCCTCAAATTTAATATGCTCAGAAATAATTCCTTCTCTGAATTATTTTTGCACCTCATTCCATCTGTCCAACAAGGGAGCCCGTTGGAGCTAGAAATCAGATTTGTTAGTTTGCTTCCACTTTTTTAGTTTACTCTTAACAAAGAGAAGTTGTTTATGAAATTTGAACATAGTCGTTCCAAAAGGGAGACGACCTTCTTCCCAAAACTGTGGAATTTTCCTTCGTAGGTCCTCTTTTTGCAACCAAAAATTTTCAAATTTAAAAGGTTTGTAATACTTTCCTGACATAGTCCCTCCCTCCAGCAAAATGGGAGAGTGATCGGAGACTGGGCCCTCCAAGATCTGGAATTTGATATTCCATCTAACATAAGCTTCCTCCGAGACCAAAAACCTGTCAAGCTTAACCCTCCTACTGTATGGCTCTCTTCTCTTATTAGTCCAGGTAAAGTTTGTACCAGGGCCTTTGATATCAACAAGGTTAAAGGCCTGGACTTGGGCAATAAACAACCGGTCCCCTGTATCCAGAACAGGGATGCCACCTTCCTAATCTCTAGCGGATAATTTAGCATTGAAGTCCCCAGCAATAATCCAATCAAAATCTTCCCGGGAGGACCTCATGTTTTGAACAACTTTCCATTGAAACCGCTGACCATCGGTGTTCTGAGCCCCATAGAAATTTGTAATTAAGACTTGTTCAGCTGTAATTATATTCTTAAAAAGAGATGTTAGGACCCCTCTCCAGGCTATATGTTCTATTGCTATCCACGCCAAAGGATTCCAAAGAGTAGCAATCCCTCCCGAGGCACCAAGAGCAGCCACTGCCATATGGCCAACACCCCTCCAGATTCGGCTGACAGTTTTACTCATAAGGTCTAATGACATTTTTGTCTCCTGAATGAGCAGAAAGTCTATTTTACTTCTTTCTAAAAGTCTTTGAATAGCAGATTGATGGGTTCTACTGTTTAAACCCCTCACATTCCAAGATTGAATAATCATTGGAAACCTTGGGAGCAATACGAATCAATTGTTCTCTCCAATCCTCCATTGATTAGCTTATCCCTTTGCATTGCAATTAGATCCTTATTGGATTTCCTGCCCACCCCTTGGGAATTACTATTTTTTGACCTCTTCTCCACCTGGGAAATTCCAAGAGCTGGTCTTTCTCTGAGCTTTTCTGCAATTCCCATGGTAACATCTTTAATAACGGGCTGAACTGGGGAGTGGATTACCAGAGTCTCGGGGTTTTCTTGATGCAAAGTCTCAGAGGAGTCAATCGCCTGTTCAAGGACAGGGGTTGATGAAGGAGGAGCATGAGTAAGGATGATATTATCCTCAAGGATCCCATCTGCTCCTTCCATAGGTTGGTCTTCTTGATCCACAAGAGATTTGAAGATTTCATACCGATTGGTTGGCTTGGGAAGAGCTTGCTCCTTACCATTTCTCTTTTTGTTTCTTCTTCTCTTCTGCTGTTCAAAGCCATCATTCTGGCCCTCAGAACCCGGGGGAATGACAGGTGGTTCCTTGGCCGAAGTGGACTTACCTCCTCGGGAGCGATTTGACATTCCCTGTGGAGCATCCGCTTTGGTGCTCAAGATATTTGGACAGAACCTTGCCAAATGGCCATGCAAATGACAGAATCTACATCGGAAAGGTAGGGCTTCATAGTCTAACTGCTGTATCCAAGAATGTCCTGCTAACTCCAGTTCCATCTCAGCTGGTAGCGGTTGACTAATATCCAATTCTACACAAATTCTTGCATAAACAACAGTATTTCCTTCAATGGTATCCTTAGAAACTCCCAAAAATCTACCTAGAGAGTTGCCTATCAATTCAAGAATCCTCTCACCCCAAAACTCCATTGGGAGAGCATACAGCCGGATCCAAATCAGGACAGCCGTGGGCTCAATGCGAGGGTCGAAACCCGCTCTCCACGACTGGAAAAATAACCCTGCCGGGCCATGGCTCCTCTTCTCTGATTCAAATGCTCTGTTTCTATCCAATAGGGAAGAAAAACTAATAATGAAATACCCATTGCTAATGGGCCATAAGGAGTACTCACCGATAGGCTCCCAGCTTTGTCTCACCCAGGAGTGCAAAAAGTGCAGGGTGGGTCGAATGCCCATGAACTTGCAGATCAGATCATGAGTGGCCCGATAGTTTATCGTGTATTCAACCAGATCTGGTTCGATGACTATTTTTGGTCTTGATGCAGATTGCGGGAGACATCCATTGATTCTATGCCCAGGAGAGCCCTTGCACGCATTCTTGGATAGCAGATGGAAGGCACTCCGTTGAGCATCAACAGAGGAAGACGCAGGATTTTCTCATAAAATCTCCGCATAAGAGGTCTTTTTCCCCTCGAGAGAACCAGGAAGAGACCCCATTGGGCCCTCCCGGGACACCGAAAGATCCTAGACCAAAAACCAGCAGCAAACCCCAAAAACTCTGGAAGAGGTTTCCGATCTGAAACCCTAGAGACTCGGCCGTCGGCAGTTCAGAAGGTTTCCCGCCAAATCGCCAGAGCTCAAAAATCCGGAATTATTCCCCTCAACATTCAACATCTATAGTCGTCGGAAATGAAATGTTGAAAGTAAATGTATGAGAAATTAAATATGCAAAAAAATAAATACATAACTGAATTAAAATAAAGCAGTAAATAAAGCAATAAACTAATCTACAGAAAATAAATATAGAAATAAAATAGGGGAGGACTACTATAGGGAGTGGGCCCAAGCTCCCGTAGATAGTCCGCTCGACTAATTACATGGAGCTTGCTTTAAGCAAGTAAGAGGAATTGCACTCTTAATAAATTATACAAAAAATAATATAAAATAACTTCTGTGTAAATTGATTCCTCCTCTCATTCATCCGGTCTAAGTCTTTATAAAAGCACAACCATATCCTATTACAATAACAAATCAATCTATTTTAATCACATAACATGATTAGTTATAGTTGGTTCATACACATATTTTATTCTCCTATTAACAACATGACCATTCACCGAAAGGATAAATATAAAAATCCTTAGGTGTATGTAACTAACAAATCTAAATTAATGCATCCTAAAAATAATTTTTTAAGAGCTTTACAAGGTAAACTGACCTATTGGTTAGTAATAAAAATAATTTATTCTATTTTAATAATAATGCATGATTAAAATAACTCCCCTTTGTCTTCACGTGCAACAACCTCCTTAGCCTCTCGGTCAATTGGTCAATGTTGAATTAGTCTCCAATGTAGGTGCCTTCAATGTATGGGAGTAAGGCACCAATAAGGCGCCTCTCATGTATGGGAGTAAGGAACTAGTAAGGCACCTCCTATGTATGGAATTAAGGTGCCAGTAAGGCACCTCCTATGTATGGGAGTAAGACGTCAGTAAGGCGCTTCCCATGAATGGGAGTAAGGTGACAGTAAGGTGCCTACTTGAGTAAGGCACCTACTTGAGTAAGGTGCCAGATTGAAGAGTAAGGTGTCTACCTTAAGATTAAGGTGACTTCTTGCACACTGCCAAGTCCAAGTGGGGTGTAGATTAGAAAACACCAGATTAGTAGTAAACCCTACACTTATACACAGTTTCCACTAGAAACACCAGTCAAGCATAATACTAGATTTTCTATCAATTATAAGCATAAGTTAAAAAAAAATATATTTCTAATGCTAATTAAACTAGTGATGATGCCCCTTAAGAATGTATATAAAATGAGAATTTTTTGTGCTTGTCATTCAACTAATATAATAAATTTCTTACTCTCGATGATTTTCATTCTTTAGTGCAAGCATTGTCCCTAATACAAAATCTATGGTAGATATATAAATATGAAATGGACTGCTAGGATGAGGTGGCATTAGGACCAACTAAGAATCTCATTATTTCTTGATATCCTCAAAATTCTCTCAACACTCCTTAATCTATGTTAAAGTGACCCCCTTTTTTAGTAGGTTATTAAATGGCTTGCATTTTTTGGATATTCGTGCAATGAAGCGATGAATCACTTGAATATTACCTTGTATGCTATGTGACTCTTTAATATTTCTTGGGGGTGGCATTTTAGTAATGACCTTGTCTTTGTTTGTGTCCTATTAAACAACCAGTGGGTGTTTGACTAGGTTATCACAATGAGGGTTACCTTGTGGATCATTCTTAGCATAATCCTACATAGTTGGTTGAGAGGATCCATTATAGCATGCATTACCTTATGTGGCACCAATGTTGTGTATTGGTATGCCAAGTTTGGGGACCATATTTATACTCAAAAACCTAACCCAAATTCCATCACTTATTTTTTTTAATTATAATTTTTTTTAAAATTTAAGCATTTGAATTAATACCATTTAACTTTTTAACTGGTGGATTGAACTTCCCACCTTTCGTACATCATAACAACATAGTGATGTCTTAAATGCTTGGAAATTGGACATGTATAAATTGATTTTAACCTTGGTCACCTCCTTGAAAATTAAGGAATATGATAGGGTGAATCACCCACCTTTATTGCATTATAACCACATAGTGGTGTCTTAAATGCCTCACAATTGGGTATGTATAAATTGATTTAAACCTTGGTCACCTCCTTGAGAAAAGAGGAATATAATAGGTTGAGCTAATACCATTTGATCATTATATAATATTATTGTGTGGACTATGTTGTTTCAATATGTATGTTATCATTTTTATTTTTTTCTTATTCTTAGTATTTCTCCTCTATTTTTTTTCTTTAGTGGTTGGAATTTTCTAAATTATTAGAGTATGAAATGTTTTAGATATTTTAATTATTTTTTTAAAGGTGATATATGTAATATATTAAAAAAAATAATTGATTATAAAATATTGAAATTATTTCTCTTTTTAATTAGTTATATGGAATTGAAATTACTACAACATATGTTACATCATAACTATACAATGGTATTACAATAGTCTATCAATTATGCATGTATCATTATGAAAGAATCAAAAATGGGTTTTCTCTTTGAAAGATGAGATGTTTAATCATTTGAGCTAATAGAATTTGATTTTTAAATTGGTGGATTTAAACCACCCTATATGTTCTACATCATGACCATATAATGGTATTCCAAATGCTTGGAAATTAGGCATGTATCATTTGGTTCTAACTTGGGTCACCTCCTTGACAATTGAGAAATATTATAGGTTGAGCTAATGTCATTTTATTGTTTCATAATATTATTGCATGGACTATATTATTTGGATATTTTAATAAATTGAATTATTGTTATATTGTATGTTTGGTGTTTGACTAAATTTTATTATCGTATTACTACAAAAAATATTATTGGTATAACAAGCATGATTAGAAAGTAAGCTTAAGCAAGTAGAAGCTAGAATGATCAAGCAGTGAGCCCTCATATTTCCATGTTCCATATATCTGGATACTTATTTTTTAAAATGAAACTTATTACGAATACGTACATAATATGACAAAAGGATAATTTCATAAAACTTTAACTTGAGGTATGAATGCCCTCATTAGAAGTATAAATATCCTAGATGGGGAGAAGAGAAATATCAAATCTATGGTAAACACCATAAAAGTAGGAGATGTTACACCATAATTTTTTATCAAGGATGAGATGACCAAACATGACATAAAAATTATTAAAAATAAATGGTTATTATGTAAGTTCTATAAATACTAGTGTAGACACTAAAATCATGTCAATCTGATTAGACTGCTAGGACATGCTCTTATCAACACCAAATGGCCACCTTGGGCAACCCTCAGGGATTAAATAGTGGTCCCATGGTCGTACCACCCTAGGATGACCACTAGTTCATGGTCATCCCACCTGGGGATGACCACCAATAGTCGTCCTTGGGTGGGACGACCACCAAAATCTGCCCCTAGGGGGCATGCCAAGCTCTTGGACTCTAAAAAATTCAAAGGCAAGATAAATGGTAATAAAATTATGCCATTTATCCTACCCATTAATTTATGATAGATTTAGGGTGCATCAATTTAGTCACAAACCTATAAATTGGAGGCCCAAATTGGAGGTTTCTCCCATCCAATGCATGGCAAGGTTTGGATAAATGGTGACACTTACCTCACATGCCCTAAATTGCCTATTCAACCTTGTGCTATCTTGATCTATAAAGTGGAGCTAATCCACCCAAATGTAAGGAGCATCTTTTGCAATATTTTGCAATGAAGTGCTACTAAGATTCTATCCTTCTTTCACTAATTGTTTTTTCTTGAAATATTCATCAATCAAAGAAAGTTTCCAAGTGATCCCAAATATGCAAATCCATTTAAAATCCCACCCATTTTAGTGAATTAGATCACCAAATTCAATGACAACACCCCTAGGAATAGTTTGAACCATCCTAGAAGAATTGGAGGTAAACACCACCAGGTTTGGTGGTCGTACCACCCCAAGATGGTTAATAGTCCCAAAAATAACACCTAGGAATGACCATGGACTCTACATATAATTTCATTTCTATTTTAGCATAAATCATTTCTAGATTAGAATATATGCACTATACTTAGTTTTGGTGCAATTTTGAGTAGTTTTGCATCTTCTATTATGTTTTTTGCTTTTCAATTTCACTATTGCATGCATATCTTTGATTTAATTTCAATTCATATATGATATTAATAAATTTGACTTATTTGTGTGTAGATATAGGTATTTCAGTGTGCAAGGAAGGAGCTACAAGTCTGACTATGGATAGATCATTGTAGCGATACCAAAAACCTACTCTTAGGTGATCTGTGAGTGCAAGGAAGACCTTAAAGTGCATTTTAGTCTTTGAAAGGATTTTATCCTTCCATACCTTGTAATGATTGTATCAATTCAGAGCCCTTAAGGGGATGCATTGTAACCATGGATTTGTCAAATTTATTAATATAAAGATGACCCCCATTTCAATTATATATTGTTATCATGTTTACATTAAATGTCACTTTTGAATTCTTAAATCAATAGGTGCAATTCATTTTCCTTTGCTACATTCACCATTTTTATCCTCTATAGTGGCGATCATAGTGGGACCCTTGTCTCATTTTATTTAGACAAGTTTTAACTTTATTTTTACCATTGAAATGTTGTAGGTTTTGGCCATTCTGGCATGAAACAACCCTTGATTTCATAATTGGAACACCCATGGGTGGCCACGACAGTCATACCACTCTGGGAAAACCCCCAAATTGGTAAGCATCACACCTTGGGATGGACACCAAAAATGGAACCTGTAGATCAAATTGATAGAAATAGCAGCAAACTTAGGCTTTCAAGATGAGTATATTGATCTTATTTTGTATCCTTGTTGTATAGAGAAAGTTATATTTATCTTATATTTCTTTTCCTTGTTTGTTTGAAAATTATATTTTGCTTTTCTTAATATCAAAAACAATAAAAATATGAAAAACATGAAAATAACCAAGAAAGAATGCATTTATGTGGTTTGATTTCTTGTGACCTAGTTAATTATTAGGTTTCCACATAGGGCATGCATTTTGTAGGTTCAATAATTTATTCAACACTTCTGAATGTGAAACATTATTTTGCATTTAGTGAAGTTATCATTGAGTGCTATTTTGTTTTTACTTTTTTTAAGTATAAAATGAACGACATATACTGCATCACATTTGAACATTAGTGAGTTGGAACTTCATCCCCAACCACTAATCGAGACTAATGATCGTGGGATTCATCTCCATCCATTGGATCACATGATTGTTGATACAAATCCTATGTTATTGGCCAAGGTTAGCTCCAAGAACCATCTTAGACATAGAAAATAACATGCATTCATCTTTGGAGGGTGTATTGCAACCCACAATCAATATAGGTTAGGATTGGTAGGACCTATGATCCCTAATTGGATATTGATTTCATCTCTATATTTTGGTGGGTATACAGTCTGAACTTCATCACCAAATTTGTCACTATGAGTATATAGGTGAAATACCTTAAACAAAAGAATATCATCCAATTAAAGGAAAATACATGAAAAGAGATCTCTTTACAAACAACAAATAAAAAAAAACTGAACAGTTTTCAGGAAAAAATCTAAAATATTTAAAAGAGAAACATTTATATTATTGTATATTTCCATTCTTGTGTGTTGCATAATTAATTTTTTTAAAAGAGATAATCACGTAGGACTTGGAACAAAGTAACTATGGTATGCACCTATAACCAAGTCCATTCAAGGGCTAATGCTATAGATAGTAGGCAAGGATACATAGACCATCTTTGATCTAACCCTAAGGACATGATTATACCTTCTTGGAACCCTCTTACTCACTCAAGCCCTAAAATTTCAAATTGGAAACCTAACCTACAAGGGACCCCTACACAAGACACCCCTATAGGTCTTGGTCCTAATTAGAGAACATACTGTCCAGATATAGACACTTCACACACCTTCTATCAAGAGTAATAATTGTGCATTGAGGCACAGATAAATAGAGTAATACCATGCATCCACATGCCTTCATGGGCAAGATCAAGACTATATAACATGGGCAGGGCCAAATGATCAAACTACACCCTTAAATCACCCTAATAGGTCTCAGTAACATAAGTACCAAGATAAGTATGATACTCATTGCTTTGGATGAGAAAATTAAGCCCTACCCACCTTAATTAATGAATGAAGACACGAGGAGAGTCTTGATTATCCTTAGGCTCATTATTCCATGAAAGTATGATGTTATTCTACACCAACTTAGTATAAAGAAAATTTATTTAGGACTAAGCCTCAAGTGAATGCAACCTCTCTCGATCGAGGAAAGATCGTACCCAATATTTCAGATCCTCCTAAATAAGATAGGCCCCATGGAAATTGTGCTAGGACTAACAGACCACACACAAATTATAAAATAAATAAAGTTTTTAAAATATATGCTGAATTCTAAGCTCAATTCAATTAGCTTAGATTGGATAAACAATTCTTGGACAATCAACATTAGTTATAAAAGAAAATAATTGAACAAAAACCCAAGAACTACTTTAAGAGACCTTACGTAACGAGGTCACTACCCCAAGTACTCATATATAGCATGTTCATTAGAGGTAACCTATGTTTAATCAAAATAGGCCTCCTAGGCCTAACCAAATGTCACATATTTGACCTTCTAGACCTAATTGGGACTTGCCTCCTAGGCCAAACATAGATCACATTTCATAGGCATTTGTTCCTCCTTGTGTAGACACTAAAATCACGTCAATCCAATTAGACAACCACGACAAAGTCTAACTGAAACCATATATCCATCTTGGGCAACCCTTAGAGGTTACATAGTGGTCCTAACCACTTTTGGAAGGTTCTACCCCACTTTTGGGAAGTTTTGGGCCATGTAGTCATGGTCATTCCACCCTAGGATGACCATAGTTCATGGACGTCTCACCTAGGGATGGCCACCAGAAGCCATCCCTAGATGGGATGACCATGGTATTGGACCCTAAAAAAGTCAAAGGAGGGATAAATGGCACCCATAAACTACCATTTATCCTACCTATTCAAGCATTCTAGTCTAAGGGCGTATAACTCTCATGACAAGTTGAAAATTAGATGCCAAAAATAGAGATTCCTTCGCCCTCCAATTCATGGCAACCTTTGGATAAATGGTGACACTTGCCTCGCATGGCCTCGTATACCTATTCTACCAATATACCCTCTTTGGATATAAAGTGGATCCATTCCACCAAATTTAGGAGAGGAGTCTTTGTAAGATTTCACCACGAAGTGTTGTTGAGATTTATCCCTAATTTACAATGTGTTTTCCATTGATATATCTATCGAGTGAAGGAGGTTTTCAAGTGATTACAAAACATTTAATTTATTTATAAAAATGATCCATTTGAGTGAATCAGGTCTTCAAATGTGATGACAATACCCTTATGAGTAATTTAGACCCAATCCTAGAGGAATTGGTGGCAAAAACCACCATATTTGGTGGCCATCCCACCCCAGAATGACCTCTAAAGTGTGACAGTCCTAAATGGATCACCTAGGGATGGCCACAAATTGAAGCACAATTTCTTTACTATTTTTGCATATATTAATTCTATATAATATTATATACCTTCTGTTAAAATTTGGTGTAATTTGAAGTTGTTTAGCATATGTTATCATGAATTTTGTGTTTTGCAGGCCTGAATTGTTCACCCTGGGATGGCCACAAATATGACCATAATTTCCTTTCTATTTTTAATTAGATAATTTCCAGAGAATATAATATGCATTAATCTAAGTTTTGGTAGCATTTGGAGCAATTTTGAATAATTTATTACACTTTTCCCCTTTCAAGTTCATTGATGCATGCACCTTCACGTTTTCATCTTAATCCATACATGATACTAATCAATTTTAGTTTCTTATGTGTAGATCCAAGTATCACAATGCAAGAGGAAGGATCAACAAATCATAAAAATGATAGAACACAGTGTGGTGGCATCAAAAGCATATTTTTCAATTGTGAGTATGAGGAAGACACTGTAAGCGCGCCTCAGATTTTTGAAAGAATTTAATCCTTTGAGTATTGTATTGAGTGTATCAATTGAGAGCCCTCAAGGGGATATGTTTTAACTACATATTTTATAGCTATATTAATATAAGGAAAACCATCCATTTATTTCATCTATTTGTCCTTTTATGCTTGCTTGAAATATTACTTTTGTAGTGATTATATCAAGTACAACAATAGATGCATCTCATTTACCCTTGTTAGGTGTATTGTTCTTCTGCTCTATAATGGGGATCATAGTGGAACCCCTATCCCATTTTATTTTTACAAGTTTTGACCATATTTTTGCTTTTGAAATGTTGCATGTTCTTGTCATTCTGGACTGAAATGACCCCTAATTTCCTAATTGGATGAAGCGTTACAACTTATTTAATTAAATAATTCAAATAAATCAAGCCACTTAGAGAGGGCTGATCTCGTAGCCACTTAGAGAGGGTAGGTATCTTGCAATATATGTAATTGTATTATGATTATGAATGATAGATGAATTGATGATAATGTTAGAAACCAATCTACCTATTAATAGATGAAATAATTAATGAAATGAGATGACCAATGGATGAGCCGACATACACTTTGGTGTCGTTACATGGCTCCCTTCCTCAAAAGATTTATCCTCAAAGCTGGGAAGGACTAGAAAATACTCTCTTTGTCATGTAGCATCGTCTTCTGGAAGTCCCTACCATTTAATTAGGAACACTTGAATTTGGTGTGGTTGATGATGAAAAAATTTGGAATGAAGTATTGTTGACATCATATTCAAATGTGGAATGAGCAAAGATTATAAATGGAGTGATAAAATTTCATTCTGGTTTTCTGATTTCGTTCACCAAGTTTAACTGAAATTCACTACCCTTAATTAACATAATTTTCTCGGTAGCTGGATCTTGTAATATTTGATTATTGAATCTATATGATGTAAATTTTCTTTTTCTTCTTCTACCGTAAGTGCTTAAGTAAGCTCGCTTGTAAACAAGTATATCACTTCATAAATTTGCTCCTGATGACTATTGCTTATGCTTGACGTCAAAACATATACACCTAATTTAGTTTTATAATTTATAAGCTATGCTGCAATTATTTTAATTCCTTGTTGTCACATTCAAAAATCAGTTAGGATTTCAATGTGGCTCTTGACTACTAAACTGCTATGCTTGCTTGTACTGTGTTGATACACCGATTGAATGCACTGGAAGAAATCAAAATGACCATAATAGAGGGACTCAAAATTCCATAATATTTGCTTCGTAAATATTTTTTAATGAATGATGGATTTTTATTCGAATCCTCTCTTCATGAAACCTACATGTTTTGATTGCTCGAAATTGTTGGATTTATTTTGATGCTTCCTCCTCTTGTACTACAGAGTTCACTTGAAACGAACCAACATCCTTATTTGAACTTAAAAAAAAAATAGCACAATTTTATTTTCCTGCCTTGTATTAATATTTTAATTTGTGAATTAAATTTGAGGTACTACGTCAGAATGTGATGCAGTTGAACAAACGTTTACAACGTCCACGATGAAATTTTAATCTTGTCACCCGTAATATCTTGAATTAGGTTACCGATTTCACTGATTTCTCGGTGATGATATCCAAATATTAATACCACTTCTCGCAATCAAATTGTGCGTATTCCCCCATGTGGTTAGGGTTTAAATTTGTAGTCTTCTCCACTATAGAAAATTTTTACTATTCCACTTGTTGCGTTTTTATACTATAAAATGTGAAACTTGGCATTTGGCACACACTTCTTGATGTTAAAATACTTCAATACCCTTGCTATGTTCTTACAATGTTAATGTCCAAGATGGATTGTTGTATATAAACTCTTCATAAACTACGACTCGTTTGCATCGAAAAATAATAAAACCAAAAAAATAATATTTGGAGCCTTGGAAATTATTTAACTAAACAACATGTTTGAAAAATATAATCTGGTTTACACTGTGAACATTTTAGACATCCTACCATAAATAAACCTTTGACTCACGCATACACTAGAGAATTATCCATTACCACTAGGCAGCATGTGAACACCCAAAAAAAAAATTGTAAGGGAAGAATGATTGTTGTATGTAGCACAAAAGCTGAGCACCAGTGATTATCTCTTCATGAAGATGTTCGTTATTGAAAGATGTTTTGGCTTTGCCTCTGATTGTTACCAGTTGTGTGAATTTTTTACTATAATAACATGTCCAACGCAAGAGATTCCTAGCTTAGTTATGGCATATTGATTCCTAAGTTTTAACTGCGCTATGCTATGTTTGATGCGATCGAAAAATGAAGTACTACATCTAAATTTCTGATGATTAAATTAAATGGTTGTGAATCAAACTTTAGGATGCCAAGGAGTTTTCCAATTACGTCAAAATATTTATACCTGAAAAGCCTTGTATACTTTGTCTGCTATGTCACTTGATCAAGAAACCAGTAATTTAATTAGTACGAAATCTGGAACCTTGGTATGCTGCTTGCAAAATTATCCCTGAACGTTTCACTGAGTATTGGTGATCAAGGATGCGTAAAAAAAAATTAAAATAAGCGTGTTAATATGGAAGGTTGTATTTGGAAAAAAATTATAGTGCACTGGGATCTTATAGCTCTGATACCACTTGAAGTGTTATAACTTCTTCAATTAAATAATTCAAATAAATCAAGCCACTTAGAGAGGGCATATCTCATAGCCACTTAGAGAGGGTAGATCTCTTGCAATATATGCAATCGTATTATGATTATGAATGATAGATGAATTGATGATAATGTCAGAAACCAATCTACCTATTAATAGATGAAATAATTAATGAAATTATATGACCAATGGATGAGCTGACATACACTTTGGTGTCATTACATTGGAACACCTAGGGATGGCCACAATAGTCGTCCCAGGTAGGGATGGCCCCCAAATTTGTAGTCATCCCACCCTAGGATGGCCACAAAATAGAGGGTCTGCAACAAAAATTTCTAGAAACAACAACATCTTAGGCTTTCAAGGTAAGTACCTGCACCTTTACTTTGCATTTTTACTATTCAAAAAAGCTTAAATTTGGTTTTTCTTGCTCCCTTTGTTTGCTTGAAAGGTAGATTTCACTTTTCTTTAATCACAAGAATAACAAAGAGAAGAAAAATAGAAAAAGAACTAAGTAGGAATGCATCTGTGTGGTTTGATTGCTTGTGACCTACCTAATGGGTAGGTTGCCATTTAGGGCATGCATTTTGTAGGTTCCATTTTCTATGTAATACTTCTGAAAGTGAAATGTTCTTTTTGCATTTAGTGAAGATTCATTGAGTGCTCTCTTGTTTTACTTTCTTTAAGTATAAAATGAACCACACACACCACGTCACATTTTGAACATTAGTGAGTTGGATTTCATCCCCAACCACTAATAGAGACCAATGATGGTGGGCTTCATCTCCACCCATTGGCTCATAATTGATATGAACCCTATTTATTGGCCAAGGCTAGCTCCAAGAACCATCATAGCCTATGGGATATAGCATGTATTTCTCTTCGAAGAGGTGTATCACTGATCATAGGTCAATTGGGTGAGGACTGGTAGGACATGTGCTCCCTGATTGGGTATGGGCTTCATCTCCATACTTTGGTGGGTTTACGTGACCAGAATTTCATTGTCGATTGTCAATATATGAGTATACAGGTGAAATCCTTTTAACATAATAATATCATCCAACAAAAGCAAAACATGTGACACAAGGTCTTCTTGCAAACAATAAATCAAAACACACAAAATAGTTTTAGGGAACACACATAAATCTTTAAAAGAGATAAACACTTGTCTTATTACGTGTTTCCATTCTTGTGTGTTGCATCATTAAAATTTGTAAAGGAGATAATCACCTAGGGTTTGGTAGGAAGTAGCTATGGTGTGCACCCATAGCCAAGCCCATTCAAGGGTGGACGCTATGGAGAGTAGACAAGGAGACACAAGTCATCTCTGATTTAGCCCTAAGGACATGTTCATACCTCCTTGGTGGCCTCCTACTCACCCAAGTCCCAGAATAGCTAGTCAAGAACTTCACCTACAAGGGACCCCTACGCGGGACACCCCTATAGGTTTTGATCCTAATCAAGGAATATACTCCCAATATTTAGACACTTCACATGCCTTCTTTCAAGAATGGCAACCATGCATTGAGGCACTAATAGATAGAGCAATACCATGCATTCACATGCCTTCTAGGTCTACCATACCCACCTATGGGCAAGATCAAGAGTACACACACTAGGTAGGGCCAAATGATCAAACTTCACCCTTAAACCACCCTAATAGGTTACAACAACCTAAGTACCAAGATGAGTATGATACTCATCGCTTGGGGTGAGCAAAATCAGCCCTTCCCTTCCTCATCAATGAAGGAAGGCATGAGGAAATCTTTGATTATCCTCAAGTCCATTATGCTACGCAAGCATGATGTGCCTCTACGCTAGCTGAGTACAAGGAACACTTGTCTAGGACTGAACCTCAAGTGAACGTGACTTCCCTCGATCGAGGGAAGCTCGTAATCGATATTTTAGACCATCCTGAATGAGATAGGCCTCAAGGTGATACTGCTAGGGCTCATAGGCCCCACATGATAGAATAGATAAATCAAGTAGTCAAGAGATATGTTGAACACCAAGCATAATTCAATCAGCTTTGATAGGATAAAGAATGCTTGGACCACTTGCATCAATTAGAAAAGAAAATAATTGAACAACAAACCAATGAGCTATTTCAAAAGACCTTACATGAGAGGGTTCCTACCCCAAGTACCCATAGACAGGGGGTCCATCAGAGGCAACCTAATTTCAATCAAGATAGGCCTCCTAGGCCTAACCAAATGTTGCCTCCTTGACCTCCTAGGCCTAATCGAGACTTGCCTCCTAGGCCAAACATAGATCACCTTCCATAGGCGCTTACCCCTCCTTGTAGGCCAGTTCAAGAGACACCTTACGGGGCCTACACTGAGCATGAACCAGAAGAGGAATATCTTGAAGTACCTTATGGAGGTAGGGTGGATGACATTCAACCACCATGCAATAGGCTTGATATTCCTCACCCTCCCTCGTAGGGTCAAAGCAAAGAAGAGGAGATCAAATCCTCTGATGCGTACAAAGCATTGCTAGAATGCATGGAATCGATAGAGAACAAGACCTCTAGGTCTGGGGCTCAGAAGCCCACTTTGCATCAGATTCATAGTCAACCACTTCACCCATCAGTACCTTCCCCTCCCTATCTAGAGCATTTCAAAATGCCCAAGCTAGATAAATTTAAAGGAGAGGAAGATGCGTAGGAGCATGTCACCAGATTTTTGAATCACTACTTCTACATCCAGGAAAATGATGCCTTACTTTTGAGGATATTTCTGCTTACCCTCTCTAGCCCTACCATAGAATGGTACAATCAACTCCCAAAGTATAGCATCTACAACTTTGAGCAATTCATAGATGCATTCCTAGAATGCTTCACCTTTAACACTAAGTGAAAGGTGACTTTAACTGACCTCACAAGGTTAAAACAATATGATGATGAGTCAATCATAGACTATGGCAATAGGTGGTGAACGCTTCTTGCTAAGCTACCATACTTACTCCCCATGTCTGAGTTGACTCAAATGTTTGCTAAGAGCTACTTGAAGCCAATTTCCTTGTTGCTACAACTCCAATAGTACCCAACTCTTGAAGATGCTCTAGCATAGGCTAGAACAATCGAAGACATTAAAATTCAAGAGGGGGAAATTGTGAAACCCTGCAAGAAGGAATGGACTAAGAACACCAAGAACAATCTAGTGCAACCAAAGCTGATAATAGTCAACCAAGTTGCTATCAGTATTCCAAGGCCTATGCAACCAATGCCACCTTAGAAGCCCAACTATCAGGCCACACCTAGAAACTACAACAAGAACAATCAAATAAATCAAGGGAAAAACCAACAACATCTCCCTAAGTGATAATTTATGCCCATTGCTGAGTCCATGGACTCTTTATTTGAGTACCTCTATGCAGCTAAGGCAATTAATCTACCTGAAAGTTGACCTATAGATCCGAATGCACCAAAGCCCCAAGGATATCATGAAGACCTATACTGCAAGTACCATAGGTAGAATGGGCATGACATGTAGATGTGCTACAAGTTCAAACACCTAGTACAGGACATGATCGATAGGAATGATCTTCAGGTCGATAACCCTATTGCAACAAACAATCAACAAATGGGTGTTTTTAAAGACCCATTGCCTACTCATGAGGAGCAGGAAAAGCCAACACAATAAGTGAATGAGGTCCATATAGCACCCCCTAAACAAGGGTTCATCGAAATGGTCAACATTATGATAAGGAATAAGCATTACCCAAGTCAAGTCGCACCACCTATGGCTTCAAGTGATATTCCTTCAATGTCATAGCCTCTACCACCTCTAGTGCAAAACCTTCCACCTCGTTCGATGGTCACAATAAAGAGTAATCTTGCTCAGATCTTGTGAACAACATCGGCTAGGCTTTCTATCTATGAGCTTATTCAATAGTCTCCACCTCATCGAGAAGCTCTCATGGAGATCCTCAAGTCGATTGAGCTACAGCCCTAAGAGTCTAACTCCTTTAACAATTTTGTGGGGCATGTTCGATAATGCATAGAACTAGTAATCACCTTTCATGAGCATGAACTCAAGCCAGTACCAAATGACATGGTGGATCCTCCCCTACACATCATCGCATGTGTAAATGGAACACCTTACAAGAGAGTTCTGATTGATACTAGTTCCTCCAATAATATCATCACCATGACTACTCTCAAACATCTAGGGCTTCTAGCATCCCATATTGTTGCATCCACATATACCCTCCAAGCATTTAATGATGCTATATGCTCAATGGTTGGTACCATAGTCTTACCTATTCAGGTGGGACAAAAGACCATACCAACATTGTGTCACATCTTGGAGGGTGAAATGGCCTACAATATCTTGTTGGGTAGACCCTAGATTAGGGACATGAAGTGTGTGCCATCCATAGCTCACCAATGTTTGAAGTACACTTATGAAGGTCAAGTACATGTTGTCTCTACAGACCTTGAGCCCTTCAAATACTGCAACTTGGTGCAGCAAATCCTCGAGTCGACCTTACCATCAACCCATATAGACTTCCAACCGAATACATCCAGCCAAGGTTTGAATCCTTCACCATCACCTTCCATTAATCCATCACCATCTTCTTCCATACCATCCTCATCATTGAAACCCCTAGATATACCTTCATCATCATCGAATCCTTCATAGAGGAACATGGGGAAGAGGCCTATTGATGAGATCCCTCCAACCATATCTACCATCTCCATAGAAGAGATTCCTAGTCCAGAAGATGAGGAACCACCTCATGAGGTAAACATTGAGTCAACTCAAGCCTCACTTCCATCTCATCCATATCTACCACCACAAGTCATAGTTCATCTAGCTACCACTAGCTTAGGAGAATACCTAGTAAGGAATATCACAACAACTCCTACCATTGAGATAGTGCAAAACATGGGTCGACCTCATCTTCCCATAGGTACCATCGTACCTCTAGGCTTACCTCCTAATCAAATAAACTTCATTTATGGGGGTCTTGACTATGGCATAGAACCATATCAATAGTAAGAAGAGGATGAAGAGCCCTTTTCTAAGGATATTAATTACATGTCCAATCCTAAATTTACCATGAGATATCTCCATATCTACAATTGGTATGGCTATGGTTTGGGGTTGTACAAACAAGGTACTCACATTCCTTACCAACCACAATATCAAATACCATATGATAAGTCTAGTTTAGGACACAACAAGCCTATGCCTCTTGATGTCCTCACTGATAGTTTAGAGTGCATGAGTCTAAACTATAGGGATGAGCTTGCACATGATCCCTACACCAATCCTAATCATGTCCATTCTTTGGGGGATTACTTCCCTACAACCATGAGAGATCAAGAGATATCTCATAATTTCACCCAATCTTATAAAATAGGTGAAAGTTCACATACTCTTCCACACGATAGTGAGGAAGAAGATCAAGGTCCTCCCTATGAATGGACATCTGATGATGAGTCAGATTATAAAGTAGCACCTATCGACTCTTCTAGTCACATAAAATACGCATGGATCATCCCATTGGATGATGAAGATGAGTTCTATCTATGTATGTTCCCATTACAACATCCTATCTAGTGATAACTTCTACCCTTAGAAGAGCAAGCTCACCCACATCCACATCGACCACCTTCAATCATTCTTCTTCCACCACAACCACCTCCACAAGTCTTATGACAACCTATTGTCAATAGACCCCATCAACCACCTAGAGGAGATCATCCATCCATCAACATGATTTCCATAGATCTTTTTGCACCCTTGCATGATCCGAATAACCCATCAAAGCCACTACACCTCGACTTGGAGGTAATCAAATTTGATCGAGGAGATTCTCCACCATCTCCTTTCGAGTATTGGCCTTGCGATGAGATGTTACAACCATTTCATTTTTCTCCAAGGTCTACTCAAGATGTCTTTCATGCTGAGGTTGAACCAGAATTTCCAATCGATGACATAAACCTAGTTGATGACATTCATTTGATCCCTACTCCACACCAGTTGGAAGAGGGGTCTCATATGTCAATTGAGCCAACAATTGATAGTGATATCAACTCAGATCCTGAAAATCCTCAATTCATCAAGTTAGGGGAAGGCTTATCCCTCACTGAGCAAGCTGATTTCATAGCTCTTCTCAAAGAGAAGAAGGAAGATTTTGTGTGGTCATATAAAGACATGCCAGGACTAGATCCAAATCTAGTCATGCATAATCTTATGATTGACCCAAATGCAAAACTAGTTAAGCAAAAGCTATGCAAAATGCATCCAATAGTAGCCTTAATGGTGAAATATGAGCTACAAAAGTTATTGGATGCCAATTTCATTATATCAGTGGATTATCTACCATGGCTTTCCAATATGGTTCCTATCAAGAAACTTGATGGGAGGATTCATATTTGCACTAACTTTCATGATCTAAACAAAGTGAGTCCTAAGGATGAATTCCCATTATTAAACATCGATGCCCTGGTAGATGCCATAATAGGCCATGAGATGTTATCCCTAATGGATGGTTTCTATGGATACAACCAAATTTATATTAATCTAGAAGACCAACTCAAAATAATATTCACAATGCCTTGGGGGACATTTTGTTATAAGGTCATGCCTTTTAACCTCAAAAATGTTGGCGCTACCTACCAATGAGCTATGACTTACATCTTCCATGACTACATGCACAAAATTTTGGAAGATTACATGGATGAATTATTGGCTAAATATTTACTATGCCATGAGCATATCGATGTATTGCACAAAGTTCTTGATCACCTCATCGAACACAATGTTAGACTAAACCCCAAGAAGTGCATCTTTGATATCACATCTGGAAAACTCTTGGGATTCATAGTCTCTAAATGAGGCATCAAAGTTGATCCAAACAAAGTCAAGGTAATCCTTGAGATGCCTCCCCCTACTACCATCAAGCAACTACGTAGTCTACAAGGTAAGGTCACATCCATCAAGAACTTCATAGCGCAATTATCGGATAAGTGTCGACCCATGAACAAATTATTACACAAGGGGGTCACATTCAATTGGGATGATGAGTGTCAAGCCACCTTTGATGAAATCAAGCAATATCTAGCTTCACCACTAGTATTGGCTCCTCCCCGACTAGGAGTGTCATTCTATTTATACATCTCAGCTACTGAGCTTGCATTGGGCATCATGTTAGCCCAAAAGAATGAATTGCACAAAGAACAAGCTACTTACTATATTAGCCACACCTTGGTCAGTTACGAAATAAAATATGCATACATTGAGAAGCTATGCTTAGCAGTGGTTTTCACCACTAAAAATCTATGCCATTACATGCTCAATCATACAATGTATGTAGTATCCAAAGAGAATCCATTATAATATATGATGAGTCATACTTATCATAATAATCACATGATAAAATGGATCATGTTGTTGATGGAATTTGACCTCAAATTCATCGAAAAAAAATCAATTAAAGGTTAGGTCATTACCGATCAACTCATAGAGGCTCCTCTCCAAGATGATCAACCTCTTAACATAGAGCTTCCCGATGATGGAGTCTTTCAAGTGTCAGAATCACCTGATCCTGAAGAGCCTGAATCATAGGCTGACATGACTCTATTTTTTGATGGCTCTAAGTGTGAGCAAGGGGGTGGCATAGGAATTGTGTTTTTCACACCTCAAGGGGCTCCAATACCCCTATATTTCAAACTTGATTTCCCATGCACCAACAATAATTTCGAGTATGAAGCTCTTCTCATAGGCCTTCAAACAACAATCACCATGAAAATAACTAAGCTCAACATTTTTGGTGATTCCTTGCTCATAGTGAACCAAGTCAAGGGAATATACCAATGCAAATGTCCAATATTGCAAGCCTACAAAGCCCTTGTGGATAAAATTCTGATAAAATTTGAATGGTATGACATCGAGGCACTCCCTCGATCATCTAACCATTTTGTGGATACAATGGCCTCCTTGGGGTCTTTAATCCCGTAGAACCCTATTGATGATATAACAACCATTCAAGTCAAAATGCTATCACAATCCATGATTGAGCATGAGAACATCCACTCCATGCTAGAAGTCCACATGATTCAAATTGAACCTTCTCATGAATGGTTCTCACAAATTCACAATCACCTGAATAATACCACTTGGGGGACTTTATTCCCTCAAACTCCTTTTGATAGTAGCACAATGCTATATTTACAAGTTCTCTCCCAATCAACATTCGCTAGGGATGAAATTCAAAAGGATCAAGCAATTCATGCAATTGAGGCTTCTTCAAATCAATATTGGTCCACTCAGATAAAATATTACCTAAAGCTTGGTAATATCCCTTCTAGACTATCGCATGCCACCAAATGAACTTTCAAGAAAAAATGGTAAAGTATGTCTTACTTGGAGATATTTTGTATCATCGAAGCTATGAGGGTATCCTCCTTCATTGCTTAGAGCATCAAGAGTCAGTTTGGGTGATCGCCCAAGCACACGATGGTACATGTGGTGGCCATTTTAGTGGCATGGCCATCGCAAAGTGCATTCTCTGCATGGGCTATTATTGGCCAACTTTAGAGTGGGATTGTTGTGCTTATGTTAAGAAGTGCACAAAGTGTCAACACCATGCTAATTTGACACACGTACCTTCTCAGGCCTTACAACCGATTCAATCGGTTTGGCCTTTCTTGCAATGGGGGTTTGACTTAATTGGGAAAATCTCACCCTCTTCCTCAAGCCATCACATGTTCATCATTACGGCCATAGAGTATTTCAAAAAATGGGTGGAAGCAATTCCCCTTACCACTACGATTGGACCCCGCATTATGGAGTTCATATTACATAATATCATCTATCATTTTGGTATTCCATCCAAAATCATTTTAGATAATGGGCCACCTTTCAAGAATAAATATGTGTAAGCTTTAACAACAAAATATAACATCCAACACAACTTTTCTATGCCCTATTATCCACAAGCCAATGGGCAAGTTGAGGCATCAAACAAAATAGTGATTGCCATTTTAAAGAAAACTATTAAGGATAATCACAAATATTGGCATATTCAATTACCCCTTGCTCTATGGGCCTACCACACTAGTATTCGAACACCCACTAGGGCAACTCCATTTTCACTAGTGTATGGTGTTGAGGTAGTCATACCCTTAGAGCTAGAAATCCTATCATTGTGCATATCCATGCAAGAGTTCATCGATGATGACACCGCATGGTAGGCTCACCTAGATCAACTAATATTGCTTGATGAATGATGTGTTAATGCTCTTGAGCACCTACACATTTATCAAGAGTAGCTTAAGAGAGCCTATAATATGAAAGTCCATCCTAGAGACTTTCAGGTTGGTGACCTTGTTCTAAAAGAGAACCAACAAAATTCTAACTTGTCACCCCATCTATGGGATAAGTTTATGGTAAACTGGTTAGGTCCATTCATTATCACTAGTCATATTGGACCTAGAACTTATCGCCTAGCCTCCATTGAAGGAATTGAGGAACCTAAACCCTTGAATATCCTTCATCTATGGCCTTTTCATGCTTAAAGCACCACACCCTACCAAAAATCCCCAAAGGTATCCATAAACCCTTTGGTCACCCAAAAATCCCCAAAGGTATCCATAAACCCTTTGGTCACCCAAAAAGCCCAAAGGTATCCATAAACCCTTTGGTCACCCAAAAAGCCCCAAAGGTATCCATAAACCCTTTGGTCACCCAAAAAGCCCCAAAGGTATCCATAAACCCTTTGGTCACCCAAAATGCCCCAATGGCATCCAATAAGCCCATTGGTCAAATGTATATACATATATATTAATCAAAATCCAAAAACATCATTAAAACAACAAAAATACAAAAATATTGCATTGCATCACATTTCATACCATTGCATTATACAATCACTTGCATTAGGCATACCCATCATTGCATTTTACATTTTAGAGTTGCTCATACATGTCTAGCACCAGGTCTATATACTAGACATCCTTCAGAATCAAATTTGTCAAAAGTCATCATTCACACCCATCTACATTACAATTATCATCTACATTTCCAACCTTTCATATTTGTGTCTATTTCCCTTCACCTAGTCATTTGTTATAGGGTGTCTTTAGGGTTTTCAATCACTCAACCATCTCTAGTTTTCTTTTCAGATTTTGTAGAAAGCTATCCTAATTTTTAGAAGGTAGAGTCTTGCTCTGATTATACCTTGTATACGTCAAAATCCCAACATATTTTCACATTAAATCCAAGTTTTGCACAAGGAAATATGAAACCTACAAAGTGGTCTAGGTTACCTTAAGTGAAAAGTTTACCTTGCTCATCCCCTTATGTGCATGGTTCAAAAATGCTGAGAATTGACAAAAGGACAAGCTCCTCCCTACCCAAATACCCAAAATAAATAGTGGTTTTCACCACTAACAAAAGCAAAAAGTAAAATAAATAATGGTTATCACCACTCCCAAAATCCCTTGCTCACCAAAAAAAAAATGAGCAAATCCTTAGAGCAATTCAAAAATAAAATAAAAAGGAGTACTAAACTTGAATCCCTAGAATTCTTAACATTTGATAAACCATGAGGTGATCCTCATTACAGGTTAGGTGGCATCAAGCCTACCTAGCAATGGTGGTATCCTTACGCATGATGATATGTCTATCACATTAGCATCCTACTTTTGTACAGACCAATGTTTGCATGTGGATGAGCTAGCTTTTGGTAGCCTGTACTACCTAGTGGTCTAATCCAACTACATACAAAACCTAGGATCATGATACTCATAGGGTGATATTCAGTATAGATGGGTTGCATCAATCATATTTGGCACTAGGGTAACTTTATGCATTATCATAACAATGAACTCACATGCACACACAGGGATATTGAGTATCTTGGTCATCCTAGCAGATTCATACCTTGTCAAAAAGTCTTGCATGGTTAGTATATAATTTTTGACTAGTTGACTAGAGTGTTTGAGTCTCATGAAAACCTCAAGGACATTCTATAACATCTTACTATTCATTCCATTCCATACCATTTTATCACATTTTATCAGTTTACATTTTCACAAATCCATCACATAGTCTCATGACAACATTACAAAATGAATCGATGAATTTTATACAATCTATGGTGCTAACATAGTGTGTCAAATAGTATCCATATTTCATCATATAGATCAACAAATCATCCATTTCATTATGCATACACACATATCCATATCATCAAAAACATCATATTACAATACATGCATCCATCAAAGCATCAATAAAGCAAACATAAGCATTGCATACATCCAATAAAGCAATAAGGAAACACATGATGACAATAATAACAACTCATATATATATATATGTATGGGGTAAAAAGATACATCATCATCCAAAAACTACCCGTAGGCTACAATAAAGTGGGTCCTCAGACCTCACACTCCCAAAATCCAAAAAGAACCATAGAGTCTCAAAAGCCATGGTCACATAGGACCGACACCATGACTCTCACCCCTACCCTCAATTAGCACTCATTGAGAGCTCCCAGATCTACTCCCTCTGACCCTATCTACTCTCCTCATAGAGCTAGGAGCCCCCATCCTCATAGATGACTACCCTATACCACTCCTCCTACTCTAGTGTGACCCACTAGTAGAAGAGCAAGCTGGTAAGTGCCCTCTAAGGTATGCTATCTCATCCTCCAAATCTTGTGTGTATGTTGTATCCTCTCAATGATATGGTACTCACTCAATAAGGTCTAGAGTTATGTCACCTCCTCCCATAGCCTAGATACCTCACCACTACTAGATGCCCCTAGCTTGAGCTCCCTACCATAACCTATGATCAAAGCATGGCTAGCTCTACCACCTACTCTACAATCATAGTCCCATACCCCTCAATCACTAATGCCTACCAATCAATATCTATCTATGTAATCTACACCTATACCTATAGGAGAGCCCTCTCCTCTATATACTCCCTCCACTCATATCTCCCTCTAATCAGCTCACCCTATAGCTCTACAATGGTGGCATCACATGCTACCAACTATACCTACACTCCTACTCATCCAAATCATCCTCATCATAGTCCCCCTACTAGCCCTCTGCATCCATGTGGTCCATCCACTCATCATATATCCAATGATGCACATGTCACTCCCCTAAGTCTACCTCCTCATCAAGTCACTCACCCAAGCCTAGATCCTCATCAACTAGAGCCTCATCTTAGAGCTGCCATATCACCCCCTAGTGGTCCATCCCATGCCCACCGATGCATCACCCACCAAGATTCATACTCTACTATGGTCCCAACATCATCTCCCTCAATAGTAGCCTCCATAAGATCTACCTCCTCCCCAACTACCTCCACTATAGGCCAAGCCAATGTCCTCTCATCACCATAATATCGATAGATAACTAGCTCACTAGGTAACCCCTAGTATAGCCCAAACTACCATAGCACTCGAGCATATGGGAAGTACTCTCACTCGATCCCATGTTGACCAACTAGCCACCTCCCTCATCATACCCACCAAAGTTGTGCCTCAGCCTCAGGCCATGCTGGATAGTCTCTATATGGTCTCTAGATAACTACATCTACCTTGAGCCATGCAAATGAATCTACATAATGCTCAATCAAACCTGCATCAGGATGGCTCTGACCCCTCTCCTGATCCTACTACCATAGGATCCCATATCCTATCTCCCTATCCATAAGCTATGCTCACATCATCCAAGGTAGCCCTCATGGTCGATCCACAATAATATGCTACCATCCCCACACCTACAATAGAAATTTATAGCCCAATCCTTTCTACCAATAATGGATCTCATACAACTCATCATAAAGTTATGCTAATAACGTAGTACCCCATGCCATCACTAAAGGCCTCTCTATGGTGCACTCCACCAGTGTAAACACCAACTCCAGAAGGTTCCATGGGAACCTAGTCTCTGATGAGTCTAATAGTAGCATGTTAGAAATAAGTGTCATCAATAAGGCATGTCTCATATTCAAGACCTCTACATCATACCATAGATCCACTAGGATACCTCCACTAGGCAAATCTCATAGCACCTCAAGCTAGTCATCTCTGAAGTATCTCTCCAAAATTATATCTCTAAGATCTTGATGAGTAGATATAATCAGATACCCCTCTATAAAAATATGCAAAATCTAGTAGACATCCTCTAGGGTCACTATCATCTCCCTAATAAACAAGTGGAAGGTGTTGGTGTGAGGGTCCCATAGATCTATCAACATAGTCAGGTAGGCTCTATCTCCCATCACTAGCTCTAGTCATGTCACTTGCTTAAGACCAATGGCATCAAGCCATTCCTAGTACTCCTCTATCAATAGGCCATGAGTGGTCCTAAAGAGATTCAAAAATTGATACTGACTCTTAATCACCTGGCAAGGGCAAGCAAGTTTAAAAACAAAACCAAAACAAAGCAAAAAAGAAGCAAAAGAAACCCAAAAACACCTAAAAAGGGCCCTTTTTCTAGCAAAATCATGGTCATCCCACCCAAGGATGGCCCCCAAATTGGTGGTCCATCCCACCCAAGAGACCCCAAACAACTCAAGGTGGTCGTCCCTCCCAGGGATGACCCCAAAAATTACCCAAAAATGGCCTTCTCGACCACCAAAAATAGGCATAAAATACCCTAAAAATGCAAAATAATGTAACAAAAATGCACAAAAATAAAAAATAAAGCACAAATTCCTACAAAATATCACTACTAAGGTTCATTTACCAAAATTTAGTGTGTTTTATTAGAAAATGTGAAAATAATTACACTTCCAAGTTCAATAAAGTATAGGAGCAAATTCAGCCCTTACCCATCTCACTCTGGATCATGGTGACTATGGGATGATTTGATAGTGCTCCACTTTAAAAAATCACTCTCCTACTCCTCACCTCTCAAACTACCAAATCAAAAGTGCACAAATGAGCCCATTTTTCAAATTTTGAGCTTAAATAGCCCTACAAAAGGCATGGCCATCCTAGGGTGGGATGGTAAGATAATATAGTGACTATACCACCTTAGGATAGCCATATACTATGCAACCATCCCACCCTAGGATGGCCACCAAAAAACCACCTCAAAAATAGCAAAAAACAACAAAAATGGCTTAAAAACCACAAAAAATAGGTCAAATCTGACAAAAATTCACTCTAGATCAAGATTGAACCAAATTATTCATGGATGAATTGAAAAGTCTCTACTTCAATCCCCAATAATACCACTATGGTTGGACCACCCCATGGGAATGAGGTATTCAATTCCTTTCTTCCATGAAATATCAACAAAATCATCAAAATCCTCACAAAATAGACAAATTTTACAATGGGTAAAGTTGAAGGAACCCCAACCAAGTCATATGGGTCAAGTGACTCATCACTTTTATCACTAGTCATTCCCTCATCAACTCATCACTTGAGGGGGTAGTCATAATTAATAAATTCATAATCAAAATCAATAATCAAACACTCAATCATGCAAATTACATTCATCCAATGAATCATTGACAAAGACAATCATGCCCCTACTTGGGGTAGAAAACAAGCAAAAATTTCAATTAAAAAAATTCTTGGCATTACTAAACCATGAAGGATCATAGGCCTCACCTCTTCATGACTGAAAAATGTCCAAGATCAAGTAAGCCTGACATAAAAGGTTGTACTTGAATCAAGTTCCTTAACTCATCAAAAGCAAGGATTCAAGGATGCATGCTCTTTCCATGATTGGGGCATCTAAATTTGGTTAGGTTACTAAATAACCTTAATCATTTGATATTTTAGTCATCTATTTTTTCTCCATTGTGTTGCACACAATGCATCCCAAAAAGGGGCATCTATAGACACTAAAATCATGTCAATCCGATTAGACTACCAAGACAAGTTCTAATCGACACCATATGGCCCCCTTGGGCAACCCTCAGAGGTTAAATAGTGGTCCTAACCACTTTTGGGAGGTTCTACCCCACTTTTGGGAAGTTTTGGGCCATGTAGGCATGGTCATCCCACCCTAGGATGACCATAGTTCATGGTCATCCCACCTAGGGATGACCACCAACAACCATCCTTGGGTGGGATGACCATGGCCTTGGACCCTCAAAAAGTCAAAGGAGAGACAAATGGCACCCATATTCTACCATTTATCCTACCCATTGAAGCATGCCAGTATGAGGGTGCATAACTCTCATGCCAAGTTGCAAATTGGAGGCCCAAAATGGAGATTCCTTCCCCCTCCAATGCATGGCAAGGTTTGGACAAATGGTGGCACTTGCCTCGCATGGCCTCGCATGCCCATTTGACCATATGCCCACTTGAGCTATAAAGTGGATCCATTCCACCCAATTTTAGAGAGGAGTCTTTGCAATATTTCACCATGAAGTGCTACCGAGATTTATCCCCAATTTACTATGCGTTTTCCCTTGAGATCTCCATCGAGTGAAGGAGGTTTTCAAGTGATTCTAAAATATGCAATCTATTTACAAAACTGACCCATTTGAGTGAATCAGATCCCAAAATTTGATGACAATACCCCTAGGAGTAATTTAGACCAAATCCTAGAGGAATTGGTGGCAAAAACCACTAGATTTGGTGGTCGTCCCACCCTAGGATGACCCCCAAATTGTGATAGTCCTAAATGGCTCACCCTGGGATGGCCACAAATTGGAGCACAATTTCTCTATTATTTTTGCATAGATCAATTCTAGAGTAGATTTTATGCCTTCTATTAAAATTTGGTGCAATTTTGAGTTGTTTTGCATCTGTTATCATGCATTTCTTGTTTTACAGTCCTGAATGGCTCACCCCGGGATGACCATAAATATGAGCATAATTTCCTTTCTATTTTTGATTAGATCATTTCCAGAGTACATTATATGCATGATTCTAAGTTTTGGTAGCATTTGGAATAATTTTGAATCATCTATTATATATTTCCTCTTTCAAGCTCATTGATGCATGCACCTTCATGATTTCATCTTAATCCGCACATGCTATTAATCAATTTTAGTTTCTTGTGTGTAGATCCAGGTATCACAATGCATGAGGAAGGAGCAACAAGTTAGAACATCGATAGAACACATTACGGTGGCATCAAAAGCCCACTCTTCAATTGTGAGTGCGAGGAAGACACTACAAGCGTACCTTGGATTTCTGAAAGGATTTGATCCTTTGAGTATTGTAATGAGTGTATCAATTGAGAGCCCTCAAGGGGACATTTTGTAACCATATATTTGACAATTATATTAATATAAGGAGAACCACCCATTTCTTTCATATATTTGTCATTTTATGCTTACTTAAAATGTCGCCTTTCGTAGTGCTTAGATCAAGTAGAACAATAGATGCATCTCATTTACCCTTGCTAGGTGCACCATTTTTCTGCTCTACACCTTGTAGGCCAATTCAAGAAACACCTTACGGAGCCTACGATAATATTGAACTAGAAGAGGAATATCTAAAAGCACCTTATAGAGGCATGGTCGATGACATTCAACCACCATGCCATATGATTGACATTCCTCATCCTCCTCCATGGGGCCAAAGCAAAGAAGAGGAGATCAAATCATCTGATGCATATAAAGCATTTATGGAATGCATGGAAAAAATAGAAAACAAGACCACTAGGTCCAGGCTTCAAAATCCCACTTTACACTAGCTTCACATTCAACCACTTCACCCATCAATACCTTCCCCTTCATACCTAGAGCATTTTAAAATACCTAATTTGGATAGATTCAAAGGAGAGGAAAATGCACATGAGCATGTTACTAGGTTTACAAACCAATTCTTCTGTATCTAGGATAACAATGCCTTAATTCTAAAGAAATTTTTGATTACCCTCTTTGGCCCAACCGTAAAGTGGTACAATCAACTCCTAAGGTACAATGCCCATATATTTGAGTAGTTTGTGGATTCATTCTTGGAATGTTTCACTTTTAATACTAAGCAAAAGGTGACTTTGACTGACCTCACAAGGTTGAAGCAATATGACAATGAGTCAATCATTGATTTTGGTAACAGGTGGTGAACACTTCTCACTAAGCTACCATACCCACTACTAGTGTTTGAGTTGACTCTCATGTTTTCCAAGAGTTGTTTAAATCCAATTTCATTATTACTACAAATCCAACAATACCAAACTCTTGAAGAGGCTCTAGCACAAACTAGAATAATCAAGAAAATCAAAATTCAAGAGGGGAAAATCATAAAATCCTATAAAAATAAAGTGGAATAAGAACACAAAAGACAATCCAACACAACCAATGTTGGTAGCAGTTAATCAAGTTACCATTAGAATTCTAGGGCATGTGCAACCAATGCCACCTTAGAAGGTAAACTATCATGCCCAACCTCCTTCTGTAAACTACAATAACAACACTTAGATGAATCAAGAGCAAAACCAACAATATCATCCTAAGTGACAATTTACACCCTTTATTGAGTCTATGGATTCACTATTCAATTGTCTGTGTGACCAAAGCAATTACTCTACTAGATATCTAGCCTATGGATCTGAATAGACCAAAGTCTAAGGGATATTATGAAGATCTATACTATAAGTACCATAGGAATAATGGGCATGAAATGCAAATGTGATATGCATTCAAACACCTAGTACAAGATGTTATTGATAGGAATTATCTTCAATTTGATAACCCTCTTACAAAAAATAATCAACAGAAGGGTATATTTAAATATCCATTGCCCACTCATGAGGTGTAGGCAAATTAGAAAAAATAGGTAGATGAGGTCCTTAAGACACCCCCTAAACAAGGGTTCATCAATATGGTTAACATCGTGAAAAGGAATAGGTATTATTCAAATAAAGTCACACCACCTACAACTTCAAATGACATTCTCTCCATATCACAACCTCCACTACCCCTAGTGCAAAGCCCTCCACCTAGTCCAGTGGTCACCATAAAAAGTAAGCTTACTCAAAGCTTGTGAACCACATTATTCCAACTCTCTATCTATGATATTATCCAACAATATCAACCTCTCCGATAAAATATTATGGAGATCCATAAGTCAATTTAACTATAGATCCAAGAGTCTAACTCCTTTATAAATTTTGTGGGTTACATTCAATGTGCAAAGACTCAGTAATAATATTTCATGAACATGAACTCAAACCAATATCGCATGTGTAAATGGAACACCTTACAGAAGAGTTTTAATTGATACTGGTTATTTGAGAAATATCATCACCATGAGTGCTCTTCAACATATAGGTCTTCCAACATCTCATATTTTTGCATCCATGTATATCATTTGAGCATTCAATGATGCTATATGCTCAATTGTTGGCACTATAGTCTTAGCTATTCATGTGGAATGTAAAACCCTACCAGCATTGTTTCACATCTTAGAGGGTGTAATGGCTTATAATATCTTGTTGGGTAGACCTTGGATTAGGGATATGAAGTGCGTGCCATCCATAGCTCACAAATGTAGGAAGTACACTTATGAAATGCAAGTACATGTTGTCTCCAAAGACCATGAGCCCTTAAAATACTACAACTTGGTACAACACATCCCTGAGTCGACCTTGCCATCAACTCATTTGGACTTCCAACCAAATACATCCATTCAAGGTTTGAATCCTTCATTATCACCTTCCATTGATCCATTACCATCTTCTTCTATACCACCCTCATCATTGGCACCTTTAGATATACCTTCATCATCATTAAATCCTCCATAGAGGAACATATCAAAGATGCCTATTGACAAGATCCCTCCAATAATCTCTACCATTTCCATGAAAGAAATTCCTATTCTAGCAGATGAAGAACCACCTCATGAGGTAAGTATTAATTCATCTCAAGCCTCACTTCCATATCCTACATCCTCATCATCATAAGTCATATTCCATATGGCTACCACAGGCTTAGGAGAATACCTACTAAGGAATATTACAATAAATATAGCCATTGAGATAGTACAGATTATGGAATGACCTCACCCTTCTATAGGTACCATCGTACATCTAGGCATACCTCCCAATCAAAAAAACTTCATATATAGGGGTATTGAATATGTCACATAACCATATCCTCAATAAGAAGAGGATGAAGAATATTTTTTGAGGACACCAATTATATGTCGAAACCCAACTTTGCCATTTGATATCTCCATTGCTACCATTGGCATGTCTATGGTTTGGTGTTGTATGAATAAGATACTCATGTTCCTTTCCAACTACAATATTAAATATCACATGATAAGTCTAGATTAGGATACAATAAGCCTGTGTCTCTCAACATCCTCACAGATAGTTTAGAGCACCTAGGTCTCAACTATAGGGATGAGCTTGCATGTGATCCTTACACTAATCCTAATCATGTCCACTCTTTGGGGGATTATTTCCCCACAACTATGATAGATCAAAGGATATCTCATGATTTCACCCGATCTTATGAATAAGGTGAAGGTTAGCATACTCTTCCATCCAACAATGAGGAAGAGGATTAGGGTCCCCTTATGAATGGAAAACTGATGATGAATCGTATTATGGTGCATCACCTAATAACTCCTCTAGTTCATATGAGAAGTACAAATAGATCATCCTATTGGATAATGAAGAATAATTCTATTTACATGTGTTCCTATTACCACATCCCATCTGGAAACAAAATTTTCTATTCAAGGAGCAAGCTTGAATCCTTCCACATCGATCACCTCTGGTCGTTCCACCTCCATCGCAACCAAATCCACAAGTCTTGTTACAACCTATTGTTAATAGACCCAACCACCCATCCAACGGAGATCATCCATCCACCCATATGATTTCCATAAATCTTACCATACCCTATCAAAAATTTCTAAAGGTACCCTTAAACCCTTTGTTCACCAAAAAGCCCTAAAGGTACCCATAAATCCTTTGGTCACCAAAAATCCCCAAAGGTACCCATAAACTCATTGATACTAAAATGAGTCCCAAAGGTACCCAAAAATCCTCAAAGGTACCCATAAACCCTTTGGTCATCCAAAAAGCCCCAAAGGTACTTATAAACCCTTTGGTCACCCAAAAATCCCCAAAGGTACCCATAAACCCTTTGGTCACCAAAAACCCCCAAAGGTACCCATAAACCCTTTCATCACTCAAAAAGCCCCAAAGATACCCATAAACACTTTTGGTCACCCAAAAAGCCCCAAAGGTACCCATAAACCCTTTGGTCACCCAAAAAGCCCCATAGGTACCCACAAACCCTTTGATCATCCAAAAAGCCCCAATGGCATCCACTAAGCCCATTGGTCAAATGTATATATATATACATTAATAAAAATACCAAAAATATCATTAAAATAACAAAAATACAAAAATATTGCATTACATTACAATTCATATTTTTGCATTATAAAATCACTTGCAATAAGAATACCCATCATTCCATTTTGAATTCTAGAGTTGCTCATACATGTCTAGCACCAAGTCTATACACTAGCCATACTTCAAAATCAACTTTGTCAAAATCCAATATTAACACTTGTCTATATTAAAATTATAATTTCCACCCACATTCCCCACATTTCGTATTTGTGTATGTTTTCCTTCACCTAATAATTTTTTATAAGGCATCATTAGGGTTTTTGGTCACTCAACCATCTCTAGTTTTCTTTTTAGATTTTGTAGAAAGTTATCATGATTTTTAGAAGGTAGAGTCCTACTTTTATTGTACCTTCTATACATCATAATCCCAACACATTCTTACATTAATAAATCCATGTTTTACACAAAGAAATATAAAACCTGTAAAGTGGTCCTTGTTACCTTAAGAGAAAATTTTACCTTGCTCATCCCCCTATGTGCATGGTTCAAAATTTTTGAGAATTGACAAAAGGACAAGATCCTCCCTACCCAAAGCAATAAAAATACCTTACCCCATGCTAATTAAGAACACAAGGTTATACTGAGAGGGGGGGGGTGAATAGTATAATATCAACTTTTACTTTTTTTTCCAAAAAATATTATCTAATATTATCAATGACAATATCAACAACAATAATCAAATCAATGCACAATTCAACATACACAAGAGAGACAAGAATTTAACATGGTTCACCCAATGTGGGCTACTCCATGGAGAAAATATTTCTACTAAAATTTCCTTAGCAAATATTTTGGAAATAACTTCCCTAGTACAATATTATGGACATCTATCCAAAGGAGACACCAATCCCCTATGCTTTTATTTGTGGATCTCTCTCCATAGGATAACTCTTTCTCATTTTCTTTGGTTTGTGGAACTTAATCCAAGGAAACTCTTTCTCCTTAATTAGTTTATGGATCTCTCTCCACAGAAGAAATCTATATTCCCAGCTGGTTCATGGATCACACTCCATAATAAAATCCTTTCCCCTTGATATGGTTCATGGAGTTCTATCCATATGAGAACTCTTTATCCTTTGCTCTGGTTGGTAATATTTTAGAAGACTTCTGCCCCCTCTAATCTGGCTTGTGGATCTCTCTCCATAGAAGACCTCTATCCTCACTACCCTGGATAATGGATCTCTATCCATTGGATACTGATTTCCTCTACTCTGTCACCTCCAAAGCTTACTATCAAATCTATCTCAAATGTACACCAAAATATGTCCCAAGTCTATCACAAATTTGTTCTAACTTTTCTCACAGATATGCACCAAACTCTATCTCAAATTTGTCTCAAGCCTTAACACAAAGCTTGAACAAATTAGTAATCAAACCTGCTCTTAATGTTGTTTCAAGTATTCATAAGACTTGCTCAAATATATCTTCAAGCCTTCTCAAAGACTTGCTCAAATATGCCCTCAAGATTTCACAAAATCTTGCTCAAATCTATCCTCAAGTCTTCCTTAAAGACTTGCTCAAAACTACCTTCAAGCCTTCTAAAATACTTGCTCAAATATTCCATCAAGCTTTCACAAAATCTTTCTCAACTCTGTCTTGAAGTATCCTCAAAGACTTGCTTAAATATGTCCTCAATATTTCACAAAATCTTGCTCAAACCTATCCTAAATTCCTTAAAGAATTGCTCGAATCTATCCTCAAGCCCTTTCAATACCTTGATCAATTCTATCCTTAATTCCTTTCAAGAGCTTGCTCAATTCTATCTTAAATCTTTCACAAAATCTTGATCAATTATGTTCTCAATATTTCATAAAATCTTGCTCAATTTTGTCCTCAAGATTTCACAAAAGCTTGCTCAATTCTGTCCTCAAGCTTTCACAAAAGCTTGCTCAATTATGTCCTCAAGCTTTCACAAAAGCTTGCTAAATTATGTTCAAATAATTCCATTTCTTGCATACACAATACCACTCAAATATCTTTTATAAAAACTCTCTATAAACAAATTCTACTTGCCAATTTTCTTCTCACGATTAATCACTCAAAAGATTTCATAAATATGCTTAATTTGTTCGCAATCCTAGTAAAAATGGTTCACACTCTTTATCTCAAAACTACCCAAACTCTTTCAACAATCATAGTATAGAATATTTTAAAAATCTATCTCAAGTGTTTCCAAACCATTCATTAATGAAGCACAAAAAACTTGCTCATACATTTCCAACAATACTTATCAAACAATCCTTTTCAATCCACCTTGTGTTTTACAACATTCATTCCAGTAATCACTTTAAGAAAAAGATGATGTGCCCATACCTCTGATTTGCTTTTATGAAGAATTGTCCTTAAAACTTGTCTTATAACCAATCACCTTTCTATGTGCCACGTTCCAGTGTTAGTTATCAAAATACTCTCAATGAATTCTCTTTTCAAAAGATATTTTACCATATAGAATAATGAAACATCAAATCACTTTTACATCTTATTTCTCCTAAATTTTCAAACCAAATTTCATCAACAAAGTTGACCAATTACATAAGAAAAATATTTTTCAAACACCTTATATCTCCTAACTTTGCAAACCAAATTTCATCAATAAAGTTGACCAATTACATAAGCAAAATATCTCACATACACCTTATATCTCTTAACTTTGTATTAATGCATTTCCCAAAAATAAATAAGTCCACTCTAATTTTTATCCCAATGCATTAATAAAACAAACCACCTTAATTTCTACTTCAAAAAGAAATCACCTTTTAAAAATAATTTGAAACCCCTTATAACTCCCTAGCACATACCTTAGCCACCTTAGACCTTAGGGCACAATTAACTTTTATTAAAAAAATAATTCTCCTTTTGCTGTCGCATGTTGTCTGCTGATGGGAGTCAAACCCACACTACCAGATAGCCCTATGCCTTAGCCTCAGTTAGGCCACCGTGTGGGATAGCCAAGCCACATAACAAAAATATGCATGTTTCCTTCCTTGACCTCTGCCACTAGTGCTAAAGCAAAAACCACACACTGCACTCTTAAAAACCTACATGCGAATCGAATGCAAGATCTCCTCCTTGCTACGTGCTATGCAAACCTTTCTTGCTAGCTCAGAAACCACCTCAGATGAGTGGGAACACACCCCTCCCTCCCTTTAACCAATGACTTCCCTACGTAATGCACAAAGCACTATCTTTTCCCTTCTACAACATCGCACGAGCTATGCAATAATTCAGAGGCTCATTGAATTTGAATTGCAACTTAGGCTAAAACCCTAGCCTTATTAATATATGCCCCCTCCTTTATATTTGATGTTGCCACTTATGAAATTTAATTTTTTGCACTTTAAAATAAAATATTATTTTTATTAATATTTAACCTTAGGTTAAACATTATTTAATTATATTATTTAACCTTATGGTTAAATTTAATTAATTAAATAATATGTTTAGCACTTTGATAAACCCTTTGGCCAATGCATTATTCTATCTTCTTTTTGAGAGGCCGTGATGGTCAAAATATTATAATATTAAAATATTATAATATTATCCTTTTTTCACTTGCCTTCTTACACATAGCCTTAAACTTGAGTCTTCAAGTCTTCTTCAAACCTCTTATTTATTACCTTAGAACCCATGGGCCTAAGTGCTATAGAGATAACCTTGCCTTGCTTTCATAGCACATTAATTATAGGATGTCAAAATTTTTTGCTATTAATTCCATCAAAAAACCTCTTGACATCAATGACATACTCAAATTTCCAACAATCTCCACCTTTGTCATTGATGGCAACACCTCTTTTTTAACCAATTATTTTTTCCTTTTTCCATATCTTCCCCCCTTGAGAAATGGGTCCCCTAACTAAATGTTTTTTCCCTAAATAAAATCTTCTCCCCTTTGACATCAATGGCAAAGGGACTCCTTTGGGGCTAAAGGTAAGACTCTTAGCTAAGCTCCCTACCCACCTCCTCTCTTTGAGGTGATTAATTTTGGGGTGGGAGTATCTCTACTCCCAATATACAATGATCTTTTTCTTTGTTCACTTTATTTCTCAACATATTCTTTTGATTCTTTTGAGTGACCTTGTTCTTTCTTATCTTTGGAAATTTTTTTATACACCACTTGGAAATTCCATGTGACCTCCACTGCATAGCCTTGTGACCAAACCTGTTACATGAGAAACAATGTCCTTTGAATAAATCTTGCCTGAGACCCACTAGTCTCTTAGTCATTTCTTCCCTATGATGTTCCTTGTTCCTTATTTGTGCATTATTTCCTCTCTTGGTGAAGCTTCTATTTATCAGCTTATTCTCATAAGTTTTAATTTCTCCTTCACTCTCTTCTTCTGAAGCTTCTTCTTCTTTTGAGCTTGAGCTTGACTCCTCTTCTTTCTTCCCTTGTCCTTCTTCAAAACCAAGTCTTGTTTTGTTTTATGAAGGTATTTTTACATTGATAATATTATCCAAGGTCTTTGAGATTTTTCTAAACCTGTGTAGCTTATCTTTAGATTCTTTTACTTTCTTCCTTAGTGAACCAACCTCATGCTTTAATATTTCACATTCTAAGACTTTTACCTCTAAATTTTCTTTAAATATCCTCATATTAGCTATTGATTTTGTCAGATCTTGTATAAGCTTTCCTTTTTCTTCATCACATTCTTGAAATTGAGCCTTGAGTCTCGAATTCTACTTTCTAACCTTTCTCAATTCCTTAAGAGCAGAAATAAGATCAGATTCTAGATCAACTACTCCTTCCTCTTCATTTTTTTATTCTTTCTCTACTTCTTTGTCTTCAAGAGCATCTTCATACTTTTTATATTTATCTTCAATAAGAGTGCTTCCTTCCTCTTCTATTAACAAAAAGAGAATTTCTTCTTCTTCACTATCTAAGGATCTTCCATTACTATCACTTGAAACCTTACCTATTTTTTCTACATGCTTGCTTTGTCCACCCCTATTTTTCTTCTCATACCAGGATTTTCTTGTTTTTTTTTTCTTATGATATTATTTCTCTTCACTGCTACTACTTTGGGTTTATGTACAGTTAGATGCATAGTGACCATATTTACCACAATTGAAACACTTTACTATTTTCATACCTGTGTGCTTTCTTGAGTCCTTGTTCCTTCTTCTATAATTAGCTTCCTCATTACTAGTTGAATCATCACTTGAATCTGGTTTCTTATCCTTTGCTTTTTTTTGTTGCTTTGAAGGCTACCTATTTCTTCGGGATAGGATCCTTTACTAATATTATCTCATAATTTATGAGTGTTCCATGTAACTAATCCAAAATTAGATTTTCAAGATCTCTTGTTTCTTCTATGGCTAAAACCTTTCCATCATACCTCATAGGAAGTGACCTTCAAACCTTTTGAAAAACATCAGATTTTTCAACTTTAAAACCAAGTCCTCACATCGAGTTAATAATTTCATCCACACAAAGTAAGTATGCATCAATGTCTTCCTCATATTTCATCTTCAAGTCTTCAAAATTTTTCTTGTGATTTTGCAATTTTGCCATTTGGACCTTCTTATCTCCCTCATATGCTTTCTTCAAATTTTCCCATATCTCTTTTGCTAATGTGCAATGCATAACTTCTACAAATTTTGCTTCACATAATCCACCCAATATTGCATTAATTACCTTTGCATTATACATGTGTAAGAGCTTACCGTATTTATCTATGGGAGGACTAGTTGTAGGTGTGAACCCATCCTCAATTGCTTGCCATGTCTCATATCCTTGTACCATCAGGTAAGTCCTCATTCTTACACTCCAGAAGACATAATTGTTCCCATAGAATAATGGTGCCTTATTTACTAAATATCCACTCTGATATGCCATCTATGTTCTTGTACACTCTTCATTCAAGCTATTAAACTCTTCTGAAGAAACCCGCTCTTATACCAATTGAAGAACACAAGCTTATACTGAGAAGGGGGGTGAATAGTAGAAGACCAAATTTTACTTTTCTTTTCAAATAATATTATATAATATTATCCACGGTAATATCAAAAATAGTAATCAAATTAATGCACAAATCATCACACACAAGACATATACCAATTTAATGTGGTTCACCTAGTGTGGGCTACTCCATGGAAAAAATATTTCTAGTAAAATTTTCTCAAAATATATCTTGGGAATCACTTCCCTATTACAATTTTTATGGACCTTTGTCCAAAGGAGATACTAATCCCCTATGATTTTATTTGTAGATCTCTTTATAGGATAACTCTTTTCATTTTTATCTGGTTTGTGGAACTTGATCGAGGAGAAATATTTCTCCTCAACTGGTTTGTGGATCTCTCTCCACAAAAGAACTCTATCTTCTTAGCTAGTTTTGGATCACACTCCATAGGATAATTCTTTACCCTTGATTTGGTTTGTGAAACTCTATCTAGATGAGAACTCTTCCCCCTCTGCTTTGGCTAGTGATCTTATAGAAGACTTCTACCCCCACTAATTTGGCTTATGGATCTGTCTCTAAAGAATACCTCTATCCTCATTGCCCTAGATAATGGATCTCTATCCACTAGAGACTACTATCCTCTACTTTTTCACCTCTAAATATTACTCTCAGCTCTATCTCAAATTTACACCCAACACTATCCCAAGTCTAGCATAAATATGTTCTAACTCTGCTCACATATATGCACTAAAATTTATCTCAAATCTACCTCAATCCTTAACACAAATCTTGAAAAAATCAGTAATCAAACCTACTCTCAATTTTGTTCCAAGTCTTCACAATACTTTCTCAAATATACCTTCAAGCCTTCTCAAAGACTTGCTCAAATATTCCCTCAAGATTTCACAAAATCTTGCTCAACTATGTCCTCAAGTCTTCCTCAAATATTTTCTCAAAACTATCTTCAAGCCTTCTCAAAGACTTGCTCAAATCTACCCTCAAGATTTCACAAAAGCTTTCTCAACTCCGTCCTCAATGTAGAGGAGTTGGAGAGCATGTGGGTAGTTAAACCTCTCTAGTTGCTGAGAGGCCCAGGTTCAAATCTCTTGCCTCACATGTTGCGGATATGTTATGTAATGGTTCCCTCGTGGTCACAATCTGTTTACCCCTTGTGGCCACCACCAAAAAAAAAAAAAAAAGTCTCCTCAAATACTTGCTCAATCCTATCCTCAAGATTTTATAAAAGCTTGCTCAAACTTGTCCTCAAGTCTTCTTCAAAGAATTTCTTGAATATGTCCTCACGAACTTGCTCAATTTTATCCTTAAGACCTTTCAAGAGATTGCTCAATTCTATCCTCAAGCTTTCATAAAATCTTGCTCAATTATGTCCTCAAGATTTCACAAAATCTTGTTCAATTCTATCCTCAAGCTTTCATTAAATCTTGCTCAATTATATCCTCAAGATTTCACAAAATCTTGCTCAGTTTTGTCCTCAATATTTCACAAAATATTTCTCAATTCTATCCTCAAGCTTTCAAAAAATCTTGCTCAATTCTATTCAAATAATTTCATATCTTGCATACACAACACCACTCAAATATCTTTTAGAAAAACTCTTTTTTAAACAAATTCTGCTTACCAATTTTCTTCTCAAGATTAATCACTCAAAATATTTCACAAAGATGCTTAATTTGTTTACAATCCTAGTACAAATGGTTCACACTCTTTATCTCAAGCGTTTCCAAACCATTCATTAATAAAGCACAAAAACTTGCTCATACATTTCCAAAAATTCTTAACAAACAATTCTTTTCACTCTACCTTGTGTTTCACAACATTCATTCCAATAATAAATTTAAACAAAAGATGATGTGCCCATACCTCTTATTTGTTTTGATGAAGAATTATCCTAAAAATGTGTCTTATAACCAACCACCTTTCTATGTGCCACTTTACAGGGTTAGTTATCAAAATACTCTCTCAATAAATTCTCTTTTCAAAAGATATTTTACCATACAAAATAATGAAACATAAAATCACTTTTACACCTTATTTCTCCTAACGTTGCAAACCAAATTTCATCAACAAAGTTTACCAATTACATAAACAAAATATTTCTCATACACCTTATATATCCTAACTTTGCAAACCAAATTTCATCAACAAAGTTGACCAATTACATAAGAAAAATATTTCACATACACCTTATATCTCCTAAATTTGTATTAATGCATTTTCCAAAAATAAATAAATCCACTTTAATTTTTATCCCAATGAATTAATAAAACAAGCCACCTTAATTTCTACTTCAAAAATAAATCACCTTTTAACTCTTGTTAATACAAAAATTAAAAATAATTTGAAACCCCTTATAACTCCCTAGCACATACCTTAGCTAGCTTAGACCTTAGGTCACAATTAATTTTTATTAAAAAATTAATCTGCCTTTTTCTATCTCCTTCCACCTGTCGTTGGGAGTCTAAACCATGATGCTTGTTGAACCTGCACCCTAGCCTTGGCTAGGACACCGCATGGGCTAGCCAAGCCACACAACCAAAAGGTTCATGTTTCCTTCCTTGACTTCTACCACCGACACTAAAGCAAAAACCACACATCGCGCTCTCAAAAACCTCCATGCGAATCGAACGTAGGACCTCCTCCTTTCTACACACTATGCAAGCCTTGCTTGCCAGCTCGACTACCATCTTGGATGAGTGGGGACACATCCATTTTTCTCTTTGACCAATGAATGCCCCACGTAATGTGCAAAGTGTTGTCTTTTACCTTCTATTGTGTTGCACGAGCTATGCAATAATTCGAAGGCTCATCGAATTTGAATTGCAACTTAGGCTAAAACCTTAGTCTTATTAATATATGTCCCCTCCTTTATATTCGACATTGATGCTTATGAAATTTAATTTTTGGCACTTCAAAATTAAATATTATTTTTATTAATATTTAACCTTATGTTAAATATTAATTAATTATATTATTTAACCTTATGGTTAAATTTAATTAATTAAATAATATGTTTAGCAATTTGATAAAACCTTTAGCCAATGCATTATCCAATCTTCTTTTTGAGATGCCCTAATGGCCAAAATATTATAATATTAAAATATTAAAATATTATCCTTTTTACTTGCCTTCTTGCACATAGCCTTAAACTTGAGTCTTAAAGTCTCTTTCAAACCTCTTATTTATTACCTTAGAAACCATGGTCCTAAGTGCTTCAGGGAGAATATTGACTTGCTTTCATAGCATATTAATTATAGGACATCAAAACCTTTCAATATTAATTCCATCAACAAACCTCTTGACATAAATGACATTAAAACATGCTCAAATTTACAACAGCTAAATCTAGGCAAGTATGCAAAGAACAAAAAATACAAAAGCAAAAATCCCCCCAAAAAAAGTGTTTTTTACCACTAAAAATAGTAAAAAGAAAAATAAACTGTGGTTTTCACCACTACCAAAATCCCTTGCTCACCAAAAAAAAATGAGCAAATCCCTGGAGCAATTCAAAAATTAAAAAAATGGACTAATGAACTTGAATCCCTGGATTTCTCAACATTTGACAACCATGAGGTGATCCTCATTATAGGTTGGATGGCATCAAGACTACTTGGAAATAGTGGTATA
This sequence comes from Wollemia nobilis, assembly GCA_028583015.1. Classification (NCBI taxonomy): domain Eukaryota; kingdom Viridiplantae; phylum Streptophyta; class Pinopsida; order Araucariales; family Araucariaceae; genus Wollemia; species Wollemia nobilis. Next base: position 87,743 of record JAQPPZ010001108.1, read on the forward strand.
CTTATGCATGATGATATGTTTATCACATTATATACCTTCTTTTGTACATACCAATGTTAGTTTGCATATGAACTAGCTTTTGGTAGCCTGTATTACCTAATGGACTAATCTAACTATGTACAAAACTCAGGATCATGATACTCGTAGGGTGATCTTCAGTATAGATGGGCTACATAAATCTTGTTTGGCACTCGAGTAAATTTATGCATTATTATAGCAAAGAAATCACACGCACACACAGGGATATTGAATATTTTGGTCATCCTAACAGATTTATACCTTGCCAAAAACTCTTGCATGGTTAATATATAACTTTTTGACTAGTTCACTAGAATGTTTGAGTCTTATAAAAACCTTAAGAAAATTCTATAACATCTTACTATTCATTCCATTCCATACCATTTTATCACATGTTTTCAGTTTACATTTTCATAGTCCATTACATAATCTTATGATAACATTAAAAATGAATCGATGAATTTTATACAGTCAATGGTGCTAGCATCTAGTGTGTCATAGTATTCATAATTCATCGATACAGATTAACAAATCATCCATTTCATGATGCATACACACATGTACATATCATCAACTAACATCATATTACAATACATGCATCCAAATAAGCATCCATAGCATCAGTAAAGTAAACATAAACATTTCATACATCCAATAAAATAGTAAGGAAACACATGATGCCAATAGAAAAACTCATGTATATATATACATACATACATACATATATACATATATATGTTTGAGGTAAAAAGCAACATCATAATCCAAAAACTACCCATAGGCTACAATCAAGTGGGTCCTTAGACATCATACTCCCAAAATATAAAAATAACCATAGAGTCTCAAAATATATGGTCATGTAGGACTAACACCATGACTCTCACCACCACCCTCGATTATCGCTCATAGAGAGGTCCAAAATCATCTCCCCCTACCCTATCTAATATTCTCATAGATCTAGGAGCCCCTATCTTTACATACGACTACCCCATATCGCTCCTCCTACTCTACTGGGACCCTTTGGTAGAAGTACAAGCTAGTAAGCACCCTCTAAGGTGTGCTACATCATCCTCCAAATCCTATGTGTATGATAGCTCCTATCAATGATGATCCTAGTAGTCACCCAATGAAGTCTAGAGTTGTGTCACCTCACCTCCTAGCCTAGATATTTCATCACTATATAATACCCCTTGGATCAAGCTCCTTGTTATAACCTATAACCAAAAATTATCTAGCTCTATGACCTACCCATTAATCACTGTTGCCTACCTCTCAATATCTACCTTAGAAGTCTATACTTGTGCTTGTAGGAGAGTCATCTCCTCTACGTATTCCCTCTACTCCTATCTCCCTTTTATTAGCTTGACCTATAGGTCAACAATGGTGGCATCCCATGCTACCAACTATACTTGCACTCCTTTCTCATTAGAATCATCCTCATTATTATCCTCCTATTGATCCTCCATATCTATGCTATCCACCCACTCGTCATATTTTTGATGATGCACATGTCGCTCCCCTGATTATATCTCCTCATCATGTCACTCACCTAAGTCTAGTTCCTCCTCATCTAGAGCCTCAAATGGAACCTTATCTGGAGCCTCCCCGTGAGCCTCCTCTATCGTTGCATATGTACCACCTCTTAGTAGTCCCTTCCCTCGCCATTGGTGCATCACCCATTAGAAGTCATACTATGCTATGATTCTGACATCATCTCACTTAGATTTAACTTTTTTAGTATCTACCTCCTCTCCAACCACCTCCACTATAGGCCAAGTAAGTGTTCACTCATTCACATGATGTTGATAGATCACTGGCTTTCTAGGTAAACCTTGGCATAACACAAACTGCTACATAACTCAAGCATATGATAAATACTCTCACTTGGTCCCACGTCAACCAAATAACCATCTCCCTCACTATACCCATCAAAGATGCACCTCAATATTAAGCCATGCTAGATAATCTGTCTATGGTCTCCAGGTAACCTCCTCTACCCTAAGCTATGCAAATAAATATGGATAGTAATAAATCGTACCTATGTAAGGATGAATTTGACACCTCTCTTGGTCCCACTACCAAAGTATACCATATCCTATCTCCACATCCATGAGCTATACCTGCATCACCCATGGTAGTTCCCACGATTGATCCATGGCTATGTATTACCATCCCCACACCTACAATAGAAAGTTGCAAACCAATCCTTTTTACCTGCTATAATGGATCTCGTAAAACTCATCATAAAGTTGTTCTAGCAAAGTAGTTCTCCATGCCATCACTAACGACCTTTCTATGATTCAATCCACTAGTGAAAACACCAACTTCAAAAGGTTTCAGGGGAACCTAACTCCTGATGAGTTTGGTACTAACATGTTAGGGATAAGTGTCATCAATAAGGTATATCTCCTAATCAAGATCTCTTCCTCATACCATATCTCCACTAGGATGCCTTCGCTAGGCAAGTCTCGTAATGCCTTGCACCATTCCTCTTAGAAATACCTCTACAAAATCATATCTTTGAGATCTCGATGAGTAGACATAATTAGATGTCCTTCTATTGAAATACATAAAATATGGTAGACATACTCTAACATCACTATCATCTACCCAGTTGGAAAGTAGAAGGTGTTTGTGCGAGGGTCCCATAGATCTCTGATTCTATCAAAGCCGTCAGGTATGATTTGCCTCTCATCATTAGCTCTAACAGTGTGCTTAATACCAATTACATCAAGCCATTTCATATCATCCTCTATCAGTAGGTTCCTAGAGTTTGAAAGAGAGTCACAAATTAATACCGGCTCTTGATAACTTGGAAGGGGCAAGCAAGCTTAAAAAACAAGAAAACCACCTAAAAATGGACCTTTTTCTTTCAAAATAATGGCTATCCCACCCAAGGATGGCCACCAAATTGGAATTTATCCCACCCAAGGGCAACCACCAATGGCCACCCCACCCAAGGACGACCCCAAAAATACTCAAAAAATGGGCTCCCCACCTACGGACAACCGCAAAAAAATAAGCAAAAAAAACCTCATAAAAATATAAAATAATGAAATAAAATTGGAGAAAAATAAAAAGTAAAGCACAAAATAATAAATATTACTACTAATGAGGTTCTTATTTTTTTTCATTGGTAAACACAAAAATAATTACATTTCTAAAATTAACAAAGGATAGTAGCAAATTCAACCCTTACCCGTCTCACATTGACTCCACCGATTGTCGAGTCTACAAGATGGTTCATGATGATTATGGGATGGTATAAAAAGTTATCTGCTTCACAAAATCACTCTCCTACTCCTTGCCTCTTAATATACCAAGTTAGAATTATGTAGATAAGACTCATTTTACCAATTTTGAGATTAAATATCCCTAGAATAATCATGGTCACCATAGGGTGGGATGATTTCTAAATTTGGAAATTGTTCCACCCTAGGATAACCACGAATGTTGCAGCCATCCAACCCTGGGATGGCCACCAAAAAACACCAAAAAAATAGAAGAAAAAACAAAGAAAAAAGTCTAAAAACCACCAAAATCCTAACAAAACTAATAAATTTCATAATGGGTTAATTTGAAGGGAGCATAATAAAGTCATATTGGTCAAGTGACTCATTTATTTCACCATTGATCACTTCATCATCGAATCATCTCTTGAGGAGGTAATCATAATTATCAATTCATAATCAAAATCAACACTCAAACACTCAAAAGTGCAACTTGCATACATTCAAAAGAATTATTGCCAAAGATAATTTCAAGCCCATGTTGGGGCACATAATTTAGCACTAATTCCATAAAACAAAGTATTGGTATCCTTGAAGCCTTGGTATGACTCCTGGAATAGACTTATAAGCGAAACAAGGAACCGAGATCAAGTATAGCCAAAGCCTAAACCTATCCTTATAGTGCAGCTGAAAGGTTTACCAAAATAAAATCCTCCAATTATGTCAAAAGCAAGGATTCCAAGAATGTATGATTCTTCCACTATGAGGACATCTAAAGTTGGTTAGGTTACTAAATAACCTCAGTTATTTGACAATTTAGTTATTTATTTTTGCTCTGCATTGTGTTTCATACAATGCACCCAAAAAGAGACACCTATAGACACTAAAATTATGTCAATCCATTTAGAATTCCATGATGCACTCTTATCAACACCATATGGCCTCCTTGGATAACCCTTAGGGGTTAAATAGTGGTCCTTACCACTTTTAGGAAGTTTTAGCCCACTTTCAAAATTTTTGGACTATACAGCCATGGTCATCCCACCTTGAGATGACCACCATTTCATGGCTATCCCACCTAGGGATGGCCATAAATAGTTGTCCCTAAGTGTTATGACCACCATTAGCCACCCCTATGCAAGCATCCAAGCACTTGGACTCTAAAAAAGTTAAGGGCAGGATAAATGACAATCAAATTATACGATTTATCCTACCCATTGATTTATGATATATTTAGGGTACATCAATTCAATCATAAAACTACAAATTGAAGGTCCAAATTGGAGGTTTCTACGATCCAATGCATGGCAAGGTTTGGATAAATGGTGGCACTTTCCTCACATGTCGTAACTTTCCCATTCAAACTTATGTTCTCTTAAGCTATAAAGTGGAACCAATCCACCCAAATTTAAGGAGAGTCTTTTGCAATATTTTGTAATGAAGTGCTATCGATATTCTATCCCCCTTTCACCACATGTTTTTCCTTGAAATATCCATAAATCGAAGGAGGTTTCCAAGTGATTCCAAATATGTAAATCCATTTCAAAACCCACCCATTTTAGTAAATTAGATCACCAAATTCAATGAAAACACCCCTAGGAATAGTTTGATATAGATCCTAGAAGAATTAGAGCTAAAACACCACCATGTTTGGTGGTTGTCCTACTCCAGGATGGTTAAAAGTCCCAATTGTAATACCCAAGTATGGCCATGGACTTTACATCTAGTTTCATTTTTGTTTTAGCATAGATCATATCTAGATTAGAATATATGCACTATACTAAGTTTTGGTGCAATTTTGAGTAGTTTTGTATCTTCTATTATGCTTTTCACTTTTCAATTTCACTATTACATGCATCTCTTCTATTTCATTTCAATACGCATATGCTATTAACAAATTTGACTTCTTTGTGTGTATATCCAAGTATTGTAGCAAGCAAGGAAGGAGCTATAAGTATGAATATGGATAGATCATCATAGCGGTACCACAAAATTTCTCTTAGGCGATTCGTGAGTGCAAGTAAGGCCTTGAAGTGCATTTGACTCTTTGAAAGTATATTATCCTTTCATAACTTTTAATGATTGTATCAATTAAGAGCCCTTAAGGAGATGCATTGTAACCATGGATTCAACAAGTTGATTAATATAAAGAGGACCCCATTTATTTTATATATTGTGATCATGTTTACATTAAATATCATTTTTGAATGCTTAAATCAATAGGTGTAATTTATTTCCCTTTGCTAGATGCACTATTTTTCCACTCTACACGTAGATAAGTATTTTATAGACTAAAACTTGGATTAAGTGGAATGAAGATTGAATTCAAAGTAATCCATTAATTTTACTTCAAAATATGTTTTCCTCATAATATTCATTACTTTGAAAATAAATGATAAAATAATTAGGGATTACCTAAGGTCTAATAGGATAGATACATTCTATTTAAGACCATGGTGTTAAAACATGTTTGTGTAAAGAGAAACAATTAGATATGAGGACACTTTTTGTATTACCATTATATTTCGTGTCATTTATTATAACCTAGAAACCAAAATTATTGTAGAAATGAAATTTAGGAGTTAATTTGAGGTGCAAAGTATTGACTATACCAAAACTTAAAATTTCATGTTGAAAAACATGAAGATATAGTACAAATTTTTTAATTTTTTTGTTGAATTTTTTTAAAATATTGAAACTTTACTATTTAATTATAACTTATTGATTTAGGAAATGTTTGAAACCTTCATATTTAATTAGAATAATGCCTTATTTATTTAGAAAATATTTGAAACTTTTCTATTTAATTATAACCTATTCCTAAGGTTGAATGATATTTCATGTATTTCAGTTCTTGAGTTCACCTCGATATAGTCCTATATGAAATGATATAATTTTACCTATAATAAATAACATAGATCTTTAAACTCAAATACTCCTAATGTGTTTTGAGGGCGTAACCTCATGTCTATAAAAAATATTACCTACTTTACTTTTTAGCATCATACTATATTTGATAATTGATGGCATCTCTAAATTTTAGCATAATATTGAAATATCAAATATATTTTTACTATATATAATAATATTATGATCTATATTACATTACCTTCAATACATGCCTTCTTGATGGTATTTTGGTGTTGATTGATTCTTGCATATCCCTATGCATTAAATTTCTATGGATTTATAATCCTACTATGATATAATTTGTTGACATTAATATTTTAGGACCCGAAATTGTTGGAGGTTTATCTCTAGAGTTTCTTACTATTTTTAATTGAACATATATTACATACAATTTCATGAATAAAATATATATAAATTGACATAACACATAGCATAGGCCAGATTAATTGAAGCATCATAGTTCTAAAACAAATTTTATATCTTCATTATTAAAATGTTTTGTTAGCCTATTAATGATGCTTGATATTCCATTTAAAAATGAGAAAACATAAATGCATTTAACTCTCGTACCATAAATTATCATTTTTCTTCAATTTCTTTGCATAAATGCTCTAATACAAAGTGATAAATAACATATTTGTTATAATTCATATTTCCTCGTAACTACTTCTATTTTTTAACATCCCATTAAAACTATCCCCTTTAGAAATAAAGGAATGTCTTTATATATTTAAGAAGAAAGATTATAATGTGTATTTGTTAATTATTTAAGGTTGAATTTTCTATGATACTCTTAATTAAACCTTTATTTCTTCTTTATCTCTTAAAAATAATGTAATGAGAGGACCTTAAATGAAAAATGGATAAAATTCATATGATGAATCAATTATTTTACTTTTATATTAGAAAATAACGAATACTTGGCAAAGTTGCAGTCTAAGGATTTGAAACAATGAACATGTCCTACTCTAAAATATTTTTTCTTTGAAACTTGTTTTGTCAATCAAGGTACTCCATATGACTTTAACATTCTTTTCGTTAGCTATGAAAAGTAAGATCCTTATGAGTGTAATAATTCATAAGAGGATATCATAAATGTAAACTCTAATAGCATTCAAGTCAATTAATTATTCATGGTTCTTTTCCTTGCAATATTTTGTAACACCTTTAGTAAATATCAAAATATTGAATTGCTTTTAAAAATTAAATAATTATAAGTTTTATAGACAATTTGTATTGCTTTTATTTATTGGATTTTATGGCTTTAAAAAATAATAGAACTTTTAAAAACATGTCTCAAAATCATGCCCCTAATTAAAATTTTATTATTATGTCACTAAAAATTTAGTAACATGGTGCTCAACATGAGAACTCTCAAGCACCAAAAAAAAAATAGATGCTTTCATATTGGTTACAAGATTTGAAAAAATCTCTCTCACCATGGGAACTCTCAAGTACCAAACACAATAGATGCCTTCATCTTGGTTACAAGATTTGAAAAAATATCTCTCTCATATCACTAAACAATGAAAAAGATAAGTTAAATAAATATATTAGTAAGGGCATATGTAATAGTGGAGATAAAACAAAATAATCTAATTTGGTTTAACATAAGAGAGATTAAAAAAAAAAGGACTTATGAAAACTAATTTTTAGAGTGCTTTCAAAGAAATCTCTGAAAAGTTAGAGAAGGTAGTGTTTTTTCAAATAAAGATACAAAACTAGAGCACATATTATAGAAATCAAATTTACAATTTAAAATTCACAAATGTGAGTATCAATTGAAGAGGATTTATAACTAATTATTAATATTACGAGGAAATATTTTTGAGGGAAATGGATCATGCAGTAGCAAATACTCTAACCAATCATGATATGGATGGTTGTGTTCATTAAATTCAAATTTTAGAAGATAACTAGTGAGATTTCATCTCTTAATAATAATGATTTTAAGAATAAGATATTGAAAACATCTAGAGAAGAATGAAGAATATCTTTAATAAAATACAAGTTGGATATAGTTTAATTAACTTCACAATATTGCAAAGTATTTTTTTTAATGAAAGTAGTCCCAGTAGAACCACACACAAATATTATAGATTATCCTTGAATATGAAATACATAACCCTATTCTTCACATCTATTAAAAATATAATATACAAAAATTTAGATGTTGAATATATTTTTTAATGTTAACTTCATTAAATTTATATTTATTAATTTAAAAATATAAAAATATAATAGATATTAACAATATTGAAGAGTTGACGGAGTGGAGCGAGAATGGTGGATTGCAACCAAGGTTTTAAAATTTCCAAAGGTGGAAACCATGCAACTACCAGGAATTGCCCCCTCGGCGACTCTGGTCATCGAAGTTTGACGAAGATCGACGGTGATGTAGTTGATGGTGTGGTGGCCGGTGAGTCAAATGATGATGATTTAACTGGTGTGGTTAGGCCCACAATAGAAGGGGTCCCTCTCTAGAATGTACCTCCCAAGAAAATTCTAGCTCAGACCTTTGTGGACAAAGTGCGGTTGGGAAATGGGTCTTATCCTGTTTCTCAATATTTGACACCCTTTTGTCTTTCAGGAAGAGAAATTAAATTTGATCCTTCTACCATGGACTTACTTATCTCCAAAGAGTCTCTCTCTTGTTGGTAAGGTTTATTGGGGCTGGTTTGAAGTTGGAAGTGATTAGAAAATGGGCTTGGAGCAAATGGCACCCAGTAAGAGGTATGGAGTTGATCGTTTGTCGTCATGGTTTCTTAGTAGTTTGCCTCAATGAACCGAAGAATGTCATCAATATCCTTACTAGTGGGTTATGGTTTTTGAAAATGAAAGTATTTTTATTCACCGATGGAGCAAATATTTTGACCCAAAAATAAAAAATATTAGCTTTTCCCAATCTGGTTTGACTTTCTGACTCTTTCTAGTCACTTCTAGTGGTCTGGATCGCTTAAAGATATTATGGCATTGATAGGTGAAATTGTTGTCATCAATTAAATGACTCTATCTCGATCTAGGATGATGTATGTCAAGATTTGTTTTACTGTCAACTTGGAGGAGGAACTCCCTACCTGTATTGATTTGCTCATTGGTGATGATTATCATCATCGATAAAGGATTAAGTATGAAAAAAAACCGGTATTTTACACGAAATGTAAATCTCAAGGTCTTAACCGATGACAATGTCCTTTGTTGAAGAAATAATCCAAGAAGGACTCTTCCAATGGCAAACAAGCTAATGGATTGGGTAAATAGGCAACTGGAAATGGTAGATTAAAATCCAGTCAGTATTTTAGACAATTTCAAAAAAAAGGTGTCATGGACAAAGGTAAACAACCAATGTCTATTTCTCAAAAGTCCTCGTCTCAGGTTCAGTCTCTCTTTGTTAAACCTATCGGGTTTTCACCTTTATATGCTAATATTATTTCTCTTGAAAAAGAATATATTTCTCTTCATAATAGTACCAAGGATGATATTGCACTTAATATTGATAACCCAAATGATATCACCATCATTGCCAATGTTACCATTGAGTTTGATCCAAATTCTTTCAAACCAGGTATCTTATCCAAAGATTTAAACCCTACCTTCTCATCTAAAACTACAGAGGTTGTCCCAAATCCTGAACAACCCAACCTTACCATTAATATTGGTGGGTAGTCCCCTTCCAAGTTGGGACCCTCTAACCCTCTTGTAGTCAAATAAGGTCTGATCCTTTCTTCTCATAAATTTTATTTCAGCATTCTTATTTGTATTTCGTCTTCCCATATTATAAAGGAGATCTACTGCACCCCAAAATAGGTTACCAAAATCCAAAAACAAATCACTACAAATATAGGCAATGACAAAAAGAAAGGTCATCCCACAAATCAAGAGCTTTATCGCAAGCAAACTAGGGATGAAATATAATATGGAATTCAGACTACCCTACTAGAGCATTCTAACATCAAATAACCAAAGGACTACCCAAAGGAAGAAGAAAAGTAATTCAAAACCCCCACAAACCATAGTAGAGAAGGGGTATAAAATCATCTACAAAACATCTTAGTTGAAGATATTTTATTAAAATGTGAGAGGTCTTAATGGGCCCTCAAAACAGAGGATAGTCAGATCCATGAGAAAACAACTCACGTCTAGCACCTTTCTTTTGCAATAAACCAATCTAGATTATGATGCTAGTAAAAAAACTACAAAATTTTATGGAAGGATTCCAGTTTTGTATATAGTCCGGCCCACAATATTTCTTGTGGATTCCTATGCTTATGGGATCTCAACAGAGTTGAAGACAAAACCATTGTAATTACTGATAGAAGTATTACCATCCTTTTTGTGTGCAAAGACACTCAGTTTCAATGGATTATTTCAAATATTTATGCTCCTAACAATCTTGTAGGTCAAAGGAATTTTTGGTGCAATTTGAGCCAGATGAGAAGCAATTTTCAATCTAAACCTTGGATGATTGCGGGTGATTTCAACACACCCCTTTTCTTGAATGAAAAAAAGGAGGCAATCCCAATACTACCAAATGCATAGAAGAATTTGCAGACTTCATTGAGCAGAATGAGCTTATCGATTTGTAGCAAAAAGGATCATTTTTCACATGAGAAACAAGAGGATCGACAACTAGTTAATTTAGCTCAGACTAGACAAATTTCTCATCTCAAAATAAGTGATTGTTTCTTTAGTAATGCTGATATCAAGATCCTTCCCAAAATTAGATCTGATCATAGTCCTTTCGTGTTAGAAATCCATTGAAAGAATCCAAGATTCAAAATAACTTTTAGATTTGAATCTTTGTGGCTTCAACATGTAGAGCTCAAAAATTATATCAATCAATGGTGAAATCAGTCCTTCTCTGGACCCCTCTTAACCTAAATTGTCAAAAAGCTTTGTTCTATCAAAGAGAATCTAAAAATTTAGAACAAAGAGGTCTTTGGGAATATTTTTCAGAGTAAACAAAGAATTGGTAAACAATTGATAAAAATTGAGAAGAGCATTCAGAATGGGAGCTCAGACCTAGACCTTAGGCAAAAAGAAAAAATATTTCTCCGTGAATATCATACCATTGTAGCCAAAGAATAAACTTTATGGAGGCAACAATCTTGGCCTCTTTGGATTCAATCTAGTGGTTCCAATACTAGGTTTTATGCTACCACTCTTAGGCACAGAGGTAACAATAGGATCAAGAACCTAATCAAAAGAGATGGATCTGCTACCAGGGATATTTGTGAAATATGCGATGAAGATGTCATCCATTTTGAGATAATCCTCAGACCCTTCCCTCCTTATCCACATCAAATATGCAATTCCCTATTTTACAACATCTCTCATCTTATCTCACTTGAGTTCAACAATCAACTGCTCAAGGCCTTCTCAACCAATGAAATTAAAGATGCAATGTTCTCCATGCAACCAGACAAAGCTCTATTGTGGCCTCTCCACAACTATCCCAAAATTTTGGGGACCCACCTTTATTTTTGTGCTTTGGAGAGTTTTGTCCTCCCAGAGTGCTAATGTTGATAGGCTTCGTCATTGGTTGGCTTGGAATAATGATCCTCGAAACTTCGATCCTTAAGGTTGTTGGTTGATTTGTGTCTCCTTTGAGTTTCTGGTTGAAATGTTTAGTGTTTTCCAAGTCTTTAAAATTTCTTCCTTTTGATTTTTTTCTTGGTTTGAGTCATTATTTTTTTGTTAAAGTTGAGTTATGAATTATTTTTATAGTTTTAGATTTAATTAATTTAAATTAAAAAAAAATATATATATATATATATAAAATAAAAAATATGTTTTTTTTGGTACTATTAAAAGCAGAGGGTTTTAATGGGATTCCACAACCACTACAAGGAAGAACAAACGGGTGAAAACCCAGAAAAAAACCCAAAAAAAAAACAAAGGCAAACCAGAACAAAGGCGAAAACTAGACCAAAATGTGACAAAGAAAAGAGAACTGAGAAGGTTCTACCCTAACTTATGAACACCTTGAGAGACATTGGCCACTAGACTTGAAACATTCTTTGTTAAATCAAGGGCAAGTTTCAACGTGCTCCAAATTTTACGCTGGTTAATATCAATAAGCAATAAATCTTGGAGAACCACATATTTAGAAAATTTTGACTCTCTCGGAGAAAGGATTTCCTCCACAGAATTTTCTTTGGGAAAATCCCTCGAGAGAATATCCACATCAAAATAAGCCATCACAAAGGGAGAGTCATCCTCCACCAACTCACTCCAAAGCTGATTAGACAGACGACGATCCACAATAGTAGCACCATCTGACACCGGAACATAACCACCAAGACCAGACCAACCCTAAGGTAGGAGAGGGCTCCAATTTGAAGAAAATAAAACCCAATAGTGAACGAAGTCCAAGGCATCACCATAGACATCAATTATCTTATCCAGGGGTAAAGGAGGGACAAAAGTGAGAAAAATAATTAAAAGTCTAAGTAAGGATGTTCCCAACCGCCACCTCCATCCGAACTTGGGAGAACCACCAACAACAATGATGATGAAGGAACCAACATACATCACAGACCATGAGGAACCCTCTTCAAAAAGGGGTGATGATTACAAAACCTTGAGACCATACTACCAATGTTCTAGAAGTCAGATCTTCAAGCCCAAAATATAGAAAAGTGCTTGAGCAAAAATCTCATAAAAGGGGGCCCATAAGACCATCTGACATGGGCATTCCGAAGAAACAATCTATAAACGAATCTCCCCTTGATGTAGAAAGGGCTAAATTCCCCCAAAGGACACTGAACAACCATCATCAGTACAACTCTAAAAAAAAATACAATCCCCAACGAACAGAGAGCAAAGCAAAAAGGAACATAAATTTAAAAAACAACCCCTCTAGATGGGACCTTTCGGCAAACTGCACCATGCCTTCCACCTAACATCATAAATGGAAGTGATCATCACAACGTTTAAGGCCAACCACCAAATATTCATAGGATAAAGAATGGGATAATTTTTAAAATTTGAATCGAGGTTCTTCCCCATTAAAGTAGAATTAATTGAGGCCACTAAACTCTCCCACCCAAGGCACTCATTTGAAATTTGAATTTGAAATTTAAAAATCGATAAGAGAAGACAGTCCATAGAATAATTCAACAGTTGCCCACTGACCACACCTTTGATCTTCTCAACCAAAATCCTCAACAAACGCCAGAACTCCATATGAATCCCAAGACAAAGAAAATCAACTAAGTGGCGTATCATCATTAACCATCCTGATGAACTTCACTGAAAAATTCGAGCACCAAATCTTACACCCCTAACTGCCAACAACCATGTTAGCAAAAAGAATCTCATCATCCGTAAGCGGGGTAATAAGAGAATCATTAATTTCACCCGTAACCAAACAGGGAATAGCCTCCAACATTTTAACCTCTACAACCTAGTCACGGGGAGGCAAGGATCACAACAACGAACTAAAGAAATCCACCACTTCTTGCATGATTTCTAAGATATCAGTAGAACTACCACCATTGAAGGGTAGAAAAATGAAAAAACATGTATTCCTATCACCTTCCTTGAGCCACAACTCCCTGGACTTATGCTTCCAAAAGAGTTCTTCTTTAGCCTGAATGTCATGGAAAGTGCAAAGAACAGATCTTTCCTTAGAAAGTAAATCTTTAGAGAGATCCTGACTTTCAATCTTGGATTCAATGGAAGACATGAGAGACTTTAGCCTTTCTTTTTCCTAAAACAAATTTTGAAAAGAGAATTTGTTCCACAACTTGAGGTTATCTCTAATCCTTCTTAGCTTAAATAGCAATTTGTGTATACCAGCACCAGGAGCAGGCACTTACCACCACTCAAAACTCTAGCTTCGAAATTAGGGTGGGAACACCACATAACTTTGAATCAGAATGGACGGGGAAGAAAAGGAAGCCCCTTAGGAATAACAAGCCACAAAGGATTATGATATGATCCAATGCGAGGAAGAGCATGTAAAGAGGTGTCCCCGAATAATTCCATAGAAGAATGTGAAGCTAAAATTTTGTCCAATCTACTCAAAATAAGGCCATTACCTGTCCTCCGATTACTCCAAGTAAACTTGACTCTCGAGAGGTCAATGTCACGAAGAACAAATTGATTGATGAAATCATGGAAATTCGACATGCTTATCTCATCCATGACATTACCACCTCACTTTTCAGAAATTAAAATAGGAGAATTGAAATTTCCCACCACTAGCCAAGACTCGTGCTGAAAAGTAGCCCTCATATCCAAAAGAAGAGACCAAAATTTGTGTCTATCAGAAAAAGAGTTAGGTGCATAGATGTTTGACATCACCCAACATCTGCGAGAGGATTTACTCCAAGAAAGAATATTAATAATTCTACTGGATGACGAAATAACATGGATCTCAAACTTGGATGCATCCCAAAAGAAAAGGAGACCACCAGCAGAGCCAATAGCCTCAGAAGCCATAAAACCCGCATCTTTCCAAATTAACTTATGGGTAACATCCCAATCCGAAGCCTCAAGTTTTGACTCTTGAATACATAAAATATCAAGAAGTTTCTCCTTACGTAAAGACGTAAGAAGATGCTTTTTAGAGGCACTATTGAGTCCCCTAATATTCCATGAGCATATCTTCATGACCAATTAAAAAGAAAGTTTCTTGCCAATTCCCCCAGCTTGTGGGGAAATAAATCCATCCAATCTGAGTTGTTTCTCTCCAATATCACCTTCAACAATAAGATGGACTTGACCACCATCTGCCAATGCCACATCAGTGGACCTCTTCCTGCCAGACTTAGAAGGAGGTCTACCAACCTTCTTGGGAAAGCCGACATCCACTGATATTTTACGAAGACTTATAGTTTTAGGGCCCGAAGAGCCCTTTTCAATGACAATCTTAGGAGACCCAGCCATCTCCAAAAAACTTCCAACTGGAGAGGACTTTGAAACAACAGGAGAGGCCACCTTCAAAGGAGTTTTTTGAATAGGAGCTTCTTCCGCCTCGAGACATTCCAAACCCAAAAATGAATTCGAGAGAGGACTATCCTTCCCCACCAAAATAACCTCTAAATTTCCCCCATAGGAGAGGGACTTGGGAGGAGGAGAGTGACAATTCTCATTAAGAGAAGCGACACCAGGACCGCCAACAATAGGGCCAGAAGACACAATCTTCTTTCCTTTCGAACCTTGAAAAGCATAAGGAGTCTTCTTTTTCTAGATTCTATTGTTTTTTGCCAGGGTTTTCCATACATTCTACTTTTCCAAAAAAGATACATCAAAGGGTAAAGGACCAGACTTATCCGCATTACCAGAATTGGAAAGATCAGCTTTACGTTTCTTTGGGCATAAGTTCTGGTGATGGCCACCCATACCACAATGTTGACAAGCCTGAGGTTTATTTTCATAAACAACAGACTGAATTACAGTACCAACTCGAGATACCAATTCCATAGAAGTAGGGAGAGATTTCTCAATGTCAACCAATAAGCACATCCGAATGAACTGGCGATGAGAATGAGATAAAGAGATTTTATCGAAAGCAACAAAATCCCCGATCACTTCAACAACTCCATGAAAAACACTTTCATGCCACATGTGAGTCGGGAACTCAGGAAGACAAACCCAAACCGGGACAATATTAACTCTCTGAGTGGCAGGATTGAAATCATGACTCCATATTCTCAAAAAAAGACCACGCCTCCCGAAAAACCAAGGGCCACCTTCAAGGATTCTCCTCGAATCCTCCTCGCACGAAATCCTAATGAGGAAATTTTTTTGAGGAAGCAATGCTAAGTCCAGGGAACCCTTTGGCCTCCATTTAGAAAGGGCCCACTATTTTAGAGAGTCTAACTCAAGGCGCCCCCTAGCCAACTTACCAATCAAATCCCAAGTCCCATTCTTAAGCAAAGAGTCCACAGTAGCATCCGGGACATGGATTTTGAATGAGTTGCCATCCACCAAACAAGGAGGGAACTCACCCTCAACATAAGCTCTTGAAATCGTACTAGCGTAGGACAAAGAGTTCTTCTCGACACAGAATCCTGCAAACCCCCGATGAGAGACCCCAAGGTCCCACCAAGGGCAATAACCACAGGCCGAGGACTTACCTATCCAAAACGGATCCTCCACAACAATCTCCACCGCCTCCTCCTCACCAAAATCGGACACCGCTCCAAAGTACCACATTATGCTCCCTTCTTTTTAAAATAAAAAATATATTATTATTATACATATAATAATAATATATTAAAAATAAATAAAATAACTTATATATACTTATCCATATAAATATATATATATATATATATATATATATATATATATATATATATATCTTTTAAAAAATAAAAAATAAATAATAATTAAAAAAAATGAAAATAATAATACATGTATCGTTTTAATTTTTGGTGTGGAGATCTTGTCTTTAGTGTCATTACCTTTATATTTGTTTTGTTTGTTAGCTTTAAAGTTTCATTTGTCCCTTTTAATAATTTAATGGTGTAGTATAGGTTTAATACACTTTTAAAATTACAGTTAGTATAGTGTTGCGCTTACTCTATTATGAGTTAAGCTTTGAGCTTATCTTGGTTTCATGTTTATTTTTCTTAAGGGTTTGGCTAGGTGTGGTCTTGACAGGTAAAATATGGCATCGAAGGACATCAACGACAATATATGCAAATGTGGCACGGACAGCGAAGGCTCCGGTGAGGATGTGGCAGTAACCACTATGGCATCGTCGAGGCCAGAGATAGTCGCGGAGGCAGTTGCTGGTCATAGACAGTTGCCAAGAATGAATAGACGAAATCCGATGTGGGTGAGATAATGCACATTATATAGCAGGGATTGACAGCACAAAGATGGGCTTTGACGTGGATAAACGCGTTGGATAGAGAATACCATGGCCAGTTGAGCGATTCTGCCTGTAATCAACCAGCGAAAATCTCTCGCCAGCCCCTTGACCGGATATACCGCTGAAAACAATTTCCATGTTTGGCATCGCTGGTTTCGGGACTAGACGTTATCAATCAACCTTCCATTCAACGAAAATGGCACTCACCGTTAACATCTACCATATTCAATGTGAACAGCGGCCCATAACCAATGTGAACAGTGGCTCGATGGGGGCGCGTATACATTTTTGCTACAACGGGATGGGTTGTTATCGATGTAAACCTCGGGTTAACGTGGCACAACAGGGCTCGTCAGTTACAACACTGATAAGGATTGCGTGGTGCTGAGCTGGACTGCAGCAAATACAGGAGTATATGTTGGCAGAGGCTTCATAAGTTTAAGATAAGTGGGAATGCATTTGAACAAGCGACGGTTAATTAAAATGGTAAGAAAGGTTGTGTTTTGCCTTACACTCAAGTAGCTGTATTTATTAGTCAAAGGCCTTAAAGACAAGTCTAAAATTTACAAGTGTATGAGTATAGGGTATGTTTTAGGAGTAACGTTCTAGTTTTAACGCGGTTATGATTCCAATAAAAAGAACGTTACAATGCATGCTCATGACGGACAAAGGGCGTTACTAAATGACAAGCAAATATGTCCGTTACTAAAGAATGGAGGATTGTAAAAAGCTGTTATGAGCAAGGAAGCTATGGGGTTTAAATACCTATTTGAGATTGTAAATCATGGTTGGAAATTTTGGAAACAGAGCCGCATGCAAATGAGAGTTGTTTTTTATATGTTTCTTCCACTTCGTTGAACTTATTTTTCTTTCACCATGTGATGCCACAGTTTCAGTATTCCGTATTTTTGTGAGTTCATTGAAAATCTGTTGTATATCAATATATGTTGTACTCCTATATAGTGAATTTTGGGAACCATAAATCATTTTGCTAAAGCTACACATAAGCACATAATGTTAAGGGGCATTCTTGGAATTTTGAAATATAAAGTTATTTGATTTGCAAATTAAGGCGAAAATATTTTATATGCTCAATATTTAACCTTCAATATTTAACCTTACTTGAGCTCTAACCTAAGTGATAGGTGAAATTTACAAAGCAATTAAGGAACATTTGATCTAACACTTGGGTGAGTGAAGCATCTGGGCTATAAACGCCTGGCTAGCTGTGGAACAATGCAAAGGCACATCATTAATGAGTAATTTTAATAACCTAATGCAAAAAAAATGATGGATTCTTAATAGTTTTCAAGAATGTTAAAATGAAAACACTTTCACACACTTAGCTAAAGCAATGATTCATGTGTTTTCGATTGATATTGTCTATCCCCGCCTTATCCATGGATATTGCTAAATAGTTTTATTTCTAATATTCAGTTGGTTGGATTTCAGAACCGGAGATTCTGTATTTTCATTCGGAATGCTCATTTGTTGTGACCTCTCCACAACTATCCCCAAATTTTGGGAACCCACCTTTATTTTTGTGTTTGGGAGAGTTTTGTCTTCCTCAAGTGGTAATGTTGATAGGCTTCCTCATTGGTTGGCTTGGAATAATGATCCTCATAACTTCCATCCTTGAGGTTGTTGTTTGATTTGTGTCTCCTGTTAGTTTCTGGTTGAAGTGTTTAGTGTTTTTCAGGTCTTTAAAATTTCTTCCTTTTGATTTGTTTCTTGGTTCGAGTCATTATTTTTTGTTAAAGTTGTGTTATGAATTATTTTTATAGTTTTAGATTTAATTAATTTAAATTTTAAAATATATATTTATAAAATAAAAAATAAATATTATACATATAATAATAATATATTAAAAAAAAATA
This sequence comes from Wollemia nobilis, assembly GCA_028583015.1. Taxonomy (NCBI): domain Eukaryota; kingdom Viridiplantae; phylum Streptophyta; class Pinopsida; order Araucariales; family Araucariaceae; genus Wollemia; species Wollemia nobilis. Next base: position 106,609 of record JAQPPZ010001108.1, read on the forward strand.
ATAATAATAAAATAAAATAACTTATATATACTTATCCATATAAATATAAGTCTAAAAAAATAAAATAAAATAAAAATGAAAATAATAATATAGGTACATGTATCTTTTTAATTTTTGGTGTGGAGATCTTGTCTTTAGTGTGGGTATTGTTACCTTTATATTTGTTTTGTTTGTTAGCTTTAAAGTTTCATTTGTCCCTTTTAATAATTTAATGGTGTAGTAATACAATCATTTGACGAGCATAAATGCACAAATTATAATAAAAGGAACCTCCGAGAAACTTTATTTCTCTGCAAGATAGGGTTTGCTAATAAATCCTAACTATGAGTGTGGTTTTGCACTTGGGAAAAATCAACACTCAACAAGCTCCCAGTCCGTCCTGATGGCTTCCCACCTCACTTCTTACAAATTTTTTTTGGATATTATTGGTTTGAACATATACAAAGTTGTTCAAGAGTTTCAGTGTTCCAAATATTTGCCTGTCACTTATTTCAAATCCATGTCTGAATTTAGGCCAACCAACCTTTGTAATATTTTATATAAGCTGATCTCAAAAGTCCTAGACAACAAACTCAAAAATGCTCTACCTATATTTATTGATCAATGCCAAGGAATCTCAGTCAAAAGTAGATTCATCACAGATGACATTATCACAATTCATGAGTTGATCCATTTGGTAAGAAAGAGCAAGAAAGTTGGTATGTTCATTAAACTTGACATGAATAAAGCTTTCAATAGGGTTTCCTGGGATTTTTTGTTTGTTGTCCTTGCTAAGTTTGGATTTAATGATGAATGGATCAACCTTATAAAAGAATATTTTGCCACTGCTTGGTTGTCTTTCCTAGTCAACAATTTTGCTTCTAGCTATTTTAAAAACTATAGAGGACTTAGACAAGGAGACCCTCTTTCCCCCTTTTGTTTATTTTTATTTTTTGAATTCTTAGGGAGATCTCTCAAAGAAGCTTTCTTTCTAAGATTTATATCTAACATCAAACCTGCCACTAGATCCTAATTCATAACTCATCAATAATTCATTGATTATACTATACATACAACATTGGTTATGGTCCCTGAAGCCTAATTCATTAAATTCATTCTTAACTGCTATGAGCTTGAAGTTGGCTAGAAAGTGAATTATGAAAAGAGCATAATATTTTTCCTCAATACTCCCTTCAGAAGGTAGATCAAGATTGGTAGGCCTTCCCTTATTCTAAGGAGTTATGTATGATATTCTTTAGAACAATGTGATTGACAAGATTCATAAAATACTTGCAGGGTGGAAAAAAAATTATTGAGTCAAGATGCTAAGGCCACTCTATTTTAGATGTACCTTTAAAGCATTTCGATGTTTTTCATGCCCATATTCAAAATTCATACGTCCATTAGCTATAAAATTGAACAAATCCAATGTAAATATCTTTGGTTTAGAAATAAAAATCATAACAAAATCCCTCTTGTTTCTTGCGATAAGGAAAGTTGTAGAAAATATGAATGGGGAATTGGCTTTAGAAAGGTCAAGAGATGAATCTAGCCCTTCTGGAAAAATGGTGGTAGAGAATCATCACTAGAAATGCGTCCTCCTAGAGTACCATAATCAAAGATAAATACTTACACTAAGATTCCTTTCTGGAAATCGGCCAAATCTCCAATGGGTCTTGGTCTTGGAATTCTATTTGCAAGGCCAAAGACATACAATGGGCTCATATGGAAACTCAGGAATGGTAGAAAAATTCACTTTTTTTGAAGGACCCTTAGATTAAATATTATCCCCTTTCATATGAATCCAATTTAGTAATCCTCAAACCCACCACTCCCAATGTGTCTAATTTCATATTCCATAATGCTTAAGGATACCATTGGAAAAACATTTCTAGAATCAACACTATCCATTATCTCTTTCTTGCATTTGTAGCTGTATCCAACCTTCTCAAATATTAGGTTATCCCCAATTATCATGCCAATGATTTTATTGTCTGGAAACTCAATAATGACGAATTTTTATTTGTTAAATCTGCATACTTTTTTCAAGGAAACCCTCCTCCTTATTGGTCCTGATAAATTTAATTTGGCTTAAACAACTAATTCCTAAAGTGGGGTTTTTTGCCTAGCTTGCATCTAAAAACAAGATCCTTACTACGGAAAATCTTATCCATAGAGGGATTATATTGCCTAACCGGTGTGTGCTTCGTTGCTGCAATTGGGAGTACAACAATCACCTTTTCCTTGAATGCCCCTGCTCCCTCTTTGTTCTCAATGGCCTTTTAATTTTTTTTTTTAACTTGGCCTAGGTTTTCCCTCTATCCTTCAACCAGTTGATTGAACAATGGCTTCAACATTTTGTTAACTCCCAGGTCAAATTCTGCTGGTCGTCTTAAACGTAATAATCATATTTTCTCTAGGGTTAGCAAATATTTTAATTTGGTTCTCCTTCATGTCATTTCCTTTGTTTCAAAAAATGCCCAAAATTTTACCATATTGGAGATCCCTAATTTAGCCCTTGAGTCTCATTTGTTCAAACTATTTAATCTTACTATCCAACTATCCAACCTACAACACCAAGCCATTGACAAGTCATGCATCAAATGGGTTCCTCCTCTTTCTGGTTGGATTAAATTTAATTTTTATGGAGCTACAAAAAATAATCTTGGAAGAATAGGTGAAGGTGACATATTCAAAAATGACAAAGGGAAAATTTTATTGACCTACACACACCGGTTTGGGGATTAGAAAAAAAACATGGCAAAAGTGAAAGCACTCTATCAAAGTCTTCTGTTGTTAGAAAACATGAATTTTGAACATATTTTTATTGAAGGTGACTCTCTTCTGGTGATTAATTGGCTCAAAGCGAAGCACAAACCTCCTTGGAATATGTCTAATATAATCAATGAATATATCAAATGTGTTGAAATCCCCACCAGATTTCATCCAATATGCATATAGGGAGGCCAACAAGGTTGCATACACACTCACCAACATTGGAGTTGATGCTATTTCTCTTCAAATTTGGAGAAATTTTTTTCCACAAAGTATTATTAATGACATCAATAAGCAAACAATTAGTCTCATGTCGTCTAGGATTCTTTCCCATGCAACACTTCAAATCTTTGGTGGTTCTTTTCCATTGGTTGTGACACATTTTTTCTTCACAACTAATCCTATCAGGGTGTGATGAGTCACCCTATTCCCAAATTCCAATTCATCCTTATCATCTCATCACCATCAAGCCTGTTATGAGAGGAAATTTGTGAAGAATTTGGTATCCGTTGTCCAATAAGTATAGGATCCTTTTTTGAAAAAGGGTCATGTCATTTGTGGTCATGTGCCTCTTATTTTTTCCAAATCGATAACTTTGATTAGCTTTGGTATTCGGAATACCAATACCAAAGAATATTTGATTTTTATAAATGATTACATGTCACCATCGATTCTTCTGTACCTTGATATGAGTAATTATAATTTTGGTTTTAGCCAAAGCCCATGCACCAAGTTTGTTGTGCAATTGTTTCTTAAAATTCTCTCCCTTGTGAGCATATCTCATGCACCTGAATTTTTTGACTTGGATGAAATCCCAGATAATGGTGTAAAAAGATAGCCTCTTGTTCAGATTGATGAACATGTTGCTCATGAGGAAGAGCAAGATGAACAAGAAATTTTTGTTACTCCACCATCACCCCCATTACCACTAATACCAGAAGGTTGAAGATCTACTCAGGTAATAAGAGCACCAAATAAGTATTCTACTTCTTTGCATTACATTCTATACACTGATGCAAGTGAACCCAAATGTTTTCATCAGGCTTTGCAATTGGAAACTAGGAGCAAGTGGGAGCAAGTTATGAAGTATGAGATGGACTCATTGACTCAAAACCAAACTTGGGATTTGGTTGAGCTTCCCAGGGGCAAAAGGGCATTGCATTACAAATGGGTATACATAGTGAAGGACGAAGTTGATGGCAGCAAGACATACAAAGCAAGACTTGTTGTGAAAGGATTTGCATAGAGAAAAGGTATTTACTATAATGACATTTTCTCACCTGTAGTAAAAATGAATTCAATTCGGAATATTTTGAGTATAGTTGTAGTAGAAGATCTTCATATTGAACAGTTAGATGTGAAGACAAAATTCCTTCATGGGGATTTTGATGAGGATATCTACATGCACCAACAAGATGGTTTTGAGGTTAAAGGGAAGAAGAGCCTTGTGTGTAAATTGAAAAAGAGATTGTATTATTTGAAGCAAGCTCCAAGGCAATGGTATCTCAAGTTTGACAGTTTCATGATTGAGCATAATTTTACTAGGATCCAGAGTGACCATTGTGTTTATTTTTGGGCTACATTAAATGGCCCAAAAACTCTTAGGATTGGGGGGTCGGTGAATTGGTTGGTTCAGGTGTCTATGTGTTGGATTTGGATCAGGTTCGAGCTTCCAAAGGCCACCCAACAACCTCCCTTGCAAAAGAGATTGGTGGATGTGGGAAGGTGAACCAAAAGGGATGCAAGTGGGTCTTCAACTCGGCAGCACTTCGTTGCTTGAAAACTCCTTCAACCTATATATTTTGGGTGAGAAAAGTCCCACCTTTTATAGACCCATGGGGTCTCTTTTGGGAGGGAAGCACAAATGCCATGTGTTGGTCATAGGTGCCATGTGGCAGTCCTATCTTCCCATGAGGGAGGGGAGTCCTCCGTTGACTTGGGCTTTGATAAATGCCTTCTTCTAACGGCCCCTCTGTCCACCTACACACGCGTGCAAGGCAGGAGTCATCAACTGACTGTTCTGGGCTGCCACTTGGCGCCATTTGTCTTTTTGCCCGTTAAGCTTAGAATTCGTCCCACCTAGGGACAGATTCAGAATTCATCCTAGGGTGGGACGAATTATATTTTGAATTCATCCCTGGGTGAGACGAATACTGGGCAAAGTGTCCAAGTGTGCCAAATTGCTTCTTGACCTTACAAAATTGCTATGAAAGTGGTTAAGACCACTGTTTAACCTCTAAGGGATGCCCTGGGGGCTGTGTTTGTCAAAGCGATCAGTGTTTGCAGTCACATAATCGGATTGGTGCTGTTTTGGTGTCTATAGTAACTTCCTTATTCTCTTATTGTATGTTGATGATATGCTTGTGGAAAGATCCAATATGTAGGATATTAAGAAATTGAAAAGGGAGTTGGCAAGTAAATTTGCCATGAAGGATTTTGGGTAAGTGAAACAAATCCTTGGCATGAGAATCACTAGATACAAGAAGGAGAAAACACTAAAGTTATCTCAGGAGGATTATGTGGAAAAGGTGCTTAAGAGGTTTAGTATGCATGATGCAAAACCAATAGCCCAACCTCTTGCAAAGCACTTTAAGCTCTCAAAGAAGCTATGTGGCAAGATAAATGAGGAGGAAGAGTACATGAGGAACTATGCTGTAACTCTATTTTGTAGTGTCTCATATTGGATCATTTAATTGTTGTCATGGGCGTACTAAATTTGGAATTTTCAGACGTGCGAGTTGACAATATACTTCATTATATAGAAGCTTGTATTTTCCAAAAAAATTTAAGTGTTATTATTATTATGTAAAATAATAACTATCTTCTCAAGGGATACAATCATTATCGGTTTTTTTTTACGATTAGATTTTTTTTTATAATTATAATATTAAATGTTTTACATATTTTTAAAAGGGATATGTATTGTGTTAAATTTTTTATATATATATATATATATATATATATATATATATATAAAATTGAAATGATTATAATTTATATTATATTGTGATTATATAGTGGTATTATAGGTGTTTAACATTATGCATGTATAATGTTGCAAGATTTAAAAAATGGTCTCCTTTATGAATGCTGAGAAATTTAATTATTTTAATTAATACCATTTGAATTTTCAATTAGTGGATTGAAACCATCCCACCTATTTTACATCATGATCATACAATGGTGCTCCAAATGCTCAACAAGTGGGCATGTATCATTTTATTTTAACTTGGTTCACCTCCTTAAAAAATGAGGAATATAATAGGTTGAACTAATGCTATTTGATTATTTTATAATATTATTGTATGGACTATGTTGTTTGAATCACACCCCTAATTTTATCTTCACGTAAAAACTTGGTATCTTATTCAATAACATGCTAGAGGAATATGTCATCTTAAGAGAAATACATAAGGCTCTAAAGGTGGGGTGGCACAAAATTTAGGTGGAATCAAACTTCCAAATTATGATTAACCACTTAAGAGTTCTAGGAAATCAAATGAATACAAATTGGAGAATATATAGAATGTATGTGAAAATAGAGATAATGTAACATTGGTTTGAGACAATGGAGTTCATACACATTTTTAGAGATCAAAATAGTGTGTCAAACGTGATGGCTAACTAGGCTCTTGATCAAGAAGACTTGACTTGCTATGAATATCCTTCTAGATGGTTACCTTAACTGACCAAGGAAATTCTTTTTTCTATTCTAACCATAGATGACAATACTACTTGTTGCATATAGATTTATATATTCTTCCTTTACATGGTTACTCTTTTTTTACATATATAGTTTTAGTTGATTAGATGCGAGGGAGAACAACCACACATCCTCTGTTAAAACTTGACTTAAAATCCTTGTAACAACCCAATTCTAACCAACCCAAGAGAGATTTTTTTTTTAAAAAATAAGTAAGGTTCTCTAAAGATATTGTAGATAGATTCAATAGAAGTTTCAACTGTATTTTGAGTTCTAAATGCTACATAATCTCTTGGGTGGATAGGAGTGGCTAAACTCTTGCATCAACTGTAATGTTCATCTTGTACACTGTAGATATAGCTTAAAGGATGCCTTCACATGGTCTCTCCATTTCATTATCTTCCTTTGAAGGAAACCTTGATCATGGTGTAGGGATTAACAATATCCCATTTTTTTAAGAAGGGACACCAATTCCACAACTAGTCTTATTTGATCTCCACTAGTACCTAGGCATAAAGCTTCAACAATTTTACACACTACACCATGTGTAAAACTATTGTGCTTAATTATCCATACCTTTGATAATTTAAATGAGGCAACTATCACATGTGTGATATATCTCACTTGGATTCCTAATAGTCAATCAAGGTTTCTAGTGATTGTCACACCAAATGATATCTCTCATATGTTTTCCCACATTCAAGTAGTTTTCTATGAATATTATTTGCATGGTATCTCTCACATGGATACTTCATAGTCCATTGGGGTTCCATCACGTAAATATATTTACAATGGGATCAAATCTTATCTCACCTTTAGGTCTCATTTCGGTGGTCCATTACCAAAGTACTCATTATAACCCTAAGGTATTTCTACATCATAATTACCTTAGTTCTGGTACTATCCTTTAGGGTCTAGCTAAGTTGATCTTCTATGGATAAACCCACATAAGGGAACCTTTATATCCCAAGAAAAATTAGTTCTCTCTATCCCCGCCCCTCTTCTTCCTTTATTATAACATTTAACATTATACATGTTTTATGCATAAATATATATATGATCCACAATAAGCATGTCATAAAGCATTAACACTATTAGATATCATTTTCTAGTCAACTAAGATTCAATATATAACATGCATATATTGATTCCAATGCAAAATCATAGACAAAGATATTCAACATATAAATAACACATCATATATCCTAGGAAACCCTTACAAGAAAAACCTAGCCTCAAAATATTCATCTTTATTACATAAGTCTAGAAATCATGGATAAAACTATATAAACAAATTCCTTATTTCTTTTTCCAACATATCAAAGTCATTACATAAGAACCCCATAATTCTTGTATCCCTACAACATGGATAACATTAATTCACTATAGAAAAATAATAAGGAAACCCCATAATTCCCTTGAATGAATTCCATATTCATTCTTCTAATCATAAATACTTAAGAACCCCTCCTTAAGTATTTTTCCAAGTATAATATTGGAACCCCCATAAGTTCCAATATCACTATTGGAATTTATGCCCAATCACCTAAACATACCTTTCATATTTCAAAAGCACTAGCATAATCCCATAATAGAATTAATAATTCATCAATTAATTTAAAGGTACAAAAACTATAAAGCATACCCCATTACCTTGGAATAATAAATCAACAACCATCAAATAATTTAATCATAATCCCTTGACCATTTTTATTTTTAAAACAATAAGTCAATAACTACAATATCATTTCATTTGTGACTAATACGAACAATTTAATTCATTTACCATTGTATTTCATTTCCTAAAATCCTCATGAAATGTAAGAATTGTTTATAACTTAAAACTTCCAAATCAATGAAATAGTGTGGATAATTTTAGAGAAAATAAAATCATGATTATCTCGTTTGAACAAACAAAAATTCTTGCCCATCCATGATAAATACTCACTTGGATAAACCTAGCAACTATATAAACTATATGTTGCTCATTTCTATGGTCATACTTATCCAACAATTGTTCTTTAATAAATAATCTAAATTCTATGTTAACACATTTTATAACCTCATATAAAATAAAGTCTTATATTTAAGCAAGCATTAACATGATATGCTAAGAAAGAAAACTGGATAATCCATTCTTCAACAAAGAACACAATAATTTCCCTTATTTTAAAGCAAGCATTACCTTTTCTAATGGAAATAACAACAAGAACAACTACTCATTTTAAATACCCAAAATAAGTAAAAGACTCTCTTCTATTCTATATAGATAAAAAATCCACTTATATATAAAAACCAAATCAATCAACATAGTCTTTATAGTTTCCAAAGGGGAAGTCTTACGCAAGCATGAATGATTAAAAAATAATTGATGCCTTGATGAAACACATAGGGTCAACCCTTCATGTAGATCCATGTTCTTCTAGGGAAAGAATGACCTATGTATTTTAATTAAAAGTGGGACTGATTTTAATTTAAATTCGAACATGCATAATACAAAAAGGAAGTACATCAAACACGAATGCACAAGGTAAATTCAACATTGTATTAAAACCGGTGACCACAAAATTTTGCTCCAATTTTTAGGAGCACAAACAAACAAATGAATATCTAGCCAATCAAGGGTGTTTTAATAGAAATCAATAGTCAAACCAAAGAGTTGCAACGTGACATGTTGATGTCCATAAACTAGGACTAATGATTGGAATTCATTATCAAGCAATAAAAAGCAGATTCATTTTTTATTTTACACACCTACAAACATACTATAATTGCTTCACAAAATATAGTGGAGAAAGTTTTGAATTGGCATCAGTGGAGAAAGTTTTGAATTGGCATCATTTCAAACATAAAGGTACTATAATAAAGTACATTTAGTACCTTAGATGTTTTTGGGTATGAAACATGCAACTAGTGATAGATTAAGTCTCTTATTATTTCCTTACACAATATTCTATAAGCTCTATCTTTCATTGTTTAAAGAAACTCCCTTCTATCCATCCATCCTCTTTCCATCCTCCTTTCATGGATTATGGTGGTTAGAGGATAATTCCCTCTCTATCTCCTAAACATATTTGGTTAACCACCCATCCAACCAACTTGACCATTCTTTCGACCAAGTGTTAATAAATTATTACCATTATATTTGGATGATAATTATTTAATTCTTCTTCTCTAATATTTTAGACAAATATATTAATAATTAATATTTCATTTTTCTAATGTCCAAAATATTAGTATTATTATTTCTTATTAATAGATCCTCTAAATAAAGTATAATTCTCTTTTTAAAATCCAATCATAAAGGACATTAATAGGTGAGACCTATTAATACAATTTCTTAAGCAAACTAATGTTGCAAGAAAGGTTAATAATATAAAATATTAATAATTCTTTTCCTACTAACCATTCTTTATATGCAACCATCAAGCATTCTATGTTACTTTATATCTATCTAAAGTAATTCAAACCACAAGAAGATTTAGGAATGATAACAAGCACTCAAATGCAGGAATGATAAATGTAAAATGTAAAGGCATGAACTAAGTCTAAAAGTGGATATCATGTGTCAAATCATTTTGACTACTTTAGCCATTAGTCCTCTACCCTCTCACAAGGATATCTATTCTTGCAATCATACAAATCCATTAGTAGCATCATATTCCTCAATAAAACAAACAACTAATCATTGTATAGCCATTTATTATATCATTAAAAACAACATATAAATTCATAAGTCCATCATATAAAAAAGTGTGCCAAGGGAGGATCATGACAATCCTTCAACCCTAGGAAGGTAGGAGATGTAATCTAATTTTTAACTAGTTTAATTTAATATTTCCTTTTATCCTAAATAAAGAAAATATATTTCAATAAATTGTACTACGGTTATACCATATGATACATGCTATTTAAATATTTTGTGTTTGATTAATATTTATTATTGTATTATTAAAAAAGTATATTGTTATAGCGAGCGTGAGTACAAAGTAAGTGTAAGAAAGAAGCTAGAATGGAAAAGCATTAATCCCTCACCTTTCTCTATTACATATTTTTGAGATTTAATAAAAATAGATCCTCATGAGGAAAATATACTTAGTATAGAAGAAAAGTAATTTTTAAAACTCTAACTATAGGTATGAATACCCTAACTAGAAGTATAAATAACCTAGCTAGGGATAGGGTTATTGCATAGTGGCGAATATTTTCAAATTGGATGAATATTTGGAATTTTAAAATTAGATATTGGTGAACATGAGACCCTCAACGTCGGTCCATTCGCCTAAAATTTTCAGGACCAAGCTTTTCTTAGGGTCAATTCGCCACAATATATATCCAAATATAGGAATATTTATACTTGTTGGAAAAATCATTTAGAGCCTGATATAATGGTGGTGTTTTTATGAAGTTATAAGATGATTTAATAGGTAAAAATTTATCCCAAATATGAACTTACTTTTTAGGGCTTCAAATACCCAAAATTTTGGTGTGAAGATGATTGATTTGATTTGCTTAGGATTTTCCTTGATTTTGATTAGGATTCACCATTTTTTTACAAGTACATTTTGAGTCCAACCCCTTATGCATAACCTTGGCTAAGGAGAAGAGGAAGTTAAAAAATATTGTAAACACTATCAAAGTAGGAGATGTTACACAATAATTGTCTATGAAGGATGAGATGATCAATCATGAAATCAATTCTTAAATGTAGAGTGTTAATATCTAAGTTCCATAGATAATAGCCATATATTTTGGAGACTAACACTTCGATTAAGTGTAAGTGGGAATTGAATTCAAATTCCTCCATTAATTTTCTTTCACAAGAATTTTTCCTCATCATACTCTTTAGTTTTAAAATCAGTGATAAAATAATTGAAGAGATACATTCTATTTAAGACCATGGTTTCAAAATATTTGTGTAGAGAGAAACTACTAAAAAGTGAAAGCACGAGATTCCGGGCAAAGGAAACACTAAGTGCGATTGCATTCAAAATCAAGTACGCTTAAGTCCTAGAAATGTAAATTGCATGAAATGGAAAAGAAACACATTGGAAGAGACACAAGAAAATAGAGAAAACACAGCCCTTTCATTAATATCCCTTGATCTCTGTTACAATGACGTCTCCTCCCTTTTCAGGGGCTAGGAGCACAAATAGAGTTTGATTACAATCACTGAATGATTCCTCTTTTCGCGTGCCCACGATTGCAATGGGCGGGCCAAGATGATGCCTTCACTGATTTCGATGAGTTCTTCACCTCTGCTGCTTCTCCTACGAACAAAGAAACAACCAAGATGTTAGTAGCACCTGCTGCAAATGAAAGGTGTTTGTTCTTTAAAATTTAACGAACTATGCATGTAAACATTTGCCTGAAACAGTAAATACAGTGAGTCCAAATGGCTTCAAAACTTGACAGAAGATAAGAAAAGTTACCAGAAGGCCACTGCCACTGAGACAGCTGGCCAATCTACCTTCAACTAGAATTCGTCCCTGGGCAGGACGAATTCTGACTGTAATTCGTCCCTGGGTGGGACGAATTCTTCGTGTTGAAGAAACCGACCTATCGTTGCTCCAATGTCGGATCTCGAGACCTGCAAAACGCCTGCAAACAGGGGGGTTATGTAATTGGGGCCATTTTGGGACGACCCAGATGGTCGAATTCTCCCAATTTGGCCTCCACCCTCGAGAATTTGACCTCGACACCTGCAAGTCAGCGAAACGACAAAGCAACGCAAAATATACTAGAATCTGACCAAAAGTTACAAAATTGCAGCTATGGATTAATCAAACCTAATAACACAAAATGCAATATGAAAAGTAATCTAAAATGCTCAAAAACTAAAAATAGGACTTGGGAGGTGCGGGGGTGCCCAAGTGGGCCTCCCACCGTTGGCACTTGATTTTGGAGCCAATCCACCAGGGATGGGCCCAAAACCTCTTAGGATTGGGGGGTCGACGAATTGGTTGGTTCAGGTGTCCATGTGTTGGATTTGGATCAGGTTCGAGCTTCCAAAGGCCACCCAACAACCTCCCTTGCAAAAGAGATTGGTGGATGTGGGAAGGTGAACCAAAAGGGATGCAAGTGGGTCTTCAACTCAGCAGCACTTCGTTGCTTGAAAACTCCTTCAACCTGTATATTTTGGGTGAGAAAAGTCCCACCTTTTATAGACCCATGGGGTCTCTTTTGGGAGGGAAGCACAAATGCCATGTGTTGGTCATAGGCGCCATGTGGCAGTCTTGTCTTCCCATGAGGGAGGGGAGTCCTCCATTGACTTGAGCTTTGATAAATGCCTTTTGTGACAGTCTTCTAACGGCCCCTATGTCCATCTACACACGCGTGCAAGGCAGGAGTCATTAAGCGACCGTTCCGGGCTGCCACTTGGCACCATTTGTCTTTTTGCCCGTTAAGCTTAGAATTTGTCCCACCCGGGGACGGATTCGAGATCCGATCCTGGGGTGGGACGGATTCTATTTTGAATTCGTCCCTGGGTGAGACGAATACTAGGCAAAGTGTCTAAGTGTGCCAAATTGCTTCTTGACCTTACAAAATTGCTATGAAAGTGGTTAAGACCACTGTTTAACCTCTGAGGGCTGCCCTGTGGGCTGTGTTTGTCAAAGCGATCAGTGTTTGCAGTCACATAATCGGATTGGTGCTGTTTTGGTGTCTACAAAAATATTACAATATAGGTTAGGATTTTTGGACCTCCATATTAGCTTATAAATAAAGAGGTATTTAAAAATATTAGCAATACTCTAAGTGAATTCATCCAAATGGGACCAACTAATCACAAGTAAAGATATCTCATATATGATAGAATACATGTTGCCATGGATATTTCAAAACCATTATCATCAATCATTAAGATCAAATATGAATAAATAGAATTGGATCAAAAAGAACATTATGAAAGTGTTATATTTTTATACCATATAAATAATGAGAATGGATACATGCCATAATATTACAAAGTAAAAATGATGGAGAAAGGTAAAAAAAAAAACTACGCACAAAACAAACTTCAATTTGAAGCAAAAAGATCAAGTTGTAGCAGAAGCTAGATTAGACTCTGTTAAACCATCTAGTAAAATTTTGGCTGTGTATGAGAATTCTTCAAGGTTAGAAGCCATCTCAGATTCAATTGGAATAATTCAAGAAACAAGGAAAAAATTTGAAGATGGATTCTAATAAAAAATCAGGCTGCAAGACCAATCAATATCATATGGTAAAAGAAGGTGGAAAGCTTGTAGAGGAAGGTAAGATTAATGCCCTTCCCAATTTTTTTAGCCCTGGTATTAATGAAGATCATCACTTGGAATATTAGAGGACTCAAAGGGGGTCTTTCAGAACAAAATTAAATTAGAAGAATGATTCAGATAAATCATCCACATCTTATTTTCCTTCAAGAAACAAAGATTTCAATGGAGGATATGGACTCAATTGCCAATAAAATTTGGCCAGCTAGAAAAGTGGTTTCCCTTAGTTCCCAAGGGACTTCGGGTGGCATTGCTTGTCTTTGGGACCCAAAAGAGGTAGTTATTCACCATATGGTTGGCAATTGAGATTTTTTGGCTATAGCTATTCAAAGTAGACATTCCAACCAAATTATGCTCTACATTACTGTTTATGTTACGACTTCTTTAGAGGAAAAAAGAAGACAATGGCAGGATATTACTCATATTATCTCTCATTTTCCTAAAGTTTGGATCTTGATCGGAGGAGATTTCAATACCATCCTCTATCTAGATGAGAAAAGGGGGTGAAATAGAAATTTGGACAAAAGCACTAACCTCATGAGCATATATATTGCAAACCTCCATCTTGTGGATATCCATCCAGATAATGGACTTATGACTTGGTCTAACAGATGGCAAGGCTTAGCTTGTATAATGGAGATATTGGATAGGTTTTTGCTCTCTAAAAATTTCTTAATCCATGGTCACATTCTTAAAGTGAAGACTCTTAATAATGATGTTTCGGATCATTAGCCAGTCATGGTGGAAATATGGGAAATCAATGTGAGTTTCTCTCCTTTTTGTTTTCAATTAATATGGATTAGAGACATTTAATTCAGACCTCGTGTGCAACAATGGTGGAAATAAGGTAATCCTAGGCATGGGACTAAGATGTTCTGTTTTGCCAAAATACTGCAATACATTAAATCCAAAATCAAGACTTGGAACTAGAAAGTGTTTGGGGATGTTCATAAAAAAACATGAAGTTATTGCTTATCTTGAAAATTTGAATAAGAAAATCCATTTAGATGGCCTCACAAAGAAGAGCAGTGTAGATGAAATTAAACTCACAACTCAGTTAGAGGAATGGGAAAAAAGAGAAGAAATATTATGGAAGCAAAAATCTAGAATTCAATGGATCAAAGAAGGAGATCGAAACACAAATTTCTTCCACAAATCTCTTCTAGCTCGAAGATCTCACAACTTTATTTCTTCCTTAAAATCATATTATGGAGATGTTGTTTATACTTGGGATGGCATGAAATCTATTGTTGTTGATTACTTTTCCAATATTTTTGCTACTACTCCTCTTGACTCAGCTTCACAACAAAATTTTCTTCAAGAAATCCCTTCTCTTATCACTTCTGAGGAAAACAATATTTTGATTGCTACTGTTACTATCAATGAGCTTCAAAAAGTAGTTTTTAAAATACAAAAAGGGAAAACCCTAGGTCCTAATGGTTTTCCCATTGAGTTCTACCAAGAGTTTTGGGGTATCCTTCATGGTGATTTATTAGAGGTGGTGGAAGAAACCAGGAAAGCCAAATAAATTTTGAAGGTTATCAATAAAACTTAAATTACTCTTGTTCCAAAAGCTCAAAAGATTGATCATATATCAGCTTTTAGACCTATTGCTTTATGTAATGTTCTTCTCAAAATCATTACTAAAATCATGGCAGAAAGATTGAAGCTTATTTTACATAAGAAATTTTCCCCAGATCAAGGGGGTTATGTGGAAGGACGTCAAATAGAAGATGATATAGTTCTTGCTTAGGAAGCCATCAATTCCATAGATATGCAAAATTCTCCTTCCATGTTCATTCGGTTAGACTTATCCAAAGCTTATGATAGAGTGGATTGGCATTTCCTTATCAAAGTTTTGAGGTAATTTGGTTTCTCTAAGGATTGGATGGATTGGATTATGGGATGCATCTCTTCAATTTCCTACTTAGTTCTTATCAATGGCAGGACTTCTCAGCCATTCTTAACTTCCAGAGGTATTAGGCAAGGTGACCCGCTATCCCCTTATTTATTCATAATTCTTGCTGAATGCTTGGGTAGGACTATAACCAAAAAGATGGAAAACAAAACCCTTGAGGGAATTACCATTGCTCATGGAGCTAGACCTGTATCTCATATTCAATTTGTAGATGACTCTACTCTTTTAGGTAAAGCTACAGTTAAGGAAGATTCTAATATTAAGCAAATCATTAGCTATTTTTCTAAGGCCATTAGGTAGTTGATCAATGAAGACAAATCTAAAATTATTTTCTTTCATTGCTCTGCTAGATATGAATCCATGGTATTGGATAAATTAATATATAAGAAGACCTTTCTTCCAGTCACTTATTTACGTATTCCCATAAATATTCAAAGGCAAAAAAATAAAGATTGGAATTGGTTGTTGGACAAAGTCAAGAATAAAATTGTAAAGTAGACCAACAAGTGGATTTAGTCGAGGGGTAGAATCACCTTGGTAAAATCAGTACTTCAAGCTATTCCTATTTATGTTTCTTCTATTTTGAATATTCCAAAGGTTGTTATTCAAGAATTGGATCAAATCAGTCATCGTTTCCTTTGGAGTGGTACTAAGGAGAAAATAAAATGGGCCTTGGTGAAATGGGATATTTTATGTCTTCCTAAAAGTGAATATGGGTTAGGATTCTAGTATTCTATTAATAAAAACAAATATTTAGCTGCTAAATTATATTGGAGGATGTTGCATAACCCCAATGCTCTTTCGGACAATAATATCTATTCTAAATATGCTGAGAATAAAAGTCCTGAAGACCTTGTTCGCTATCAACTTCCTACCAAAGGTTCTCCCATTTTAGCAGTTCTTAATACTGGTGAGGATTTGATAAAGAAAAAATTATTTTGGATCATTCATAACGGTCAACAGGTAAATTTTTGGACAGATTCTTGGGATGGTCACAAGCCATTGATAACTCAGTTTCCCGATTGGAGGCCTTGGATGGAGGAGCTTCACCGAGCTAATTCGATAAAGGTGGCTAATTACTATCGGTACCATATTGGTAATTCAAAGGTTGGTAGATATTGGATCTCTATTGAGGACTAGCCTATTCAAATCCCAGAAAGGCAAAGACAAGATATCCAAGGTATTCTTCATATGAGATCCCTCTCTTGGTCCCATGAAAAAGATTGTTTTGGATGGAACAACACTACTAAGGGTGAGTATTCAGTTGCTCAAGGTTATTTGACCTTATGCCATAATAATCCCAACCATTCTTCTGACATATTTTCTCGATTATGGGATCAAAAGCTTTAGCCTAAGGTGAGGTTCTTTAATTGGATTTTATTGCATCGTAGGGTGCTTACTGGTGAGCAACTTATGAAGCGTAGTTTTCATTGCCCTTTTAGATGTTAAATGTGTGAAGAGAATGTAGAAAATCTCAACCATATTTTTATTGAGTGTACTTTAGCCTCTAAGATATGGAGGAGAATGGCCACTTTACTTGGATTACAGTGGTCCAATTTTTTTACTTTTGAATAGCTTTGGAGGGATTGGCCTAATCAAGAGGGTGTTGATCATTTTATTAGGCAGTTAGTTTGTATGGGTTCTACCATTCTTCTTTGTAATATTTGGAATGAAAGGAACAACCAAAATTTTAATCAATATAGGAAGGATATTCACTATATTTGGCAAAAGACCATAGCCAAATTAGTTGAATCAGTCCATCAACTCCTTAATCACCCCAAAAATTCCACCAAAGATGGGATCAAGTGATGCAAAGATTGAATATTAAATATTCTAAGGGCAACCAACTTAAAGGGAATGTGAGTATTAGTAAGATGAATAGGACTAGAAATTGGTAACCTCCTCCTAAGGATTTTGGAAAAGTTAATACTAATGGAGCCTCTAGAGGGAACCCTGGAAAAGCCAGTGTGGGAGGAATTGGTAGACATTCAGATGGCTCCCTGGTTTTTACTTTTGCTAAGAATTTGGGTATTCTTTCCAATAACCTTGTTGAAGGGTATGGTATCCTTAGAGGGCTTCAGGAGGCTACTAAGGTTGGATGGGAAAAGGTGTTAGTTGAGTTTGACTCTCAACTTATGATTAATCTCTTGAAGACTCCTTCTAAGAATAATAAGGTGGATTGGAGAATAAAAAGAATTATTGAGAAGATTCAATTAATCCATATGGGATTTTTGAAAGTCGATTACAATCATGTGGTCAGAGATCAAAATAAGAGTGTTGATGCTTTAGCTAATTGGGATTTGGAAAAATGTGATCTTACTTGTTATGGCCACCCTCCTATATGGTGGGCTTCTCAAATTAGGGAAGCTCTTATTTCTATCATTTCTTTGGATGGATCCAGTTCTGAAGGTACCTAGTTTCTTCTTGCTTTTTTATTTTTATTTTTTTCTTCTCTTTGGTTCATTCAGTTTTTTTTAGTTCCCTAGCTCATTCTATTCTTTATTTTGTTTCCTCTGTTGATTCTTGCCTTAATAGTCTTTTGGTCTAGATAGGTCATTGTTATGTTCAATTTTTATTTTTATTTTTTTTGTTTAGTTTTTTAAGGTGGGTGGGTTCTTTTGTTTTGTTTTGTTTTTGTGTTCTTTGTGTTGTTTTTTTTTGTTCATGTGTTTTTGTTGTTTTGTTTTTTTTTTTTTATGTTTTTTGTTATTGTTCTTGTGTTTTTTTCGTTCTTGTTCTTGGGTTTCTCTTTGTTTGTGTTATTTAGTATTTTTATGTGTGAGTGTTTTCTATGTTTTTTGTTTTTATTTATTTTTAGTTGTTGGCTGTTTTTATTTTTATTTTTATTTTATTTTTTTGGTTTTGGTTATGTTTTTTTTTTGTTTGTCTTTGTAGTGTTCTATTGTTTTTGTCTTGTTTGTGTTTTGTTAGGCGGTTCTTGTGTTTTTATATGTGGTTTGTGTTGTGGTTTATTTTATCTTATTGTGCGTGTTTGGTTGTGCTTTTGTTTTTGACACACTCAAAGAGCATGTTTTTTATTTTATTTTATTATTTGTGTTGTTATTTACTTATTTTTAAATTTGTTTTGTGTGTTTGTTTGCTCCTTGAGTATGTCAAAGGTGGTAGGCCAGGTCCGAGTCCTAGGCATTTTTGACGGAATGGATATCCCTGCCTCCTTGGGTCTTACCCGAAAGTGGCATCCCTTTTGGGATGTTTTCCACAAATAAAATAAAAATAAAAATTGAAATATTAACCTCATAAAAGCTCTTAGTGATGATCCCAAACTCATTATTTAGATGTTATATTAGTTTATCCATTTTATTATGTTTTTTATTAGTATTATAGTAAATCATAGGGGTTTTTTAAAGGGCCCCAACTCTTATATACAAGAGTAATAGAAGATAATAAAATATAACCAAAGAACAACAACAACGAAGACAATCTTGTTGTCTCTATTTTTTGACAAACTACTATCAACTTTCAAAGCTCAACTGAAAAATTTGGTTCATCAACCTGGTTTTTTGACTTAAAAAATACCTAGTTTATGCTCTTTTGCCATTTCTCTAATCAACCTTTGCTTTGTTGGGGTATTCATACCCCTAATGTTCCAACAAATCAAATTCATCTTTTTGATTTTGGTGGGTTCTTACCCCCACTTAATAAAGTCTTCTGTATCTTTAGATCTTACATCTCTTGTTTTTGGATTTTCCCTTGGAGCTGACACACCAACATCAACTTTCTTCTTTGACTGTCTAGTTAGGATCAATGTACTTAGAAGCTCCTTTGATTTATCTATCTCTAAATCATCTCAAATAATCCCATTACTCAACATTATCTTCTTAATTTAACTTTAATTTATCCCTTGATTGTTAATTAATTTTCTATTTGCACCCTCGTACCTATCATTTGATGCTAATTATCATCCTTAAAATATCTTGTTTTTTTAATTTGTTACACACCTCCTACATACTGTTGTAGTTTTTGAAGCATTTATTTTGGTGGCGACACTATTTCTTCTTGAAGTCATCAACTTTAGTAGATCTGAAATCATCCTCTCTAATAAATATGAAATCATCACCTAAACCAAGTGTCATGTAAATTTTTCTCTCTCAATTGAAAACTCGTTCACACTCATAAAGAACGTTGTGGAAAATGTGCCCATCATCCTTTATGGTAAATCTGAAATCATCACCTAACCTTGACCCTACCAATCCATCAATGGAGGAAAATAAGGAAAATCAAAATCACTTTTGGACCATTGTACCAAATCGATGGAATGGTCATAATACAATATTTTATTGGTTGTTCAAGTTTTTTTTATTATTAAAAAAAAAGAGTTTTGAAAGGAATCCCTCAATTTTTATATCATCTCTATCAAAAGAAACAAAGTAAAAATACAATTAAACAAAATAACCAACCTAACTCAACAGAATGGACACAAAAAAAACAAACATAAATACAAGTATTGTATGTTGAAGTTGACTCAGACGTACATGCCATGAAATATTTGCTTTTGTAGGTTTATTTTAGAAAAGAAACTTCGTTTCCCTAAATGTCGTGCATGCATAATGCTTTGCACCACCTGAATCAGTCTGAATAAAAACACAATCGCTCAGTTTATGTAATTAAAATGACAGCAGAAGCTCCCTGAACGTTTCCCCCATAAAATCAATCCTCCACTCCATTTGAGAAACAATCCATTAATTTTACTCTCGTTAATTCTAATAAATTAAAATCCCTGAATTTTCCACACGTTTTCACGTATGTTCTTCATCTGCAAGCCATTAGACTAACTAAACCTATATAAGGCTCAGTATTTTCAACAAGTACTCCTCTACTATTTCTTAAAAACAGATAGAAATAAAATAGGTATATGTAAATGTCCAAATGATATACCCATTGCTAGACATCTCACAAGGGAAAAAAAAATACACAAAAACATTGAGAATGAGACCCGGGAGCGAATCTGTTATTTCTCGTCTACTTCACAGGTAAAACCTCGCAAGGAATGCTTTTCATTCAAGCTATTTACAGCGGAACTGCAAACCGTATTCCACAATTCGAAACGCATTAGATTGTCATGCCATTTAATAATCAATCGCCTTAACATTTGCAGACTTCTTTAGGGATTGCATATGTATATGTACTTGAGAGCTGGGTCTTGTCTACAAAACACAAATGGTCATTTTCTATTTTCTGCCGTCTGGTATTCTCTCATTTCATTAAAATCTTTCAGTAACATCTTTATCTGTGGGCCTCAAGATCATACAACCAATAGGCCTACCCCCGCTGTCCGATACAGGGTAGGATTCGAATTTTAGGACTAGGATTGGATTCCGAGATAATCAATTGGTCAAGATGAATTTAGGAATGAATTAATAAACACGATTTTTTTTTTACAATTTAAATTTAAGTCTTCTCAATAAAAACTTAATTTTTATTTAAAAATTTAAAATAAAACTTTAATTTTTTTAATGAAATTCCAATTCCTTTAAATGTAAACTTCAAATTTCTTAAATAAAAACTTCAAATTTCTTAAATAAAAACCCACTCAATTGGCTCATTTAATTTCTGCTATGGGCATACTAACTTCGAAAGTTTGCGACGTGCGAGTTGACACCATGCTTTATTCTCTCAAAATTTGTATTTTCCATTTCCTCTTATTTTTATTAAATTAAAATAATAATTATCTTCTCTAGAGTAGTTGTTGGTTTATATCTTTATACGACCATTCAAGTTTTATATTGTATTATATTGTTTTTTTTTTTTTTTTTTATAAATTATATTAATTTTTTTTTTTTTTATTTTTATTTTTATTTTAATTTACATGGTGGAATCGGTAGCCTCCACGAATCCGGGTAGGCTGTCCTAACTTTTATTATAGCCACCACAATATTCTGCGTTGTCCGTCCCGAAGCCGTAACACGGATCTTCGCGAGTCTGCTCTTATAACCACCATGCCACAATCATTTTAAACCTTTTATGCCGCTGAAAGCACCACAAAAAGGACAAGCGTTCAGTTCGGCGAGATATTAACCTATACAATATAGGGTATATATATATATATATATATATATATTATTTAAAAAAATAATTTAGATATTCTTTTTAAAAGTTATGAAATTTAATCATTTGAATTAATATAATTTTAAAAGTTGAAAAATTTAACCATTCAAATTAATATATTTGATTTTTTATCTTGTGGATAGAGCCTCCCACCTCTCTTACATCATAATAAAATAGTTGTGTCTAAAATACTTGGCAATGAGGCATTTATAAATTGATTTTAACCTTGGTAACCTCTTTGAGAAATATAATAGGTTGAACCCCGACTTGTATTACATTATAACCATACGGTGGTATCTTAAATGCTTGGCAATTGGGCATGTATAAATTGAATTTATACTTGGTCACCAACAATTGAATTTATAATTGGTCACCTCCTTGGAAAGAGGAAATTAATAGGTTGAGATAATACCATTTCATCGTTTTATAATATTATTGTGTGGATTATGTTGTTTTCATATGTATGTTACTTTTTTAAATTTTTCTTTCTTCTTCTCAGTCTTCCTCTCTTCTTTTTTCCTTCAATGGTTGGCATTTTTAAATTATTTGAGTATGAAATATTTGAGATATATATATATATTTTTTAAGGTTGATATATTTAACATCTAATGGGTGTTTTCGAATAGTCTAGAGGATGTGCTGATCTAATGGGTTTCTCCATTCCTGTCTCTCCAACTTTATTGGTTTTTAATATTCATCCTTCCTCATATTTGGTGGTGGATTTAGGAGGAAATAAATTTAAGGGCATTTAAGGATGTTGCTCATTCGACTAAAGCTATGGCTTTGCAAGTAATTTATTTTTTCGTGGAGAACATTAGAACCCTAAATTTGAATGTTGTGACTATAGAGTAGGAACGATCAATGGAGAGATATCTTGGATTCAATGCCAATTCTCAACCAGTTAGACCTATTGTGCCTCCAAACAAAGCCAGGGTTAAGTGGGAGCCAACTTCAATTTGTTGGCTAAAGCTAAATTTCGATAGTGCATCTAAACGGGTCTTGTAGGTATTGGAGCGATTATAAGGAACCATGACGACTTGATAATTGTAGCTTTTGCTGATAATCTAGACCATCAAACTAGTCACTTTATCGAAGCTAGGGCCCTATTCCAAGGAGTTTCTCTATTGGATTCTATAAGCTGAAGGAAACTAAAAATTGAAGGAGACTCCCTTAATATTATAAATATGGAAAGAGGGACTCAATATCCTACCTAGACTATTTAAAACCTTATTTTGAAAGTTCACATATACATCCAAAATATGGAAGAGGTATAGTTTAAGCATACATACATGGAAGGTAATCGAGCGACCGATCTATTAGCTAACGAAGGAGTTATTCAGAATGGTTTAGTGGTGTGGAAAGATAATTTCTAGGTGGATATTGCTTCTATCGATAATGATATTAGACGCAATTAGCCACTTTGGTCGAGTTGTTGATGAGTTGGTTGCAAAACTTGGGGGTGTTTGTTGATTTTAGGTTTTCACACCAAATTTCATATCTCTAAGCTATTGTTTCCTCCCTGCAAGCCACAATCTCCAATGCAAAAAAAATCTTACCCTGATGGGATGGAAGGCCTAGGAAAGCCACGATCTCATGGGGGAGAATGGGATTAGTGCATGGCTTGATTTGTGGTTCAGGTCCTACTATTGATCTGTGTTTGATTGGTTATATCTAACATCCCGATTTGATTTTAATTTATTTTAAGTTTTAAATTATGTATGGTCTTACCTATATATTGGTTTGGCTTTAGAATGGGTTACTCCTCTAATTGGTCATTCCTCAATTATTATCGAATGTAAGTAATTTTGGCTCCCTATTTTTGGGTGGGGTTTAGTCTCTTTTGTACAAGGTTTGGACATCCTTTCAAAAATTCCTTTGTCCATATATATATATATATAAAATTAAAAATAATAATTAATTAATTATATAAGATTGAAATTATTTCTCTTTTCAATTAGTTATATGGAATTGAAATATATATTACATCATAATTATACAATGGTATTAAAATAGTCTATTAATTATGCTTGTATTATTGAGACTTAAAAATGAATCTCCTCTTTGAAAGTTGAGATATTTAACCGTTTAAACAAATAGCATTTAATTTTTCAATTGGTGGAATGAAACCATCCTATATATTTTACACCATGATCATATAGTGGTATTCCAAATAATTGATAATTAGGCATGTATCATTTTACTCTAACTTGGGTCACCTACTTAATAATTGAGAAATATTATAGGCTGAGCTAATATCATTTGATTGTTTGATAATATTATATTGTGGACTATATTGTTTGGGTATTTCAAGAAATTAAATTATTACTATATTTTAGGTTTGGTGTTTGACTAAATTTTATTATATTATTACTACAAAAATTATATTTGTTATTAAAAGCACGTGTAGAAAGTAAGCTTTTACAAGAAGAAGCTAGAATGAGCAAGCAATGAACCATCATATTTTCATGTTCCATATTTTTGGAGATATATTTTTTTTAAATTGATACTTATTAATAAGAAGTACATAGCATGGAAAAAAGGTAATTTTATGAAGTCATGAGGTATGGATGCCTTAACTAGAAGTATAAATGTCTTATATGGGGAGAAGAGGAAGGTCAAATCTATGGTAAACACCATCAAAGTAGGAGATGTTACACCATCATTGTTTATCAAGGATGAGATGACCAAGCATGACATAAAAATTCTTTAAAATAAAGAGTTAATATGTAATTTCTATAGATACTAGATATGTCTTTTAGAGACTAAGACTTGGATTAAGTGAAATGGGGATTGAATTCAAATTCCATTAATTTTCTTTCAAAATATTTTCTTCTCATCATCTTCTCTACTTTGAAAATGGATGATAAAATAATTAGTGATAGCCTATGGTTTAATGGGAGAGATGCATCATATTTAAGACCATGGGGTAGAACATTTTTGTGTAAAGAGAATACGAGAACACATTTTGTATTACCATTATATTTTCATATTATTGCTTATAACCTAGAAACAAAAACTATTGTAGAAATAAAATTTAGGAGTTGATTTGAGGTGAAGAGTTTTAACTATACCAAAACTTAAAAGATCATTTTAAGGAACATGAAAAAATAGTACGATTAATATATATCAAATTATAACAATCAAGAACACAAAAATATAAAAGCAAAAAACCATAATAATTTTAATGCCTAGAAAATATATTACAACATAAGAAAAAATTATAAAGAGATATTACTCTATAAGAGTGCATCCATTACTAATGATATTTATAGTCAGAGGTGTATCTTTGTTTCCACAATATTTTTGTGTGTTAGAAATAAAATATATTGAATATGGAAGGTCACCCACATGGTGGTTCACATTCTACGAGTTAGAAGGCCATCCATATAATAACATGGTGATTCACCTTCCATGAGTTACAATGTATTTCTACCTAAAAATTACATACATATGACTTGTCCCTTTGTATTTTATTTGTGTCAATATGGATAGAAATACAATTTTCCTATGAAAATTCAAAAATATAAAATTATTAATTTGAGTATATATTGTTTTACAATTTTTTAGGGGCTGGAGATCATTTTTCAAAAATATTTTGTTGAATTGTTTTGAAAAAGTATTGTTGAAATTTTTGAAAATATTGAAACTTTCCTATTTAATTATAACTTATTGATCTAGAAATTTTTTGAAACTTTCCTATTGAATTATAACATCCCATTAAAACTATCCCATTTAGAGATAAAGGAATGTCTTTATAATATTTAAGAAAAAATATTATAATATGTATATGTTCATTGTTTAAGGTTAAATGCACTATGACACTCTTAGTTACACATTTATCTCTTAAAAATAAAGTAATGAGAGGAAATTAAATGAACAATGGATAAAATTCAAATGATGAATCAATTATTTTACTTTTCTATTAAAAATAGCAGATCTTGGCAAAGTTGTTGTCTAAGGATTTAAAATAGTGAAAATATTCTACTCTCAAAGATTTATTTCTTAGAAATTTATTTTTTCTATCAAAGCCCTCCATATGATTTTAATATTATTTTTGTCATCTATGAAAAGTAAAATACTTATGAGTGTAATTATGGATAAGAGGATATCATAAATGCAAAATCTAGTAGCATTCAAATCAATTAATTATTCATTTTTCCTTAAAATTTGGGAATACCTTTAGTATATATCAAAATATTGAGTTAATTTTAAAAATGAAATCATTATAAGTTTTATAGACAATTTGTGTTGCTTTTTTTTATTGAAATTTATGACTTAAAAAAAATAAACTAACTTTCAAAAGCAAGTCTCAAAATCATGTCTTTAATTAAAATTTTATTATCATCTCTCTTAAAAATTTAGTATAATGGTGCTCACCATGGAAACTCTCAAATACCAAAAAAAGAGATGCTTTCCTCTTGGTTACAAGATTTGAAAAAGATTATCTCTCTCTCATTTCACTAAACAATGAAAAATAAAAATTAAATAAATATATTAGTAAGGGCATATGTAATATTGGAGATAAAAAAAATAATCTACATTGGTTTAGCATAAAGTAGAAATAATAAAAAAATGGATTTATGAAAACTAATTTTTAGAGTGCTTCAAAATAAATCTCAAAAAAGCTAGAAAAATGACGTTTTTTGAAATAAAAGTACAAAATTGGGGCGCATATTATAGAAATCAAAATTACCATTGAAAATGCACAAATGCAAGTATAAATTGAGGAGGATTTATAACTAATTACTAATGCTACGAGAAAATATTTAAACCCCCCCTGCTTCCAGGGGCCTTTTCCCCCCCCTCCCTTGTTTTTTTTTTTTTTATATAACATACAAAAAAAAAAAAAAAATATAATATTTTCGAGGTGATTGGATCATACATAACACTTTTATGATGTCCACCAATTATTGTTAAGCATAGTATCTAAGGATTATTAGTAAACCTAGAAAGAAGGAAAGTGAGTAGCAAATGCTCTAAACAATCATGGTGTTGATGGTTATGTTCATTAAATTCAAATTATAGAAGACAACTAGTTATGTGAGATTTTATCTCTTAATAATAATGATTTTAAGGATAAGATATTGAAAAAAATTGAGGAAGAATGGAGAATATCTTTAATAGAGACAAGTTTGATATAGTTTAATTGACCTCACAACATTGCAAAGTGTTATTTTTTAAATGGAAATAGTCCTAGTAGAACTACACTCACAAATATTATAGATTATCCTTGAATATGAAATAAATGACCCTTTTCTTCACATCTATAAATATATGAGATACCAAAAGTTTAGGTGTTGAATGCCATTTTTTAATATTAACTTCTGTAAATTTACATTTATTAATTTAAATAATATAAAAATATAATATATTGCACATTTAAGAAATAATAAAGGTTGTGGGAGCTGAGGTGGTGTTGGGGGTATAGCTCATGGGACCAAAGCTCATGTGTGCTGAGTTGGGAGGATGTCAGACCATCATTGGGACTTTTCGTTCCTATTTTCCTCACCAATAGAGTCTTTGGTAATCAAGACATGAGATCCTAGGCATGATTGCAAATTATGGTGGTGTCATTTTAAACTTTGGTAGATTTCTGAAACATTTATTTGCTCCAAAAGGTTATTTTTTCTACTTGTGGGAGTTTCAAGTGATGAGGTGGTAGGTTGACAGAAATCATTTTTCTTATTTTTCGAATAAAGCTAGTAGTCCCATGTGGGTATTTCTATTTTTTGTACATATCATGAATAAGGAGAGGTCACATGTGGATCTAGTTGGTGCAATAAATAGGCAGAATGGTCAGTTCTTTAGATACCTTAGTCTCTTTTCTCTTGAAGGTTGGATGGGGTGGCACAAAGATAATTATTCCACTTTTTTTCACCTGAGCAGTGTTAGGCAGAGTGTCAGAATGGCTTCTATCATAGTGGAGCCCCAATATCTCACAATTGATGAGATGGTTCATAGAATTTTGGAAAAAAGAAGTGTGTTCCAACGCCTTCTGAAGTTTAATGGCTATCATTGAAATATGGGTAAACATCTTGCTTATTTATGACATGATGGGATGATGAGAGTAGGGTCGATGGAATTCAAGATAAACACACCACTAATAGTTGAGGTGACAAGGTAGGTGATGGATTGTGAGGTTCACAACAAGAAGAAACATTCACTCACAAAGGAGGTACATGTTTTTATGGGTGGTGAAGAAGAGATTGTTAATATCCGGAACTAGTTTAAATGCAACTCTTTCAAGGCTTCTTGGGACCATGTTGCTTTGGTTATCATGCAGTACTTTACCTTAGATGAGAATCTAGTGGTACTGAGGAGCTACCATTTTATGATCTTGAATCACCTTCACCATAAGAAAATGATGAGTCTTCCATCATTCTTGTTTCAATCCCTTTCAAAGATGGTGTCAAAAGTTAAGAAGGATGTGGCTTCAGACTTGTTGCACCAGGGGCTGCTCAAATTATTCTTTGATTATGTAGTGAAGCAAGGGAGCCTTGATGGGGAGAACATTCGAAATGTTCTGATTAATGTTTTGATTCCTACGATGGAATTTTCGACATCCTCTATCTTTGAGGAATCTGAGTCATCATTCCAAGATGTGATGGAGGCCACCCCGATTACCCAATTCTGGTGGAATTCATGGATTCTAATCCTAGAGGACCTAGCGACAGCGATGAGGAAATGAAGAATTCCAAGATGTTGGTGGTAAAGCAGACGAATACTAGTAAGAATCCTCTATTTGTTGAAAATTATGACTCGGAGGATTTTCCTCCCTTGAAAAAAAAATCAAAATCTATAAAGGATGTGGGTGGTGCTATGTATTTTATGACTCTTGGTTCCCAATGCAACGGATATAATCCAAAGGACCTCAACTCCATGATTCTAAATTTTTAGTATTCGATGATTGATTCTATGAAGGTTTAAATTTCATATCTTTGAAGATGTTTTGGTCCTCATGGGATGGCATGTCCCTCGTGGTCACATCGCCAAGGAAGACAATGATGCTAGTCTCAATGGAACTAAGTTCTAATCTAGGTTTTCCAGTTTTGTTTTAATTTTAGGTTCTACATACCTTTGTAGGTGTTTTCTCAGTGTAGCATGTATGCCTTTTGTACCTTCTGGTTATGTGTTATCATGTGAGTGCCCACTTAGCTTTGGTTTATTTGGTTTGGCCTTCATGCCTGATGGTTTCCCATGCGTGGATGTAGATATCATGTTTTCTAGCTTTTTTCTTGGGTTGGTTTGGTTGTTTGCAGTTCTCACCTTCTAGCTAGTAGGTTATGCATTGGTTTCTCTCTATGAGTTAGAATGCCACCCATATAAAAATATGGTGATTCACCTTCCATGAGTTACAATGTATTTCTACCTAAAAATTACATACATATGACTTGTCAGTTTGTATTTTATTTGTGTCAATATGGATAGAAATACAATTTTCCTATGAAAATTCAAAAAGATGAAATTATTACTTTGAGTATATATTGTTTTACATTTTTTAGGGACTCAAGATCATTTTTCAAAAATATTTTGTTGAATTGTTTTGAAAAATTATTGTTGAAATTTTTGAAAATGTTGAAACTTTCCTATTGAATTATAACATCCCATTAAAACTATCCCCTATAGAAATAAAGGAATGTCTTTATAATATTTAAGAAGAAATATTATAATATGTATATGTTTAAATGCACTATGACACTCGTAGTTACACATTTATCTCTTAAAAATAAAGTAATGAGAGGAACTTAAACGGATAAACTTCAAATGATGAATCAATTATTTTACTTGTCTATTAAAAATAGCGGATGCTTGGCAAAGTTGTTGTCTAAGGATTTAAAACAGTGAAAATATTATACTCTCAAATATTTATTTCTTAGAAATTTATTTTTTCTATCAAAGCCCTCCATATGATTTTAATATTCTTTTTGTTAGGTATGAAAAGTAAGATCCTTATGAGTGTAATTATGTATAAGAGGATATCATAAATGTAAAATCTAGTAGCATTCAAATCAATTAATTATTAATTTTTCCTCAATATTTGTGAATACCTTTAGTATATATCAAAATATTGAGTTAATTTTAAAAATGAAATCATTATAAGTTTTATAGACAATTTGTGTTGCTTTTTTTTATTGAAATTTATGGCTTTAAAAAAATAATATAACTTTCAAAAGAAAGTCTCAAAATCATGCCTTTAATTAAAATTTTATTATCACGTCTCTTAAAAATTTAGTATCATGGTGCTCACCATGGAAACTCTCAAATACCAAAAAAAGAGATCCTTTCCTCTTGGTTACAAGATTTGAAAAAATCTGTCTCTCTCTCATTTCACTAAACAATGAAAAATAAAAATTAAATAAATATATTACTAAGGACATATGTAATATTGGAGATAAAAAATAATAATCTACATTGGTTTAGCATAAAGGAGAAATAATAAAAAAATGGATTTATGGAAACTAATTTTTAGAGTGCTTCCATATAAATCTCAAAAAAGTTAGAAAAATGGCGTTTTTTGAAATAAAAGTACAAAATTGGGGCACATATTATAGAAATCAAAATTACCATTGAAAATGCACAAATGCAAGTATAAATTGAGGAGGATTTATAACTAATGAGGAAATATTTTTGAGGTGATTGGATCATACATAACACTTTTATGATGTCCACCAATTATTGTTAAGCATAGTATCTAAGGATTATTAGTAAACCTAGAAAGAAGGAAAGTGAGTAGCAAATGCTCTAAACAATCATGATGTTGATGGTTGTGTTCATTAAAT
The DNA here is from genome assembly GCA_028583015.1 of Wollemia nobilis. Lineage (NCBI taxonomy): Eukaryota > Viridiplantae > Streptophyta > Pinopsida > Araucariales > Araucariaceae > Wollemia > Wollemia nobilis. Next base: position 137,083 of record JAQPPZ010001108.1, read on the forward strand.
TCAAATTATAGAAGAAAACTAGTTATGTGAGATTTTATCTCTTAATAATAATGATTTTAAGGATAAGATATTGAAAAAATTTGAGGAAGAATGGAGAATATATTTAATAAAGACAAGTTTGATATAGTTTAATTGACTTCACAACATTACAAAGTGTTATTTTTTAAATGGAAATAGTCCTAGTAGAACTACACTCATAAATGTTATAGATTATCCTTGAATATGAAATAAATGACCCTTTTCTTCACATCTATAAATATATGAGATACCAAAAGTTTAGGTGTTGAATGCCATTTTTTAATATTAACTTCTGTAAATTTACATTTATTAATTTAAATAATATAAAAACATAATATATTGCACATTTAAAAAATAATAAAGGTTGTGGGAGTTGAGGTGGTGTTGGGGGTATAGCTCATGGGACCAAAGCTCATGTGTGCTGAGTTGGAAGGACGTCAGACCATCATTGGGACTTCTTGTTCCTATTTGCCTCACCAATAGAGTCTTTGGTATTCAGGACATGAGATCCTAGGCGCAATTGCTAATTCTTTTGGTTGGTGGTGTCATTTTCAACTTTGGTAGATTTTTGAAACATTTATTTGCTCCAAAAGGTTATTTTTTCTACTTGTGGGAGTTTCAAGTGATGAGGTGGTAGGTTGATAGAAATCATTTTTCTTATTTTCCAAATAAATCTAGTAGCCCCATGTGGGTATTTCTATTTTTTGTACATATCATGAATAAGGAGAGGTCACATGTGGATCTAGTTGGCACAATAAATAGGAAAATGGTCAATTCTTTAGATACTTTAGTCTCTTTTCTCTCGAAGGTTGGATGGGGTGGCACAAAGACAATTATTCCACTTTTTTTCTCCTGAGCAGTGTTAGGCAGAGTGTCAGAATGGCTTCTCTAATAGTGGAGCCCCAATATCTCATGATTGACGAGATGGTTCATAGAATTTCTGAAAAAGAAAGTGTGTTCCAACGCTTTCTGAAGTTTAATGGCTATAATTGAAATATGGGTAAAATACTTGCTTATTTATGACATGATGGGATGATGAGAGTAGGGTCAGTGGAATTCAAGATAAATATACCACTAAATGTTGAGGTGACAAGGTAGGTGATGGATTGTGAGGTTCACAACAGGAAGAAACATTCACTCGCAAAGGAGGTACATGTTTTTATGGGTGGTGAAGAAGAGATTGTTAATATCCAGAACCAGTTTAAATGCAACTCTTTCAAGGCTTCTTGGGACCATGTTGCTTTGGTTATCATGCAATACTTTACCTTAGATGAGAATCTAGCGGTACTGATGAGCTACCATTTTATGATCTGAATCACCTTCACCATATTAAAATGATTAGTCTTCCATCATTCTTGTTTCAATCCCCTTCAAATATGGTGTCGAAAGTAAAGAAGGATGTGGCTTCAGACTCGTTGCACCAGGGGCTACTCAAATTATTCTTTGATTATGTAGTGAAGTAAAGGGGCCTTGATGGGGAGAACATTCGAAATGCTCTAATTAATGTTTTGATTCCTGCGGTGGAATTTTTGACATCCTCTATCTTTGAGGAATCTGAGTCATCATTCCAAGAGGTGATGGAGGCCACCCCGATTACCCAATTCTGGTGTATTTCATGGATTCTAATCCTAGAGGACCTGGCGACAGCGATGAGGAAATGAAGAATTCCAAGATGTTGGTGGTAAAGCAGACGAATACTAGTAAGAATCCTCTATTTGTTGAAAATTATGACTCGGAGGATATTTCTCCCCTGGAAAAAAAATCAAAATATATAAAGGATGTAGGTGGTGCTATGTATTTTATGACTCTTGGTTCCCAATGCAACGGATATAATCCAAAGGACCTCAACTCCATGATTCTAAATTTACAGCATTCGATGATTGATTCTATGCAAGCTTCAATTTCATATGTTGAGGATGTTTTGGTCCTCATGGGATGGCATGTCCCTCATGGTCACATCGCCAAGGAAGACAATGATGCTAGTCTCAATGGAACTAAGTTCTAAGCTAGGTTTTCCAGTTTTGTTTTAGTTTTAGGTTCTGCATACCTTTGTAGGTGTTTTCTTAGTGTAGCATGTATGCCTTTTGTACCTTCTAGTTATGCGTTGTCGTGTGAGTGCCCAATTAGCTTTGGTTTGTTTGGTTTGGCCTTCATGCCTGATGGTTTCCCATGCGTGGATGTAGATATCATGTTTTCTAGCTTTTGGCTTGGGTTGGTTTTGTTGTTTGCAGTTCTCACCTTCTAGCTAGTAGGTTATGCGTTGGTTTCTCTCTATGAGTTAGAAGGCCACCCATATAAAAATATGGTGATTCACCTTCCATGAGTTACAATGTATTTCAACCTAAAAATTACATACATATGACTTGTCCCTTTGTATTTTATTTGTGTCAATATGGATAGAAATACAATTTTCCTATGAAAATTCAAAAATATGAAATTATTACTTTGAGTATATATTGTTTTACATTTTTTAGGGGCTCGAGATCATTTTTCAAAAATATTTTTTTGAATTGTTTTGAAAAATTATTGTTGAAATTTTTGAAAATGTTGAAACTTTCCTATTGAATTATAACATCCCATTAAAACTATCCCCTTTAGAAATAAAGGAATGTCTTTATAATATTTAAGAAGAAATATTATAATACGTATATGTTCACTATTTAAGGTTAAATGCACTATGAAACTCTTACTTACACATTTATCTCTTAAAAATAAAATAATGAGAGGAACTTAAACGGATAAACTTCAAATGATGAATCAATTATTTTACTTGTCTATTAAAAATAGCGGATGCTTGGCAAAGTTGTTGTATAAGGATTTAAAACAGTGAAAATATTATACTCTCAAAGATTTATTTCTTAGAAATTTACTTTTTCTATCAAAGCCCTCCATATGATTTTAATATTCTTTTTGTTATCTATGAAAAGTAAGATCCTTATGAGTGTAATTATGGATAAGAGGATATTATAAATGTAAAATCTAGTAGCATTCAAATCAATTAATTATTCATTTTTCCGCAATATTTGGGAATACCTTTAGTATATATCAAAATATTGAGTTAATTTTAAAAATGAAATCATTATAAGTTTTATAGACAATTTGTGTTGCTTTTTTTATTGAAATTTATGGCTTTAAAAAAATAAACTAACTTTCAAAAGAAAGTCTCAAAATCATGCCTTTAATTAAAATTTTATTATCACCTCTCTTAAAAATTTAGTATCATGGTGCTCACCATGGAAACTCTCAAATACCAAAAAAATAGATGCTTTCCTCTTGGTTACAAGATTTGAAAAAATTTGTCTCTCTCTCATTTCACTAAACAATGAAAAATAAAAATTAAATAAATATATTAGTAAGGACATATGTAATATTGGAGATAAAAAAATATAATCTACATTGGTTTAGCATTAAAGAGAAATAGTAAAAAAATGGATTTATGGAAACTAATTTTTAGAGTGCTTCCATATAAATCTCAAAAAAGTTAGAAAAATGACGTTTTTTGAAATAAAAGTACAAAATTGGGGCGCATATTATAGAAATCAAAATTACCATTGAAAATGCACAAATGCAAGTATAAATTGAGGAGGATTTATAACTAATTACTAATGCTACGAGGAAATATTTTTGAGGTGATTGGATCATACATAACACTTTTATGATGTCCACCAATTATTGTTAAGCATAGTATCTAAGGATTATTAGTAAACCTAGAAAGAAGGAAAGTGAGTAGCAAATGCTCTAAACAATCATGGTGTTGATGGTTGTGTTCATTAAATTCAAATTATAGAAGACAACTAGTTATGTGAGATTTTATCTCTTAATAATAATGATTTTAAGGATAAGATATTGAAAAAATTTGAGGAAGAATGAAGAATATCTTTAATAAATACAAGTTTGATATAGTTTAATTGACCTCACAACATTGAAAAGTGTTATTTTTTAAATGGAAATAGTCCTAGTAGAACTACACTCATAAATGTTATAGATTATCCTTGAATATGAAATAAATGACCCTTTTCTTCACATCTATAAATATATGAGATACCAAAAGTTTAGGTATTGAATGCCATTTTTTAATATTAACTTCTGTAAATTTACATTTATTAATTTAAATAATATAAAAACAAAATATATTGCACATTTAAGAAATAATAAAGGTTGTGGGAGTTGAGGTGGTGTTGGGGGTATAGCTCATGGGACCAAAGCTCATGTGTGCTAAGTTGGGAGGACGTTAGACCATCATTGGGACTTCTCGTTCCTATTTGCCTCACCAATAGAGTCTTTGGTAATCAGGACATGAGATCCTAGGCGCGATTGCAAATTATTTTGGTTGGTGGTGTCATTTTCAACTTTGGTAGATTTCTGAAACATTTATTTTCTCCAAAAGGTTATTTTTTCTACTTGTGGGAGTTTCAAGTGATGAGGTGGTAGGTTGATAGAAATCATTTTTCTTATTTTCCGAATAAATCTAGTAGTCCCATGTGGGTATTTCTATTTTTTGTACATATCATGAATAAGGAGAGGTCACATGTGGATCTAGTTGGCACAATAAACAGGAAAATGATCAATTCTTTAGATACCTTAGTCTCTTTTCTCTCGAAGGTTGGATGGGGTGGCACAAAGACAATTATTCCACTTTTTTTAACCTGAGCAGTGTTAGGCAGAGTGTCAGAATGACTTCTATGATAGTGGAGCCCCAATATCTCACGATTGATGAGATGGTTCATAGAATTTTGTAAAAATGAAGTGTGTTCCAACGCTTTCTGAAGTTTAATGGCTATCATTGAAATATGGGTAAACATCTTGCTTATTTATGACATGATGGGATGATGAGAGTAGGGTCGGTGGAAATTGAGATAAATATACCACTAATAGTTGAGGTGACAAGGTAGGTGATGGATTGCGAGGTTCAAAACAGGAAGAAACATTCACTCGCAAAGGAGGTACATGTTTTTATGGGTGGTGAAGAAGAGCTCGTCAAGATCCAAAACTAGTTTAAATGGAATTCTCTCAAGGCTCCTTGGGACCACATTGCTTTGGTTATCATGTAGTACTTTACCTTAGATGAGAATCTAGCGGTACTAATGAGCTACCATTTTATGATCTGAATCACCTTCACCATAATAAAATGATTATTCTTCCATCATTCTTGTTTCAATCCCCTTCAAATATGGCATTGAAAGTAAAGAAGGATGTGGCTTCATACTCGTTGCACCAGGGCTGCTCAAATTAATCTTTGATTATGTAGTGAAGCAATAGGGCCTTGATGGGGAGAATATTCTAAATGCTCTGATTAATGTTTTTATTCCTGCGGTCAAATTTTTGACATCCTCTATCTTTGAGGAATCTGAGTCATCATTCCAAGAGGTGATGGAGGCCACCGCGATTACCCAATTCTGGTGTATTTCATGGATTCTAATCCTAGAGGACCTGGCGACAACATTGAGGAAACGAAGAATTCCAAGATTTTGGTGGTAAAGCAGACGAATACTTGTAAGAATCCTCTATTTGTTGAAAATTATGACTCAGAGGATTTTCCTCCCCTGGAAAAAAAATCAAAATCTATATAGGATGTGGGTGGTGCTATGTATTTTATGACTCTTGGTTCCCAATGCAACGGATATAATCCAAAGGACCTCAAATCCATGATTCTAAATTTACATTATTCAATGATTGATTCTATGCAAGCTTGAATTTCATATTCTAAGGATGTTTTGGTCCTCATGGGATGGCATGTCCCTCATGGTCACATCGCCAAGGAAGACAATGATGCTAGTCTCAATGGAACTAAGTTCTAAGCTAGGTTTTCCATTTTTGTTTTAGTTTTAGGTTCTGCATACCTTTGTAGGTGTTTTCTTAGTGTAGCATGTATGCCTTTTGTACCTTCTGGTTATGCGTTGTCATGTGAGTGCCCAATTAGGTTTGGTTTATTTGGTTTGGCCTTCATGCCTGATGGTTTCCCATGCGTGGATGTAGATATCATGTTTTCTAGCTATGGCTTGGGTTGGTTTTGTTGTTTGCAGTTCTCACCTTCTAGCTAGTAGGTTATGCGTTGGTTTCTCTCTATGAGTTAGAAGGCCACCCATATAAAAATATGGTGATTCACCTTCCATGAGTTACAATGTATTTCTACCTAAAAATTACATACATATGACTTGTCCCTTTGTATTTTATTTGTGTCAATATGGATAGAAATACAATTTTCTTATGAAAATTCAAAAATATGAAATTGTTACTTTGAGTATATATTGTTTTACATTTTTTAGGGGCTCGAGATCATTTTTCAAAATTATTTTGTTGAATTGTTTTGAAAAATTATTGTTGAAATTTTTGAAAATGTTGAAACTTTCCTATTGAATTATATCATCCCATTAAAACTATCCCCTTTAGAAATAAAGGAATGTCTTTATAATATTTAAGAAGAAATATTATAATATGTATATGTTCACTGTTTAAGGTTAAATGCACTATGACACTCTTACTTACACATTTATCTCTTAAAAATAAAGTAATGAGAGGAACTTAAACGGATAAACTTCAAATGATGAATCAATTATTTTACTTGTCTATTAAAAATAGCGGATGCTTGGCAAAGTTGTTGTCTAAGGATTTAAAACAGTGAAAATATTATACTCTCAAAGATTTATTTCTTAGAAATTTATTTTTTCTATCAAAGCCCTCCATATGATTTTAATATTCTTTTTGTTAGCTATGAAAAGTAAGATCCTTATGAGTGTAATTATGGATAAGCGAATATCATAAATGTAAAATATAGTAGCATTCAAATCAATTAATTATTCATTTTTCCTCAGTATTTGGGAATGCCTTTAGCATATATCAAAATATTGAGTTAATTTTAAAAATGAAATCATTCTAAGTTTTATAGACAATTTGTGTTGCTTTTTTTATTGAAATTTATGGCTTTAAAAAAATAATATAACTTTCAAAAGCAAGTCTCAAAATCATGCCTTTAATTAAAATTTTATTATCACCTCTCTTAAAAATTTAGTATCATGGTGCTCACCATAGAAACTCTCAAATACCAAAAAAAGAGATGCTTTCCTCTTTGTTAGAAGATTTGAAAAAATTTGTCTCTCTCTCATTTCACTAAACAATGAAAAATAAAAATTAAATAAATATATTATTAAGGACATGTAATATTGGAGATAAAAAATAATAATCTACATTGGTTTAGCATAAAAGAGAAATAATAAAAAAATGGATTTATGGAAACTAATTTTTAGAGTGCTTCCATATAAATCTCAAAAAAGTTAGAAAAATGGCGTTTTTTGAAATAAAAGTACAAAATTGGGGCGCATATTATAGAAATCAAAATTACCATTGAAAATGCACAAATGCAAGTATAAATTGAGGAGGATTTATAACTAATTACTAATGCTACGAGGAAATATTTTTGAGGTGATTGGATCATACATAACACTTTTATGATGTCCACCAATTATTGTTAAGCATAGTATCTAAGGATTATTAGTAAACCTAGAAAGAAGGAAAGTGAGTAGCAAATGCTCTAAACAATCATGGTGTTGATGGTTGTGTTCATTAAATTCAAATTATAGAAGACAACTAGTTATGTGAGATTTTATCTCTTAATAATAATGATTTTAAGGATAAGATATTGAAAAAATTTGAGGAAGAATGAAGAATATCTTTAATAACTACAAGTTTGATATAGTTTAATTGACCTCACAACATTGAAAAGTGTTATTTTTTAAATGGAAATAGTCCTAGTAGAACTACAATCATAAATGTTATAGATTATCCTTGAATATGAAATAAATGACCCTTTTCTTCACATCTATAAATATATGAGATACCAAAAGTTTAGGTATTGAATGCCATTTTTTAATATTAACTTCTGTAAATTTACATTTATTAATTTAAATAATATAAAAACAAAATATATTGCACATTTAAGAAATAATAAAGGTTGTGGGAGTTGAGGTGGTGTTGGGGGTATAGCTCATGGGACCAAAGCTCATGTGTGCTGAGTTGGGAGGACGTTAGACCATCATTGGGACTTCTCGTTCCTATTTGCCTCACCAATAGAGTCTTTGGTAATCAGGACATGAGATCCTAGGCGCGATTGCAAATTATTTTGGTTGGTGGTGTCATTTTCAACTTTGGTAGATTTCTGAAACATTTATTTGCTCCAAAAGGTTATTTTTTCTACTTGTGGGAGTTCCAAGTGATGAGGTGGCAGGTTGATGGAAATCATTTTTCTTATTTTCATCTAAAGCTAGTAGTCCCATGTGGGAGTTTCTATTTTTTGTACATATCATGAATAAGGAGAGGTCACATGTGGATCTAGGTGGCACAATAAACAGGCAAATGGTCAATTCTTTAGATACCTTAGTCTCTATTTTTTGTACATATCATGAATAAGGAGAGGTCACATGTGGATCTAGGTGGCACAATAAACAGGCAAATGGTCAATTCTTTAGATACCTTAGTCTCTTTTCTCTCGAAGGTTGGATGGGGTGGCACAAAGACAATTATTCCACTTTTTTTCACCTGAGCAGTGTTAGGCAGAGTGTCATAATGGCTTCTATGATAGTGGAGCCCCAATATCTCACGATTGATGATATGGTTCATAGAATTTTGGAAAAAAGAAGTGTGTTCCAACGCCTTCTGAAGTTTAATGGCTATCATTGAAATATGGGTAAACATCTTGCTTATTTATGACATGATGGGATGATGAGAGTAGGGTCGGTGGAATTCAAGATAAACACACCACTAATAGGTGAGGTGACAAGGTAGGTGATGGATTGTGAGTTTCACAATAGGAAGAAACATTCACTCACAAAGGAGGTACATGTTTTCATGGGTGGTGAAGAAGAGATTGTTAATATCCAGAACCAGTTCAAATGCAACTCTTTCAAGGCTTCTTGGGACCATGTTGCTTTGGTTATCATGCAATACTTTACCTTAGATGAGAATCTAGCGGTACTGATGAGCTACCATTTTATGATCTGAATCACCTTCACCATAATAAAATGATTAGTCTTCCATCATTCTTGTTTCAATCCCCTTCAAAGATGCTATCGAAAGTAAAGAAGGATGTGGCTTCAGACTCGTTGCACCTGGGGCTGCTCAAATTATTCTTTGATTATGTGGTGAAGCAAGGGGGCATTGATGGGGAGAACATTCGAAAGTGATGAGGAAATGAAGAATTCCAAGATGTTGGTGGTAAAGCAGACAAATACTAGTAAGAATCTTCTATTTTTTGAAAATTATGACTCGGAGGATTTTCCTCCGTTGGAAAAAAAATCAAAATCTATAAATGATGTGGGTGGTGCTATGTATTTTATGACTCTTAGTTCCCAATGCAATGGATATAATCCAAAGGACCTCAACTCCATGATTCTAAATTTACAGCATTCGATGATTGATTCTATGCAAGCTTCAATTTCATATGCTGAGGAAGTTTTGGCCCTCATGGGATGGCATGTCCCTAGTGGTCACATCGCCAAGGAAGACAATGATAATAGTCTCAATGGAACTAAGTTCTAAGCTAGGTTTTCCAGTTCTGTTTCAGTTTTAGGTTCTGCATACCTTTGTAGGTGTTTTCTCAGTGTAGCATGTATGCCTTTTGTACCTTCTGGTTATGCGTTGTCGTGTGAGTGCCCACTTAGCTTTGGTTTGTTTGGTTTGGTCTTCATGCCTGATGGTTTCCCATGCGTGGCTATAGATATCATGTTTTCTAGCTTCTGGCTTGGGTTTGTTTTGTTGTTTGCAGTTCTCACCTTCTAGCTAGTAGGTTATGCGTTGGTTTCTCTCTATCTCCTTAGATGTGGTGAGGTTAGTCTCTTTTTGTATATAGGTTTGGAGATCCTCTTAAAACTCCCCCTTTTATCTCATAAAAAATTATATATATATATATATAATCATTAACGCAATAATATAATAGTTATAATTGAATGCAATTGAACCGTTCTTATGAGGTAAGTGTTTTTTTTTTTTTTCTTTCTTAACTAAAAATATATATATATATATTTTTTAAATTAAAAAATGTTAAGGAAAAAAGAAAACAAAAACCTATAGCCAACGGCAAGTTAGTTTAAAACTACGAGTCATCGAAGTAGAACTTGGGTTCGACGGGAATTCTATTAAGCGACAATTCCGTGTTTATAGCATTGGCATTGTACGCATTTTTTTTTGTTGTCGCATGCACGGAGTAACAAACAATATTTTCATGCACCAAGTCACGGAGTGTTAGAGATGACAATGGTGGAAATTTTATTTCTATTTTAATGGAGTTATGGGGACGAAAGTATTTGTAAAGGAAAAGAGAGTAATAAAAAAATTCAAACGGATGTGACATGTAAGTTGATTTTATTAGGCTGCAGAGTCGGAAAGGCCTTAGGTTCGGGAATGGATGGCATTGGAAAAACTGTTATTGGATCTTGGGTCTAGTTCATAGAATTCTTCTTCTTGATTACTTATTTTCTTTGTTTTGATATAAATGTACAGAAATAAAATAAAATTATTTATTTGAATGATATAATTTTGCATGTGTGACGTGGTTTATCAGCAAGGATGCTGTCACTTGTATTATTGGTAATGTGACACGGGTTCAATCCCCACTGCCAAAAATATTTACTCAATAAAAATTTTAAGTTTTATAATGTTTTTATAAATTATATGACATTAGTTTAATTATCTCGTACAAAAAAGTTTGATTCGTTATTCTAATTATATAAAAATTACATTGTACTTCATAAGTATAAAATATTTTTACTTTCGTCTTAAATGTTGTAATTTTTTTAATTAAAATATCTTATAAATCATATAATCAAAATATTAATTCAATCATGTTATAAATATAATATTAATAATAATTAAAATAATATTTTTAAAATATATAAATCAAGCTCTTTAACGTATCAATATCATATTTTTTCATTTATTTTCCATACAATTAGTAATTGTGAATAATATAATATTCTTTACATATGGTGGATATTACTATGATTTTTATTATTTATTAAAAAATTATGTCCTCTAAGCATTTTTAATTTAAGTTTTATTTTTTAATATTTGTAATGATTAATTAACATCTAGTTTCAAGTGGAATCATAGTTTTAAATCAATTCTAGAGAATTTTAGTAGGAAAATTTCTAAAAAGGAAAATGAAGATAACAAAATTTTTAATTTTTTTTTAAAATAAAAGTTTTCAAAATTAAAGTAAAGTAACTATATACAAAATAAAAATAAATAAAAGTTTTAAAATTTAAAGTAAAGTAATTATAGATAAAATAAAGTTTACCTTTGTAGTGTAAGTGGAGAAGGCGAAAGGTCCATAATTTAAACCTGATGTAAAGGGGGACACAAAACAAATCTATAATGACTTCCCTCTGTATAGTGGTACCCTAAGAGTTTGATACGCAAGTTCAAACCTCCGTACGAGGGATATGGACCCCTCATTAAAATCCATGTAAACTCAAATTTTTCATTAATGTTTTTTGTTTTGTTTTGTTTGGGGTGGTTACTAGGTGTTTGCTAGCTTGAGATTAGTGGTTTCAATCCTAAACCCCTAAGCAAATCGAAAAAAAAAAGTTTCCTTTTCAAAACCCCTTCTTCCAACCTCTATATATATATATATATATTATTAAACTAGTTTTTTCCTTATACTAAGGCTCTATTCATTAAAAAAAAAAATTGAAAATATAATAAAGAAAATTTAATAAAAAATGTTTTTTTTTAATATTTTAAAATTAAATATTTTAAAAATAAATTGTAAAAATTCTAAAATTTAAATATTAAAAAATTAAGTTTGCTTATTCAAGAAACAAAATTATCGTCAAGGTAACATATTCAATGTCTTTCAAGGATGGTGTTGGTCTTATAAAAATGTAACATATTCACAAGGTACCACTATTTTATATTTTGTCTTTTATATAAGTTTTGGGTTGGATGTCATGCATAATTTTATTTATAACTATGTAAATCCTGATAAATAAATATTATAAAAAATTATGTCAAACCATGAATAAATTAATATATACTTAAAATTGAGTAATACTTTGCTAATTGTAAAATGACTCTTTTAGATACAATGGACTATGACATAATTATTTCTAATACATATATATATTTTAAATGTTGGTTGATCTTTCATTAAGCTCGTTATTACACCAAGCTGGTGGATAAACACACCACCAGTAGGGTCCCTAGTAAACTATTACATAGCATATCCGTAAACATGTGAGATGAAGAGATTTGAACCTGAGGTCTCTATAACACAAGAGTTTCAACTACCCACTCCTCTCCAACTCCCCACATAAGCGGATTAATACATATTTTGTTTAATTATAGATATTTATTTCAAGTCGATTATGAAATTACTAAGAATTATACAATAATAACAATGAGATACGACAAAAATTGAGTCTATGACATTGTTAAACATATAACAGAAAATATTCTTACTATAATAAATTGTTTCTAATGTCATATAATCTACGAATATATATTCTTAGGAAAACAAAAAAATAGTCATAGATGCTAATTAAGAGGATGTAGTAGTAGAATGAAGCAGCATAGCAAAAATTGAAATTATTATTCTTTGCATCTGTACGTCATTTCCAAACATTATTTTCTAGCTTATGTGCAGTGATTGGAGGAAGCTTAGAAAATGAAATGATTGATTTGGTTTTTATGAATATGAATTAGCTTGCTATTTAGAATATCCTAGTTTTTATATTGTTTGTAGATGGCGGTCAAAAATACTAGCCAGTATGATTTTATATATAAGAGCATAAAATCTTCATTAAAATAATTAATCTGTAAGATACATGGATCAGTCACAAAGGAGTTGATGAGATTATTGAAGATTTAAAATTATCAATGAAAACATGTTTCTATAATATCTATATTTATATAAATCACAAGAGATAACTATGGATAAATTTTAGAATTTTATATTTCACAATGTAAGAGGCACAAGGGACCATAGTATACCCAATACCATATCATATGGGTTCATAGTAGAGTAATTAAAATAAAATATATGATGTAAATCCAGTTCCAAGAGGGCAGAACAGATGCCTTCCATCATAAAAAAAAAGAACTGCAATAAATAAAAATAAAATTTTTAAAATCCTATTTTCATAAAAATTGTAATACATAGAAATAAACCGATAAATGCTTTATTTTCTCATTCCTAGATTCAGTATTTTTTACAATGCAATACTAAGGAAATATATATCCCCAAAGAAACCCCAAAACAAAAAACTAAAGTTTAAAGCCCTAAAGATTAAAAAAAAAATTACTATTTTCGGCAAATTGTTTTTTCCACCAAAAAATGTCATTTTTAATAATTACTATTTTCAACAAATTATTGTTTCATCACAAAATTGTCATTTTTAATAATTACTATTTTTGATAAATTATTTTTTTGTCAAAAACATACCATGTTTAGTAATTACTATTTTCAGAAAATTATTGTTTCATCACAAATTACCATTTTTAGTAATTCACAAAAAAAATCGGATTGACATGCAAATTGACACACAACTTCATAACACCCATATTAGGCATCCTAGAAAATATCAACACCTAATCATGCATAAATAAAAAATTATTTTGAACTTATTTAAAATAATACCCTTTGAAAGATGTTTATGCATTATTCTCCTCTCGTTGAAAAGAACTCTACTTTTGCAAGTTACTATAATAAAAAAATTGCAACTTTGCTATTGTCAATATCTTTCCCAATCATTTGAATCTTAGATCAAGTCAATATGATGTTGAATATCCCTTTTTTTAGGGGTAGTCCATCCGATAATTCCTCTAGTATAACATCTGCATATTTTTTTAGAAATTTTATTGTTGTGGGTGGTATATCAACATCCTTAGGATCTACTTTTTGTGTTATCAATACATAACAAAAACTAGCCTCATTCTTACCCATATCAAATTTCTTAACTGTTTATAGTTTTTACTCTATCCTTCTTCCTTTTGTAGTAATAAGACCACTTTTATTCCATCCTTTCAGAATGTGTAAGTATTCCTTCCCACATCATGGGTAGCATTCCTATCATATTTCCAAGGCCTCCCAAATAATTAGTGGTATGCATCCATCAAAATTATATCACACCACACTTCATCCTTGTAGGTATCCTCAATTGAAAACTTAATCAAACACCTCTTATCTACAATTACCTTGTTTCCTTTCTTGAACCATGATATACAATAGGGATACATGTTCTTCTCACATTTTAAGTTAATTTTCTCAACCATTTCATTTGAAACCATATTTTCACAATTACCACTATTAATAATTATCTTACATTTCTTTCATCTAGATGTGCACCTAGTTCAAAAAATATTCGTATGCAACTAGGAATCACCATCATCATTATCTTATGTTTTCTCCTTCCTTAGAGAGATCATCATCCTTTTTATCATGATATTTTTCCTCATGTCTACAACAACATCTATAACAATTTGCTATTATGCCTTAACTAGATTGACTCTAGCTTGTTATCCTTATTTTATTTCTTATGTAAGATAGTGTAGAAACTCAAGCTTTATGCCCCTCATTAACACACCTATAATAGATATATTACCTTTGTGGACCATCCCAATTTCATTCTCCACCATAACCTCTTTATCTTTGAAATCCTTCACCTCTATCATGGTTACTATGACCTTACCCAGACTCTCCCTTTGAAGGATTAAATCCACCACACCCATTGGTTGGAGGTGATGATGGTCCTTTCCTCACTAGTCTTCTCAAATTACTCCTCTTATGTTTCTCTTTCGCTTCTAATGCAAACTAATATGCATCTTCTACACTATGGATCTAAAGCATACTCAACTCATATTATATGGCATATCTTAATCTATTCACATACCTTGAAGTATTATGTTATTTTGAATCTTGAACTTCCACTTAAATTGATAATTTATAGAGTTTATTAGTGTAGTCCTTGATGCTTTGATGTTTATGGCTATGGTTTTGTAATTTACAAAATAATGTTTGGGCATAATTTTTCTTTTTAATTTGCACGATGGAATTGGTAGCCACCATGAATCTAGGTAGGCTATTTGAATTTTATGGCCACCAAAATATTCTATGCTATTTGCCTCGAAAGCCGCCACATAGATATTTGTATAGTCTACCCCTATAACCACCATACCATAATTATTTTAAACCTTTTACACCGTTGAAAGCACTAGGAAAGGGATAAGCATTTAGTTTAGTGAGGCCCAATATTTAAACCTTGGTCCTCCACCTTCCTTATGGGGTTTGGTAAAACCAATTGGTCTACACCTCGAACCTTGTTTGGGCATAATTTTTAGGTAGAAATTTCTCCTTCAATTTTATTTATTTATTTTATGCTAAACCCTAATATTTTTCTTTCCTTTTTTCTACCTCTCCTTCTGTAGATGACCCCACAAAATCAATGTATGCCCTTCAAACTTTTTGCATGTAAGATTTACTTTCATTTGAAAGGTATCTCAACTTAAAGAAATTTTACATGTTATTCAACCAGTCAATCAACTCTTCTAGTTTCAACCCTCCTACATACTCAGGTACATCAACCTTGATCCCATATCTATCTCCTTAAGACCCTAATTAGCCTATCCTCAAAATTATGCTCCTTTGACTTTCCCTCTAGTTCTTCCTCTACATGAACCTCTAATTTGTTATCTTCTCCCACAGTCTCATTATCAGAATCTAGATCTACAAAATCTACTAGATGTATTTCCCTCATACAAGCCATCATTCTAGTCAAATGAGCAACTTATGCCTATAGCTCTTGCATAATTTTGTTAACCTGGGCATAACCTCCTTTTCCTCTCTTCATGCTAATATATTCTATGTTATTCCAATAGAACAATAAGAATATCAAAATAAATGTAATTAATAAGGTTACCTTCTCTTCCCCAACAATATCCACCTTGCTCTGATACCAAATTATATAAATTTAGTTGTAATAGGTCAAAAGAGATGCCTCTTATCATAAAAAAACTATGATAAATAAAAACAAAATTGACAAAACCCCATTCACATAAAAATTGCAATACATAGAAATAAATCGATAAATACTTTATTTTATTATTCTTGGATTCACCTCCTTTTACAATGCAATACCAAGGAAATTCCCAAAAAAACCCTAAAACGAAACCCTAAATTTTAAATCCCTAAAGATAAAAAAATATTTTCGACCAATTGTTTTTTCCATTAAAAATTGCTATTTTTAGTAATTACTATTTTCATAAAATTATTTTTTCTTCAAAATTTGTCATTTTTAGTAATTACTATTTTCAAAAAATTATTTTTTGTCAAAAATTGTCATTTTTAGTATTACTTTTTTTGGCAAAATGTTGTTTTGTCAAAAATTGTCATTTTTTGCAATTCACAAAAAAATGCATATCCACATGCAAAATGACATACAACTTCATAACACCCATATTAGGCATCCTAGAAAATATCAACACCTAATCGCGCATAAATAAAAAAATTATTTTAAAACTTCTAAAAAAATACCCTCTAAAAGATACTCCTACATCAATATATTAGAAACAATATACTACTAACTATAAGATATGATCTAATTAAATTTTTATGATACATATTGGGGGTATAGAGGGAAGAGGAGATGTTGTTTTAAATAAAATGTAAAATAAAAAAATTAATTTACCTTTCATTCTCTTATATACAATTGTGCTTAGTTTTTTTTTTTTTCCTAATTTGATATCATAGATGTTGAAAACGATTCATCTAAAAATCTTAATGGTTAACATCCATTTTCTAACTATTTTTTTTTGGATAATATGAAAGAAAGGGTTTCGAAAGGGTCCCCGAATATTTTACAGGGTAAAACTACATCTCAAAAATTAGGGACCAAATTGACCAAGAACTCATGAGGTAAAACGTCAAAAGAAACCCAACAAAAGCACCAGGAAAGACTTGAGGAAAATGTACCTCAAAATACCTGGGAGAAACTACCATAGTAAAATGAACAAACCTA
Organism: Wollemia nobilis; assembly: GCA_028583015.1. Classification (NCBI taxonomy): domain Eukaryota; kingdom Viridiplantae; phylum Streptophyta; class Pinopsida; order Araucariales; family Araucariaceae; genus Wollemia; species Wollemia nobilis. The sequence goes on from JAQPPZ010001108.1 coordinate 154,104, forward strand.
CCCTAAAAAAAAATAGGATAAACAACCAAAAAATAAAATAATCCCACGTAGGTAAAATCGATGCCTAAGAAGGGCCAAAAAAGATCTCCTTGAAGGCAAAAGACATTAGTATAAGTTCTTGAATCTTTGTCCTTAGTGTACCCTGCATCATTTTCCAATTATATTAGAAGATATATTTTAGAGAGGTTTTCTCATAATATTATCCATAAGAAAATCTTATTTCTAATATTCATTATCTTCTCCTATAGAACAAACTAGTAATACTAATTATCTTGTGATATATACCACACATGTTGATTGTATCCTACTTGGAGTTTGAAGACTATTTGGTTTTGATTAGGAAAATTCTCTTTCTCAATTAAGAATGAACTCAATATCTAAGAGGATATATTGTTGTAGTAATGTTTATGCTCATGCTTACTAAAATGAAGTTCTAATGGTATTTGAGTTAAAACTAAAAACAAAGGCAAATTTGTTCCTATTCCATTCATAGATGGTAGGGTTCATTAAGTAGTTCAAAATACACTTACCTTATCATGGAATTGATAGAAATAAAAAGGGACATAAAAATACCTAGGATATGTGATGAAAATAGGGAGTATGACAATTTAAAAATTTATTAGGAGGGATTTTTTAAATTTTTTATTTTTTGTACATTAAGAGGGATTATTAAAAATAAAGGAAGAAGTTGTAGAACTAAAATTTAGTGTTGATCCAAGGTGCAAAATTTTGAGGATACCAAAACTCAAAAATTTCATGTTAATAAATATGAAGAAAGAGTACAATTAAAAATAACAAATTATAACAAACTAGAACACAACAATATATAAGCAAAAGAGTATAATAATTTTAATTCTTATAAAGTAGATTACAATGCAAGAAATCTTTATTTAAAAAATATTTGGTGTATTATATATCCAACATATTGAATATGAAAGGTCATCCACATGATAGTTCACCTTCCATGAGTGAGAAAGCCATCCATATGAAAAACATGATGATTCACCTTCTATGAATTACAATATGCATTTAATTGAAAATTGAATACATATGACTTATCCCTTTGTGATTTATCTTCTAGTAATGTGTCAATATGGCTAGAAATATATATTTGCTATGAAAATGCAAAATGAAAAAATATTACTTTTAATAAATATTTTATTTTACACTTTTTGGAGGCTCTAGATCACTTTTCAACAATGTTGTGTTGAAATTTGGGTCTATAATATTTCCAATGCTTCTTAAATAGATTAAAATAGAGTTCCAAGTGCAAAACTATGCCCATAATAGTGTGTTTAGAATTTAAAAATAAATATTTAGGCATTTTGGGATATAAAGTCGTGTCCCAAAATGTTCACATACTTAGATCAAGAATATTATTTAATAGCCTACAATTACATATGCTATGTTATTTTCTTATTAAGTTGATCCTATAGTGGGAGGGTGATAAAAATACTAATCACCTCCAATAGCAATAATAGAAATAATGTCATGTATATGCATGCAAATAATAGCAAAATTCAAGGCTACAATGCTTGACTAGGATAGTCTCTCCACATAGATGACACAATATTAAAAGCCGACACCTAAGAGATTTACAACACCGAAATATCATCATAGAATAGTGTCCTAAATAACCATCCATGATGGAATGAATATTATTAAACTAGTCCACTATCAAAAATCACATTAGGAATATTTTATAAATATTTTGTAATTTATTGTATAGGTGTTAAATTTCCAAACCTAACCATGTTGTGGTTATATATAGACTCCTCACTTGGTTTTTATAATCTTCTTAGTGCCACTTTATTTTCTAAAGTTCTTCACATCTCTTGATGTGTAGTGAAAATGTGATATTTTTGTTTATCTCTGGGCTCTCTAACATGCTAATCATAACCTATGGTTGCGATCCTTAGGATGTCTAGCTCATGTGTAGTGAAGGATTATAGAACTTATTATAGAATTTTTGTGTGCAATGATAAACCCTAACAACACCATTCATGATAATTTTATCTAAAAATTATCTTACCTCTATTCAACCTTAAGAACCTTTTTAGGTTTGTTCACTCAATGAAAAAATATTTTTAATTTATCTATCCAATTTGCTTCAATTGATGACTTGTAAAGTGGACTAGAAATTATATTTTTAGCACATTTGCTTCACATATTAGAATGCCATCATCTCTATATTCCAAGAATTGTGTAAATTAGAAATAATTACATTAAAATAGTAGGTCTTAACTTATATATCGGTTCATTTTGGTGCTATAATGATCAACATTTAAATTGAAGTCCTAAATTTTTATGCAATCAAAAGGAAAACATAAATCTTCAAATCAAAATTTATGATTTTAATGTGTAGTAAATTGCAATAAATAAGTAGTTAGTAGTTAATTTCAAGGATTATAGTGATATTATTTTAGATTTATCAACACTATTACCCATTATCCAATCCATGCTTTGGATATCCTTAGAATAAGGAGGATGCAACTTCAATCCTTACAACCCTTCATACTTCATTTTACTAAATTAAAAATCTTTAGTTCCTTCCATATTTCCTATTCCCCATTCCTCATGTGGCTCCCTCTCACCTTGTCATGTTTACATGACATCTCTCTCTCATCTAAATAATTTCAAGAGTGCGTTTTATAACCATGTAGCCCTTGAATATTCATGAACCCCTTTGCAATACCGAAGATGATATCCTATGTTGCATAAACCTCCTACATGGAGTTTACCTTTTGCTCACAAACTCAATGGATTTATTTTTCATTTCTTATTTATTCTTTATTTTTAACTAACGTCCAATTTTGTCCACTTAGATATGATAATTGATACTTCTAGTAAATTTTATTTCTTTAGCTAGTTTGAACTAAAAATCAAATACACATGTATATTGATGTCATTATATTCAACATACAAATCCCCTACCAATTTATTTGATAGTGTGGTAAACTTATAAATATAAATAAACATAAAACACAAATTACACACAATGTCATCTTCTCAATTAGTAAAATGATACAAAATTATACTGCAATAAAAAATAAAATGTTAACTTCATAAATGAGCTTTCTAATGATCTAAATTCATTGTTTAGATGTTCTATTAGTTTATATATTTTAGTGTGTTTTGTTGTTATAATTTAGAATCCATACTCATATCCAATACACTAGGAAAATATTCCAAGTTAATTGTGATAGGTAGGACACCACAATGTTGGATTTTCTAAACCTCTAAAAATATTCACTATGATTCAATAAGCTAGAGTAGTCAAATTTATTTTATGGCTTTAACATTGATATTACTATGTATCATGTGAAGATATCTCTCTAAATTGAAAAACTATTCAAACTCATAAAGAACACTGTAGAAAATGTGTTGATGTTCTTTGGTCATCTAAGATCACCTAACCTTAACCCTATAGACCCATAAATGGAGGAAAACAAAGAAATAAAAATCTAAATTATTTTTGGCCCACAATGCAAAAATTATGGGATGGTCATAATACAATATTTTATTATTTGTTGAAGTAGTTCAAACATACATGCCATAAATATTTATTTTTGTAGGTTTATATTAAAAAAGAGATTAAATAGACTCAAGATATTATCAAAGAAGATGGATCTAGGTTGGTTGAACTAAATGATATCGTATATGAAGTTGTCAACTTCTTTTAATTCCTACTTAACTCCTCCGAACTAGGTGATATCTAAGCTGAGAGAAGACTCAAAAAATAATCTATCTATCATCTCTCAAGAAAACAATTCTAGGTTGACCCATCTTCTCTCTTGATGAAATAAAAAATGTAGTTTTCTTTATGGCTAGAGAGAAATCCCTTGGTCCTAATGGATTTCCTATCATTTTCTTCCAAATATTTTGGAATATCATGGGACTTGATGTTATTATTGCTATCTCTAACGTTCAAAGATATGGATTCCCCCTAATGATGTTAATTCCACATTCCTCATGCTCATTCCTAAAAGTTTTAGTTCCAAATATATTTAAGACTTTAGTCCCATTAGCCTCTATAACACCATTTACAAAATCTTAGCAAAAGTGCTAACGGATAGGTTGAAAACAATCCTTCCCACAATAATTAATCCCAACAAAGGATGTTTTGTTCTAAGTAGACAAAATTTTGATGGTATCATTATGGCCCATGAACTAATCCATTTTGATAGTAAGAGTGATAAATCAGGTATATTTCTCAAGCTCAACATAAGCAATGCTTATGATAGGGTCTCATAGAACTTCTTGGAAAAGGTGTTGTGCAAATTTGGTTTTCATGCTAAATTGATCTTCCTAATCAAGCAGTGCTTCTCTACACCTAGATTCTTAGTAATTATCAATGGGGAGGTCTTTGGATATTTCAATAGTAGTAGAGGCCTTTGACATGGATATTCCTTATCCTCATGTCTCTTAATTATTATTTTTGAAGCTTTGAGTAGAGCCTTGAAGGCTATTGCTTCATCCAAGAGTATAGAAGGATTAAAACCTAATTCTACCATCAATCCTATAACACAATATTATTTTATGGATGACACATTGCTCTCCACTAGTTCCTCTATTTCCCAAGTTAAAGAAATTTAAAATAACCTTGAAGGACTATGAATTGGTTGTAGGAAAATACATCAATTTTCTAAAAAGTATATTTTTTTATTCAACACATCTTTTAGTAGGTAAAGAGCTATTCCCTAAATTCTTAGTTGTTCCATTATTGTTCTCCATTATACCTAGCTTAGTCTACCTCTATTATTTGGAATATACGAGGAGGATATCTAGAATCTACTTCTTTAGAGAGTTTTGAAAAAGTTGGTAAGTTGAAAGGAATCTCTCCTTAGCCAAATAGGTAAGCCCCAGTTCATCAAATCCACCCTAAAAAATATCCTAGTTTATTTTCTATCTCTATTCAGAATTCATATTAAAATTTCTAGAAAAATTGAAGCAATTCCAAAGAGATATTTTATGGGTAGGGACTAAAGTCAAAAAATGATTTCACCTCATTTCATAGGACCAATTTTTCTTAAAAAATTATGTTGGGGGTCTTGGATTAAGAAAAATAAAGCCCATGAAAAAGTCCTTGCTGGAAAAGCAATTTTGGAGGTTTATCATTCAAGATAGCATTGACTGGATCCATGTTATTAAAGCAAAATATCTTAATAGAGGCCAAAATTTTACAAATGATCAAGACCTCCCCCATGGCTCAATATTCTAGAATAGTATTGTCAAATCTAGGAAGTTTATCCAAAGAGGCATCAAGTGGAGAATTTTAGAGTTACTATGCTACAATAATTATAATTATTACCCCATTTGGTAATTTTTAAGATTCACCTAGGTAGAGTTTGTTTACCGCATGGTAAAAAAGTAGTTTGTTACTTTTACCATTAGGTTATTTCTTTTACTTTATACCACGAAGATATTCATTGTGGAATATTTTGTGGTAAGTAGTAGTCAATTTGACTACATTAGTTAATAGGTTAGTTGTTAAACGTTTTGTTAGCTAAGCACGTTAGTTAGCATGGTTAGGGGATATTATTTCCTAAATATTCCTAAAACTATTTCTAGTAACTCCTTTTGATTATTAATAATATTCTTTAATTACCTTTGCTCTAATTTTATCATTGATATCAGAGCACATGGTGAAGCGTGATCTACATAGTTGGGACAAGGGTAAAGTTGGATCAAGAGGGCACAAATACCAAGACGAGACCCCCTAGACCTGTTGCTCCAAATGGACCTCAAGGAAGATCATGAGCAGCAAAGCATGCTTCCTGAGGCATGGAAATTGAGCTAGAGACCATTGGTGTGAAACTCAAGGTCTTATTCAGAATTATTTTGATGGAATTTGATTACAAAATATGAGGTCTCAAAACTAGAATGTTTTCCTCCAAATATCCAAGCACGTAGTATCTGACCAACTATAGGTAGGAGCTTTCAAATATTATAACCACCTGTAGCTATAAAACCTGTCACATGGAGCATCCCATGCAAGGTAGTGGAGTAGCATCTGACCAGTTGTAGGTAAAAGCTATCAAATCTAACAACCACCTACAATTGTCAAACATATCATGTGGGGCAATCCACGTAAGGGCAGTGGCCCACAAACTCCACGAGCAAAAGGTATACATCACCCTACAAACATTGGATTAGCACCGATGAAAGATCAACCACAAATTTATCGTCGATGTGTCATGTTGATGCAAACTTGCTAAATCCAAGTTGGACTCCAAAATTTGCATCGCATGCAAATATGAAGCCACTTTTGTATACGATCATGAGGTACATATCTTGAAGCTTGTAATGTCATCCTGATCCTTGATACATGGTGGATCCCACAATGATTCATCTAGATGGATCTAAATTGGATGGCATGCAACATGAAGGCCATCTGGTGGAGCTGATATGGATAGGTATGTGTATCGAGGTGGCCATATAGTGTAATGATGTGGCATAATACCTGATGAAGTTGACATAGTAATCTAGAGTTGGTATGGTAGTGGTGAAATTGGTTGGACATGTGTTACATTGTGTAGACACCAAAACAACACCAATTTGATTATGTGACTACAAGCACTGACTGAATTGACATACATACCCCTAGGGCAGCCCCTAGAGGTTAAACAGTGGTCCTAACCACTCCCACAATAGTTTTTGAAGGTCAGAGGTCAATTTGGCACCCTTCAGACACTCTGCTCCCTACTCGTTCCACCCTAGGATGATTACAAACCGGTACTCATCACACCCCAGGATGATTAGTAGCATTCACTCTAGGGTAGGGTGAATAGTAGTTTTAATGAGCAAAAGGTCAAACCTTGACAAATGGCAGCTCAGATCCACCACTCAACTCCACCTTCAATGCATGGGAGTGTGAGTAAGCATTTTTTTAAGCTCAAATACGTAGTCATAGAGGCATTCATGGAACCCTTAATCAGGGATGAATCTTCTCTCCCCTGACAAGGCATGATGGCCAAGTGGCACCTCTGCATGCTCATTCACAAGAGACCCTCAGGTCTATAAATGGTAAGTCTTATCACCCCAAAAAAATACATAGTAGGAGAATTTAGAGCAATGGAGTGCTTTCGAATTACATCCTCACCCCTCACTTGTGCTTCTTACATCCTTGATCTCTGGTTATTGGGTGAACATTGGAAGCACAATCCATACCTAGAACATGAAAATTTGGCCATAATACCCCATAATTTTTTTTTACACAACCCCCTAGGAGGTTTTGGACCCATCCCAAGTGGATTTGTGTCGAAACCAAGCCCCAAACGGTGGGCATCCTATCCTCGGGTGTCCCCTGCACTGCTGCAGTCCTAATCGTCCCACCCCGGAGTGATTAGAAATATGTAGTATATTTATTCACTATTTATTTTGCATCATATTTTATGTCATTCATGTATGCTTCCATTCAAATTTCATGCCATTCTGATGAGTTTTGACTATGTTTTCATTGTTATTTGCCTTCACTAACATACAGGGAACATCTTTAGATATGGGGTGATCGAGGCTGAATATATAAAATATGACCTTTTGGGTCATCTCAAAATGCCCTATTTTTCCTAACATCAACTTTAAAAGTGTTTTTGAGGCCTCCGGAGGGGACATTTAGGAGGTTGCTTCTTGACATTTTATGACAATCCTAATCGTCCCACCCCAGAGTGATTACAAACCTACATCAATTTTCTAAACTATTCCTTTTGCAGTGTGTTCTTGATAGAGTTTGCATGCTTCTATCAAAATTTCATCTCATTATGACATGTTTTTATTACCATTTTAATTATTTCATGCATGCATTAACTGAAGGCCTTGGGGATTGCATATTTCCCTCCATCCGTGAGTGCTACTAATCGTTTGTTGTTTCTTTGAATATAGGAACTTGAAACTGGAGGGGAAAAAAAGAACTACAGATGCATTCACGCAAGCGACGATGATGTTTGGCCCACCCATTTCAAATTTGGACACGCAGAATATCCTGAAGGGAAGCGTACCATCCATGGTGTAACAAATCTATATCTAACGCTCCTAGATCCTAAAAAGTAAGAAGACGTATTGTAACCTGGTATAAAATAAAAATTAATAAAAATAAGGGCTGCACTTTATATTTGCTTTATATCTCTTTTCAGTTTGTTTGTTTTCCCTTTTTCATGCACTTTAGTCCTTTGTTCATTTGTAGGACTTAGCGTTTCGTATGCTTTTGTTTGCACCACACCCGATACACCTATGGGATTTTGTATCCTTGTGATTTTAGTGGCGATCATGGTGGGACATTGTCCCTTGATTTTGGGATCAAATTTTTGATCAAAATTTTGTGTTTTTGCTTTTAGGTGTTAATCCTTCAAGCGCTGGACTGCTGCTCGTGCCACCCTATGATGAATACATACTAGAATTTGTGCCACCCTAGGATGAATAAGGCATTCATCCCACCCTATGATGAATATAGATCTACTATTCATCCCACCCTAGGATGATTAGCTCTCTGTGTAGTTTTTGAGCAGAAACTTAGGGGCATCTAGTGTGGGCAGAGAAGAGGTAGGTTGTCTACACACTCTCTATAATTTTCTGTCTTTGTTTTTGTGATTTTTATATTTCTTTGCTTGCATAGGAAATTTTACTGCATGTTTCCTTTATTTTCGCAAGTAAAAATAACCACACACACCACATGACAATATAAACATCAAGGAGTTGGTCGTAAAACCCCAACACTTGATCAAGACCAATGGTGGATTTCATCACCACCTTGGCTTGAGTTTTGCATACATAACCCCGATCGCGATTGTTGCTAGACGTAAATTCTAATGAAATCTGACCAAGTATAGCTGGGGTGATTCCTAGTGCATGAGGATAAGTCTTCTATGGTAGGTGTCAAAATAGAGCGATTCCCATTTCATAGCGCCTATGTTCCACGTACTGTTCTGCTCTCGCGTACCAATAGTTTCCCTCACGTAAGGGCTGTTATATTGATAGGTTCGGTCTTATGGCCTGGTAGTGGTATATTGAAGGGGTGACCATTTTGGGAGACATAAGAGCCCTCATATTGCATGTACAATAAAATTTCTTCACAAGGCTTTCAAAACAAAAAAATCAAAACACACTGAACCAGATTTAGGGCACACGTTTAATCCGTAAATGAGATAATCATTGCTTTGATTGTGTGGTCCCTTTTTGTTTAGTGTAGCATAAAAAAAATGTAAAGAAGATAAAAACGTACACATATTTTAGAGAAACACCACCATGGTGTACACCTGTAGCCAAGCCCAATCATGGGAAGAAGCTGTGGAAAGTGTACAAGGGGGCACAAGTCACCTCCGCTATAGCCCCAAGGACTTGGTCATACCACCTTGGTGGCCTGACCCACAACATAGTCCACATCATGCCATTACAGAATGGGACTATAGAGGCACCCCTTCAAGGGGCACTCCCATGCAACACAAACCATTTCAGGAGGATTCCATACATGTGGCACTCAACATAGATGGTAGGGCTCCCTTAGACACTCGTTATGAGTGGCCACCATGTGATGAAGCATTGAAACAACATAGGGTCCATAAGGAAAGGCCATATAATTACATCATCCTACCTATACCCCTTATTACTATCAAAAACAATAGGCCAAACCCAGAGTGCAAGGCTCTTCAGACAGGGCGAGCCAAATCTACTCGTCCCTTTCACATATACAAAAGGGAGCACAAGGAAGACCATTACATTCCTCAAGAGCAATACACAACGTAGGAACAATGTGCTTCGCACCTACTATTTATCAAGATCACCTACTGAGGCCAAAGCCTCGGGTGAATGCCGCTAACCTCGACATAGGGAAGCGACCTATAGAGATATCGAATCACCATGACCAAGATAGATGTGTAGGGGAGGCATCTAGGCCTCCTAGACTCAAGACGATGAAACAAATCAACTTGGCATTTTCCAAACATGCTACCCACCAAGCATAAATCACGTAGCTTGAGCAATACCAACAATAGTTAGAGCACCTGTATCACCTTAGCAAAGAGTGCATTCGGTGTCATATAGATGAGTTGCTCCAAAAAATTGTGCCTAAGAGGATCCCAATCCCTCGCACGCATAGGATAGAGTTGTATGAGAGGCATAACCCCTTGGTGCAAGATAGGTCTCCACAACCTTACCAAGTGTTACCTCCAAGACCTCCTAGACCTGAGCGGGAGACCACCCCTAGAGTCAATGATGGGAACCCTCCACGGGCACCCACCCATGTATATAGGTCACACCTAGGACCTCCTCAAGAAGCCTATGAATATTTTGAGCAAGAAGAAGAGCGGGCTGAAACGCCCTACCAAAGCAGGGGGGTGCTACCCGACTACCCCTCCATAGGCATCATGTTTTTCGTAATTCACAATGGGAAAAAACCAAGGAGGAAGAAATAAAATATTTCGATGCATACAAAGTGCTACTAGAGTGCTTAAAGTCTATGGATACCAAGAATTCTGGGCTCCAGAAGCCCACTTTACACCAACTCCATAGTCACCCTGTGCATCCTTTAGTGCCTGAACCCCCATACCATGAACACTTTAAAATGCCTCAATTGGAAATATTTAGAGGGGATGAGGATGCCCAAGAGCATGTGACAAGATTCCTTAGCCAATGCTTTGGCATTTAGAACAACGATGCTTTTCTTCTACGAACATTTATAACCACGTTCGTAGGCCCTACCTCGGATTGGTCTACCCAGTTACTTAAGCATAGCATCAACAACCTAGACCAGCTAGTGGATGCATTCCTCGAATGTTTCACCTTTAATGCTAAGAAGAAGGCATCGTTAAGCAACCTAGATAGCCTAAGACAGTATGATGAGGAGACCATGGCAGCCTATGGAAATCGATGGAGAACGTTGCTTTCAAAGCTTCCTTAACTCCCTCCTATGGCTGATCTAACCCAAATGTTCTTGAAAAGTTGCCTAAGATTGATCTCCATGCTATTGCAGCTACAATAATATGCTACTCTCCAGGAAGCTTTGGTGCAAGCCATAATCATAGAGGAGATCAAGATACATGATGGCAAGATTGCCAAGCCATGCAAGAAAGAGTGGCCAAAAAATGCAAAAACTGGGTCAACGCAACCGAAACCCATCATGGTCAATCAGGTTGCTATAAACATACCTAAGCCTACACAAGCAACACAGCCCCCAAAGGCTAATTACCAGGCAGTTCCTCTTGACACCTATGAAAAGGAAAGTCATAGGAAAGAGCAAAATCAACAGCATCACCCTAGGTGACAATTCACACCCTTCATAGAGTCTAAAGACTCCTTGTTTGACCGCTTATCCATGGAAAACCTGATAAACCTGCCAGAAAGTCGACCCGTAGACCCCAACGCACCAAAAACCAAGGGCTATAGGGAAGACTTGTACTATAGATTTCACCGGCAGAAAGGACATGACCTTTACGCATGTTGGAAGTTCAAAAGCTTAGTGCAAGACCTAATAGACAACAAGATGCTAGCGATGGATAATCCCATGGTGCCAAAAAACCAATAGATGGAGGTCTTCAAAGACCCCTCTGCCTGCCCATGATGTGTAGGCAAAAACCCTTCAATTAAATGAGGTGACATAGAACTGCCCCATGCAGGGGTATGTAGGGATGATAAACATAGTGACTCAGAACAAGAGGTACCCAAGCACAGCTACGCCCATGGAAACTATAGGAGAGGTTCCATCAACATCACAACCTCAACAACACCCTACACAACCTCCCCCACCTAGACCAATGGCCATGATTTAGACTAAACTTACCCAAAGTTTAAGGACCACATTGGCTAGGCTCTCCATCTACGAGCTCATCCAACAATCACCATCCCATTGAGAGGCTCTAATGGAGATATTAAAAGCCACATAGCTACAGCCCCATGAAGCAAAATATTTCAACAACTTTGTAGGACATGTAAAATGATGTACATAACCAGTCATCACCTTTAGAGAAGACGAACTAAAATTGGTGACTGGTGATATGGTAGATCCACCCCTACACGTCATTGCATGGGTCAACGAGATTCCATTTAAGAGGGTGTTGGTGGACACTGGCTCGTCCAACAATATAATCATAATAGCGGCATTGAAGCACCTCAAGTTGCCAACATCTCACATTGTGGCCTCCACCTATACTCTTTGAGCATTCAATGACGTGATATGCTCAACGGTTGGCACAATTGTCCTGCCCATCCAAGTGGGACAAAAGACTATTCCTACATTGTGCCACATCCTAGAAGGTGATATGGCCTACAATATTTTACTAGACCGGCCTTGGATCAGGGACATGAAGTGTATTCCTTCGATAGCCCATCAATGCCTAAAGGACACATACGAAGGGCAAGTGCATGTGGTCTCGATATAATTAGAGCCCTTCAAGTATTGCAATGCGGTGCAGCTGATGCCACAATCAACCCTTCCATCGACACATTTGGACTTTCAATTGAATCTGTCCAAAGAGGGTCTGATTCTGCATACATCCCCATTGTTAAGTACCTCAAATCCCCAGTCAAGTCCATCTTCATCATCTATTCCTTCACCAACGATGCCACATATGATGGCCACACCGAAGGACAATGGGAAGAGACCCTTGGAAGAGGCACCGCCATCAGTCTCAACCATATCTACCAAAGAGGTGCCTAGCTAAATGGAAGTCGAGGTGCCTAGTTCACCCGACATGGAGTGGACTCAGGAAGAACTACCATTCCCTCCTCCTCAACCGCCAATGATCACCATTGAGATGGCCAATACAGGCCTGGGGGAGTATCTAGTGCGGAACATTGTAGCAACACCCATGCTTGAGTCCATGCAAGACATGGGGAGACCTCACCTCCCCATTGGCACTATTGTCCCTTTGGGCTACCCACCAAACTAGACAAATTTTGTATATGGGGGCCTCAACAATGACATTGAACCTTACTTGCAAGAGGAAGAGGACGAAGAGCCCTTTTCGAGAACGTCAACTATCTATCCAACCTGGACTTTGCTTTGAAATACCTTGGCCAATATAATTGGCATGGATATGGGTTAGGTAGATATGAACAAGGGGTGCGCATTCTTTGTCAACCAAGATATCAGATGTCATACGACAAATCAGGAGTAGGGTTTAACAACCCTCTACCCCTTGACATCTTGGTAGAGAACATGCAAGGCCTAGGGCTAAGCAACAAGGATGGGTTGGCACAAGATCCATATGCCAATCCTAACACAACGTACACATTAGGGGATTATCTCCCATTGTTAACAACCAACCTTGTGGGCCTCAAAAACCCCTTATCATTGATCGAGAAAGGGGAAAGTTCAAGAACTTGCCTCCAAAAAGGATATAGATAGTTCCAATAAGGATATTCAGAAGACAAGTCAGAGTATGATGTAGTACCTTGGGACCCTTTTGAGTCTGATAGCAATCACTCGTAAGTGACACCTATAGATTATTATTAGGAGGACTTCATGGCGATGTTCCCCTTGAATGCTCCAATCAAGCAAATACCACCTCAAGAGAATCAAGTCCTCCCGTAGAGAGTGAAACAACCCTGATGGGATCAATTAACTTGCTCGAGCAGAACGAGCCTCACATGCCACAAATAACTATCGAAGTCAATAAAGGCCTGTGGATATCTAATAGTGATTATGAATACAATACTGAGATGGCATATCTCAATCATATGTGACAACAACAATACCCCATGGAAATTAACAACATGTTTGAATAGCTAAACATGGGGCCAAGGCATAGGTGGCATTTGAACCAGGCAAAGTTGGACCAAGTGTTGCATCCACCACTTCAAGCATATAGAGAGCACCCTCCGCCCAGAGACCCTATAGAGCCATCAGTGCTAAGGGTAAACCCTGTCATTTTATTTGTACATAGGGCTGATCCATTTGTGCCAATACCCACAGATCCAGATATGGAGCACAAATATCGCCAAGGATGTCTAAGTCACCACCCACGCGATAATGGAGACCAAATTCACTTCATCAACATGATATCCATTGACTTAACTACCCCCATTCACAATCCATTCGATCCAGCATGACCATTATATCTAAACCTAGATGCCATAGACTGGGATCATGCTAACTCACCACCATCTCCATCAGAGTACTGGCTTTGCAATGAGATTCTTCATTTCACCCCAATATCAACTCAAGATATCTTCCATGCTGAAGAGGAACCCGAAGTTCCAAATGTATATTTAAATTTAGCAAGTGATATCCACTTGATACCAACTCCACACTAGTTGGATGACAGGTCCCACATGTCAGTTGAAGAAACAACTGACGTAGACATCGACTCTGATATAATGAATCCGTAAATCATCAAGCTGGGGGTAAGCCTATCCCCCGAAGAGCAAGTCGATTACATTTCTCTTTTCAAATAGAAGGAGGTTTTTGAATGGTCCTACAAAGACATGTCGAGGCTAGACCCATAGCTAGTCACGCATAATCTAACGCTTGATCCGATAGTCAAGCCAATCAAGCAAAAACTATGTAAGATACACCCAACAATAGCCTTAATGGTCAAAGATGATCTACAAAAGCTGTTGGATGCATAGTTTGTCATCTGCATGGATTACCCACCATGGCTGTCCAACATGGTACTCATCAAGAAGCCGAACGGGAGGATTCGCATATGCATCGATTTTCAAGATCTAAACAAAGCGAGTCCCAAGGATGATTTCCCCTTTCCTAGCATCGACGCATTGGTAGACACTATAGCAGGCCACAAAATGCTTTCCCTCATGGATGGTTTCTTGGGATACAATAATATTCATATCAATCTCGATGATCAGCTAGAAACGACATTCACAACACCTTGGGGGACATTTTATTATAAGGTCATGCCCTTTGGCCTTAAAAACGCTGGCACCACCTACCAACGCACTATGACATACATCTTCCACGATCACATGCATAAGACTTTGGAAGACTATATGGATGATTTGTTGGCAAAATCTCATTTACGCCCAGATCATCTCGATGACTTAAGCAAGATCCTCGATCACCTCATCGAATAGAAATTCAGACTAAAACCCAAGAAGTGTGTGTTTGGCATCACATCTGGAAAACTCTTGGGTTTCATAGTCTCAA
Organism: Wollemia nobilis; assembly: GCA_028583015.1. Lineage (NCBI taxonomy): Eukaryota > Viridiplantae > Streptophyta > Pinopsida > Araucariales > Araucariaceae > Wollemia > Wollemia nobilis. Next base: position 169,198 of record JAQPPZ010001108.1, read on the forward strand.
AATGAGGCATCAAGGTAGATCCAAACAATGTCAAGGCAATCCTTGAAATGCTTCCCCAAACCACCATAAAGCAGCTCAGAAGCCTACAGGGAAAGGTCACGTCAATCAAGCGCTTCATAGTGCAACTATCTAACAAATGCTGCCCCATGAATAAATTATTACACAAGGGTGTAGCATTTCACTGGGATGACGAGTGATAGTCTACCTTTGATGACTTGAAACAATACTTGGCTTCATCACCAGTATTGGAACCACCTAGACCAGGAGTGCCATTCTATTTGTACATCTCAGCTACTGAGGTGGCACTGGGTGCCATGCTAGCCCAAAAAAATGAACTACATAAAGAGCAGGCTACTTATTATCTTAGCTGCACCCTGGTCAGTTATAAACTTAACTATGCATACGTCGAGAAGCTATGCTTGGCAGTGGTATTTGCTACCAAAAAGCCATGCCACTACATACTAAGCAATACAATGTATGTTGTGTCTAAGGAGAATCCATTGCGGTACATGATGAGTCGTACTTATCATAGTAGCCGCATGATGAAATGGATCATGTTGTTGACGGATTTTGATATCAAATTCATTAGACAAAATTCCATCAAAGGTCAAGTCATCATTGATCAACTAGCATAGGCTCCTCTCAAATACAATCAACCTTTGACCGTAGAGCTACCCGATGATGGGGTCTTCCATGTCTCAAAATATCCAGATTCTGATGAGCCTAAGTCACAGGCCGATATAACCCTATTTTTTGATGGTTCTAAATGTGAGCAAGGGGGTGGCATGGGAATTGTATTCTTCACACCGCAAGGGGATCCAATACCAGAAGACTATTAATGCAAGAATCAACAGAGGAAACAAAATAAAGAATAGAATGAGCTAGGGAACTAAAAAAACTGAATCTTCAGAACTGGAGCCATCTAAAGAAATGATAGAAAGAAGAGCTTCCCTAATTTGAGAAGCCCACCATATAGGAGGGTGGCCATAACAAGTAAGATCACTTTTGTCCAAAGCCCAATTAGCTAAAGCATCAACACTCTTGTTTTGATCTCTAACCACATGATTGTAATCAACTTTCAAAAATCCCATCCTGGATTAACTGAATTTTCTCAATAATTCTTTTTATTCTCCAATCCACCTTATGATTCTTAGGAGTCTTCAAGAGATTAATCATAAGTTGAGAGTCAGACCCAACTAACATCTTTTCCCATCCAACCTTGGTAGCCTCCTGAAGGCCTCTAAGGATACCATACCCCTCAGCAAGGTTATTGGAAAGAATACCCAAATTCTCAGCAAAAGTAAAAACCAAAGAGCCATCTGAAAGTCTACCAATTCCTCCCACACTGGCTTTTCCAGGGTTCCCTCTAGAGGCTCCATCGGTATTGAATTTTCCAAGGAGGTTGCCAATTTCTAGTCCTATCCATCTTACTAATACTCACATTCCCTTTAAGTTGGTTGCCCTTAGAAGGTTTAATCTTCAATATTTGCATCACTTGATCCCATATTTGGTGGGAGTTTTGGGGGTTATTAAGGAGATGATGGACTGATTCAACTAAGTTGGCTATGGTATTTTGCCAAATATAGTGAATATCATTCTTATCTTGATTAAAAATTTGGCTGTTCCTTTCATTTTAAATATTCCAAAGAAGAATGGTAGAACCCATCCAAACTAACTACCTAATAAAATGATCAACACCCTCTTGATTAGGTCAATCCCTCCAAAGTTGTTCAAAAGTGAAAAAATTGGACCACTATAAGCCAAGTAAAGTTGCCATTCTCCTCCATAGCTCAAAGGCTAAAGTACACTCAATAAAAATATGATTGATATTTTCTACATTCTCTTCACACATTTCACATCTAAAAGGGCCATGAAAACCACGCTTCATAAGTTGCTCACCAGTAAGCACCCTACGATGCAATAAAAGCCAATTAAATAACCTCACCTTAGGCCAGAGATTTTGAGCCCACAATTGAGAAAATATGTTAGAATAATGGTTGGGATTATTATGGCATAAGTTCAAATAACCTTGAGAAACTGAATACTCACCCTTAGTAGTGTCATTCCATCCAAAAAAATCTTTTTCATGGGACCAAGAGAGGGATCTCATATGAAGGATGCCTTGGATATCTTGTCTTTGCCTTTCTGGGATTTGAATAGGCCAGACCTCAATAGGGATCCAATATCTACCAACCTTTGAATTACCGGTATGGTACCGACGAGTAATTAGCCACCTTTATCCAATTAGCTAGGTGAAGCTCCTCCATCCAAGACCTCCAATTGGGAACCGAGTTATCAAAGGCTTGTGACCATCCCAAGAATCTATCCAAAAATTTGCATGTTGACCATTATGAATGATCCAAAATAATTTTTTCTTTATCAAATCCTCACCAATCTTAAGAACTACTAAAATGGGAGAACCTTTGGTAGGAAGTTGATAGCGAACAAGGTCTTCAGGACTTTTATTCTCAACATATTTAGCACGGAGATTATTGGCCCAAAGAGCATTGGAGTTATGCAACATCCTCCAATATAATTTAGCAGATAAAGCTTTGTTGTTATTAATTGAAGACCGGAATCCTAACCCCCCTTCACTCTTAGGAAGACATAAAGTATCCCATTTCACCAAGGCCCATTTTCTTTTCTCCTTAGTACCACTCCAAAGGAAACGATGACTGATTTGATCCAATTCTTGGAGAACAACCTTTGGGATATTCAAGATGGAAGAAACATAAATAGGAATAGCTTGAAGGACTGATTTTACCAAGGTGATTCTACCCCCAGAAGAAAGCCACTTGTTGGTCCACTTTCCAATTTTCTTCTTGACTTTGTCCAACAACCAAATCCAATCTTTATTTTTTTGCCTTTGAATATTTATGGGAAAACCTAAATAAGTGATTGGAAGAGAGGTCTTCTTATATATTAATTTATCCAAGACCATGGCTTCCTGTCTAGTAGAGCAGTGAAAGAAAATGACTTTAGATTTGTCTTCATTGATCAACTGCCCAGTAGCCTTAGAAAAATAGCTAATGATTTTCTTAAAATTAGAAGCTTCCTTAATTGTAGCTTTACCTAAAAGGGTAGAGTCATCCAAAAATTAAAGATGAGAGATAGGTCTAGCTCCATGAGCAATGGTAACTCCCTCAAGGGTTTTGTTTTCCCTCTTTTTGGTTATAGTCCTACCCAAGCATTCAACAAGAATGTTGAATAAATAAGGGGATAGCGGGTCACCTTGCCTGATACCTCTGGAAGTTGGGAAAGATTGAGAAGGCCTGCCATTGATAAGAACTAAGTAGGAAACTGAAGAGATACATCCCATAATCCAATCCATCCAATCCTTAGAGAAACCAAATTGCCTCAAAAATTTGATAAGGAAGTGCCAATCCACTCTGTCATAAGCTTTGGATAAGTCTAACTGGATGAACATAGAAGGAGAATTTTGCATATCCATGGAATGGATGGCTTCCTGAGCAAGAACTATCTCATATACTATTTGATGTCCTTCCATATATGCTCTAGGGAAAATTCCTCTATCATTTAAACTTGATTTCCTTAGCACCAATAACAATGTTGAATACGAAGCCTTGCTCATAGGTCTTTAGACAACAATCACCATCAAATGCTTGAACATCTTTGGTGATTCGCTATTAATCATCAACCAAGTGAAGGGGTATTCCAATGTAAATGCCTAGTTCTATAGGCATACAAAGCCCTTATGGATAAATTCCTGGCAAAGCTTGAATGGTACGACATCGAGGCACTCCCTTGATCATCGAATCATTTTGTAGACACTATGGCTTCCTTGGGGTCACTAATCCTGCAAGACCCTTCTGGTGAGATGACAACCATTCAATTCAAAACATAATCACAATTCGCGATGGAGCATGCAAGCTCTGACATAATGCCAGGAATCCACCTGATCCATATTGAACCATCTTAGGATAGGTTCGCTCAAATACATGATGACCTGAACCACACCAACTGGGGGTCCTTGTTCTCCCCTATTCCCATTAATAGCAACACCACGTTATTATTACAAGTTAATTCTCACTCAGATTTTTCTAGGGATGAACTTCAAGAGGGATTGGTTGTTCATACCATCAAGGTTTCTGATCAACAGGATTGGTGCACACCTATAAGAGACTACCTCAAGTTAGGTAGTCTCCCACTTGGATTGTCGCACGTCATGAAAAGATCATTCAAACAAAAGGAGACAAAACATGTCTTGCTAGGAGACATTTTGTATCGTTAGAGCTACGAAGGGATCCTCCTCCGTTTCTTGGACTAGAAGGAGTCTACTTGGGCAATCACCCTAGTGCACGATGGTACGTGCGGTGGCTACTTCAGTGGTATGGCCATCGCCAAGGGCATTCTTTGCATGGGCTATTATTGGCCATATTTAGAGCAATATTGTTGCGTTTATGTAAGGAAGTGTGTGAAATGTCAACACCATGCTAATTTGACACACGTACCATCTTAGGCCTTGTATTCGATCCAATCGGCTTGGCCGTTCTCACAGTGGGGCTTAGATCTAATTGGAAAGATCATTGTCAGGTCATCACATGTTTATCATAATGGCCACATAATACTTCACCAAGTGGGTGGAAGAAATTATGCTTACCTCTACGACTGGACCCCGCATTGCAGAGTTTATTTTACATAACATCATATGTCATTTTGGTATTCCATCCAAGATCATCTCGGATAATGGGACGTCATTTAAGAACAAATATGTTCATTCTTTGACAACAAAGTACAAAATTTAGCATAGCTTTTCGACACCTTATTATCCGTAAGCAAATGGGCAAGCAGAGACATCAAACAAAATGCTAGTTGCCATCCTTAAAACGATAGTCATACATAGTCATAAGGATTGGCACATTCAAATCCCACTTGCCTTATGGGATTATCACACCAACATTTGAATGCCCACTAGGGAAACTCCATTTTCACTGGTGTATGGCTCTGAGGTAGTCATGCCTCTCAAGTTGGAGATACCTTCCCTATGCATATCAATGCAAGATTTCATCGATGATGACACTGCACGGTAGGCCCGGTTAGACCAGATTACGTTGCTCGACCAACGATACGTCAATGCTCTCGATCATTTATGTATCTATCAAGAGCAACTTAAGAAAGCATACAACATGAAAGTTCACCTGAGGGACTTTTAGGTTGGTGACTTGGTCTTAGAAGACAACCAGCACAATTCTAACTTTTCACCCCATTTAAGGGATAAGTTCATAGCAAAGTGGTTATTTCCTTATGTCATCGATAGTAAAATAGGACCTGGAACATACCATCTTTCCTCTCTTGATGGAATCAAGGAACTCAAACCCTTGAACATCAGTCATTTGAGGCCATTCCATGTTTGAAAGAGCCATGGCCCACCCCAAAAGCTCCAAGGATTCCCACAATCGCTTGGTCAACCTAAAATGCCCCAAAGGTAACCATAATCCCTTTGGTCAAACCAAAAAGCTCCAAGGATTCCCACAATCGCTTGGTCAACCTAAAATGCCCCAAAGGTATCAATAATCCCTTTGGTCAAACCAAAAGCTCCAAGGATTCCCACAATCACTTGGTCAACCTAAAATGCCCCAAAGGTAACCATAATCCCTTTGGTCAAACCAAAAAGCTCCAAGGATTTCCATAATCGCTTGGTCAACCTAAAACGCCCCAAAGGTATCAATAATTCCTTTGGTCAAACCAAATGCTCCAAGGATCCCCACAATTGCTTGGTCAGACCCCAAAATGCCCGAAAGGTGCACATAATCTCTTTGATCAAACCAAATGCTCCAAGGATTCCAATCATTGCTTAGTAACCCCAAAATGCATTTTATTGGTCATACAGATCAAAGGCACCATAGACTGTAATTACTCGACAATTCCATCATTTCCCACATTTTTCCACTTTGTAAATAATCCAGCAAAAATAAACGCCATCCACACTTTTCGCCATGTCATAGTCAGTTGTCTGTTAATATCCTTAGGGTTTCTGCCATTCAGTTGTCTTTAGATTTCTAGCCAAAAATTGTACAACGTCAGACAATTTTTTACAAAGGTAGAGTTTTACTTGGATCACACCTTGTTATGTAGCATCCCCAATAAAAATTCCCAAGTTGTGTGAATGAAATATGAAGCCTGCATAACAGGATAGGTTACCATACGCGAAACAATTATCTTGATCATCCCCTTGTGCGAATGACCCCAAGAATGTTGAGATTTGGCAAAAGGACAAGCATCTTCCCTACCCAATTCCCCAAGAATCCCAAAATTCTCAAAGGGTTGCAAACATCAAAAATTACAAAAGTCAAAATACAAACTCCAAAGTTTGATATCCAAACCCCTCAAAGTGCACACATCAAAAGGCACAAGAAAAAGTGATTCTCATCACTCAAAATTCCAATCCCTTGCTCAAATGAAAAAATAATAATAAAAATAAACAGTGATTTTTATCACTACACAGGATCAAATTGAAGAAAGAAATGGAGTCAAACTTGAGTCCCTAGAACTCTCAGCATTTGAAAGGTTATGAGGTGATCCGTAGTCTCGGTTTTGTGGATAGACTGCTGGCACTGGTGGTGAACCTCTCGCATGACGATATATCTATCACATTAAATTGTGTATAGATCAATGTTTGCATGTGGATGAGCTAGATTATGGTATCCTAGATTGCACTGCATATTAATCTTACTAAAAACAATAAAGGAGTTAGTGGAGCTAATTAGGTGATCTTTAGTACAGGTTTGGTTGATAGCCTATCTGGCACTGGCGGTATCCTGATAACTATCACATAAAAAAATTCAATCGCACACACAGGGATGTGAAATAACTTGGTCAACCTCAGGTCTAATTCGTACCTTGTTCAAAAGTCTTGTAAGATAAATGTATAGTCTTGGCTAGTTAGTTAAAACAACTGAGTCTTAGAAAAACCTTAACTACATTCTAGAACACCTGTAGTACATTCCATTCTTACATCACCATCAAAAAATACAAACAAATATATATATATATATATATATATATATATATATATATATATATATATATATATTACACATGCAAAGTCATCACATAGTATAGAAATCCAAAAAATCCTATACAGTCTATGGTGCCACTGCCAAGTTATCAACAAATCATTTCATCCATTCCATATGCATACATCATATAATTAGAAACATCGCATTCATAATAACCCATGCATACATCAACTAACTAAATGTGCATAAAATAAATGCTAAATCACAACAAGTGCATAATAAAAAATAAAGTCATGTATATATATCACCAAAATGTCTGCAAGCTATAATAAGTCGGTCGTCTAGCCTCACAAAACATCAAAAACTCAAAAACCCCAAGCCTAGGGAGTCGGACACCATGATCACGCAGGATCGGTGCGACTGGAACTACCCCCAGTGGTGTGGGTCCTATGGGACCTCTCAGGGTGGCTAGTGCTTGCCCCTACATCATGCCCACTAGCACTACCCTCACCCACCCGCCTACGATGAGAGGAAGAAGTCTGATCAGTCTCACTATCTCTCATTTGGCGTGAAGATCCACCTCCAGTGATCTCAGGTAACTGCCCATCGAGGCGGATAATCTATGCCTCCAACTCCAATCGATATCGAACCTAATCCACCTCTCGTCGATGGTACATAGCTAATGTGTCATCGTGATGTGCCAACTAAGTTCGTAGGGGATCCCTCTCCTATAAAGCATTTGTGTCCCCATCCTGCCCATGGTACACAGCAAATGCATTCTCCCACTCCACCAAATGATTCCATAGGATATCCCTATCCTGTAGAACCTCCTCATGCTCCTCATCTCATCTCTGTAGTAGATCCTCCAATCGTGCTATCTTAGTGCGATACCTAGCCTCCATGTCCCCTAGGACTGCCTAAGGCATGGGCATATCTAGGACGATGGGCTGCTCCAACACCCATTGCTCTGGAATGTCTTGTATATTTGGTTGCTCTAAAATCCCTAGGTCATCCCCAATCAAGTTGTCAACCTCCACCATATCCGCATCATCGAGCGGAGCTCCCCAACCCTCCCCTAATGCCTTTGCATCCCCACCACCTGCTGTTGCCACATCCATGCCTCCTAGAGGCCCCTCACCCTGCCATCGCCGCATCATCCACCACTTTTCATACTCTGTAGTCACCCCAATATTGTCCATGTCAGGGACATCGATCACTACATCTGACTCCTCACCTAGTGGCTCAATGATCGATCATGCTAGAGTCCTCTCATCGCCCCGATGCCAATAGATCAAAGGGATCAATGATCGGTCAGGCTAGAGTCCTCTCATTGCCCCGATGCCAATAGATCAAAGGCTCACTAGGAAATCCCTAGCGCACCCCAAACTATCGAGTCACCCAGATGTATGGGAAGTACTCCTACTCGATCCTGTGTTGCCCGATTAGCCACCTCCACTTGTGCACCCACTAGAGCCACTCCCCAGCCTTAGGCCAGGCTGGACAGTCCTGATATGGATTCCAGAACACCTCCCCTGGAGCAAGACGTGATAAGGCATCGACATAGTGCCCTACAACACCTTCCCATCGTTGACTTTGCTCTTGCTCCTCTGACCTCCACCATAGAGCAGCATAACCAATCTCCCTGTCCACCATCTCTACCCGAGTGGTCCAAGGCAATCCCTATGACCACTCCACAACTATGTGCTGCCACCCCCAGCACTACAATAGGTAGCTGCATCCAATCACCTTCCACCTCTCGTAGCGGACCTCGTACAACTCATCATAAAACTATGCCAATAAGGTCTGACCCCACCTCATAATCAGTGGCACTGAGGTCGGACACTCCACAAGTATAAACACCACCTCAAGCAGGTTCCAAGGGAACCTCGCACCTGAGAAGTCGGGAAGCAGCATGTTGGAGATGAGAGTCATGAGCAATGCATGCCTCACCCCCAACATGCCCTTCTCTAGCCACCACCGCACCAAAATCTCACCAATCAGGCAGTCCCCCTCTACCCTCTCCACCACCTCATCCACCTCCATCTCCATCACATGCCCAAAACCCTATGTCAGCACTGTCATTCGTTGATCACGAGGAGTAGTCCAAATGGGCAGCCCATCTATCAGAATCTGCAAAATCTAATAAGTGTCCTCCAGAGTCACTGTCATCTCCCCTATTGGGATATGAAAGGTGTTGGTGCGGGGATTCCACAAATTGATCAGGGCAATCAGATATGCCCGATCCCCTACCACAGGCTCTAACCGAGTCACCTGCTTGATCCCAAGGGCATCAATCCACTCCCAATCTACCATAGACAATGCCTCTCATGCTTCAAAAAATATCGTCGGCTGACGGTACCGATTCTTCACCACCTGCAAAACAAAAAACACAAAAACATTAAAACATGACAACAAAAATAAACTGTACAAGCAACATTAACAAAATGTACAGCAAAAACATTCTAAAATTCAAATAAATTGTACAGACAAACAAATTACAAAATTGCAAACTAGGGTTTTTAACCTTATTTTGAATAAAAAAACAAACAAATCACAAAAATTTTCAACCTAGGGTTTCTAACCTTAGTTTAAACTAAAAACAAAAAAATCCAGCAAAACAAAGTACAGAAAAACTGTACAGTAAAAGTACAGATCATCAAATAAAACTGTACAAAACTAAAACACATATACAACAATGTATACAAACTGTACAACAAAAATATTTAATAAACTGTACAACAACATTAACCAAATGTACAGTACAAACATTCAAAACAAAAAAATCGATGAACAACGCAAAACAAAACAAATTTTATCCTAGGTTTTTAACTCTAGTTTAAACAAAAAAAAAAAATTAAACCTAGGGTTTTTAACTCTAGTTTAAACCAAAAACTAAATAACAACAAAATTTTAACCTAGGGTTTTTAACTCTAGTTTAAACAAAAAAAAAAAAAAATTTAACCTAGGGTTTTTAACTCTAGTTTACACAAAAAAACAAAATTTTAACCTAGGGTTTTTAACTCTAGTTTAAACCAAAAACAAAATAACAACAAAAAAATTAACCTAGGGTTTTTAACTCTAGTTTAAACTAAAAAAAAAATCAACAAAAACAAAAACAAAATTTTAACCTAGGGTTTTTAACTCTAGTTTAAACTCAAAATCAAAAACATAAAATAACAAAAAATTTAACCTAGGGTTTTTAACTCTAGTTTAAACTAAAAAAAATCAACCAAAACAAAAACAAAATTTTAACCTAGGGTTTTTAATTCTAGTTTAAACTCAAAATCAAAAACATAAAATAACAAAATTTTAACCTAGGGTTTTCAACTCTAGTTTAAACTAAACATAAAAAAAAAGAAACAAAAATAACAACAATTTTAACCTAGGGTTTTTAACTCTAGTTTAAACTTAATACAAAAAAACAAAACAACAACAAAAATTTTAACCTAGGGTTTTTAACTCTAGTTTAAACTAAAAAACAAAAAAAATTCTCAGTTTAAACGAAGCCACACAAAACACAAATACAAAACAATTAAACTAGGGTTTTGATCTTAGTTTCAACAGAAAAACGACATGCAAAATAAATTAATTACGATTTTAAACTATAAAATAAAAACAAACAAAATAAAGAGAAGGAGCACCTACCGGTCTTGCCTCAACTCTACCACTCGACGATCCGGTCCATGCACTCATGGTATCCATGAAATATCGACAGTGCTCTACTACGCAGACTCAAACTCCTCCTCACAGCTCCAAATCACCAAAAAAACAAAGTGTAAATGAGCCCAAAACCTAGTTTTGGCCCTTATATAGGCTTTTAGGCCTATAATAATTCCACCCTAGGATGAGTGCTCTAGTTAGCACTTGTCCCACCCTGGGATGATTACAAAACTGGTATTTGTCCCACCCTAGGATGATTACAGAGCAAGAAAATAAAAAAAACAAAAACTACATCCAAAATGCACCAAAAACAACAATAAAATTGCCGAGCAAAGGCACCTTTGCGCCTGTGCTTCAAGGCCTCCAAAACCAATGTTGGGGTCACAAATCCTCACTATCCTACTCCCTAAGAAGGCTACCATAGCTGTACCGCTCCACGGGCCAAAAGATTTTCGAGAATTTCATCCCTAAAAGCCGTCACAAAAAGAGTCCAAACCCACCCAAAAATAACAATAACATTGTCGAACAAAGGCGCCTTTGTGCTTGACATTATTGGCATACAAAAAAATTTTAGGGCCACAAATTATCAATATTCCACTCCCTAAGAAGGCTACCATAGCCAGACCACTCCACGCGAGGACATATTTTTGATAATTTCAGCTCCAAAATGCATCACAAAAAGGGTTAAAACCCACCAAAAACAGGTCAGATTGTTGGGAAACTACATAAGCGTTCAAAGGCAAACAACTAAAGGCACCCTTAAAAAATCCATCTTGGGTCAAGTGACTCATCGATTTTCACATTTCGGTCATTCCCTCATCGATTCGTCACTTGAGGGGGTAGTCACACTTAGTCACCAACCAAAAAATACACACCTAATCAAGGAAATGGTATGCATTCAAAGAATCATTGACAAAGATAATCACGCTCCTGCTTGGGACAACAAACAAGCAATTATCACAAGCTGATAAAACACTTGGCATTCTAGAATCATGAACTTAAGGTTCCCACAAACAAAAGGTTGCGCCCTTTGCCTATTCATGACTAAACAATGTCCAAGATCAAGTAACACCTCATTGAAAAAGGTTAACACTTGAATTAAGCTCCTTGGATCGTCAGAGGTAAGGATTCAAGAATGTACACCCTTTCCATACTTGGGGCATCAAAAGTTGGTTAGGTTACTGAGAAACCCTAATCATTAGTGCTTTGGTTATCTATTTTTTCTCAACACTATGCCATGCATAGCACATCCCAAAAAGGGGCATCTATAGACACCAAAACAACATCAATTCGATTATGTGACTACAAGCATTGACCAAATTGACATGCATGCCCCTAGAGCAGCCCCTAGAGGTTAAACAATGGTCCTAACCACTACCACAACAGTTTTGGAAGATCAGAGGTCAATTTGGCACCCTTCAGGCACTCTGCTCCCTACTTATTCCACCCTAGGATGATTACAAATTGGTACTCGTCCCACCCCGGGATGATTAGCAGCCTTCGCTCCAGGGTGGGGCGAATAGTAGTTTTGACAAGAAAAAGGTCAAACCTTGACAAATGGCAGCTCATATTCGCCACTCAACTCCACCTTCAGTGCATGGGAGTGTGAGTAAGCATTTTTTTAAGCTCAAAGAGGCAGTCATAGAGGCAGTCATGGAACCCTTAATCAGGGAGGAATCTTCTCTCCCCTGACAAGGCATGATGGCCAAGTGGCTTCTCTACATGCTCATTCACAAGAGACCCTTAGGTCTATAAAATGGTGAGTATTATCACCCCAAAAAAATATAGAGCAAGAGAATTTGGAGCAACGGAGTCTTTGTCGAATTACATCCTCACCCCTCACTTGTGATTATTACATCCTTGATCTCTCTTTTGGAAGGGAGGTTATTGGGTGAACATTGGAAGTATAATTTGGACCTATAACCCTAAAATTTTGCCACAATACCCCACCCAATTTTTTGACACAACCCCCTAGGAGGTTTTGGACCCATCCCAAGTGGATTGGTGTCGAAACCAAGCCCCAAACAATGGGCGTCCTGCCCTCGGGTGCCCCCCGCACTATTGTAGTCCTAATCACCCCACCCCGGAGTGATTAGAAATTTGTTGTATATTTCTTCACTATTTATTTTGCATGCTATTCATGTATGTTGTCATTCAAATTTCATGCCATTATGATGAGTTTTGACTATGTTTTCATTGTTCTTTGCCTTCACTAACATACAGGGAGCATCTTCAGATACAGGGTGATCTGGGCTGAATCTAGAGAATCTGAACTTCTGGGTCATCTCAAAATGCCCTATTTTACCTAACCCCAAATTTACAGGTGTTTTGGGTCATTTAGGAGGTTTCTTTTTGACATTTTATGATAGTCCTAATCATCCCACCTTGGAGCGATTAGAAATCTACAGCAATTTTCTCGACTATTCCTTTTGTAGTGTGTTCCTAATAGTGTTTGCATGCTTTTGTCCAAATTTCATATTATTATGACATGTTTTGATTACCGTTTTAATTATTTCATGCATGCATTAACCGGAGGCCTTGGGGATTGCATATTTCCCTCCGTCTGTAGGTTCTATTAATCGTTTGCTATTTATTTGAATGCAGTATCTCGACACCAGAGGGGCAGCAAGGAACTACAGATGCATTCACGCAAGTGGTGGCGATGTTTGGCCTGCCCATTTCAAATGTGGGCACGCAAAAGATCCCGAAGGGAAGCGTACCATCCGTGGTGTAACAAAACTATATCTAATGCTCCTAGCTCCTAAAAAGGAAGGAGACATATTGTAACCTGGTCTCAAAGAAAAATTAATAAAAATAAGGGCTGCACTTTACATTTTCTTTATATCTCGTTTTAGTTCATTTGTTTTCCCTTTTTCATGCACTTTAGTCCTTTGTTCATTTGTAGGACTTAGCATTTCATATGCTTTTGTTTGCATCGCACCCGGTATGCCTATGGGCTTATGTATCCTCGTGCTTTCACATTGTTGGCTCGTCGACATGGCATCATTCACAGTTTGTGGAAGCAAAATCTTATTTGGTGGTTTTTGATTACCCTAAGGCATTCAACAATTAAATGGGATGAAATTACTTTTATTTAACTAAAAGCACATTGCATATACAATGTAGGACTAGAAAGTCCTACATTTTTTAATTTTTGGCTTTTTAGCCTATGTTGAAAACTAATAGGGAAACTTCTCCCTTGCTCCCAACAAAGCCTGTATCCGGGATGACTAAGGCTTGGGTGCTCTCTATGCAGGATCCTATGTTTGAAATCCTATGTGCCTGCAAAATAAACTCTCGTGGCCGCACTCCTTAAGGTAAAAATATTTGTTTGTTTGCTTTAGGTAAGGTTTTGTTCATTTTATTTTCTATTAATTTAATATTTGTTTTGTTACAAATCATATCTTTTATTTTAAATTAATGATTTTTGTTAACAAGACTTATTTCATTATTACTTAAAAATTTTATTAAACATCTTATTTTTTTAGCAATTCAATAAAAATTAAAAATTCAACTTTTTTCAAGCTATTTACATTTTTAAGAAGGCTTTTGCCTATTTATCAAATTGATCATTTTGCCATCAAAACAAAAGAAAGAGGGCCTAATTTTTTTTTTTTTTTTCAAAACACAAAGAATGTTTTTGTTTTTCTCCTAGAGGGGAATATAAGACAAATAAATAGCATTTTTTTTTGCAAATTTAGGAGCCCTAAAATCTTCTCAAACCTTGTTAATTTTACAAACAATAAAAAATCAAACTTGAAATTTTTCTTGCCAAATTGTAACACAAGGAGACATAAAATGACTGAGCCGCTGTGAACAAGCTCACAGTAAGAAGAGATTTAAGACCTTGGATACATAAAAACCAAGTTGTGTATTGATTGGTTATGGAAATCCTTTCAAATGTGGGTCGTGTGTCAACTTATCTTGAAAGGTGTGCTACTTTTTTCATTTTTAAATGAAAGGGGGAAGAAAAGAAATTTTATTTCTTTGCAAAATTATAACACAAAGTGAGGAGCACTTAAAAAAAAATCAAAAATTGTAAATTTTGAAAAGTAAAAAGGAAAGGCAATTGTTTTATACCACATTCTTTGCAAAAAAAAAAAAAGGAGATATAATATATCATATTTTTGCACAACACAATTCTAAATTTTGTTGCAAAAGTTGGTGATAAAGGTGCATTTTCAATATTACTTGACACCTTTATTACAAAATTGGCAAATTAGGTGTATTTTTGGTTGCATTCGACACCTAAGTGATAAAATTTTTGTGGGCACTCTTTGATTGATTATTGCATTTAATTTCTTTTTCTTTGCAATTATAAGTCATCAAAATCAAGAGCACTTAAAATCCCAAAATTTCACAAATAAATTGTGTAAATCATTTGCACAAGTATAAGCCATTTGTAAAATTGATATTCTCTCCTTACAAACCCTAAAATTCACCCTTATTTGTTTGGATCAATATCCTCAAACTAATTATTCCTCTTCAAGAGGATTTTTAGGTAGGTGCCATTAAATATCTTTTTGAATGAATTCTCTTTCACTTCTTATTTTTTGGCTTAAATCCTTAAATTTATCATATTTCTTCAAAGAGAGTTTTTCAAGCAAGTTCCATTAAATACCACTTAAGAGTGAAATAAATATCGTCTTAGTGCAGATTCTAGAACCTTCATCATGGTAACTATCAAAAAATACCTAAATGATACACAATTTCTTAAATATCCTAACTATTCAGCATGGAAAACTAAGATGAAAGTCATAATTACTATAGAGGAAATGTGGGATTTAGTATATGGCACTGAAACAAGACCCACATCAGTAGGAGCAGATCATAAAGCATGGGACAAAAATAACAATCATATTCTCATGTTGATTCTCCTAGCTACTACTAATGAGATCCAGCCTCACACAAATGAAACTAAAAATAATAAATATGCATGGGATACACTTTATACAATTTTTGAAGGCAAGAATCAATCGACTATTCTAAACCTTCAAACACAACTTCATACATTCCATATGAAGTCATTAGAATTAGTAGAACTATTCCTCTATGCAATAGCAGAACTAAAGTAAAAAATGAATGTTTTAGGAGAAAAAGTAGAAGATTCTATATTGAATTTAATAATATTGATGGCTCTTATATAATCCTACAAGATGTTAATAACTTCCCTTAATGTATCTCAAAGAACAGTCACCTTTGTGGAGTTAGTCAATTTGCCTCAAACAGAGGAAGCAAATCAACTGCAAAGCGATGAAGTATAAAAAATGTACTTTACTCAAACAATCAAGGTGGAAAGAAGAAAGAAAGCTTTAAAACAGGAGGATCATATTCAAAAGGTAATGGAAAGCAACCTCAAAAGAAGTTTTTAACCACTTGTAAAAAGGACAACCATGACACCAATTAGTGTTGGTTTAAAAACAAGCAAAACAAAAATGGCAAAGGCACATCACAAAGAAGCAATGTTGCTAGTGAATCATTTGACTCCAATTATGATTTTGGTTTAGAAAGAGCACACAAAGTGCTCATGGCTAAAATAGTATTGTAAAGGGAAACAAATTTGTCACCTTAGGAAAGCACCATTTACACTCTTTCTTTAGGATTCATAAATAACATAAGTTTTTGTTTGAAGTACTGTAATAAAGGGGTGATTGTACCTCTTTTAGGCTTCATAAATAGCAAAATATTTTTTTCTTGAAGTACTTGTAATAAAAGGGGGGATTTTTCTAGTGTAAATTTGCCTAGGAGGCAATCTTTGTAACACCCTTAAAACAAGCTTCATGAGTTGCACATATTTTGCAATTAAGGGGGGATAAACATTTCTTTCCTACTTCACATAAATTTTTGTAAAAAGGGAGAACGACTTATAAAGGTATATTTTTAGTAGAAATCGACACCTTAGTCATGCTTCTTGTATAAATTCCATTACAACATATTTTTGCAATAAGGGGGTAAACTTATAAGGGTGCATTTTTAGTAGCGATCGACACCTTAGCTATCTTATCAAAAAAATTCCAAAAATCATATTGTAATAGAATGAATCTCATATGATGTGATCTAATCTACTACACCTAGTAGTTTCAGTGACTGGTTACCCATGCAATCTAGTTGGATGATAATATTATAATAAGGATATTCATTGATGTGAATACAAAGTGAGGAATGATCCACTTTTTGCTTAGGAGCAACCAAAGCACTGTGACAGAGCCCAAGCTAGAGCAAGAATCAACATATCAACATATTTTTCACTATATTGGGACAATTATATACATTATCCAAATAATGTAATAAGGGGGGATGTTAGAGTTACTATGCTATAGTAACTATAATTATTACCTCATTTGGTAATTTGTAATATTCACCTAGGTAGAGTTTATTTACCGCATGGTAAAAAGTAGTTTGTTACTTTTACCATTAGGTTATTTCTTTTACTTTCTACCATGAAGATATTCATAGTAGAATATCTTGTGGTAAGTAGTAGTCAATTTGACTACATTAGTTAATAGGTTAGTTGTTAGGCACTTTGTTAGCTAAGCACGTTAGTTAGCATGGTTAGGGGATATTATTTCCAAGATATTCCTAAATCTATTTCTAGCCTTTGTTTACACTATGTAAACCCTTTTGATTATTAATAATATTCCTTAATTACCTTTCCTCTAATGAGTTAAAATCAATTTCTAGGAAAATTCATGGTTGGAGGATGTTCTCCTTAAGAAGATCCCTTCCCTTGTTATTCGTATACCTATGCTCACTTAGACCTTTAGCTCTAAAGTTATGGATTTTATTGAAGAAGTGGATGGTTTGAAGAAGTGGAAGGATATTAGGAGTCCTTTTTTAAACCAAGATGATGTAGCATCCTTGAAGACCCTTACTCTCAAGCTGATAATCTAAAAAATTAGAAACTATGATTGTGAAGATTCTATAATATGGAGGAAGGATGAGAAGGGCATCTTCTCTGTTATTTATGTTTATCATCTTATAGATATAAACAATTCTATATTGTTCTCTTGCTCTAAAATTTGGTCCAAAGAGCTCATTCCTAAGGTGAATTTCTTCTTGTGGGTTGCCCTTCAAAATAAAATTCTATCCCTACACAATATTAGAAAGAGAGGACTTATTTTGGCCAATTGTTTTTATCTTTGTGGTTTGAATGAGGATATCACACATCACCTTTTTGTATAGTGCCCCTTATCCCTTGAGATCCTCTCCTCGCTTCTTTCATCCTTTCATACCTGTTGGGTGACTCCTAATTCTCTGTTGGACCTTTTTGAATAGTTATTCATTTCTCCTTTTTGTTCCCCATTTTATCATGCACTATAAAAATTATGCCTTCCCCATTTTTTGGGGGTGTTTGAAAAGAGCATAATAATAGGGCCTTCAATAATATTTCTAGAAATATAGCCTAGGTTAGTTCTAGAATTCATTATGCTCTTTTTGAAAAGTTTTCCAATATCCCCTTTGGCCCTTCTCCCACTCCTAAAGTTTCACTAATAGCTATCTTGGGTCTATCTATCCTAGAAGGCCCCCAAGCCAATCGTCCTAGAAGACAAACATCATGGACTCCTCCTCCTAGGGATTGGACAAAAAAAAAATGATGAATCTTCTAAAGGCAATCCTGGCCTAGTAGGGGCTAGAGGTCTCATTGGAAACAAAAACTAGGACATTATTGTCATATTTGTTGAAAATATTGCAACTCAAACTAGCCATTTGATGAGGCAAGAGTGTTCTTCCAAGGCTTGGTCCTTCTTGCTAGGAGGGATGTCAACAAAGTCCTTATAGAAGGAGATTCACTTAATATCATCAACAACATGAATGGTACATCCTCCACTAGTTGAAATATAGCTAATATTTTGGATGAATCAAAGAGTGTCCTAAGTAACTTTGGAATCTTTCAGTGTTAATATATTTACAGAGAAGGCAGCTCATATCTAGACCTTATTGCTAACTTGTGTACTCAAATTGAAGGACAAAAAATGCGGAAAGATAACTTTCTGCATGAACTCATTGTGGCAGCAAGAAGAGACCATGAGCCTCTCAATGAAGATTTATAATATGTTATCTACTGGGAGTTTTTCTACTTGAGAAAGTGGTTTCTTTGGGCTTGGTTCTTGTTCTCCTTGTGTTTTTCTCTCCTATCTCTCTAAAACAATTATGTAATTATATAAAAAATTCAAGAGACACTTTCAAAACCCCTTCTCTCCATCTTATAAAAAATAAATAAAAACACTTCTTTCACTAAATGCACTATTGCATAATGCTATGCATCATTTCAATGAGTTTGAATAAATACAAAATAGTTTATGCGATTCAGAAGACAGCAGAAGATCCCCTAAGTTTGTCCCCACAAAATCAAGCCTCCACTCGATCTGAGATTGACATTAGAGAGGTAATCCATCAGTTTTACCCCATTAAATCTAATAAACTGAAATCCCTAAAGTTTCCGCAAGTTTTCAGGTATGATCGTCACCTGCAAGCCATTGGACTAAAACCCCTTATATTTTTACAAATGTTTGCCGCCCCCAAAACATTCTATTATATTGAGTTAAATTTGTACTCCTCAAACGTTTTATAAACTTTACTACCCAAAATTTGAACTTTACTGCCCAAAATCCATTAGACTGACTAAACCTACTTAAAGCACAGTATTTTCAACAAGTACTCCTCTGCTATTTCTTAACAACAGATAGAGACAATCTGGGAAGATAAATATCAAAAAATTAATTAATTAATTAAGAATGATATTTAGGAGCGAATCTGTGAATTCTCGTCGACTACAGACTTAAAATGATGCAGACGCAGCACCTGAAAAGTGTATGGTATATTACTTTCCAGGCCAATTATTTGTATAATGAAATGTCGCACGTCCTTTCCACCTTCTATTGCTTGGCCCCTTGTACGATGTTTTCAACAGGCAACTATATTTATTTTCGTTTTTCTAAGTTTTTTTCCACGGAGTTATCTCGCCTGCATGAAGAGTAATTAACTCCTTTCAGAGAATGGTTAAAACTGGAAAGGCTTCGGTCCTTGAATCGTTCGACAAAGTTGACCTAGAGTGTTCTTTTTCAACGATCCGCAATATATTGATTTTCAGCAAGGTAAAATGCACCTGTTAAGCCTTAGTTCTTTCGGACGGTCCTCCTCTGCTCGTAGTGCTTCCCTGCAACCTGCCCATACTTTTAGAAGCAATACAAATAATCAGAAAAAGCAAACATTTATTCAACATTCAAAAGCAACCATGACTCACAGATTTAGTAGGAAAATATTGTTCATTCATTTCTTCAGGAACACAAGGCTGAAGTCCTTAAACCTCTTTCTCCTCTCTTCTCTCAAACATTTTTCACACATTCTTCACAGACCAAAACACACGTTTATAGCTTTTGGAAGTGGTTACATAATAGCCGAGCAATCGACCTTCCATTTCCGGAACGGTTCAACTTCTGCAATGATAGATCGTCAGGACCTTCCATTAGAAAACCTCGCACGGAATGCTTGTAATTCATTCTAATTACAGCGGAACTGCAAACCCTATTCCACAGTTCTAAACGCATGCCATTTGATAATCAACCGCCTTAACATTTGCATTTTTCTTTAGGGCTTGCATACGTACTTGAGAGAGGGTTCTTGTCTACAATGCACAAACGGTCCATTTTCTATTTTGTATTGTCCGGTTCTGGATCGTTTAATTTCTGCTATGGGCGTACTAACTTTGGAAATTTCAGACGTGCGAGTTGACAACCTACTTCATTATCTAGAAGCTTGTATTTTCCATTTTTTTAAATTGTTATTATTATTATAATATAAAATAATAATTATCTTCTCAAGGGCTACAGTCGTCGTTGGTTTATATCCGTATGCGACCATTCAGGAAAGGGAGAAAAAAACTCCGATTATATTGTAAGCTGACGAATGCAATATTTTGTTTTTATATTTCATTTTGTTTTCTTCTTCTTTATGGTCTACCTCCTCTCTTTCTTTTTCCTCCAACGGTTAGCATTCCTTAAAATTATTACAGTATTAAATATTTTAAATATTTTTTGGTTGGTAAAAGTTTCATTAAAAATGGATTTTGAAAGGAGACTTAGTATAATCAGAAGAGAAACACCAAAAAAAAAAAATCAGATCCAATGGTCATAACATAGGGTAGCTTACGAGAGGGGTTTGATAGAGCTAGAAAAAAAACTAAGAAACGTAACAAAACCCAAAAGGAGAACAAAGGGATGTCTTCACCCAGAAAAATAAGGTCTTCCTAAGGGGACACCCCACAACAAAAACATGAGATAAATTGCTATCTGAAGGATTCTCGGACTCGTCCATCTCTTTAAAAATGGTGCTGAGATGACCGTGAGCTGCATCGACGTCCTTAGCCACCTGGTTGTAGATCGTTCAAGCAGCCTTGGACGAATTAGCCATTGTAACAAGGTGGCCACCAAACTAGCGATATGGGTGAGCACAGCTCTGCGGAGAGCAGCACCACTGCCCTTCTCCTTCACAAGCTCCTTCGAGTAATCCGCTTCACCACAGACTTCCGTGGCCGGCTCGATAGTTTTTACCGGGGATGACGTCTCCTTCTTTAGTTTCTTCAGGCACGATGATGCACAAACAAGGGACACGCTGGGATTTTGGAGGAACTTAGAAGAGGAACGCTTAACGGCCTTAGGCTTAAGCTTGAATTCAACAAACAAAGGGTCGACTTTGGGCTTGGACGGGGTAGGGGAGGAGAAATGAGGATAATTTTTTTTTGAAAGGGGTTATGTATTGTATTAATTTGTTTTATATATTATATATATATATATATATATATATATATATATATATATATATATATTATATTATATTATATTATATTATATATAATTGAAATGATTATAATTTATATTATTTTGTGATTATTTAGTAGTATTATTGTAAGATTCAAAAATGGGTCTCTTTTATTAAAGTTAATAAATTTAACCATTTTATTTAATACCATTTTACCTATTTTAAATCATGACCACATAGTGGTATTCCAAATGCTCGACAAGCAAACATGTATAATTTTATTCTAACTTGGTTTATCTCCTTGAAAATTGAGAAATATAATAGGTTGAGCTAATGCTATTCGATTGTTTCGTAATATTATTGTGTGGACTATGTTGTTCTGAATGGCATCCCTGTTATTATCTTCATAAAAAAACTTGGTATCTTATCTAATAACCAGTCATAGGATATGCCATCTTAAGGGGATGACAAAAGGCTCTAAAGGTGGGGTTGAGGAAATTTCAGCTGGAGTTAGTATCCCAAATTATGATTAACCTCTTAAAAGGACTAGAAAAGCAAATGAATATAAATTGGAGAATACAGAGAATATTTGAGCAAATAGATATTATGCAACATTACTTTAAGGTAAAGGAGTTCATACACATCCTCAGAGATAAAAATAGGGTGGTAAATGTGATGGCTAACTATGCTCTTGAGCAAGAAGACTTTACTTGCTATGGATATCTTCCCAGATGGAGGCCTTAGCTGATCAAGGAAGCTCATTTTTCTATTCTTACCATTGATAATAGTACTACTTGTTGTATCTAGATTTATAAATCCTTGTTTTACATGGTTACCCTTTATTTACATAGATAGTTATTGTAGATTATATGTGAGGGAGAATAGTCCCACATCCTCTATTAAAACTTGGCTTAACCCTAGAAAGGCAGGAGATGTAATCTCATTTTCAACTTATTTAATTTAATAATCCTTTTTACCTTAAAGAAAGAAAAGATATTTCAAAAAAATGTATTATTGTTATATCATATGTTACATGATATTTCAATCTTTGGTGTTTGTCTAATTTTCATTATTGTATTATTAAAAAAAAAAAAATGTTATAGCTAATGTGAGTATGAAGCAAGTGTAAGCAAGAAGCCAATAGGAAAAATTAATAATCCCTAACCTTTCCATATTTCATATATTTAGAGAATTTTTTCAAAAATTGATCCTCATGAGGAAAATCTACATGGCATGGAAATAAAGTAATTTTCATAGTTCTAACTATAGGTATGGATTCTCTAAATAGAAGTATAAATGTCCTAGATAAGGGTAAGAGGAAGTTTAAAAACTATGGTAAACACTATAGAAGTAGAAGATGTTATATAATAATTGTCTATGAAGGATAAGATGATTGAGCATGACATAAAAATTCTTAAAAGTAGAGTGTTAATACGTAAGTTCCATAGATACAAGTCAAGTATTTTAGAGACTAAAACTTGTTAGGTAATGGAGCCAAATTGATAAGAAAGGAATTAATTACCATTAAATATTGTTGATGGGCAATGATCAACAATAGGCCCCTGAACGGGGTTCCAAGGGGCAACATTAAATATTTAATTACCATTAAATATTTAATTACCATTAAATATTGTTGATGGAGAAATTTTTATTGAAAATTTAATCGTATTTCTTGGTGAAAAACACTTGTCAAAAGAACGTGATAAGCGTATGGGTGGTTTCAGCCCATGGTTTTTTGGCCCATTGTATTTCGACACCACTATGTGGTTTTGGGTAGAGGAAAAGCCATGAATCTCTATATATTTTGTACTGTAAAGATTGCCTCTATGGCGGAATGCTCTTTTCTGGTTTGGAGGAAGAGAGGGGAGGAGACATTGTACAAGAGGAGAAGATTGTTGTATTGTTAATAATACAAAGGATTGATTGTTTCTCCGTGGATTTAGGGTACACTGCTCGAACCATGTATATCTTGTGTCTCTTACATTTGTGTGATTGCTTATTGTTTATTGCACTACTTAACTAGGGTTTGAACTATTTTTCCATTTTTACTATTATTATTTACTTTTTGCATAGGTTGTGTATTGTTTGTACATGGTGAATTCCTAACAACTGGTATCAGAGCGATCTTGTTGGGAAAGGGCACTCACAGGAGAGTTTTATGTTCGAGTGGGAGAAATGGGAGAAAGTTCAAAGTTTAAACTGGAGAAGTTTACTGGACAAAATTTTGGTATGTGGAAAACCAAAGTGGAGGATTATCTGTATCAGAAGGATGATCTGTACTTGGCTCTAAAAGGGAAGACTGATGGTAAACCTAGGATGATGGATGATGAGGAATGGGATCTGATAGATAGGAGGGCACTAGGGGTGATCCGATTGAGCCTAGATGATTCTGTTGCATACAACATCGGGAAGGAAAAGACCACCAAAGGAGCCATGGATACACTAGCTAAGTTGTATGAAAAACCCTCAACTTCAAATAAAATTTTCTTGATTAGAAAGCTATTTACTATGAAGTTGCAAGAGGGTGGATCTATCCAAGAACACCTTAATGAGTTTTATGCTGTTATGGGTTCTTTAAAATCTGTAGGGCTTGATTTTGATGATGAGGTTATGGCTTTAGGGTTTCTTTGTTCACTACCAGACTCGTGGGGTAGCATTGTAATGGTAGTGAGTAATTATGTGCCTGGATCTGGAAAGCTGGTGTTTGATGATGTGATTAGCACAATCCTTAGTGAGGATATGAGGAGAAAAACCTTAGGGGAGGCTTCATCATCTGGAGTAGCACTATCTACAGAAAGTAGAGGTAGAAATAAAGAAAGAGGAAAAGGCCAAGCTAGAGGGAAAATCCAGAACAGAGGAAAATCAAAGGGTAGATCTAAAAGCAGAGACAAAAGCAAGATTGATTGTTGGCATTATGGGAAGAGTGGACACTTCAAGAGGGAGTGCAAAGATAGAAAGAAGAATGAGGACAATAATGGGAATGATGCTCAAGAGGTAAACATTGCAGGTGCAATTTATCAGGATGCCCTGATTCTTGCAGCAACTTGCACGAGTGAGTATTGGGTTATGGACTCTAGAGCTTCTTATCATGTCACTTCTCATAGGGAGTACTTTGTTGATTATACTCCAGGTCATTATGGAGAGGTTTTGTTGGGCAATAACTGTCCATGTGAGATTGTGGGTATTGGCACGATGAATGTAAAGTTGCCAAATGGAAATATTTGGGTGCTTAAAAATGTTAGGCACATTCCTGATCTGAAGAGGAACCTGATTTCAGCCAGTGCACTTGATTTGGAGGGATACAACACTAATTTTAGAAATTGGCAATGGAGAGTGACAAAGGGTTCAATGGTGATTGCAAAAGGTGAGTTGACTGGAACTTTGTATTTACTGCAGAACTCATCTTATTGTACATTGAACTATGCTGCTCAGGATGATGCGAAAGCATGGCATTTGCGGTTGGGTCATATGAGTGAGAAAGGGATGAAAACCCTTCACTCCAGAAAACTATTGCCAAAACTCAAGGAGGTTGATTTGGGTTTCTGTGAAGGTTGTGTATACGGAAAACAGAAAAGGGTAAGATTTCTGAAAGTTGGTCCAGAAAGGAAGAAAGAGAAATTAGAGTTAGTTCACTCGGATGTGTGGGGTCCCTCACCGGTACTTTCTCTTGAGGGCTACTCTTATTATGTTACCTTCATTGATGATTTCAGTAGGAAGACATGGATCTACACAATCAAGCATAAATATGATGTTTTTGACACTTTTCGGAAGTGGAGAGCATTAGTGGAGATTGAGGCAGGTAAGAAAGTAAAGTGCCTTAAATATGACAATGGTGGTGAATATTGCAGCAAGGAGTTTGAGGACTATTGCGCAAAGGAAGGAATTAGGAGAATCAAGACTACTCCTAGGACACCATAGGAGAATGGAGTCTCGGAGAGGATGAACAAAACTATAATGGAGTGTGCCAGAGCCATGATATTGCATGCAGGGTTGCCATTGTTCTGTTGGGCTAGTGCAGTTGATACAATAGTTTATTTGATAAACAGAGGACCTTGTACTGCATTGGATGGAGGTATTCCAGAGGAGACTTGGAAAGGTAAACCTGTAAACTACTCTTTCCTTAGAGTATTTGGTTGTGAGGCTTTTGCCCATATAGATAAAGAAAATAGGAGTAAGCTTGATGCAAAGTCTAGAAAGTGCTATTTTCTTGGTTATGGTGTGGATGAGATGGGATATAGGCTATGGGATAATGTTGGCCAAAAAGTTATCAAGAGTAGAGATGTGATTTTCAATGAGGATAGGTTGTACAAGGATAGGCACATACAGGTTGAAGAGGATGCACCTGAGTTTGTTGACTTGGATGCAATCCCAGAGCATGGTGTAAAAAGACAGCCTCTTGTTCAGATTGATGAACATGGTGCTCATGAGGAAGAGCAAGGTGAACAGGAAATTGTTGTTACTCCACCATCATCCCCATAGGAAGTAAGGAGATCTACAAGGGTAAGACATGCACCTGATAGGTATTCTCCTGCTTTACATTATGTACTGTACACTGATGTCGGTGAACCAGAATGCTTTCATGAGGCTTTGAAAGTGGATGCTAGGATTAAGTGGGAGCATGCTATGAAGGATGAGATGGACTCATTGACTCAAAACCAAACTTGGGATTTGGTTGAGCTTCCCAAGGGCAAAAGGGCATTGCATTGCAAATGGGTGTACAGGGTGAAGGACGAAGTTGATGGCAGCAAGAGGTACAAAGCAAGACTTGTTGTGAAAGGATTTGCATAGAGAAAAGGTATTGACTATGATGACATTTTCTCACCTGTAGTAAAAATGACTTCAATTCGGACTATTTTGAGTATAGTTGCAGTAGAAGATCTTCATCTTGAACAGTTAGATGTGAAGACAACATTCCTTCATGGGGATTTGGAGGAGGAGATCTACATGCACCAACCGGAGGGGTTTGAGGTCAAAGGCAAGAAGAGTCTTGTGTGTAAACTAAAAAAGAGCTTGTACGGTTTGAAGCAAGCTCCAAGGCAATGGTATCTCAAGTTTGACAGTTTCATGAGTGAGCATGATTTTACTAGGAGCCAGAGTGACCATTGTGTTTATTTTTGGGCTACAGGAAATGGTAACTTCCTTATTCTCTTATTGTATGTTGATGATATGCTTGTGGCAGGATCCAATATGCAGGATATTAAGAAATTGAAAAGGGAGTTGGCAAGTAAATTTGCCATGAAGGATTTGGGGGAGGCCAAACAAATCCTTGGCATGAGAATCACTAGAGACAGGAAGGAGAAAACACTGAAGTTGTCTCAGGAGGATTATGTGGAAAAGGTGCTTAAGAGGTTCAGTATGCATGATGCAAAACCGGTAGCCCAACCTCTTGCAAAGCACTTTAAGCTCTCAAAGAAGCTATGTCCCAAGACAAAGGAGGAGGAAGAGTACATGAGGAAGGTACCCTATGCTTCAGTAGTTGGGAGTTTGATGTATGCTATGGTGTGTACAAGACCAGACATTGCCCAAGCAGTGGGAGTTGTGAGCCGATATATGAGTAATCCAGGTAAATCTCACTGGCAAGCAGTGAAATGGATACTCAGGTATTTGAAAGGGACTTCAAAATTTTATTTGAATTTTGGAGGTTCCAAAGTTGAGTTACAGGGCTATGTGGATTCAGATATGGTAGGTGATTTGGATGGTGGGAGGAGCACTACTGGGTATGTATTCATAGTTGGAGGTACAACAGTGAGTTGGATATCCAAGCTACAACGTGTTGTAGCTCTTTCTACTACGGAGGCTGAGTATGTGGCCATCACGAAAGGTGCCAAAGAGTTCATATGGCTTCAGAGGTTGATTGAGGAGTTGGGTCAGGAGCAAGGAGATGGGACACTTTGGAGTGACAGCCAAAGTGCCATTCATTTAGCTAAGAACTCTGCTTTTCACTCATGGACAAAGCACATTCAGTTGAGGTATCACTTCATTCGATCAACAATGGAGGATGGTTTGGTAAAGTTGGGTAAGATTCACACTTCCCAAAATTTTGTTGATATGCTTACTAAAGTTGTAACCAGGGAGAAGTTGAGCTTTTGCTCTACTTCGGTTGGCCTTAAGGAGTAAGGTCATGTTATGAGAAACTTTCAGTCCTAGGGTGCAGGGATGTTGCATCAATCTTGTCTCCAAGTGGGAGATTGTTAGGTAATGGAGCCAAATTGATAAGAAAGGAATTAATTGCCATTAAATATTGTTGATGGGCAATGATCAACAATAGGCCCTTGAACGGGGTTCCAAGGGGCAGCATTAAATATTTAATTACCATTAAATATTGTTGATGGAGAAATTTTTATTGAAAATTTAACCGTATTTCTTGGTGAAAAACACTTGTCAAAAGAACGTGATAAGCGTATGGGTGGTTATCAGCCCATGTTTTTGGCCCATTGTATTTCGACACCACTATGTGGTTTTGGGTAGAGGAAAAGCCATGAATCTCTATATATTTTGTACTGTAAAGACTGCCTCTATGGTGGAATGCTCTTTTCTGGTTTGGAGGAAGAGAGGGGAGGAGACATTGTACAAGAGGAGAAGATTGTTGTATTGTTGCTAATACAAAGGACTGATTGTTTCTCCGTGGATGTAGGGTACACTGCCTGAACCACGTATATCTTGTGTCTCTTACATTTGTGTGATTGCTTATTGTTTATTGCACTGCTTAACTAGGGTTTGAACTGTTTTTCCATTTTCGCTATTATTATTTGCTTTTTGCATAGGTTGTATATTGTTTGTACATGGTGAATTCCCAAAAAACTTGGATTAAGTGGTATTGGGAATTGAATTCAAAATTCTCCATTAATTTTTTTTCAAAGGAATTTTTCATTTTCATATTCTCTAGTATTAAAATCAGTGATAAAATAATTGGGGAGAGACATTATATTTAAGACCATGGTGTCAAAAAAAAATTGTGTAGAAAAAATATTTTAAAAGGACTCCATTATGGATTAGGATTTTTGGACTTCCATATTATCTTATTAATAAAATTTTTTGAGAAATATTGGTAATACTCTAAGTAATTTCATCCAAATAGGATCGACTGCTAACAAGTAAAGATGAAGATAGTGGAAAACGAGCAATTGTATTATAATATATATGATAAAAAATGGTTAGAAGAGATTCTCCTTTCATTTATGAATTTTCCTTAGAAGACTACAAAATGGGATTTCATGGGATGAAAGTCCATTTTTTCTTCAATAAATGAGTTGACAATTCCCTAATTTAGTCTTCCAAGGATCCTTAAATTGGGTGGGTTTAATGCTAGTGTACCATTATTGATAAAAACTATCCTCAAGACCTGTATGACCTAAAAAAGGAGGTTAGAAAATTTGGAGGGCCTGTCATGGATCAAACCCCATATTTATGAAGATAAAAGACACAAAATAAACTAATTTGATGCATAATGAAAGTTGCTAGAAATGAATGTAAATGTTGGAAAAATAATGAAGGTTGCTAGTCTTAAGGGTTTTGTTGCCTATTGTTGGCTAGAATCAAAATCTGAGTAGAGTCACACCCAAGGGTATGATCAACTATGGATTGCGGGGTATCCTATATATCTAACTGTAAGTATTCTTTTTCAATTCTGGTAGAAAATGATGATGTTATGCAACTATTGAAACTCCTGGTTAGCATCGGGCCAGCTTTAGAACCTATTAAAACCTATCAAAATAGTATGCAAATAGATGTAAAAGGATTTTTTTCATTATTATTGATGGGTTATTGATGGATGATGGTTTTATTGTATTTTGGTAGAGTTTTGTTATGTAAAATGAGGGCCTCTTATTTTAGGAGAAAAGGACTACTATTTATAGAACTTTGGAGAGGCTAGGGGAGGGGATGAGGTGTCCCCTATGAGGTGTCCCATGTGAGGTTTCCCTTGGGCACTATGGCTCATGAGTGGTTTTGTGTGAAGGAATCCTTCACCCATGTGGAGGATGAGGTGGAATATGACTCACCTCTTCCCATGCCTTGAAAGAGGATATTTTAAATATCCATTTGGATGAGTAGTGCACACATGTGTGAGCAAAAAATATCCATTAGGATTATGGGTGCACACATGTGTGAGCAAGGATTAGTGTTAACCCTAATTAGGTTGACCATAGTATAGACCAAGGTCAAGGGGATGAGGTGGAAGGCTAGAGCTTAATTATGATTAATGCTAATTAAACATGATTTTAGCCTCTTAAGTGCACTTTAATGATAAAATGACTTTCTACTCATTATGTAACTTTTGTCCAAGGTAAGGTTTTACCAAGGTTAATATTTTGATAGTGGTCACATAAGGACCATGGTTAAGCATAGAAAAGGGCTTAAGTGGCCCAAGGATCTTATGAATAGTACTTTAAATAAATGCAAGGTGTTTTAAGGGTAATTAATACAATTTTATGATTTTTGTGATTTAATTAACTATGAATATGAGGCAAGTGAAAATGTGTGATTTTTAGGTGTATACATTTACGCTTTTTGTAATGTAGTGTGTGAAGACAAGGGGTAGTGCAAAAATTTATGACACTAGATGATGATTTGATTTTGAGAAAGAAGAATTGATGATGGATGATTACGGATGATGATGGCCTTTGTCACACCATGGTGGTTATTGAGAGAGTAGATGCAATATTACCTTACTATCATGATCAATGTAAGATGCCCCAATTGTGAAAGGAGCAAATATATTTGAAACTTTACCTTTGATGCTTTTTTAAGCTTAATTTGATTTGATAAGTCATTCAAACCTTATATCTTGATCAAGTGCTTATGTAGACACCTAAAATATGTCATGTTTAGGAGAGTACCTATATAGACTCCTTGAAGGCCATATGACCCAATTTAGGTAGCCTTAGGGCTAAAAAAATAATTTTCACCACTCAAACAAAGGATATTTCCCTTTGCAACCCTGACCATCCCTCCAAGAGATGGCCTCCAGAGTTTGTCCAACCGAGGTACAACCCCTAGTAAAGTCTATCCTACCAAGGGATGGCCCCTAGTCAAGGCCATTGTACCAAGGGATGGTACCTAGTCAAGGTCATCCTATGGTGCTAGAAGTGGAATAAAAAAGTAGAAAATACATGCGTACACTTGAGCTTATATTAGCACACATTATTTATCTTATAATAGCATTACATAGGCCAATATAACCAAGTGGTATTGCATGGGATTTTGGAGAAGAGCATGTAAGCCACCTCTCCCATGCAAAGGGTTTTTGCCAATAATAGGTTCTTTTCAAGGAATCTATATATTGAAATTCACCCTCATTTGAAAGGATCCCAAGTTTTAGAGTTTTCAAGTGACGAAGTGCTACTGGAATTGAACCACGAACCCTTGAGTCATTTGCATTATTCATCATATTAGCATAGTTGCATTTTTTTTACGTATCTACTCATAATGTTTCAATAATTTATCACTTTTACATATCATTTCATCTGCACAATTTATTAACCTTTTGTGTTCCTTGTTTGTAGATTATAGTTTTTGTGCAAGGAAGGAGGAGTGCAAGAGTTTGACATCATCACCCCTTATGAGGGTTATGAAGAAACCCTTTGTAGGATGACTCGTGGATGTGAGAAGACCTCAAAGTGCACTAGTTCTGTTCTGAGAGGAAAATAAAACCCTCTTAGTTATCTATTGTATTGATTGTATCGAAATGGTGAAATCCCTCAAGGGGATGCAATTGTAACCGTATTTTAAAAGAACAAGTCATTATTAATATAAAATAGATCCAGTTTATTATCTCCTTATTTTATCATAGTTTGTTACATTGCATGCTTTTGGTGTTCATTTATTGCTATCATTATTCTTTTATTGTGCACTAGTTTTTGAGTATTTTAGTGGCAATCATGGTGGGACATAGTCAATGATTTTATTTATTTGACTAATTGCCATTTGCTTTTCTATTTGTAGATTGCAAGTTTAACAATATTTTCCTAAGACAATCCCTATTGTACGATCGTATCTACCTAAGACGATCCTATTCTACAATCGTATGACCCTAATACGACCTTGTTTTGTGATGATATGACCTTGAGAAAATTTTATTTTATGACCATCTACAATAGTGATAGACTTCGATTGAAGTCATTTTAACCTGATACGGTCATATGGATGGCACCACCATCCACCTCAAATCGAAGAGTAGAGAAAGAAGAATGTTGAAACATCGTAAAACGAAGTCTCTCATGGTAAGTACATTCATCCTATTCCTTTGTGTTTTTGACCAAAACTTGCAATATTTTTTAGATTTGTAGAGGTTAATAGGGAATCATTAGAGTTGGATTTTCTATATGTGGTCACTTCTGGTCCAAATACTCCTTGTTTGCAATTGTCTCTTTGTGGGACAACCTCTTCTAGTGATTGCCCCTATGCAGGATGACTCATGTTTAAAGTTGTCTTTGTATGAGATAGGTCCCTATCTACTGCATATTTTACTATTTGCTTATTGCTTGATCCCAAGCTAATCATGTAGGGTTTTGCATATTTTAGGTTTCTAAAATTAAAATGTTATTTACTTAGAAATTTGAATTTGAAACATTAATTTTTTATGCATTAGTGAAAGAGCATGGAGTGCTTGGTGATTTCATTTTCTTTTACATAAAAATAAAAAGAACCCCACACACCATGACACATCCTAAAAATTAATGAGTTGGATTTCATCACCAGTTGTAAATCATTTCATACCATATTTTTTGCCAAGGCTAGTGTAAGAACCACCATAGCCATAGAAAATAGTATGCATTCCTCTTCGAAGGGTGTATCACTGACCATGATGAACTGGGTGAGTACTGGTAGGACCTGGGCTCCCTCATCGGGTTTGGATTTCATCACCAATCCTTGGTGGGTTTCACAACTTGGATTTAATCACCACGGTAGTGTGTGCAAGCATCTAGGTGAAAAACCATTAAACTAAGAGATATCATCAATAAAAGTAAAACATAAAAAATAAAGAAACAACATCAACACATCAAAGCACACAAGATAGTTTAGGATTCACAAAGAAATATTCAAATGAGAAAATCATTTTGTATGCTATGATTGTTTCCTTATATTTTATGTAATCAAGACAACATGATAACTATTTATAGCTGGGCTCAGCCACGAGTTGATAAAGTAAAAAATTACAAGGAGACCTTCAATGCATTTGATACATTATTGAGGATTTCCTCAATCTTGCATGATGCCCTAAAATTCATCGTGAGGTGGACTCCTCACCCAGAGGATATGACCACCAAGGTACCTCTTCCAAGGAAACACCAATGGATTTTCCATATGATCATGTGGATTATTTGTTTAGACAACATTAGTTCTAGGACACAACCAGACATAATTGGTCGACTAAGGGACCTAGAAGGGAATTCCACACTCCCTCTATGTTAGATCCTTCACCATATTGAACTCTCATCCAACAAGTGGTGACAATCCAGAAGTGACAATCCAGAATAGGCCTATGCAAAGTTCATGTATGCCATCAACCAATATAACCATGGGTGAGCTAATACAAGCATCAAGAAAATCTCCTGGAGATTTTAAATCCAATAGAGTCACAACCCCAAGATTTTTATGCTTTAACCAAATTTGTGGGATACATAAAAACGTACAAGGATCCTGTTATAACCTTTTAGGATCATGAGATCAAACTTGTGTCTCCCAATTTACCATAACCTTATTTGCATATCATCGCATGCGTCAATAGGATCCCCTATAAGTGAGTATTGGTTGACACAAGTTCCACAATAAACATTATTACTACATTTACATTGAAATATCTCAACCTTCCATATTTACATAGTGTAGCATCCATGTTCACATTGCAAGCATTTAATGATATTTTATCCCCCATTTTTGCCATGATAGTCCTACCTATTCAAGTTGTACAAGAGACTATGCCAACATTGTGCTACATATTGGAAGGTGCAAGATAGTACAACATACTACGAGGAAGGCATTGGATGAGAGACATGGAGTGCATCCTCTCCATCGTGCATCAATACATAAAATACATTCATGAAGGTTAGATCCTTGTGGTTTATGCTGATCCAAACCCCTTCAAATATTACAATAAGGATGATCATCCGTAGGAGTCTACCCTAACATCCACACACTTGAACATTAAATCCAATGATATTATCTATAGTCTATATTCAACCTCATGGTTAGTCATGAAGTTATCTTCATCACTACTAGTACCATAGGTTTCTACTACCACTAGTCCTTCATCCTCAAATTCTCTAAGTAAGCAAGAGTCAAAAATGTCAACCATAGAGGCTCCCACAACCATATTCAACATATCAACATAAGACCTTCCAACTCATATGAAAAAGGAGGAGACCACAATTTGTATGGATGAATCAGATCATATCATACCATCTTCATCCATCACACTTGAGTACATAGTTCACTTGACCAACTGTAAACTCAATGAATATATATAACCCAACGTTACATTCATACCTATGATCGAGTCGATCAAGGATCTAGATCATCCTCCTACCAAGTCGCTACCCATTGGTACCATTTTTTATTTGTCACCCAAACATGGGGGACAACCAAATCACTTTAGACAAGTTTATGAGGTATCCATGACTTATCCAAATGCAATGCATCTTCTCATGAGTTTATGGGAAAGATCAATGTGATGAAAGGGAACCAATCCTCTTAAACAATCTATGCAACTTCTTGCTCCATCCAACATTCCCTTCATACCATAAGTGCTACCATCATTGCATTCAGTCACACCTACTCCATCTCACTCAAAATTTACATAAAATAAATAACTGATATACCCACTACACCAAAATTTGGATAATCCAGCTACCACAGGTGAACACTCTGAGTTGGAACACGAGCATGAGCTAAATTAGGAACAAGAGCATATGGATATACTCTCTAGACAAGATCACAATGAACCATCCAAATCTACTCATATGTTGAGGAATTTTTATCCGCATCCACTTAATTATCTCTTGGCTCCCAAACCCAATCCACCTCCATCGCCTATCATTTGCCATACAACTTCATTAAAAACCATCTAGTTATCACCTCCACTAGATTCACAATACATATTGGATCGGCTAACCAAAATTTAAATACCTGAGTCATAAACATAATGATTTAAAATATATCTCGAATTGACTCACAAGCATTGAGTTATGGTTGAGTCATCAAAAACATCAACTACCTAATGGTTAGGCCAAACCTCCTCCTGTGTGGTTCAATGTTGGTTTTCAACAAAATTAGAGCAAAAAACAACACCACCCACCTTGCACTTATACACCATTGCCTAAATCTTTGGTGTCACTCTTTAATCAATTATACAAGGGTAAGGCTATTGATCTACCAAATATTCACCCTTTGTATCCTAATAGTTAAAAGCCTAAGTGGTATCAAGAGGACTTGTACTACTCTTACCATTGATTTAATGGTCATGAAATCTAATCCTGTATTAAATTTAAGAACAAGGTACATGATATGCTTGACAAGAATGGTCTTCAAATTAGTAATCCTCTTATGACCAACAATCAACAAATGAGAATATTCAAAGGTTTGTTACTTACACTTGAGGATTATATAGAGTAATCTCAGAAGGTGATTGAGATACATACAGTCCAACCACCTCATCAAAATGATCCATCATATCCACCCTGCTTAAAATGTCAACATCATACCTAGACTCCATTATCCGAGCCCATGTTGATCATTTTTCAAAATATGCAAGAAGGAAAAGAAATTGCTTTATCTAACATAGGCCTATCAGAACCAAACATGAGGATAACTTTTATCTCTATCCTAGCTAAGTATTATAGGGAGGATAACTTTTATATCTATCATTGAATAGATGGTCATGACTTTAATGATTGCTTTGCATTCAAAAATGTGATCCAAGATCTTATAGATGGGGATAATTTTTCCATAGATGACTTGCTTAACTTACCTTTACAAGATATATTTCAGACCACATCATCCTGTAGGAAACCCCAATATCAACTACAACCTTGTAAATCTAACAAGATATCTTGTTGATACATCAATTTTTTGATGACTACTGTAACCCTATTTCAAAAATTGTATGAGGCACATTCAATCACATCACTAGAGATAAAACCAAGAAAACCTAAACTTAGATCAAATAGTTAAAGCCTCTATTGTACCTATCATCATCTATCAAAACTGCTATGCGTTCAAGCATGTGGTGGAATATATGATAGAATAAAATGATCTTTGATCAAACAATTCATTCATTTCATCTCATAGAGACATTGGTATTGCACAAAATTATGTACCATAATAGGGAGGTTGGTTCCTATAACTCCTCCTAGCTAAGCCAATCACATCACATCCAAAATAGTACCTACTAGGGGTGTCCAAGGCATCACATCTTCCCCACCATCCACATAACAATCAATGATGTAATTTTTGGATTATGGAGGTATCACACATTCCCCACCTTCGCTAATCACCATACACTTTGGAGGTGCTTAAGGTACCGCACCTTCCACTTAAAAACAAAAGCCAAAAAAAATAGAGTTCCATAGGAACTTAAGCCCTTTGGTCAATTCACAAAAATATCCAAAGGCACTTAAGTCCTTTGGTCAATTCAAAAAATAATTAAAAATTAGAAATTAATCAAAAACAACCAAAAACATCAAAAAAATGCAAAACACAAAAACATTGCCTCATCAACCTCATTGCATTTCATCATGCATTTCTTATCATTACATTGATCTACGAGTTGCTTAGGCATATTCATTTATAACTTGTGCATTAGGATATCTTGTTCTTGCATTACCACACATAATCACCACACTTGTATGACTATCATAAGTCTTAATCAACCTTATCCACCATCATTATTTGTAGTTTTTCTTATGATATTTTGCTTATTAAGGGGTCTTTGTAGGATATGGTAGATATCAGATAAACATCAACAATTATGTTTAGATAGCCACTGAATATTTTATGATCACATTTTAGTTTTCAAAAGATCATAGGTAAAACCCCCACATCACAAACATCATATCATCCACATCCTATTTTGTCAGTAACTATGTTCTTCAACATAACCAATAATTTGTTATGGGTTTTCATTAGGATTTTTGGTCATTCAACTATTCCTAATTCTCCTTTCAGATTTTGTAGAAATCTATCTTAATTTTAGAAGGTAGGGTCTTAGAAATCTATCGTAATTTTAGATTATGGTATCTTACATATCTCAAAATTCCAAATGTAAAATTACACATTAAAATTTGGTTTTGAAACAAGGATGAACCTATAATGTAATCCTTGTTGCCTTAAGCAAAATGTGTCCTTGGCTCGTCCTACTATGTGCGTGGTCTAGGATACTTAGAATTAACAAAAGGACAAGCTCCCCCCTACCCAAAAGTAATCAAAACCCTTGCTCCATTAAAAAATGAGAAAATATCCCTAAAAAAAAGAAACAGTGGTTTTCATCACTCATAAAATCCCCTAGCTACTCCAATAAAAATAAAAATAAAATGAGCATGTCTAAAAAAAAAAAAAAATGGGGTAATGAGCTTTAATCCCTAGAATCCTTATTTATTCAGATACCATGTGAGGATCTCCATTACAACAATGGGTTGAATGAAACCCACTTGGAAATGGAGTAGCCTTATGCATGGCGATATGTGTGTCACATTATCAACATTATTTTGTATAGACCAATGTTAGCCTACAAATGAGCTAGATTTTGTTAGCTTGTATTGCTTAGTAGTCTAATCCAACTACATACAAAATTAGGCTAATTACAACCATGAGGTGATCCCCTTTACAATAATGGGTTGAATGAAACATGCCTAGAAATGGGGTAGTCTTATGCACCATCTTAATGAACATCACATGCACACATAGGAATATTGAATATATTGGTATTCCTAGTAGAGTTTTATCTTTCTAAGTCCTATATAGTTTGTATGCATATTTTTACTGGTCAACGAGGGTGTTTGAGTCTCATGAAAACCATGTTTTTCCCTCATAGCATCTTATTGGTCATCCATCCATCATCTACATTTTCATACATATGGTTGAAATTCAAATGTATGACTTTTGTAAAAAGGTTAACATTTTTATTAATGACTTTTATACATATGTGGTGCTTACATTTAGGTTGTTTTACATTTTAAATTCAACAACAAAAAAATATTCATCTCACATACATGCATAATCATCTTAGACAACTTGGAGAAATCAAGGTATCAAACTTTCCTCCAATAATAAATCAAACAATGAATCTCCTTGAGGATGTTCAAGGTATTACACCTTCCCCCAATCAATCACATAAACATCAATCAATTGCTAGGTTCAAAATGTTGCATCCTTTTAGGCAAAGGTTGTGTCCTTTACCTTGCATACATATCAATTATTAAATCAATTGGTAGGTTCAAAAGGTTACATCCTTTTTTCAAAGGTTGTGCCCTTTGCCTTGCATACATACCAATCATTAAATCAATTGCTAGGTTTAAAAGGTTGTGTTATTTTGTCAAATGTTGCACCCTTTGCCTTACATTCATATCAATCAAAACATCAACTACTAGGTTCAAAAGGCTATATCATATTGTCAAAGGTTACACCCTTTGTCTCAAATTTACCATCTATTCAAAAGGTTCCAAAGGCATGTAATCCCTTTGGTCATATCATCATCAAAATGTCCCAAAGGTATCTTAAGCCCTTTGGTCAAATCATCATAAAAAGGCCCCAAAGGTATCTTAAGACCTTTGGTCAAATCATAAATGGGTCAAAATCCAGGTTGTAATGGGGAATGAGATCTTAAAATTTTGTAATGGTCTTAGAAAATCCAAACTAAATCATCTTGGTCTAGCAACTCATCGCTTTCATCATTTCTCCTTTCCTCATAGACTCGTCACTTGAGGGGTTAGTCATTACATCACAAAATTCATAATCAAAATCAATAACAAAACACTCAATCATGCAAGTTGTATTCATTTAAGAATCATTGCCAAAGGCTATCATACACTTCTCTATTTATTGAGGCAAAAGTAAAAATTTCAATTAAATAAATTTTTGGTGTTTGTGCAACATGGAGGCTCATAGACCCATAGTGTCTCCCCATGACTGAAAAGTATGCCAAGGTCAAGTATATCTTAAATTCATAATACTAGCTAAAATATTTACAAAAATAAAGTTCCTCAACTTGTCAAAAGCAATGGTTTGAAAATTCATGCCCTTTCCATGATTGTGGCATCCACATTGATCATATTGGTGAACATCATCAACCCTCAATTTGATTATAGGTCATCTGTTTTTGTTCTACATTGTGTTTTTACACAATACATCCCAAAAAGGAGCATATGTAGAAACCTAAAACATATCATGTTGAGGATACTACCTATATGGACTCCCTGAAGGTATATGATCCACTTTGGATAGCCCTAGGGCTAAAACAGTGGTTTTCACCACTCAAAAAAATGACATTTTCCTTTGTAACCCTAAACTTCCTCCCAAGGTATGGCCTCCAGAGTTAGTCCTACCGAGGGATGACCCCTAGCCAAGGTCATCCTAATAAGGGAAAAACCCTAGTCAAGGTCATCCTACCAAGGTATAGCCCCTAGTTAAGGTTATATTACCCGGAGATAGTCGTGCTAGAAGTATAACAAAAAGAGATAGAACCCACATGCATGCTTGAGCCTAGATTAGTGCACACACTTGAGCCTAGAATAACATTGCGTAGGCCAAGATACCTAAGTGGTATTGCATGGTATTTTGGAGAAGAGAATGTAAGCCACCTCTCCCATGAAAAGGGGTTTTTCTAATAATTGTTTCTTTTTGAGGAATTTATATATTGGATTTCACACTCATTTGAAAGGATTCCAAGTTTTAGAGTTTTTAAGTTATAAAGTGCTATTGGAATTGAACCACAAATCCTCGATTTGTTTGCATTCTTCATCTTATTAGCATAGTTGCATTTTTTTTACATATTTACTCATCATGTTTCATTCATTTATCACTTTTACTTATCATTTCATCTACACATGCTATTAATATTTTTGTGTTCCTTGTGTGCATATTATAGATTTTGTGCAAGGAAGGAGGAACGCAAGATTTTGACATCATCACCCCTTGCAAAGGTCATGAAGAAACCCTTTGCAAGATGGTTTGTGGATGCAAGAAGACCTCAAAGTGCACCAGTTCCATTCTGAGAGGAAAATCAAATCCTCTTAGTTATCTATTGTATTGATTGTATCAAAATGGTGAACTCCCTCAAGGGGATGCAATTGTAACCATATTTTGAAATAACAAGTCATTATTAATACAAAATATATCAAATTTATTATCTCCTTGTTTTATCATAGTTTGTTACATTACATACTTTTGGTGTTAATTCATTTAGTGCTATCATTACTTGTTTATTGTGCACTAGATTTTGAGAATTTTAGTTGGTAGTCATTACACCACAAAATTCATAATAAAAATCAATAATAAAATACTCAATCATACAAGTCACATTAATTTAAAAATCATTTCCAGATACTACCCTACACTTCCCTATTTATTGGGTCAAAAGCAAAAATTTCAATTAAACAAATTCTTGGCATTCATGCAGCATGGAGGCTCATAGACCCATAGTGTCTCCCCATGACTGAAAAGTCTACCAAGGTCAAGTATACCTCAAAGTCATAATATTGGCTGAAAGGTTTACTAAAATAAAGTTCCTCAACTTGTCAAAAGTAATGGTTCAAAAATGCATACCCTTTTCATGATTAGGGCATCCAACATTGATCAGATTGATGAACATCATCAACCCTCAATTTTTACTCTACATTGTATTTTCACACAAAAAATCCCAAAAAGGGATATCTATAAACACCTAAAACATGTTATGTTGAGAAGATTACCTATATTGACTCCTCGAAGGCCATATGACCCACTTTGGGTAGACCTAGGGATAAAATAGTGGTTTCACCACTCAAACAAAGGATATTTCACTTGGAAACCTTGACCATCCCTCCAATTTATGGCCTCTATATGCTATCCTCCTGAGGTATGACTCCTATTCAAGGTTTTCCTAATGAGAAATGGCCCCTAGTCAAGGTCGTCCTACCAAGGGATGACCCCTAGTGAAGGTTGTCCTACCCCGAGACATTTATGCCAAAAGTGGAATAAAAAAGATAGAATCCATGAGTGCACTCGAGCCTAGATTAGTACACATTCTTGAGCCTAGATTAATATTGTGTAGGCCAAGATAGCCAAGTGGAATTGCATAGGATTTTGGATAAGAGCATGTAAGCCACCTCTCCCATGCAAAGGGTTTTTACCAATAATAGGTTCTTTTCAAGGAATCTATATATTGGCATTCACCCTCATTCGAAAGGATCCTAAGTT
This sequence comes from Wollemia nobilis, assembly GCA_028583015.1. Classification (NCBI taxonomy): domain Eukaryota; kingdom Viridiplantae; phylum Streptophyta; class Pinopsida; order Araucariales; family Araucariaceae; genus Wollemia; species Wollemia nobilis. Next base: position 209,985 of record JAQPPZ010001108.1, read on the forward strand.
TTAGAGATTTCAAGTGATGAAGTGCTACTAGAATTGAACCATAGACCCTAAATCTATTTGCATTCTTCATCATCTTAGCATAGTTGCATTTTGTTTTACATATCTACTCATCATGTTTTAGTCATCATGTTTTAGCATAGTTTTAGCATAGTTGCATTTTGCTATTAATATTTTTTGTTACTTATGTGCATATTATAGGTTTTGTGCAAGGAAGGAGGAATGCAAGAGTTTGACATCATCACCCCCTATGAAGGTTACAAAGTGCATTAGTTCTATTTTGAGATAAAAAAAACAAATCCTCTTAGTTATCTATTGTATTGAAACAGTGAACTCCCTGGAAGGGATACAATTATAACCATATTTTGAAAGAAAAAGTTATTATTAATACAAAATGGAACTAATATATTATCTCCTTGTTTTATCATTGTTTGTTACATTGCATGATTTTTGTGTTCATTCATTTAGTTCTATCATTATTCCATTATTGTGTATTTATTTTTGAGCATTTTAGTTGGTAGTCATTACATCACAAAATTCATAATCAAAATCAATAATAAAACACTCAATAATGCAAATTGCATTCATTTAAGAATAATTTCCAAAGGCTATCAGACACTTCCCTATTTATTAAGGCAAAATAAAAAAATTCAATTAAAAATATTCTTGGCAATCGTGCAGCATGGAGGCTCATAGGCCTATAGTGTCTCCCCATGGCTAAAAAATCTACCAAGGTTAAGTATACCTCAAAGTCATAATCCTAGCTGAAATATTTACTAAAATCAAGTTCCTCAACTTGTCAGAAGCAATGGTCCAAAAATGCATGTCATTTTCATGATTGGGACATCCAATATTGATCATATCAATGAACATCATCAACCCTCAATTTGACTAAAGATTATATATTTTTGCTTCATGTTGTGTTTTCACACAACTTAACCAAAAAAGGGTCATCTATAGATACCTATAACATATCATGTTGAGGAGACTACCTATATGGACTCCTTGAAGGACATATGACCCACTTTGGGTATCCCTAGGGCTAAAATAGTGGTTTTCACCATTCAAAAAAAAGATATTTACCTTTGCAACCATGATCATCCCTCCAAGGGATGGCCTCTAGAGGTTTTTCTACTGAGGGTTAGCCCCTATTCAAGATCATCCTACTGAGGTATGACCCCTAGTCAAGATCATCCTACCTAGGGATGGTCCCTAGTCAAGGAACCTGATTTATTATATCCCTATTTTATCATAGTTTGTTACATTGCATGTTTTTTGTGTCCATTCATTTAGTTCTATCATTATTCCTTTATTGTGCACTAGTTTTTGAGAATTTCAATGTTCATTCGTAAGTGGTATCATGATTTTCATTCTAAAGAAAAAAATCTATGATTAACCTAATGACTCGGGCATTGGGTCCATCAAATATTCATTTGGATTGGAGTTTTGATAAGAACAGAAAGTTTTCTTTTATGTTTCCCTAACAAAGGGGGGGATTAATATTATCTTTGGCAAAGGTTCTTAGAAAACCACAATTTTTCAATATTGAGTATTTGATTTTGATCATGTGTAAAGTGACTTTAGTTGAGATGTCTACACCCTCAAATGATAATGTGATGAGAGGTGAAAATGAAGTAGTGATAAAATGCTTGACAAAGAGATTGTTGATGTGAAATAAATGGTAAAATTACAAAAATATAGAATAAAATGAGAAATTTGCATGGGGTGAAGGTGAAAAACAACATATGAGGCCAAGAGGTAGGTTGTGGAGTGGATTGGACTCAATTGCATGGTACCATATAACTCTCTAGGGTTGTAGTGTACCATGCGACCATGTGATGTAGCCATAAAAGGTGCAATCAGGAGGCACACACTTCATTTACAAGGTGCTACCAAGATTTATCATGAAGGAAAATATGGTTGAGAGTGCAGTTTAAGGACATGGCAAAGAGCAAGTGGTGCTAGGAAGTGGACCTCAAAACCTGCACAAAACAAAAAAAAAAAGTATATGTAGAAATGTGTATATGGAAAAGTGAAAGTGCATTGATGTGTGTTTGTATGTGTGGAATATTTTTTTGTTTTTTAAAGTGAACACACATTTTTGAATATGCATTGGAACGTGTGCCTGTAGGGTTTTGTGTAATATTTTTGCATGCTATGTGATGATTGGGCATAAAATTTTTCCATGGGAGGGCTAAATAGGGAAATGGGTATCTAAAAAATCCTAAATTTGCATGGTCATAGGGTACCTTGCGACTATACAACTAACTATAATTTTGCATTATTTATTTATGACATTATAATTTGTGATTGAAATACCACTAGAGGGAGATACATCATAAATTAGATAAATACATGAATGCTTATGTGTGTGAATTGTTTACTAACAAAAAATACCATGTGAAACAGGTGTAGGAGATTGATTTGAGGCACCAGTTCCATCCTTTGTTGGATGATTTAAAGGAAAGGTTGGGTGTCATTGATAATTAGTGGTTGCAATATGTAAGGTTGTATGGAGTGGTGGAGATGCACATGATTCACTATGATTATGTGTATGTGGAGGCACTATATGAGTGGTGGGATCCGGATCATAACACTTTCCATATATCAATAGGGAAGATGATGATTACTCTTGAGGATGTATTTTGGATATACAAATTGCCTATGGAGGGGTTGATGGTAATTGATGTAGGATGGGGTCAGTGATAGGTGATGTTGCAGTGATTTTTGGGTGGCATATTGGAGGAGGTGAGAGTGCATAGTGGAGTGGATTATGAGAATTGCTGGTATGATAGGATGATCTCCTTGAGATACTACATGGTCATGATGGTGATAGACAACTATTTGGTTCTCAATGTGTTGGGTTATTTATTTCCATGGAGGTTTATGGGAGTTATTTGTGACATGGTAGAGCATGGTCATCAATTTTCCTAGGTACCCACCTTATTGGTGCAGACCTATAAGGAGTTGCATGGAGTTTGATAGGTGGGGAAACAGACGTTGTGAGTGGGTTTGTTCATATAGATATGGGGATGGGAGAATATCATGACAGGGAGACCAAAGGACCTACCCTATAGGGTTCATGATATTTTGGGACCAGATATGTCCAATGCCTTACTATTGAGGATAAACATGGAGGTGCGATTACACAAGTTGTACGAGGGGTAGGCTCTCCATTATAGAGAGGAATTTAGCATGTTGAGGTGGTAGTACATTATCTTACGACCATGGATAGGGTTACCAAACTAGGTGAGATATGACATGATCTTAGTTGAGTGAGATCAAGACTATGGGTGACTGATTGGGAGGTAGCCCAGATTGAGTGGTTTCTATTCAATCGAGTATAATGGTAGTTTGGATTAAAATAATAGGTACCTAAGGCACCTGTTGTGATCTATCGAGTGAAGGATGATCCTAGGTGATGACCAAAGGTGGAGCATCTTAATCCTATAGTGGATATAGCCATAGATAATTCATATGTGGATGATTTAGGGACTATGGCAAGATATACCACATGGTTGGATACTTAGACCTAGGATTCAAGAGTAGGTATGGTTGATAGATACGCATAGGCTACTATGGTTTGGATAGGTGGAGGTTTGGGGTGGATTTATGTAGATGCTATGGGTGAAGTAGGGATTTCAAGTGGACCTATTGATGTAGGGGTGAGTAGTCATCATTAGACCCATATGGGGCCTATCAATATGATGGATTATGGGGGTAGTGAGGACAAGAGCAATGTGGAGATTATAAACCAAGTGTGGTAGTGTGTGGAGAGGATAGGGGCTCCCATGGAGGTATGGGAGAAGCTAATGGTGATCTCAGAGGGGAGTGGGGATCCATATATAGGAGAGATAGATTTTACTATGTGTGTGTGTAACATGATGCATACAAATGAGGATATGCACATGTTGCAAGATAGAGTATGTCAATTGGAGGTATAGATGATGTAGGGGGAGATGATGTGGGTTCATAAGCAAGTCACATTGATACTAGAGAGAGAAAAAACTATGGTGGGCCATTTAGAGGTAGATCAAGAGGTGGAGAGAGTTAGGACTCACATGCAATCCATGGAGGCAAATATAGTGTGATTGCAAGAGGAGGTTACATAGGAGAGATTCCAAATAGAGAATATGTTGGCAAATATAGCTCAAAATTAAGAGGAGGCTACCCATGAGAGGGTTCAAAGGGAGGTCATGATGGTTGAAATTGATGGGATGTGCCAGACAAAGGATTTCCTAGAGGGATTATACTAGAAGGAGGTGTAGAAGGTACATAGACTATGAGTACATTTAGCAATTCATGGGATTAATGTCCTAGAATATTTAGAGTTTGGATCCTAATCCCATCAGAGTAGGAGTGCATAGTTTTTGAGACAACCACAGGCAAGCAAGATTACCGAGGCTAGAACAACGAAGTATGATCAAGTAGATTTGATTCTCCTACTTCATGAGAGTGGAGTGGAGAGACTCATGGTGAGGCATAGAGCTAATATAGCTTGCACTATATTGTATTATATTTTTTTCTATTTTTGGTGTGGCGAGAGAGCCACCAATTGTGTATATGATAGTCGAGTGAGGTGAGGTATAACATTGTGTAGATGCTTTATAGCCTACGAGTATTATGATTATGAACATTATATTCATTTTTATATGATATATACATGATGATTTTGTGTGATTATTTACAATGTGTATAATGAATATGATATGATTAATGTGTATGTATGTGAATGATGTGTGTGATTTTGAGATACATGTGATCGCGTATTGATGATATTAATTGATGCATGATAAATCATAGGTAGAAAAAACCTAAGTGATGATTACTATGTATGTGGCGATGTAAAAGTGTATGCATATGCGAGATGTAGAATCTTAGCAAGAGGGATGGCTATCCACCTTTCATGTAGACTATCTCGAGTGTTGTGATTAATCAAAATTAATGACTAGTCGCATTAACTACTAACCATGATATACAAGGAAACATGAAGTGTATAAATGGATGATAATATACAATATATATGTAGTGAAAATTTAAAGGATGGGTGGAATATGCAGTGAATGAGAGTATATAAATATCATGAAGAGACAATTGTTATAGGTAAAATTAGTGGTGATGTTGTTCTTCCCTAATTCTCAAGCATGGTGGATGTTTAAAAGAGTTTCTAAACACTCAAAAAAAATAATTCAAAGAATCAAAATTATCTATTACACAATCAATATTCTATAGACATCTTGACTATCCTAATTGAGATTAAGTCTATCATGGACCTATGTGTGCACAAGATGTTCATTTATCCATTTTGAGGAAGGTTGGACTAACTTATTTTAAACCTAGCCAATTTATTTGGCTTATCCACAAGTGCATAGTGATCTATGCAAGATAATGACACTAATGTGATATATGTGTTGCCACTTGTAAGGCTATTCCACTTCTAGGTAGGCTCTTGAAGCCTATTGTGGACGATGTAAATTACCTCGTGATATTATTTTGACTTAAGGACCTCTAGTATTCAAGTGGGTGGTGGTACTCTTGAGGCTTTTCCTTTTTTTTTCCACCCCATTTCCTTTTGATTCTCTTTTTTTTGTTTTATTTGTGTTTCTTTTTGTGGGAGTTTGCTTTTGTTTTCTACCCCTTTCGTTGTTTAATTTTTATTGTCACTTTGTTTATTCCTAGGTTTATTTTAATAATGCAAATGATAGGATGAGCAGGGGAAACTATTCACTTTATGGCAAAGCCTATGAAAGGTGTTGTCTTCCCTATAATCAAAATTTTAATATGTGAAATTTATGAGTGGTCCATGAATGAACTCAATTTAACTAGGGGTAGTATTGAAATCCTATATAATTTGATGGCATTCGATATAGGTTGACTATACTGACTATGAATGGTTGAGCAACATAAAATCTTCCTATTGCCATGTAAGTAAGAGTAGGATCGGACACCACGACAATCATGCTAACAAACATGTGTTTAAATCTACAAAGCAGGGCTATATACACGTGATGCATAGATTATGTATAAGAAATATATGGACATGAATATGAAAAATGTGTATAATATGATATGCACAAGAGGACATGACACAACAAAATAACTTATTTTTGAGGAAAGTCAAGAAAGTGAGATAAAAAACGCAAGGTCGTGTATCCCCATATTGTTTTCAATGTAAATGACCTAATATAAGAAATGTATATGGATACATATGTTGAGTGAAATGAATTCCAATGTGTGGCAATAGCAATCATGAGTGATGTGTGTGAATGTGTGTGAAAGAGTGATGTGATGATGAGTGGGTGAATAAGAAATATGAATAGGAGGCCCTGACGATGGAGTAGGTGAAGAATAGGGGAAATGGAGACTGGTGAGAAATTAAAAGAAGATAATGGGGACGAAATGGAGGAATAAATTAGTAAGAAAAATAAATAATAAAGTAAGGAGAGGATAAGAAGGTCAAACCAAGTCAAAAGTATGTAGTCGCTCATAACATGACCATACAATAACAACATCGTTCGAAAAAGAGGAAAGGAAAGAGAAGAGAAGGAAATAATACAAAATCAAAGGTATGTACTCACTCATAGCGTGACCATACACAATTGACAAGGTTCTATACAAAAATATAGAAAATAAAGGAATTAGGAATAGAAAATGGAAATATCCTCCAATTGTGAAAGAGGAGGTGGTAGGAAATGAAGTTCGTAATCTATGGAAGATGTGATAGAGAGATATGAAAACTCCCCCTAGTTTTGGAATATGTAGTTAGGAGGAGATAAAACTCTCCCAAGTGTGAAATATGGGTTGGGATAAAAGGGGAAAACCACTCCCTCAATCATATGATTGGTGTGATGATGTAGAAGTGATGATAGAAAGCAAGTGGCTAGAAAGAGGAATAGGAAGAGAAAAATTGAAAGGAAATTTTGGAATGGGAGAAAATGATGAGAAGAAAGAAAGAAATATGAGTAAAAGTACCATTCATAGGTACGTAGTCACTCAAAGTGTGACCATACAGCCATGATAGAAACCATGGGAAATATAGAGAAGAAAAAAAAATGAAGTGAAAAGGAAGAAGAAAATTGTAGAAAAGAAAGGTATGATGAGTATAACAAAGCAAGACAAAATGCTAAGTTGGTGTAGGATGTTGTCATAGAGGTTGTGAATGGCTAGTTGTAAGATCAGTGTGGCTAACATCTTCATAAGAAGTGTAGCCATGGATAGGATGAACTTGGTGAGTGTAGACACTAAAATCATGTAAATCAGATAATACTATTGTGAGCCACTCAAGGGTTAATTATGGCTACCAACCACTTTTGGTAGGGTTTACCCCACTTTTTGGAGGTTTTGGGCCCTATAGCCATGGTTGTACCACCCAGGGATGGCCATCAACAGTTGTCCTTGGGTGGTACGGCCATGAACTAGACCCCCAAAAAGTCAAAGGGCGAGACAAATGGAAATCAATTACTACCATTTATCCCACCCAATAACCCAAAATTTATTGGGAGGCTATCATAAACATCAAGATCTGCAAATTGGATGCACCAAATGGAAGACATATTCTCTCCTATGCATGGCAAGGGAATGGACAAGTGGCAACACTTACCCTACATGCCAGATTTTTCCCCTTTGCACATTTTCCCTATTTTAGCTATAAATTGAGGTACTCACACCCAATTTTATAGGAATAAAATACCAATAATTTCTCATGAAATGCTTCTCATATTTGTCCTCAATATTTGCCCAAGTATTTTCCTTGAAAACCTCTTCATTCAAAGGTGCTTTCAAGGGCATCCCAAAATACACTAAATCGATTACAAAACCAATAAATTTTGAGATTTAGTTTCCCAAATTCAATGACAAGACTCCTAGGAGGTTTATTGACCAAATCCAAGTGGAATTGGTGGTAAAAACCACCCTAGTTTGTGGTCGGCCCCCATAGGAATGGTTAGCAGGTATTATTGGAACTCCTAGGGATGGAACTAAAATGGCCCACAATTTTGGTCTAATTTATGTGTAGATCATTTCTATAGTATTATAATATCATCATATCCAAATTTGGTAAAGTTTTGAGTAGACTTGATGGGTCAATTAGTATATTCATGATCGTAGGCTTACTTGTTCCTACCAGGAACAACCGCAAAGTTTTTCTAACAATTTCACTATTATTTCTACTTAGATCCTTCCAAAATCATATATCAAAAATCATATTAAAATTTCAATTCATTTGGAGTCATTTAGAATAGTCACAAATTAATTTTATTTTCATAGATGCATATTTTCTATGGTTTTCCTAGTTTTTATCACTAAACACATATGCTATTAACATCATTCAATATCTTGTGTGTAGGTGCAGGTATTATAGGCATGAGGGAGGAGCTAAGAGGTATATTAGAAGAAGCCCAAGATTAGCTCTCAAGTGTGGGTTGTAATAAGAACATTGAAACATGCCATTAAGCTTAAGGAGGGATTCATTCCCTTGTAATTTGTAATATGAATGTATCAAAATGATAAGCCCTCAAAGGGGATGTATTGTAACCTTTTGGAATTGATGAATTAATAAATACAAGGATAAATTCCCCCTCTTTTACTGTAAATTATTCATCATCTCAAATAGTTTACATCTTTTGCATCTTTCCTTCACATTTTTGCTTGGAAAAAATAGATATAATTTCATTTTCAATATACATTTAAGGTGTGCTACTTTTTGCGCTTCTCCAGTGGTGATCATAGTGGGACCCTTATCCCTTGTTCCCTTTTATTTTTGTCATTTTTGACCTCCATTTTGTGTTTTGTGTGTTGCAGATTCTGGACATTTTGACTAGGAACAAGTGTAAAATTCCTAATTAGAACTACTAGGGATGACCATTGTAAACATCACTACCAAGGATGGCCTCAAAATTTGCAATCGTACCACCTAGGGACAACCACAATACCTGGGGGTTTCTTTAGAAATTTCCAGAAACAACGATTTTAATAACATAAAAGGTAATCTTCCAAACCTTCAATTTACATCTAGGTTGTTTCAAAAGGCTTAAATTGTTGTTTTTCTTATATTTTGTGTGCATTTGAAAGTTAGATTTCATATTTCTAATTTTTTCATTAACAAAATCAAAGAAAAATAGGAAAAATAACAGCCTTTCAAAATGCATTTGTTTGGTTTGCTTGCGTGTGACCTACCTAAGGGTTAGGTTTTCATATAGTTTATTAATTTGGTAGTTTCCTTTTATATATATGCTTATGATTCTGAAAGTAAAATGCAATTTCATGCATTTAATAAACAATCATTGAATGCTATCTTGTTTTATTTCAATCATTTTACAAGGAATCACACACATCACACTTCTTTTTAATGTTAGTGAGTTGGAATTCATCCTCAACCACTGATAAAGTTCAACGATAGTGGGTTTCATCTCCATCCATTGGCTCAAATCCCATGCACCCTATTTTTGGCCAAAGTCAGCTCCAAGATCCGATGGAGCTTGAATAATTTACATGTATTCCTCTTCGAAGGGTATAAAACTAACCAAGTAAGTACTAGGTGAATACTGATATGACCTATGCTCCCTAATCAGGTATGGATTTCATCTCCATGCTTTGGTTGGTTCATGTTATCAAAATTTCATTTTCGGTTGTCGAGCTACGAATATATAGGTAAAAACCTTTAAACAATTGAGAATTACATCAACATTCAGAAACACGTGAAAGAGATTCTTTAAAAAAGAAAAAAATTTGAAACACATCAAATAGTTTAGGAACACATAATATTTAAAAGAGATAATCATTTGTATTCTTCCATTTTTCTATTGGTTGTGTTTGAATTTATAGAAATTGTAAAGGAGATAATCACATAGATATTTAGAGTAAATAGCTATGGTATATACCCATAGCCAAGCCCACTTAAGGGTGGAAGTTACAGGGAGTAGGCAAGAGGATATAGAACATCTTCATTTTGATCCCAAGGACATGGTTATACCTCCTTGGTGGCCACCTACTCTTCCAAATTTTTGAGTGGTAGATTAATGGATGGTTAGTCCTAGAGTGTTAGAAAGGGGACCTAGCCTACAAGGGACTCCTACACGGGGTACCCCCAGAGATTATAGTCCCAATATAGGAAATCATTCCCCAAGTATAGATAATTCCAACACCTTCTTTCAAGAAAGGCAACCACACAATGAGGTGCCTACACATAGAGCAATACCATGCATTCATGTGTATGCTCATTCTACTCCACATGTTAGTGTGCAAGAGCAAGATCATACACCTAGGGTAGGGTTAAATTATCACCTTATGCTTTCAAATCACCCTTCCCCAAGGTACCAAAACTTAGATGAGTATGATACTCATCATAGTGTGCGGGCCAATTCTGTCCTACCATTCCTTATTTATGAGGGAAGACTTGAGTGTTGTGGCCGCTCCACAACGTACCCCAAAAATTGGGGATTCACCTTTTTGGTTTGAAAGTTTGATGTTTGCAATTTTTTTTAAGGGTCTATTCCTTCGTTTCGTCATGGGTTTTGCAATTGTTGTCGGTTCTTGTCGACAATATTTTATTGTCGATGACTTTTTTTTGTCGATGATATTTTATTGTCAACAACTTTTTCTTGTTGACAACTTTTGTCATCATTTTCTTGTCGATGACATTTTCTTTTCAACGATATTTTATTGTCGACGTTTGTTTTTTTATTGTTGTCGATGACTTTTTGTCATCATTTTTGTTGTCGACAACTTTTATCGTCATTTTTGTTTATGACAACTTTATCATCATTTTTTTGTTTTTAGCAAGTTTATTGTCGAGTGTTGGTGTTTCTTGTCATGGGTGGTTCAGATAATGAAAACAATAAAAATAATAATAATAAAAATAAATTTGTTTATATATATTCTTAAAATTTAAAATAAATAAATTAGAGGATTTTTCGTCATTTGAACTTCACTTTAATGGTGGTCATCGTGTTGATTTCTAATATGTTAATTTAGTCTTTGCAGGTAGAAGGAGCTCGTTTTGTTCAAGACGTGGTAGAGGTTGAATCAAGCGAACGACAACCGCGTCTAGGTGAACAGGTTTTGAAATGAACCCTATGATAGTGTGGCATCTACGACATAAGAGGAGGACACTTGGCACTCCCAGACAGGACATAACTTCTTCCCTGTGTAGACTCGACAACACGACTGATGATGCAGTGCTCATTGAAGATGAGCTCAAGGTCACCATGAAGCGGAGAGGGCTCGAGGAATTATGAGATGCAGAGCTCCGTAGTGACCGGATTATAGACGCACTCATGTGATACCCCAAAACGGATGGAGCATACCGATATCACGTGGATGGACAGCAGCGTAAGCATGGAGTCCAACCAACAAACAGAGGATATCTCCCATATTTGGATGCTGAAGGGTTTTATGTTACGTCATATCATGGATGTTGAAGACAGAGTCTCGACATGAACTGGGTATTATGGGGGAGTCTCGACATATTATGTGGAGTTTGATTTCCAGGTTGGAGCACATAAAAAAAGTTTCATTTATAAGGCATCCACGTGGGACAACCCCCATTGGATAAGATGTTATATGTTTGAGTAGTTAGACATGCGAGTTTTAAGATGCACTTCCCCATAGCACAACGACAACCATGGAGGTGGCCTGTCCGATAGAAGTATCATGAGAGTAACGATGTGGTAATAGTGTGGATTTACGCAGGTGGAGTTGAGATATGTTGGAATTTTGCTTCACTTTAATACACATTCTCCTTCTTCTCGACGCTGAGGTGAGGATGATTGGAGGGCGTGTTACTACAACACTTCTGTTTTGCTATCCCAGATGAGGGTAAACAGAGTACTACCCCATAAAATGCTACACTGTGCCCATAAGATACGTCATTGGAGGAGCAGAGCAGCAAGTGATTTGGACCGAACGGTGCCATGACAGAATGACTCGAATTTGGTGGCCAACGCAAGATTGGATGCGTAGACTTAGAACGGAAATAGTTGTTCAGGTCTTCTTCGATGAGCTGTCATGACATAAGTGCAGGAGCGTACAGGACCATGAACTCACAGGATACATTCTGGGTGCATGAGAGAAATGATCGTCGGGATACCTTATCCTCTCATCGAATTTTATTAAAATATGATTATGTATGCTTGAGAATAGAGAAGGTCAGGACAGGGTCAAAATAAAAAAATAAAAAAAAATAATAATAAAAAAGAGGCTTCACACCGAGTTTTTGTCCATGACGAATAGAGGAGGAGAGCTCTGCGGGAGTAAAAGTGATGCAGTGAAGGCCAGATTCGGCTCTGAAGATCGAATGTTAAATAGCCAAACGACATCTCACCATGATAATGACAAAAGAGTGTGGCATTGTTTCTTGCAGCGACATCGATTGCACAAGTATGAAGGTGGCATTATTTTATGGTTCACGAAAGTTATAGATTGGCTGCCAGGAAAAATGTCCAAGATATTCAATGACTGCCATCCGAAAGGTTGTGGGACTACTAGTAAACAATGGTGGTGTCGGTTAAAATCCTCGCCCAAGAGGATGTGGAAGCAGCATCCAAATACTACGAAGGCAACCATATCCAGCGGTAGTTGGGATTCAACTTCTTCAACAGTGGTTGAAAAAAAGCCAATCGACGGACAGTTCATATGCCTTGAAGATGTGGACCGGGCCCGCCTAGTAATGCTGCAGTGCACACCCACCACCTGCCAGATAAAACAATGACTAAAAGAATGATTTTTGTTGATGTGGCAAGTGAAGTAACAATAACATGATCAGTCATTGGGTCTACTACTGTAACAGATGAAACGGGTGAAGGTCTGTGCTTTGCATTCATTCGACGGCAAAGAGGACTGTTACTATCCACCAGTGTTTCCCTCTTGTTCCTGTCAATGGTGGAAGGTACTGTCAACACCACAACCAGGTGTTGCCACACCAAAAACGTTAGGCATGGTATAAGGACCATCAAACAAATGCTTTAATGTGATGATTATGGCTAAATAAAGGTGTTCGGTATGTCAAAGATCCAAAGGTCCATTAGAGGCACATTTTTTTTATGGTTTTTTTTTATATTAAGATTGTGGCTAATACACGCGTTGAGGGGATAAATGTTCAGGCAAAACATTTCTACTCCAAGCCAAAGGATGGAAACTAAATGTGAAGGGACATAATGCAAATTTTAAATACGTCATTGAAAGAGGAATAAGGGGTTGGAAACTTCTAAAACAGAGTTGCAGAGCTGAGGGCAAGAGGCCATTCTGGACCTGCTTTGGATTGTTTTTCTTCCACTTTTTCTGGTTTTGGAGAACCAGATTTCTGCCATGTACAAGGACATATTTTTAATGCAGATAGTTTTTCAGAAAGTTGCATCTTATGGACAAGAAAGGAGGAGTCATTTTCTGCATGCAAGATTAAATGTCTATTTTTTTCCCTTTTCAGATTTTAGGCTTGTAAATGGAGTTTATGCAAGTTTCTTGATTGCTTCATGTGAATGCTTAAATCTGAAAACCTCATTTAAACCCTAGGAGCCAACACTTAGCTTATCCGGATTGTGCTTGTTTTGCAAGTCCAATAGGTTAGGTTGCATGCATGAAAACCTCACATCTTCGGTTTTGCCGGAATAAGATAGCATCAAACTGAATGTATCATGTGTTTCATTTTCTGCATTTCATTTTCATTTTTCTGCATTTTATTTTTCCAGAAATTTTAATTTTTTGTTTTAATATTCAAGCATTAAAATAAACATTAAAAAAATTTCAAAATCCAAAAACAATTTCACCATTGCGTAGGTTATACTTCATACTTCCAATACGCACTTTGAAATTTCATTTTCGGAGTTGTTTAGTATTTTTAAAAATTCATCGAAGTTGCTGTTTTATTACAGATTTTGAAAAATCCGAAAATAGAAAATTTCCATTTTTGGGCCGAATTTCATTTTTTCAGTTTCATGCTTCATTCATGAGCCTATGATGACATTCCCTTCATGAAAATTCTAATTTCAACGAAGGAGTCGTGTTTTATGGCACTTTGCAAATTACCATTTTGGGAGCAATCAAAGCACTAAATTATTCGTCTTGATGAAAATCTGATTTCATTTAAGAAGGATAATTAAAGTGACATTTTGAAGCTACATTTGAAGACCCTATTCATCATTGAGGATTTAATGCAAGATAAAATCTATTTTAAAACCCTCAAGATAAAAGGAATTAAGGCACTACATCGTGGTCATATGAGGGCCAACTCACATTTGCTTTATTTTGGTTCAATGAACAATCACTAAAGTTTCATGGTAAAATAAACCAACATTGCCCCTTGTTTACAGTTACTTGCAATCACTAAGGTGTTCCAAGCATTTAAATTGAATATCTTTATTTGAGATTACTAATACACATATGCAAATGCTAATATAGCGGAGACCTTGGAGAAGTTGTTTGTTTAACTTCTTTGCAAGAGGGGATTTGGAACCCAAATCCTAAGGGAGAGTGTACTTTCACAATTGGGTGAAAATACAACTCAACATTTTGGCGCTAGAAGGAGGGCCTGAATTGGTTTATTTCAGTGTGATTTAAATGCTATAGGGATTTAAATGTTGAATATTTCATGCCCTATTGATTATTATCTTTAGCCCTCTTTTAACAATACAACCTTGTAGTGTTAAAAGGAGGACATGAATTGCTATGCATTGTTCTAACGCTTTTGATTGTTCATACAGGAATAATGTGTTTTGATTTGATTTTGAAAAATTTTGGTCTTGACTAACGAGGTTGTCTCCATGCAATTACTTTCATTTGATTTTAATGGATACATCTCTTGGTTGATGCTAACATGATTATTCATACGTTACATGTTTGATATTTGCTAGTCATTTCATGCTTATTTGTAAGGAATTATTTTGTCTAAAATGTATTTGTTGTCGGTATTATGCTCTTCACTTGCATGTAATGCGATCTTGTGAATCAGAAAGCCTACAACACTAGGAGTATGCTCTTCACTTGCGCATATGCGATCTGGTGAATCAGAAACTAATTTACATTTTTAGAATATTTCTTTTTCATGGTTCCTTCTTTTATTCAGGACTAACAAATTGGTTTTGAAGTTATTCTTTGAGTTTCATTAATGGCTACAAGCTACGGGAACGTGGTATGGGATACATGTTAATCCTTTGAACATTAGTGGAGATTCTCATGATTTACCCAAGAACGTAGAAAAATGTTTGCCCAAATTTAAACACAATGGTCCAACATTAGCCGAGGAACATATTCAAGCCTATGTGGATATCCTAGTTAGATGGAATGTCGAACATGAGGATGTGGCATGTAGAATGTTTCCTGGAACCCTAGATGAGGTGGCATATGATTGGTACATCAATTTACCCACTGGTTCTATTACATCTTGGACTCAATTGAAAGATGATTTTATCAATCAATTTAGGTTGCTCATTGATCCTCTCATGATATATCAACAATTTACTTCTTGCAAAAGAGAACCTAATGAGCCAGTGAGAAGTTTCAACTTGAGGTTTCGAAAGCTTTATGCGAGATTAATTTCTCCCTATACTATTGAGGAAAGTGGTGCTCTTCAAATATACTTTCGAGCATTGGATCCATTGTTTGCCATATTTGTTAGGATGAATCCCTTGGTTACTGATCTTGCATCGGCCTACACAGAAGCTATGATTGTAGATCAACAATTGAGGCCACAAGGTTATGGAATGGAGCAAACAACTATGGTAGGACAACTAGGGGCTTGCAATCAAACCTCGATGGTAAATCAAGCGTGGGCACCACAAAATTTGATATCAAATGTTTTTCCCTACAATCGACTTCATCCTACCATACCAACTTATGCTCCCACATGCGCTTATACAAGTACTTCCATCCATCCAACTATGCCTCAATTAGAGAATCATGTGGTCACTCATGGAACCATTGCAACAAATGTTCAAGCTTTGTCCGTGGATATCAATCCAACTAATCCTACTACTTCTACCACTCAACCCAAAGAGTTCGTATCGGAAGTAAAAGAGCAAAAGAAAGTGGTTAAGAAGGTATGTAGGCATGTTCTACCACAAAAATGAGCACATCAATGTATGCATCCATCATCCTAGGAAGAAAATTCATAAGCCACCCTAATGTTCTTCTTTACCTCCCCAAAAAAAATTTGGTTGAAGTAAATACCTATTCGAAATGTCTTGAAGAGCATGAAGATTTTGGAGAAGAAATTCTATGGATGGGTAACAAGAAGTTGGAATCAAATGATCACCATCTTGTTTTGGAAAAGAAATATCTAGAATCATTACCCAAAAAGGAGGATTTGGATGAACAAACTTATGTGGATATGATTTGGTCAGATGTACTTGCAAAGGATTGGAGCAACTATATGACACGGAATTCAAAAATTGATCCCATTATAGAAGCTCCTAAGTCATCACAAGTGGCTGAAAATGAATTTGAAAGAAAATCAACAAATGAAGTTGAAGACATAATCGAATTTCACCACTTGTTCTCGAAAGACACTTTGGATGATGTTCTCGAAAGTGATGACCAAGAGGATCCACACCTTCCAAATTGTGATAAAATTGAATCATGGGTTACAAATTTGGATTATGATAGCTTTACCAATTTGAATTCAAGAGATAACCCACTTTTGGAAATAACTGAACCATCTAAGGAAGGTGAAGATGAATTGGATGAGAAACATGTTGATGAATCGAGAAGATGAAGAAGAAGTACTTGAGCATCACAACTTGAACTTGGAAGATGATTACTATGATTCATGGAAGAAATGGGAAGAATATTATCAATCTAAATCTTCTAATAAACTTGTTGTGTCAATTAATATGCAGGATAACTCAATTGCTTCCTCACATGAGGATACTATAAATCCTGTACAATTTGAGAAAGTTTTGGAAGAGGAATTCGAATCTCATCAAATTTTGGAACATGATAAGGATTCTACAACCATGAATCAAGAAAGAGAGTCATTTGCTTTAGATTCCTTTGAAGGAAAAGAAATTGAAAATCTTGATCCACTTACTTGTGCTACAATGACTATGCCATTTCAAAATGAGAAAATTACAAAACCTAAATCATTTGGGTTTGATATCATTGATGATCCAATTGAAAATCTCACGTTACCCAAAACAACCCAAGTGATTGATCATGGAAATGTGTTAGTTAACCCACCCCTAGATAGACAAGACTTATGGTTTGAAAGGGATGGACATGTTTTCAATTGGGTACCTAAGTTTGGTGCCTTTGATAAACAAGTCATGGAGAAAGAACAAGTGCTACATGATGATGAATGTCATGAGAGAAAAGAGGAATTTTCAAATCCTCTTCAAGTAAGGTTAAATGAAAACATGCCAAAGGTAAAATCTCACCTTTTTGGTTTCACCATGCAAAATTCGAATGAAGGTTTGCCTAATGAATGGTTTGATTCAAATATTATTAATGTTATGGCTTTATTGAATAAAAATGAAAGCTTATTTCTACACCATGAATCAAAGTGCGGAATGGACATCTTAAAGAATAGACATAAAAGAATTGAATATCAATCATTGTCTAATCAATTTGAAAACTTGAAACTCCACCATAGGATTATTAATGAAACTAAATCAAATTGGTATGGTGAGAGGGGCAAGTTGAAGTTTGTTTCTTTGTTTGGTTTGATCTTGTTTTTGTTGGATTCCTACAAAACTTGGTATGCGTATCACGTCATATGTCTTTTAAAGAATTCTAATCAGGTTTGGGATCCAGGAAAATGATAATCCAAACTTTGCACCATCTTGTATTATATTGTACATTTGTATATACTTTTGGTGTTCGTGTTTTGGTTTTGGATTGGATCTCATTTTGGTTTTAAGTTTTGTGTGTTGGTCCTTTGGACACTTTTGGTTTGTCTTGAAAAAAAAAAAAAAGCGAGATGTCAACTTATGTCCTTATGAATGTTGACTAAGACTAAGAGAATATGAAACATCGGAATTGTATTGCAGAAAGCTCCACGAGTATCGCAAACACATTAAAGAATATCGTTTGGAACTTGTGATGCATGAAGTTGTCAGTTTTACAAATTATGGCAAAGTAGGTGGTATACTCCATCCGCATTTCAAAAAGAGCAATGCATTCACCCATATCTCATGTTACATTCCACATTGCATATACATTTCATCTCAATTGCATCTACATTTCAAATACAATCATTGAAAAGGTGTCGAATCCTCTTAGGGTTATTACATAACATATATTAAAAGGATCCTAAGGTTGGGAACTGATGCCCGAACTATCTTGAACCAAACACGTTCTACACATATTAAAGAGGATCTTGAGCAAAATGGTCAAAACCATACTTGGAAGAAAAGGTGAGGCGAAAGGAGTATTTCGTGTCTGTCCTATCATGCAACATAATCCTTAAAACAGTGGTTTTTACCACTCCCATAGTGCTTAAAGCCTAAAATCAGAGTAGTAAGGATAGGGTTAAATCCCCATCGAACTTAGGTTGAGGATCCAACTCCCCAAAGCTCTGATTTGACCTTCATGGAGTAGTAAGGATAGGGTCTAATTCTCATCTCGCTTAGGTTGAGAATCCGATTCCCCAAAGCTTCTATTTTGCCTCCATCACGCTTTAAGAAATTAAAAGCGCGATCTACACTCAAGAACTTGAAATTCCAAAACAAATATTTTTCATCCTACTTTCATTTCATCATTAATATTGGATTGGAAGGATCGTACTACATGTCCCTTGCAAGGATGGGTAGTCATCCCCAAGGTTCAAGAAATCAAAAGTAAAGCCAAATCCTGGATTATGGGGTTAATCTCCACCGGGGCTATAGACGCCTGACTGGTAGTGGAGTATGCTCATGTGTGGCAACATGTCTTGTCTAAAAGCAAGACCACTAACTGCTCAAACGGATAGGCTAGCCTGACAGTTTCATCCATAACAGGTTAAATCATTTTGTTCAAGATGAGGTAATGAACTCCAGATCAGAGTAGTAAGGATAGGGTTAAATTCCCATCTCGCTTAGGTTGGGAATCCTATTCCCCAAAGCTCCGATTTCACTTACACTTGCACATGGGTTCAAGATGGTAGTGACACATAACCAACTTTGGGATCTAGTAAATTAATTAAGTATACACATATTTGGTCCTAAGAGGGTTTGACAGTTTTAATATGTTTGTTCATGGTACTAGAAAGTTTGAGCCTTTGCAAAGTAGGTTGTTATATCTCTAGCATCTTCACCATACATTAAATCCTACAGGAATCATCCATAACTTCTCATATGCACGAATCATAAGTGAAACAGATGATGGAATGTTGATCAATTTCAAACGATAAGGAATGAATCACACCGCACACATTGAGCTGACGCTGAATAATTCTAATGCTTCATGTATTTCTCGTCTAGTTTCATTCTTTGGATATTTGTTGATGCTTGTGTTTGAGTTTTGAAGGTTTTTAGGTTGGGTTCTCACCGAAATGCTCAGGAGCATTTCCTAGTAGAGTCACCATTTGTTGTGGCCGCTCCACAACGTACCCCAAAAATTGGGGACCCACCTTTTTGCTTTGAAAGTTCGATGTTTGCAGTTTGTTTTAAGGGTCTATGCCTTCGTTTCATCGTGGGTTTTGCAATTGTTGTCGGTTCTTGTCGACAATATTTTATTGTCGATGATTTTTTATTGTCGATGACTTTTTCTTGTCGACGATATTTTATTGTCGACAACTTTTTCTTGTTGACGACTTTTGTCGTCATTTTCTTGTCCTTTTTCTTGTCGATGATATTTTATTGTCGACAATATTTTATTGTCGACGTTTGTTTTTTTTATTGTTGTCGATGACTTTTTGTCATCATTTTTGTTGTCGACAACTTTTATCGTCATTTTTGTTTATGACAACTTTGTCGTCATTTTTTTTGTTTTTAGCAAGTTTATTGTCGAGTGTTGGTGTTTCTTGTCATGGGTGGTTCAGATAATGAAAAAAATAATAAAAAAAAATTGTTTATATATATATAAATTTAAAATTTAAAATAAATAAATTAGAGGATTTTTCGTCATTTAAACTTCAGTTTAATGGTGGTCATGGTGTTGATTTCTAATATGTTAATTTGGTCTTTGCAGGTAGAAGGAGCTCATTTTGTTTAAGACGCGGTAGAGGTTGAACCAAGCGAACGACAACCGCGTCTAGGCGAACAGGTTTTGACATGAACCCTATGATAGTGTGGCATCTACGACATAAGAGGAGGACACTTGGCACTCCCAGACAGGACATAATTTCTTCCCTGTGTAGACTCGACAACACGACTGACGATGCAGTGCTCGCTGAAGATGAGCTCAAGGTCACCATGAAGAGGAGAGGGCTCGAGGAATTATGAGATGCAGAGCTCCGTAGTGACCGGATTATAGATGCACTCATGTGATACCCCAAAATGGATGGAGCACACCGATATCACACAGCTGGACAGCAGCGTAAGCATGGAGTCTAGCCAACAAACGAAGGATATCTCCCAGATTTGGATGCTAAAGGGTTTTATGTTACGTCAGATCACGGATGTTGAAGACAGAGTCTCGACATGAACCGAGTATTATGGGGGAGTCTCGACATATTATGTGGAGTTTGATTTCTAGGTTGGAGCACATAAAAAAATATTGATTTATAAGGCACCACGTGGGAAAACCCCTGTTGGATAAGATGTTATATGTTTGAGTAGTCAGACATGAGGGTTTTAAGATGCACTTCCCCATAGAACAATGACAACCATGGAGGTGGCCTATCTGACAGAAGTAGCATGAGAGTAATGACGTGGTAATAGTGTGGATTTACACAGCTGGAGTTGAGATATGTTGGAATTTTTTTTCACTTTAATACACACTCTCCTTCTTCTCGATGCTGAGGTGAGGATGATTGAAGGGTGTGTTACTACAACACTACTATTTTGCTATCCTAGATGAGGGTAAACAGAGTACTACCCCATAAAAGGCTACACTATGCCCATAAGATATGTCATTGGAGGAGTAGAGCAGCGAGTGATTTGGACCAAACAGTGCCATGATAGAATGACTCGGATTTGGTGGCCAACTCAAGATTAGATGCATAGACTTAGAATGGAAATATTTGTTCAGGTCTTCTTCGATGAGCTATCATGGCATAAGTGCAGGAGCGTACAGGACCATGAACTCGCAAGATACATTCTGGGTGCATGAGAGAAATGATCCTCGGGATACCTTATCCTCTCGAATTTTATTAAAATACGATTATGTATGCTTGAGAATAGAGAAGGTCATGACAGGTCAAAATAAAAAATAATAATAATAAAAAAGAGGCTTCACACCGAGTTTTCATCCATGACAAATAGAGGAGGAGAGATCTGTGGGAGTAAAAGTGATGCAGTGAAGGCTAGATTTGGCTCTGAAGATCGAATGTTTAAAATCCAAATGACATCTCACTGTGATAATGACAAAAGAGTGTGGCATTGTTTCTTGTAGCGACATTGATTGCACAAGTATGCAGGTGGCATTATTTTATGGTTCATGAAAATTATAGATTGGCTGCCAAAAAAAATGTCCAAGATATTCAATGATTGCCATCCGAAAGGTTGTGGGACTACTAGTGAATAATGGTGGTGTCGGTTAAAATCCTTGCCCAAGAGGATGTGGAAGTAGCATTTAAAAACTACAAAGGCAGCCATATCCAGCGGTAGTTGGGATTCAATTTCTTCAACAGTGATTGAAAAAATCCAATCGATGGACAGTACATATGCCTTGAAGATGTGGACCAGGCCTACCTAGTAACGCTGCAGTGCACACCCGCCACCTGCCAGATAAAATAATGACCGAAAGAACGATTTTTGTTGATGTGGCAAGTGAAGTAACAACAACATGATCAGTTTTTGGGTCTACTTCTATAACGGATGAAACGGGTGAAGGTCTACGCTTTGCATTCATTCTACGGCAAAGAGGACTATTACTATCCACCAGTGTTTCCCTCTTGTTCCTGTCAATGGTGGAAGGTACTATTAACACCACAACCACATGTTGCCACACCAACAACGTTAGGCATGGTATAATGACCATCAAAAAAATGCTTTAATGTGATGATTATGGCTAAATAAAGGTGTCTGGTATGTCAAAGATCCAAAGGTCTATTAGAGGCACATTTTTTTTTATGGTTTTGTTTTATATGAATATTGTGGCTAATACACGCGTCGAGGGGATAAATGTTTAGGAAAAATGTTTCTACTCCAAGCCAAAGGATGGAAACTAAATGTGAAGGGACATAATGCAAATTTTAAATACATCATTGAAAGAGGAATAAGGGGTTGGAAACTTCTAAAACAGAGTTGCAGAGCTAAGGGCAAGAGGCCATTCTGGACCTACTTTGGATTATTTTTCTTCCACTTTTTTTGGTTTTGGAGAACCATATTTTTGCCATGTACAAGGACATATTTTTAATGCAGATAGTTTTTCAGAAAGTTGCATCTTATGGACAAGAAAGGAGGAATAATTTTCTGCATGCAATATTAAATGTCCATTTTTTTTCCTTTTCATATTTTAGGCTTGTAAATGGAGTTTATACAAGTTTCTTGATTGCTTCATGTGAATGCTTAAGTCTGAAAACCTCATTTAAACCCTAGGAGCCAACACTTAGCTTATCCGGATTGTGCTTGTTTTGCAAGTCCAATAGGTTAGGTTGCATGCATGAAAACCTCACATCTTTGGTTTTTCCGGAATAAGATAGCATCAAACTGAATGTATCATGTGTTTCATTTTTTGCATTTCAAATTTCATTTCTCTGCATTTTATTTTTCCAGAAATTTTAATTTTTTGTTTTAATATTCAGGCATTAAAATAAACATTAAAAATTTTCAAAATCCAAAAACAATTTCACCATTGCGTAGGTTATACTTCATACTTCCAATACACACTTTGAAATTTTATTTTCGGAGTTGTTTAGTATTTTTAAAAATTCATCGAAGTTGCTATTTTATTACAGATTTTGAAAAATACGAAAATAGAAAATTTCCATTTTAGGGACGAATTTCATTTTTTTAGTTTCATGCTTCATTCATGAGCCTATGATGACATTCCCTTCATGAAAATTCTAATTTCAACGAAGGAGTCGTGTTTTATGGTACTTTGCAAATTACCATTTTGGGAGCAATCAAAGCACTAAATTATTCGTCTTGATGAAAATCTGATTTCATTTAAGAAGGATAATTAAAGTGACATTTTGAAGCTACATTTGACGACCCTATTCATCATTGAGAATTTAATGCAAGATAAAATCTATTTTAAAACCCTCAAGATAAAAGGAATTAAGGCACTACATCGTGGTCATATGAGGGCCAACTCACATTTGCTTTATTTTGGTTCATGGAACAATCACTATTTTTTTACAGTTACTTGCAATCACTAAGGTGTTCCAAAATTTAAATTGAATATATTTATTTGAGATTACTAATACACATATGCAAATGCTAATATAGCGAAGACCCTAGAGAAGTTTTTTGTTTAACTTCTTTGCAAGAGGGGATTTGGAACCCAAATCCTAAGGGAGAGTGTACTTTCACAATTGGGTGAAAATACAACTCAACATTGAGGAAGATCCTAATAATCCTCAATCACATTATTCCATGCAAGCATGATGTGCCTTTGCACCAACATATTATCGAGAACATATGTTTAGGGATGAGCCTCAAATTAATGTGACTTCTCTCAATCGAGGGAAGCTCATAGTAGATCTCACAAAACCCTTGAACAATATAGGTATATGGGCAATAATGCTAAGGCACATAGGTCCAATACAACTGATCAAATTAATAAATTAGTCAAAAAATATGCTGATCATCAAGCTAAATTTAATCAACTTTGGTCTGATAAACAATGCTTGGACCTCCTAGAGGATAGATAGTAATTAGAAAGACAAATACTTGAACAACAGATTCAAGAAACCTTGTGTAATGGAGTTCCTACTCCAAGCACACATAAACAAGAGGCTAGGAAAAGGCAACCTACTTTCGTTCAGAATAGGTCTCTAGACCTAATAAAATGTTGCCACATAGACCTCCTAGGCTTGATCAAAACTTACCCACTAGGCCTAATATAGATCACCTATAGCAAGATTTTGTCCCTCCTTATAGTATCATTTCTGAAACACCTTATAGAGCTTATGATAATTTGGAACAAAATAAGGATTACTTAGAAGCACCTTTTGGAGATATGGCTGATGATAATAAACCACCACAACCTATGCTTAATATTCCTCATACCCATTTGTGGGTCCAAAATAAATAAGAGGATATTAAATTATTTGATGCGTATCAAGCATTTCTTGAACACTTAGAAACTGTAGAGGGTAAGACAATGGAGAATGGGCTTCAAAAATCCACCTTGCACCAATTGTACAATCAACTAATGCATCCATCCATACCTTCCCCAACATATCTTGAGCATTTTAAATTGCCCAAGTTGGACAAGTTTAAAGGGGAAGAAGATGCTCAAGAGTATGTTACAAAATTCATGAATCAGTTCTTCAACATACAAGAGAATGATGCATTACTCCTAAGAATATTTTTAATTACCCTCTCTAGCCCTACCATTAAATGGTTTAACCAACTTCCAAGGCATAGCATCTATACATTTGAACAGTTTGTAGATGCATTCTTGGAAGGTTTCACCTTCAATACCAAGAGGAATGTGACCTTAAATGACCTTATGGGGTTAACAAAATGTGACGACGAGTCTATCATTGACTAAGGAAATAGGTGGTGAACGCTTCTATCTAAGCTACCATATCTATTGTTAGTGTTCAAGTTAAATCAAATGTTTTCAAATATTTTCTTGAATCCAATATATTTATTTTTGCAACTCCAACAATATCCCATTCTTGAGGATTCTCTAGCACAAGCTAGAACCATAGAAGAGATCAAAATCCAAGAGGGGAATATAGCTAAACCTCACAAAAAGAAGTGGACAAAGAATCCAAAGAGTAATCTAGTGCCATCAAAATTGGTAGTGGTCAATCAAGTGGCCATTAATGTCCCTAGGCCTACACAAATGATGCCTCCTCAAAATACAAATTAGCAGACACAACCTCCTCCTGTGAGTTATAATAATAATACTCAAGTGAATCAAGGTTAGAATCAACAACGTCATCCTAGGTGATAGTTTACACCCTTCGTTGAGTCAATGGACTCCCTATTAGATCATTTATGGGCTTCCAAATTGGTTAATTTATATTAAATCAATCCTATAGACTTGAATACAGGTAAACCAAAGCCTATGGGACATCAGAAAGACCAATTTTATCGATATCATCAATATAATGGCCATAACTTGCCTACATGCTATGGTTTCAAAAACATAGGGCAAGACATGATAGAGAGGAACGAGCTCCAAGTTGATAATATTCTTGCTCCAAATAATCAATAGATGATGGTTTTTAAATACCCCTTACCTACTAATGAGGTACATGTAGCTCCTGCAAAACCAATTAATGAGGTCAAGACGACATCTCCTTTACAAGGGTACATCAGGATGATAAATATTGTGATTAGGAATAAATGCTACCCAAGTCAAGTTGCACCACCTGCAGCTTCAAGTGATGTTCCATCAACGTCGCAACTACCCCCAACTCTAGTACGAATACTTACACCTAGGCTAATAGTGATAATAAAAAGTAAACTTGCACAAAGATTAAGAACAACATCGACTAGATTGTCCATATACGAGCTAATTCAACAATCTCCACATCACAATGAAGTTCTAATGGATATTTTTAAGTATATATAATTGCAACCCCATGAGTCTAACTCCTTCATCAAATTTTTGGGTCATGTGCAGCAATGTAAGGAACCAGTGATCATGTTCCATGAGCACAAAATAAAACCTATAGCAAGTGATGCGGTGGACCCTCCTTTACACATCATTGCATGTGTGAATGACATTACATATAAAAGAGTTTTGATAGACACTGGTTCATCAAGCAACATAATAACAACTAGTGCTCTTAAATACTTAGGACTTCTAGCATCTCATGTTGTAGTGTCCACTTACACCCTACAAGCATTTAATGATACAATATGCTCCACAGTCAGTACTATAGTCCTACCCATTTAGGTGGGACACAAAACTATATCGACATTGTCATATTTTGGACGGTGTGATGGCCTCTAAAATATTGCTAGGTAGACCTTATATCTCGAACATAAAGTGTGTCCAATCCATTTATTATAAATGTCTCAAATATACTTATGAAGGGTAGGTACATGTAGTCTCTACAGATATTGAGCCCTTTAAGTATTTTAACATGGTGCAACAAATACTTGTGTTGACCTTACCATCAATTCATGTGGACTTCCAACTAAAAAAATCCATTCAGAGTCCACTCCAATATCCATTACCTTCCATTACACCATTAACATCTTTAACCATACCATATTCATCATTGGTAGCTTCAGAAGAGCCTTCGTCATTTTTAGATCCTTTGCAGAGGAACATATCGAAGAGGCAAATAAATGAAGTCCCTCCCATAATTTCCACCATCTCTACGAAAGAGATTCCTAGTCTTCCAGATGAGTAACAATATTAGGAGGTACAAATTTAGTCATTTCAAGCCTCGCTTCCATCTCCTTCACATTCATAATCCTAGGTTACAATCCAGATGTCTAGTATAGGGATAGGAGAGTAGAGAGTAAAAAATATCACAATAGTTCCATCCATCAAGATAGTGCAAGATATGGTAAGACCTCGTCTCTCCATAGGTAGCATTGTGCCTCTTGGTATACCACCCAATAAAATGAACTTTATATATGGGGGTATCAAGTATGTAACGTTACCAGTTCTTCAGCATGAAGATGATGATGAACCCTTCTCTGAGGATATAAACTACATGTCCAATCCTGACTACACCATGTGATATCTACATCATTGTAATTGGTATGGTTTTGGTCTAGGATTGTATAAGTATGATAATCATGTTCCTTGTCAACCATAGTATCAGTTACCATATGATAAATATAGGTTATGACATAATAAACCAGTATCTCTAGATGTACTCATAGAAGGTATAGAACGCCTATGTCTAAATTATAGGGATGACCTTGCACATGATCCCTATCCCAATCCACATCATGTACATTAATTGACAGATTATTTTCCCATAAAAATGGTATATCAAGGGTTATCCAGTGATATTGCTCAACCTCATGAAGTGGGGGAGAGTTTGCACACCCTTCAATATGATAGTGAGGAAGAGGATCAAGGTCCTCCTCATGAATGGACAACATATGATGAATATGACTATAGCATAACACCCACAAATTACCAAAGTTCATATGAGTAATATGGTCGAGTTGTCCATTTGGATGATGAAGAAGAGTTCTATCTTCACATATTCCTAGTACATAATCCCATTTGGCAATAGATTTTACCACTTGAAGAGCAAGATTACCACATTCCACATCAACCACCATCGGCCATTCCACTACCACTACAACCACACCTACGAGTTAAGATACAACATCAAATATCTAGACCCACTTTCCCATGGAAGGGACATCATGTATCCATAAACATGATTTCCATAGATCTAAGTGTACCATTGAGATATATGAATAACCCATCAAAGCCATTGCACCTTGATGTTGAGGCAATTGACTTTGATTGGGAATATTCTATCCCATATCCATTAGAGTATTGGCCTTGTGATGAAATATTACAACCGTTTAATTTTTCAAGGACTGCTCAAAATATCTACGAAGATGAGGTTGAGCAAGAAATACCAATTGAAGGTGTAAACCCAGCTGATGATATTTGCTTAATCCCTATTCCACACCAGTTGGAATATGGATCACACATGTCAATTGAGCTAACAATTGATAGGGATATTGGTATAGATCCTGAGAATCCCCATAATATCAAATTAAGGGAAGGTCTATCACCTAAGGAATAACCTTATTATATAAATTTACTAATAGATAAGATAGAGGCTTTCCTTGGACCTATAAAGATATGCTAGGACTAGATCCTAATATTATCACGCATAATCTTACACTGGACCTAAATATTAAACCAGTTAAGCAAAAGTTATGTAAAATGCATCCAATAATCACATTGATGGTCAAATATGAATTGCTAAAACTATTGGATGTCGACTTTATTATATCAGTATATTATCCACCATGGGTTTCAAACATGGTACTAGTCAAGAAACCTAAAGGGAGGATTTGCATTTGCACTAATTTTAGAGATCTCAAAAAATTAAGTCCTAAGGATGAGTTTCCCTTGCCATACATTGATGCATTGGTAGATGACATAGTAGAACACAAAATGTTATCTCTTATGGATGGTTTCTATGGATACAATAAAACCCATATTAATCCAAAATACCATATCAAAATGGTGTTCAAAACGTCTTAGGGGACATTTTGTTATAAGGTCATGTCTTTTGGCCTAAAGAACATTGACATCACCTACCAATGAGCCATGATATATATCTTCCACGACTACATGCAAAATATTATGAAAGATTACATGGATGACTTATTGGCCAAATATATATTACGCCATGAGCATAGCAATGTCTTGTGAAAGGTTTTAGATCATCTCATTGAGCATAATGTTAGACTAAATCCCAAGAAATGTGTATTTGGTATCACATCTGGTAAACTCTTGGGATTCATAGTCTCTAAGTGAGGCATAGAAGTAGACCCAAAC
Source organism: Wollemia nobilis (assembly GCA_028583015.1). NCBI lineage: Eukaryota > Viridiplantae > Streptophyta > Pinopsida > Araucariales > Araucariaceae > Wollemia > Wollemia nobilis. The sequence continues at coordinate 238,671 of JAQPPZ010001108.1, forward strand.
AAAGTTAAGGAAATTCTCAAAATGCCTCCCCCCCATAACTATCAAGTAGTTACATAGCTTGAAAGGAAAGGTCACATCCACAAAGTGCTTCATAGCACAATTATCGGATAAGTGCTGACCTATAAACAATTTATTACACAAGGGAGTTGCATTTCATTGGGATGAAGAATGTCAAGATACCTTTGATGAAATAAAGCAATATTTGGCTTCATCACCAGTATTGGATCCTTTGCGACTAGGAGTACCATTCTACCTTTACATATTAGCTACTGAGCTTTCATTGGACACCATGTTGGTCCAAAAGAATGAATTTCATAAATAATAGGCTACCTATTATATTAGCCACACCCTAGTTAGCTATGAGGTAAAATATGAATACATTGAGAAGCTATGATTACCAATGGTCTTTGCCACTAAAAATTTATGCCATCACATGCTCAATCATACCACGTATGTAGTTTCAAAGGAGAATCCATTATGTTACATGATGAGTCGAACTTACCATAGTAGTTGCACGATGAAATAGATCATGTTGTTGAAAACAATTGACCTAGATTTTATCGAATAAAAATCAATTAAGGGTCATGTCATAGCCAATCAACTAGTAGAGGCTTCTATCTAGGATGACCAACCTCTCACTATAAATCTTCCCAATGATGGAAATTTTCATGTCTCAAAATTGCTAGATCCTGAAGAGCCTAAGTCACAGGATTACATAACTCTATTTTTTTGATGGTTCTAAGTGTGAGCAAGGAGGTGGTGCAAGAATTATGTTTTTCAAACCATAAGGGGATCCAATACCCTTTTTTTTTAGACTTTATTTCTCGTGCACCAATAACAATGCCAAGTATGAAGCCCTTCTCATACGCCTTCAAACGATAATCACCATGAAAATAATAAAGTGAAATATTTTCAGTGATGCCTTGCTCATAGTTAATCAGGTCAAAGGGATATTCCAGTGTAGGTGCACAATATTGCAATCCTATAAAGCCCTAGTGGACAAACTTCTAGCAAATTTTGATGGGTATGATATTGAGGCACTCCCTCATTCATATAACTATTTTGCGGATACAATGGCCTCCTTATTCTATTTAATACCATAGAACCTATCAGATGATATCATGACCATTCAAGTAAAAATACTATCACAATATTTAACTAAGTGTGATGAGCTTAACTCCACGCCAGAATTCCACATGATTCAGATTGAACCATCAAATAAAAGGTTCTCTCAAATACACAATTATTTGAACAATACTGCTTGGGGGAATTTGTTCTCTCAAAATCCTTTTGATATTAGCACAATGCTATATCTACAAGTTTACTCTCAATCAACATTTGCGAGAGAGGACTGTCAAAAGGATTTCACAATTCATACAATTAAGGCTTCTTTAAAAAATTATTGGGCTACCCAAATAAAATATTATTTAAGACTTGGAAGTATTACTTCTAGATTGTTGCATACCACAAAATGATAATTTAAGAAGAAGGTGGAAAAGTATGTCGTATTAGGAGACATAATGTATCGCCAAAGTTATGAGGGTATCCTCCTTTGTTGCTTAGACTCTCAAGAGTCATATTGGGTCATCTCCCAAGTACATGATGGTAAATGTAGTGGTCATTTCAGCGGTATGGCCATTGCAAAGTGCATTCTTCGCATGGACTTTTATTGGCCCACTTTAGAGCAAGATTTTTGCACTTATGTGAAGAAGTTCGTAAAGAATCAACATCATACAAATTTAACACACGTATCTTCATAGGCATTACAATTGATTCAATTAGTTTAGCCATTTACACAATGGGGGTTTTATTTAATTGGGAAAATATTACCTACCTCCTCAGGCCATCACACATGTATCATCATAGCTACTGAGTACTTCACAAAATAGGTGGAAGAAATTACCCTTACCACTATGACTGGACCTCACATCATGGAGTTCATCTTGTTGAGCAAGGTGCAGCAACAATATTGTCATTGTTGTCAACACAGTCAGATAGATCTGTTGATGCAGTGGACAGGATGTTCAAAAGCTATTCAGATGCAGAAGATAGGAGTTCAAAGGTTATTCAGAGTATGTATAGTGATTTTCCAAGAAGACCGAAGTGGCCCATATGCAAAAGATCAAAGAAAAAAGACAAGTAAGAAAAGTGTCGCGATATCACGACATATATAGTAGGCAAGAAAAACTATCGCGATTTCGCGACATGTTGGAAGAGAGAGAAAAAGTAGGAAAAACTGTCATGATTTCGTGACATGTTGGAAGAGAGAGAAAAAGTAGGAAAAACTGTCACGATTTCATGACATGTTGGAAGAGAAAAAGGCAAGTGGAAAAACTGTCACGATTTCGCGACATGTTGGAAGAGAAAGAGAAAGCAAGAAAAAGTGTCGCGATTTCACGACAAGTTCAAAGAAAGAGAACAAGTAAGAAAAGTGTCACGATTTCACGACATGTTGCATTTTCATGACTAAAACAAGAGAGAGAAAGTAAGTTTGAAAAGTGTTGCGATATCATGACATGTCGCATTTTCACGACAAAAGAAAGAGAGGAAGCGTACGAAATTAGAACTGTTGCGATTTCACAACAAAAGTAGAAAGCAATACTTCAAAAGCAGAAGTGTCGCAATTTCATGATAAAATCAAAGAAGTAAAGTACGAAAGCAGAAGTGTCATGATTTTGCGACAAAAGCAAAGAAGAAGACTTTGAAGGCAAAAGTGTCGTGATTTCATGACAAAAGCAAAGAAGCTAAGTATGGAAGTCGAAGTGTCATGATTTCATGACAAAAGCTAAGTTGAAGACTATAGAGGCAAAAGTTTCACAATATCATGACAAAAGCAAAGTCGAAGTCTATGGAAGCAGAAGTGTTGCGATATCATGACAAAAGCAAATACAAAGTATACGAAGGCGAAAATGTTGTGATATCACGAAAAAAAAAAAAGACAAAGTCTGCAGAGGCAAAAATGTCATGATATCACAACAAAAGAATAGAGAAAGTGTATGGAGGCAAAAGTGTCGCAATATCATGACATGTATTTTTGCGGCAACAGCAACAAAAGAAGCTATAGAGGTAGAAATGTCATGATTTCATGATAGGTCATAAATGTGCAAGTCAAGAAGGAGAACCCGACTGAAATGAGAAGTATGACAGTGGACCGACATCACTACGGCATTTATAGGGGCAGTTACAGAGTGATTTCATACTGCTAAAATATGAAGAGTGATCAAAAGTCAGTATGGTGGTTATAGGGTCTGTCCAAAATGAAATCATCAAGCGATGGATAAACCGAACATCTTCTTAAGTTGAAGCCAACGAAGACCGATGATAGCCGACTAAAATTATGGTTTACAGTTGTTATGAAAGTTTACTAAGATTAAGATTTACAGTCGACTAAGATTAGGGTTTTCATCATAAAAAATATTGTTATAAAAGGAGGGCTATTTGGAGAATTGAATAATGGTCGAATGTGTGTGAAATACGATCATTGTGCGTAGAGATCAAGTCGTGTCAAATCATGCTAAGTGCAAAATTCACAAAGAGAGGAGAGTGCGCAAAAGGGAAAAGATGATCATGAAGTTCGACTGTAACGAAGTAGAGGTGCGAAGTGATTGCACAGAGAGAGCAGAGTGCACAAAGAATGCAAAAGTGAAGAAGACTAGTTAGGGTCTTGCAAAAGAAAAGGTATCTTACTGTCAAACTTATAGTTTCAAATTGAAGTCCAAGTTGCAACTTGGCATCAGGGGTTGGTACTCCTTTTTGTTGGTGCAGATAAATAAGGGGTTGGTGCTCCTTTCTATTGGTGCAGATAAATAAGGGGTTGGTGCTCCTTACAGTGGGTGCTGGTAAATTGATTATAAAGTTGGTGCTTTGCAAAGGCTAGATTTGGATGGTAGTCCAAGTAGTCAATTTTTGAGGAGTAGCCACATTGGTGAACCTTGTTAAATCTTGTGTTGTGTGATGCTCTTTTGTTATACTTGTTGTATCTAGTAATAAGTTTTAATTGTTGCGGTATTAAGAGCTATAAATTTAAGTTTAAAGAGCTACACTGATTCACCCCCCCTCTCAGTGTCATTGTAAGACTAACAATTGGTATCAAAGCTAAGTTCCTATACAAGATTAACCGGCTAGGGTGATCTTGGAAGTAACACAATGGCAGGTGGTGAAGGCTTCTCATCAAACAAAGCACCATTGTTTGATGGATCTAATTATGTTTTTTGGAGAATTAGGATGCAAACATATCTTTGTGCTTTGGGATACGACATCTGGGATTCAGTAGTTAGTGGATACACAATACCCATCACTCCTCCAAAAGAGGCTGACGAAAAGAAACTATTTGAAAATAACTCAAAAGCAAAGAATGCTATCATGTGTAGATTAGCAAACAGTGAACTAGTAAAGATCATGAGCTATAAAATGGCAAAAGAAATATGGGATAAACTGAGGAGTATTAATGAAGGAGATGATAAGATCAAGGAGGCCAGGTTACAGACACATCGAGCTTAGTTCGAATTATTAAAGATGAATGATGATGAAAACATTGAGGCATATATGCTGAGAGTTAATGGAATCATTAATGCGATCAGAGGACTCGGCGAGGATATCGAAGACTCTACCATCATGAAAAAGGTATTAAGATATCTTCCTCAAAGGTTTGATTCTAAAGTCTCAACGATAGAAGAAGCTAAAAATGTAAATTATTTTAGTATAGATGAGATGTATGGTTCTTTGACTGCATATGAGATGAGGATGGGAAGATCTAAACCCACAAACAGAGAAGTGGCTTTTAAAACCCTTAAAAATAAAAATGCAAAACAAGAGTCTAAAGAAGAAGAGACATCAGATGAAATGGAAGCAAACTTTGTTAGAAAACTAAAAAGGGGAAAAGGAAAATATAGAGGAAAGCTATCGTTTAAATGTTTCAACTGTGGAGGCGTTGGGAATTTTGTGACTAAATGTCCACTTAATGAGAAGAAAAAAAATGATGAAGGATCGCACCAAGAAAGAAGTGATTGGAAGAAGAAAATGAATTTTAGAAAAGGCAAATTCAAGAAGAAAAGTTCCATCTCCAGGAATGCCAATTCAACAGAAGACAGCTCCGATGAGGATTTTGAAGAGGAAACAGGTGAAGCTCTTTTCATGGCATTTGAAGAAGTAAAATCAGAAAAGGAAGGAGTGAACTCTGAAGTATGTGGTGAAAACCCTAATGCTGAAGTAGATCTAGAAGGTGAGTTGATATCTGCACTTGAAGAGTGAAAAATATAGAGAAAAAAGAATAAGAAAATTTCAAAAAAGCTTGAGGATGCAAATGAAATCATAACCAATCTGAAAGTACAGACAGAAGAATACAAAAAAATATCTGAAGATCTCGAAGTTCAAATTACCATGAAAATAGATTATTGCTGCAAACTAGAAGAAGAGAATGTTGGTTTACGAATGCAGATAGAAGAGATGAATCACAAAATTAGTTGCTATCACAAATGCGAAGAAAGTTCTATGAAGCTGGATAAGATTATAAATGACCAAAGGCCTATAGGCATCAAATTTGGTCTAGGTTTCGTTGAAGGAGAATCATCAAATGGATCAAAGGCCAGAAATGTAGAATCCATAAAGAATGAAGATAAGAAACGGGTTGATCAAGGGAAAATGTCTCATGCAAAAGAAAGCAATAATGCCAGGCACGAAAGGAGAATTGACAATTATGGATTCACCAATGTCACACATCAAAGAAGAAGAAGACCTATGGCTCCTACGGCAACATGGAAAAGACCATCACCCAGGTTCAATTATACCTTTTCTGGTTTCTATTTTAAATGCAATGGCTATGGAGATAAAATCTCAAACTACAAATATAATGTAAGACCAAGGAATTTCACTAGTATAAATGTTTTTTCTCCTCTGATGAATTATACAGTAGAATGTTATAACTGTCATAATTTTGGGCACATTGCAAGAAAATGTAGAAGTACATTTTCATCAAATCAATTTCAAGGAAGAAAATTTCAACCAAATAGGATGAGACAAAATAGAAAACTTCCTAAAAAACACGCACAAACTATTGATAAGGGAAAGGCAAAACAAGAACCCAAAACTACTATCAAAATGGAGTGGAAAGAAAAAAAACGACTTAAGAAAGAAAAGGAATCCTTAATCGTACAAACAAAATTTAAAGCATAGAATAAATATGTACCATGGATACTTGATAGTGGATGCTCCAGTCATATGATAGGTGAAAAACAAAAATTTGAGAAGTTATAGAAATATGAAGGTGGTTCAATAAAGTTTGGAAATAATGATGGAGCTAAGATAGTTGGCAAAGGTTCAGTTAAAATTAGTGATGGAAAAATTAAGTCAGAAGAAGTCTTGTTTGTAGATGGTTTGAAACATAACTTGTTGAGCGTAAGTCATATTTGTTATAAAGGTCATGAAGTAGTTTTTAAGAAGCAGGGTTGTGAATTCAAAAAAAAAATAGTGGAAATTTGATAGCAACTGGATCAAGGACATCTGGAAACTTGTACACGCTCTCAGAGACTTTAGAAGGAGCTTGTTTTATTGGACAGGAAGAAGAAAATTGGTTGTGGCACAAGAGAATCGGTCATATCAGTTTTGATAATCTAGTAAAAATCAACTCAAAAAGGGCAGTGAGAGATATTCCCACCATCAGCAAACATGCAAACAACATTTGTGCTTCATGCCAAAAGGGGAAGCAAACTAAAGTCACATTCAAAACAAAAGAGTACTACACAAGCAAACATTTGGAACTAATACACACTGATTTATGTGGAACCATGAGAACACAAAGCATAAATGGTGACAAATATTTTATGTTGTGCATTTATGACTATTCTAGAATGACATGGATATTTTTCTTGAAGCATAAATTCAAAGTTTTTGAAATATTCAAGCCTTTCAAAAACCAAGTTGAGAATGAAACAGGAAAGAGGATCAAATGTTTAAGATCAGATAGAGGAGGAGAATTCATTTCAGAGGAGTTTACAGAGTACTATGAAAAATACGGTATTAGAAGACAGTTTTCAGTAGCCAGGACACCTTAGTAGAATGGAGTGGTAGAAAGAAAGAACATGACAGTGCAAGAAATGGCATAGACTATGTTGGCTGAAAGCAAAGTAGCAGATAAATTTTGGAAAGAAGCAGTCCATACTCATGGTGTATATCCAAAATAGGTACATGCTGAGAACACATGAAAGCAAAACTCCTTATGAGTTGTGGTTCGGTAAAAGGGCAACAATAAAATACCTCAAAGTTTTTGGCAACAAGTTCTACATCAAAAGAACTAAAGATAATCTTGGTAAGTTTGAAGATAGAGTGGATGAAGGTATTTTTGTTGGTTATTCATCAAAAAGCAAAGCTTACAAATGCTACAACAAGAAGCTAAAGAAAATTGTGGACAGTGTCGATGTTAAATTTGATGAAGGTAGAGAACGAGTAATTAGCTATGAAAAGAACTACCCAATTTATGAAGAGGTTATTGAAGGAGATGAGAAAAATGAAACATAAAAGATACAAAAAATTGACTCAGATGATTTAAGTTGTGATTCATAAGTGGAAGAAAATAAGAAATTCAAAACAGGCAATTGGCAAAAAAAACATCCTAGAGAGCAAATAATTGGAGACCCCAAAGTTTGTGTTCAGAAAAGAAGAAGATTAGTAAGTAACTACTCTCTGTTATCCAACATTGAGCCCAAAAATGTTGCTGACGCAAGCAAAGATGAAAGTTGGATGAAGGCAATAAATGAAGAATTAGATCAGATCGAGAAAAATGAAACTTGGGAGTTAGTACCTAGACCTTAAAATAAAAATATAATCAGGACTAAATGGATTTTTCGAAACAAATTGAATAAATACGGAAAGGTAGTCAGAAATAAAGCAAGATTGGTATGTAAGGGTTATGCACAAGTTGAAGGCATTGATTTTGAGGAAAATTTTGCACCAGTATCTAGACTAGAGGCAATTAGAATATTTCTGGCTTTAGCAGTCTACAAGAATTTCAAAGTTTATCAAATGGATGTGAAATCAGCGTTTTTGAATTGGAAACTTGAAGAAGAGGTTTATATTGAGCAACCATATGGTTTCCAACTTGGTGATGATCCCAACTTGGTTTGCAAGTTGAAGAAAGCATTATATGGCTTAAAAAAGGCACCCCAAGCATGGTATGCAAGGCTATACAACTATCTCACTCAACAAGGGTTTAAGAAAGGTATGGTGGATAGTAATTTGTATGTCAAAACAAAAAATGGGCATCTTATTGTTCTTGTTGTATATGTAGATGATATCATATTTGGCAACAACAAAGATGAGTCATGTAAAGATTTAGCAAATAAGATGCAAAAAGAATTTGAAATGTCAATGATTGGTGAACTTTCGTATTTCCTCGGGTTGCAAGTTAATAAAAATAAGAAGGGCATATTTATTTCTCAAGTTAAATATGTGAAAGAGATGTTAAAAAGTTCACAATGGAGGATTGTAAGCCAATTAGCACTCCTATGATGACGAGGTTGCAAGTTGAGCAAGGATGACAAATCTCCACTGTTGATCAAACCATGTATACATCTATGATTGGGAGCTTACTATACCGACGACTACCGGACCAAATATTTTGTAGGCGGTATGCATGGTAGCACGATTTCGGGCTAATCCCAAGGAGACTCATGTGACGAGCGGTGAAGAGGATTCTTCGATACCTCAAGGGTACTATGGAGTATGGGTTATGGTATCCGAAAGGTAAAGACTTCACCCTTATTTTGTATTCAGATGCATATTGGGCAGGAGGTGTCGATGACAGAAAGAGTACCAGTGGAGGTGCATTATATCTTGGAGATAGATTGGTCACGTGGCACAGTAAGAAACAAGAGTTAGTTTCTTTATCGACAGCAAAGGCAAAATATATTGCAGTGACAACATGTTGTACACAGGTATTATGGATGAAACAAACCCTGAAAGATCTTGGTATTAGCTTCAGTGAGCCAATATCAGTTAAGTGTGATAACACCAGTGCCATTAACATCTCCAAGAATCTGGTTATGCATTCACGCACAAAACACATTGCTATTAGGTATCACTTTTTGAAAGAGAAAGTTGTGAAAGGTGAGGTTAAGTTGGATTTTGTTCCAACTACAGAGCATGTAGCAGATATCTTCACAAAACCATTGCCCAAGGAATTGTTTGAGTACCTTCGCAATAAATTGGGAGTGGTCACACTTCCCAAGAATTGACTAGCTATAGGGATCGCATTCTCAGGGGGAGCATTTAAGTATTTGATTATCTTTTTTCTCATGTTCATGATTTTTGCTAAGTGTAATAAATTTTTCCTGAGAATGTTGTGCATGGACTCAGGAGGAGTCTACATTAGCCCTTTGGTTTTACTGTCCAAGGGGGAGAAGAGTTATAGGAAATTGCACATGTGTTGCCAAAAATTCCAAAGGGGGAGATTGTTGAGCAAGGTGCAGCAATAGTATTGTCATTGTTGTCAACACAGTCAGATAAATATGTTGATGCAGTGGACAGGAAGTTCAAAAGCTATTCATATGCAGAAGATAGGAGTTCAAAGATTATAAAGAGTATGTATAGTGATTTTCCAAGAAAATTGAAGTGGCCCATATGCAAAAGATCAAAGAAAAAAGACAAGTAAGAAAAGTGTCACGATATCGCAACATATACAACAGGCAGGAAAAATTGTCACGATTTCATGACATGTTGGAAGAGAGAGAAATCATAGGAAAAACTGTCACGATTTCATGACATGTTGGAAGAGAGAGAAAATGCAGGAAAAACTGTTGCGATTTCGTGACATGATGGAAGAGAAAAAGGCAAGCGGAAAAACTTTCACGATTTCATGACATATTGGAAGAGAAAGAGAAAGCAGGAAAAAGTGTCATGATTTCGTGACAAGTTCGAAGAAAGAGAACAAGTAAGAAAAGGGTCACAATTTCATGACATGTTGCATTTTCGCGACTAAAATAGGAGAGAGAAAGCAAGTTTGAAAAGTGTTGCAATATCGCGACATGTCGCATTTTTGCAACAAAAGAAAGATAGGAAGTGTACGAAAGCAGAACTGTCACGATTTCATGACAAAAGCAGAAAGCAAGACTTCGAAAGCAGAAGTTTCATGATTTTGCGACAAAAGAAAAGAAGTAAAGTATGGAAGCAGAAGTGTCACGATTTCGTGACAAATGCAGAGAAGAAGACTTTGAAGGTAGAAGTGTTGTGATTTCGTGACAAAAGCAAAGAAGCTAAGTATGGAAGCAGAAGTGTCACAATTTCATGACAAAAGCTAAGTTGAATACTACGGAGGCAGAAGTGTCCCGATATCATGACAAAAGCAAAGTTGATGTCTATGGAAGCAAATGTGTCGCGATATCGTGACAAAAGCAAAGACGAAGTATACAGAGGCAAAAATGTCATGATATCATGACAAAAGAAAAGATGAAGTCTATGGAGGTAGAAATTTCACGATATCGTGACAAAATAATAGAGAAAGCATACGGAGGTGAAAGTGTCACGATATTGTGACATGTTGCATTTTCATGACAACATCAACAAAAGAAGTTACAAAGGCAAAAATGTCACGATTTCATGACAGGTCATAAATGCGCAAGTTAAGAAGGAGAACCCAACTGAAATGAGAAGTATGACAGTGGACCGAAATCACTACAACATTTATAGGGGCAGTTACAGAGTGATTTCATACTACTAAAATACGAAGAGTGATAAAAATTTAGTATGGCGATTATAGGATCTATCCAGAATGAAATCATCAAGCGATGGATAAACCGAACATCTTCTTGAGTTGAAGCCAATGAATACTGATGACAGTCGACTAAAATTAGGGTTTACAGTTGTTATGAAAGCTAACTAATATTAGGATTTACAGCCGACTAAGATTAGGGTTTTTATCATAAAAAATATTATTATAAAAGGAGGGTTGTTTGGAGAATTCAATAATGGTCGAATGTGTGTGAAATACGATCGTTGTGTGTAGAGAGCAAGTCGTGTCAAATCATGCTAAGTGCAAAATTTACAAAGATAGCAGAGTGTGCAAAAGGGAGAAGATGATCGTGAAGTTTGACTGTAATGAAGCAGAGTGTGCGAAGTGATTGTGCAGAGAGAGCAGAGTGCACAGATAACGCAAAAGTGAAGAAGACCAATCAAGATCTTGCAAAAGAAAAGGTATTTTACTGTCAAACTTATAGATTCAAATTGAATTCCAAGTTGTAGCTTGGCATCAGGGTTTGGTGCTCCTTTCTATTGGTGTAGATAAATAAGGGGTTGGTGCTCCTTTTTGTTGGTGTAGATAAATAAGGGGTTGGTGCTCCTTTCTATTAGTGCAAATAAATAAGGGGTTGGTGCTCCTTTCTATTGGTGCAGATAAATAAGGGTTTGGTGCTTCTTATAGTGGGTGTTGGTAAATTGATTGTAAAGTTGGTGCTTTGCAAAGGCTAGATTTTGATGGTAGTCCAAGCAGTCAATTTTTGAGGAGTAGCCACATTGGTGAACCTCATTAAATCTTGTGTTGTGTGATGCTCTTTTGTTATACTTGTTGTATCTAGTAATAAGTTTTAATTGATGCGGTATTAAGAGCCGTAAATTTAAGTTTAAAGAGCTACAGTGATTCACCCCCCCCTCTCAGTGTCATTGTAAGACTAACACATATTGCATAACATCATATGTTATTATGGTATTGCATCAAAGATAATTTTATATAATGGTACACCCTTTAATAATAATGATGTTCATGCTTTAACAACAAAATATAATATACAACACAACTTTTTTATGCCCTATTATCCATAAGCTAATGGGCAAGCAAAGGCATCTAATAAAGTAGTAGTTGTAATCTTAAAGAAAACCATTAAGGAAAATCATAAGGATTGGCATAATAAATCATCTCTTACCCTTTGGGCCTATCACACTACTATTCAGACTCCCATTGGGGAAAATATGTTTTCACTAGTGTATGGTGTTGAGGCTATCATGACTTTAGAGTTGGAGATACCTTCACTGTGCATATCTATGCAAGAGTTTATTGATGATGATACTACATGACAAGCTTATCTATATAAACTCACTTTTCTTGATGAGTGATGCGTGAATGCCCTCGAGCATCTACATGTTTATCAAGAGAACCTCAAGAGATATTACAACATGACAGTCCACCCTAGATATTTTTAGGTTGGTGATTTAGTTCTGAAAGAGAACCAAAAAAACTCAAATTTACCACCCCATATGTGTGATAAATTCATGATAAACTGGTTAGGCCCATATATCATTACTAGTCATATTGGACCTAGAAATTATTTTTTAGCATCTATTGAATGAAGTGAAGAGCTTCAACCTTTGAATATCAATAACCTATGACATTTTCATTTTTAGAGCACCATGCCCATACTAAAACAATCCTAGGTAGTCTATGACCATCTAGGTCAACCTAAAATACCTCTAGATGGCCTACAACTATCTAGGTCAACCAAAAATACCCCTAGGCAGTCTATGACCATTTAGGTCAACCTAAAATTCCCCTAGGTGGTCTATGACCATCTAGGTCAACATAAAATGCTACTAGGTGGTCTACGACCATCTAGGTCAACCTAAAACACCCCTATATGGTCTACGACCATCTAAGTCAACCTAAAATACCCCTAGGTGGTCTACAACCATTTAGGTCATTCTAAAATATCCCTAGGCAATCTATGACTACCTAGGTCAACCTAGAATGCTCTTAGATAGTCTAAGATCATCTAGGTCACCCCAAAATGACCCGAAGGTGTCTATAAACCCTTTGGTCACCCTAAAATGCTCCTATATGGTCTATGACCATCTAGGTCACCCTAAAATGCCCTAAAGGTGTCTATAAGCCTTTGATCACCCTAAAATGTTCATAGATTGTCTATGACCATCTTAGTCACCCCAAAATGCTACAAATGTTTCTATAAACTCTTTGGCAACCCTAAAATGCTCCTAGATGGTCTATGACCATATAGGTCACCCCAAAATGCCCCAAAGGTTTCTATAAGCCCTTTGGTCACCCTAAAATGCTCCTAGGTAGTCTACGACTGTATAGGTCACCCCAAAATGCTCCAAAGGTATCTATAAGCCCTTTGGTCACCCTAAAATTCCCTTAGGTGGCCTATGACTATCTAGGTCATCCCAAAATGTCACAAAGGCATTTATAAGCCCTTTGGTCACCCAAAAAACCATAATGGCATTCATTAAGCCCATTGATCAACCTGCATATACATATATATATCTCTATCAAAAATATAAAACATCATCAACATCTCAAAAACACAAAAAAAAATTGCCTCATTGAACTTCACATCATTTGTATTACAACATCAATTGCATTAGGTATACACCATTACATTATGCATTGTTAGAAGTTGATCATACATGTCTAGCAGTAGATCTGTTTCTAGGCATCTGTCAAATTCTCTATTATCATAAGTATATATTATCACCTATCTATATTACACTTATCATTTACATCTATACTCCATATGGTGTGTTTGTTTCAGTCACTTACCCATTGTTCATAAAACATAGGTAGGTTTTTCGGTCACTCAACCATATCTAGTTTTATTTTTAGATTTTGTAGAAATCTATCATGATTTTTAGAAGGTAGAATCCTGCTTAGATTATACCTTGTATATGTCAAAATCCCAACACATTTTCACATTAATAAATCCAATTTTAGCACAAGGAAATATGAAACCTACAAAGTGGTCTAGGTTACCTTAAGTGAAAAGTTTATCTCCCCCATCCCCCTATGTTAATGGTTCAAAGATGTTGAGAATTGAGAAAAGGACAAGTTCCTCCTTACCCAAAATAATAAAAATTCCTTGCTTCACACCAAATTGGGGTAAGTATCCAAAATGAAAAATAAATAGTGATTATTATCACTTAATAATATGCAAAAATAAACAGTGGTTTTTACCATTAGCAAAAGCAAAATAAACAGTGGTTCTCACCACTACCAAAATCCATTGCTCACCATAACAAAAATGAGCAAATCCCTTAAAAAATTCAAAAATTAAAAGAAAATAAGGGAGTATTGAACTTGAATTCTTGGAAATCTCAGTGTTAGATAACCATAAGGTGATCCTCATTACATTTTGGATGGCATCAAGCTCGCTTGGCAATGGCGACATCCTTAGCATGATGATATGTCTACCACATAAGCAACTTGCTTTTGTATAGACCAATGTTTGCATGTGGATGAGCTAGATTTTGGTAGCCTGTATTGCCTAGTGGTATAATCCAACTACTTATAAAACTCAGGATAATGATACTCACAGGATGATTTTTTGTATATATGAGCTGAATCAATCCTATTTGGCACTGAGGTATCTTTATGCATTATCATAGTAATTAACTCACATTCACACAAAAATATTGCATATCTTGGTTATCTTCGTAGATTTATACTTTGTTAAAAAGTATTGCATGGTAATTATACAACTTTTTATTAGGTAACTAGAGTGTTTGAGTCTCTTGAAAATCCCAAACATATCATAAACATTATATTATTAATTTCATTTTACATCATGTCGTCGCATGTTTATTCATTTACATTTACACAAGACATTTAGATAATGTTATAATAACATTAAAATGATGAAATAAATATTGAATAATTCATGGTACTAGCATCTAATGTGTCAACTAGTAATCATTGTACATCATACAAATTAAATAAATCATCCATTTCATTATGCATTTACAAATATCAATATCATCAAATCACATCATAGGACAAATACATGCATCCATTTTAGACATTCATCATATCATCATAAATAAAATATAATTATTGCATATATTTCATAAAGCAATAAATAAACACATGATGATAATAGAAAACTCATATATTTATATATATATGAAATCAAAAGATACATCATCATCCATAGACTGCCCATAGTCTACAATAAAGTGGGTCCTAAAACCTCATAAATATAAAAATATCAAAAAGAGCCATCAGATTATCAAAAACCATGGTCACACAATACTGGTACTATGACTCTCACCCTGATCCTCAGCAAAATACCACCAAGAAATCCTAGACCTACTACCACCTACCCCGTTTGACCTCCGTATAGATCTAGGCACCTCCATTCATCCTAAAGAATGTCCTGTACCACTCATTCCACTCTAGTGTGAGCCACTAGCATATGGATGGGTTAGTAAGCACCCACTAAGATGCACTATCTCATCCTCTAACCCATTGGTATAACTTTGCTCCTATCGACAATGAGTATGGTAGGTCCTCACTAAAGACTATAGTTGTTCCACCTCCTCTTGTAGCTTGGTCATATCACCATTGCTAGATCCCTCACAACTAGGGCTACGTGCTCCAACATATACCCAAAGGGTAGCTATTAATACTTCCTGCTTGTCTATCTCAGTTTGGGTACTATGTACCTACACCTGGAAGAGATCCCTCTCTTATTGATCTTTGATAATATCACCTTGTAGCTTAATAATCATAGAATCTCGAACTTCTAGTAGATTATGCATTCCTTTATAATCTAATTCAGCCTCACCAAGGTCATATTATATATCCCTAAAGTTAAGGAACTCTGTCTACTCATATGTTACATGGTGATGCATATATTGCTCGCCTGTGTCGACCTCATCATCTGGAGACTTATTCTGACCCTCCTCCTCTGAATAATCCTTGGGTATCTCCTTTGCCACCTCAATTGCATCCCCTCCTAGTAGCCCATTTCCTCATAACTATTGTGTCATCCACCAAAAGTCATACTCCTCTGTTGTACCCACATCATCCATATCATAGATGTCTACTACAAGATCAAAATCCTCTCCCAATGCCTCCACTATAGGCCAAGTAAGGGTCTTCTCATCCCCACAATGTCATTATGTGATTAGATCAATAGGAAAACCTTGGCATATCCCAAAATTCCATAGGAATCAAGCATAAGGAAAGTACTCTCACTCAGTCCCATGCCACCAAATTAGCCATCTCCCCCACCTCAATCGATGCAGCTATGTCTCAACCTCAACCCATACTAGAAAATATCTATAAGATCTCCAGATAAACCCCTCTAACTTGATTCATGCAAAGGTCTCTACATAGTGCTCAACCTCACTTGCAAAGTGATGGCTCTGACCTATCTCCTAATCCCTCTACCATAGAATCCTATATCCTATATCTCTGTAAGTTATGTTCAGATCATCCACGACAGTCCCCATGATCGATCCATAGAAATATACTTCCATATCCAAATCTATAGTAGAAATCTACAACCCAAGCCCTTCCATCCATGGGAGTGGATCTCATATAACTCATCATATAGATGTGCCAATAAGGTAGTACCCCAAGCCATCACTAATGGCTACTCTACGGTGCACTCTACCAATGAAAATACCAACTCTAAAATGTTCCAGGGGAACCTAGCTCCTGATGATTCTCGAAGTAACATGTTGGAGATAAAAGTCATTATTAAAGAATTTATAACATCCAATACATCAACCCCAAACCAACACTCTACTAATATCCCTCTGTTAGGTAAGTCACCCATTGACTCCTACAAATGTCTCCTAAAGTACCTTTGCATCACTGCATATCTTCGGTCTTGGTGAGTGGATATGATAGGGAACCCCTCTATTAGAATGTGCAATATCTAATAAACATACTCTAAAGTCATCGACATATCTTATTTAGTTAAATGGAAAGTGTTGGAGCATGGATCCCAAATGTCTATCAAGGCAATCAAGTAGGCATGGTTGCCCACCATGGGCTCCAACTGCGTCACATGATTAAGGCCAATAGAATCGAGTCGTTACCAATAATCATATATAAAAAGGTCCCTAGTGACCTGAAATAGAGTTGGAACTCAATACCAACTCTTCACCACCTGACAAAGCTAACTAAGTATCAAAAATGCACTCAAAATGCATCAAAAAATTCTAAAAATACCTAAAAAATGACCAAAAAAATCCATTTTTAGCCTAGTTTTGTGACCATCCCACCTAGGGATGGCCCCAAATTTGGAAGCCGTCCCACCCAGGGATGAACCCCAAAAATGGCTAAAATAGGGTCATTTTGACCCCTAAATTAGCCCTAAAAATGTAAAAAAATAGTAAAATAATGGTAAAATAATGCATCTAAACTAGAAATAACTACTTGCATTCCTAAATTTGAAGAACACAAGCTTATACTGAGAGGGGGTGAACAGTATAAGACCACTTTTTACTTTTCTTTCCAAATCAATATTATGCAATGTGTAGATAGCAATATCAATAGCAATAATCAAAGCAATGCACAAATCATCACACACAATAGAGACACCACAATTTACGTGGTTCACCCAATGTGGGCTACTCCACGGAGAAAATATTTCACTAAAATTTTCTCAATCAATCTCTTGGGAATCCTTCCTAATTACAATGTTTATGGACCTCTGTCCAAAGGAGACACCAATCCCCTAAATCAAGTTCATGGATCTCTATCCATAGGAGAACTCCTTCTCCTCTACTCTAGATGGTGATCCTCTAGAAGACTACTACCTCCACTGCACTGGCTTGTGGATCTCTCTCCACTGAAGACTCTTGTCCCCACTTAGAAGACCTATCCTCACTACCCTGGCTGATGGATCTCTATCCACTAGAGACTATTGTCCTCTCTACTCTGTCACATCCAAAGCTCTATCTCTAATCTACACTAAACATAGTCCTTCGGTCTAGCACAAATTTTCTCAACAAGTCCACATAGAACTTGCTCAAATATGCTCAACAAGTCCACATAGAACTTGCTCAAATATGCTCAACAAGTCCACACAAAACTTGCTCAAATATGCTCAACAAGTCCACACAGAACTTGCTCAAATATGCTCAACAAGTCCACACATAACTTGCTCAAATATACTCAACAAGTCCACACAGAACTTGCTCAAATCTGCTCAACAAGTCCACATAGAACTTGTCCAAATATGCTCAATAAGTCCACACAAAACTTATCCAAATCTGCTCAATAGGTCCACTCAAAACCTACTCAAATATGCTCAACAAGTTAACTCAGAACTTCTCAACAAGCTCACTCAAAACTTGTCCAAATCTCATAGAAACATAAAGAGAATTGTTAGAGACTCAATATGTTCTACACTCAATGCTCAATCACTTTCTTAACTCAAATCAGAATATAGAATAGTTTGTTTTATGGAACTTGAACAATCACTTCATACATCCACTTGACTAGGCTCAATCAACTCTACTCAACCAATTACTCAAAGAAACAACCCTTGCTCACAAACCCTAGTCCAAGCATGTAAACACCAACTCAAAATATTTCCAACAATGCTCAACAAAAAATCTCACATAACAATGATACTCATGTTCTTTTCAAACCCTAGTTCAAGTTCTTCACACAATCCAATGGCTTCAACAACAATGCTTATAAAATAATCTTCACATAACAATGATACTCATGCTCTTTTCAAACCCTAGTTCAAGTTCTTTGCACAACAACTCACTTCAACAACAATGCTTATAAATCAATATTCACATAACAATGATACTCATGTTTTTTTTCAAAACCCTAACTCAAGTTCTTCACACAACCAATGGCTTCAACAACAATGCTTATAAAACAAGGTTTTAATCACAACACTTAATTCCAGAAAACCTTGAAGCATTAACTCAAACACTTTCGAAAAGGAAACCCTAATCAAATCCTTTTCACTCCAAACTTTATTTTCTAGAAAGCCATTCAATCAACTCAACCAAGGAAGAATTTGCCCATACCTTTTTGCTTGACAAGGAGTAGACCACACAAATATGCCACACTCACAATTACTTCTTTGCCAATCTCAATAAGGGTTAGAAGATAATAGTTTTTCTCAAGGAAACACAATACAAAATGATATCAAACAAAATACACCTTATCACTCCAACTTTAAAATAATATTCAACACCTTAACCATTACCCTCATAATAATCTCTTTGGCAAAATTCCTTTAAAAATAAAATCAACACTCTTAAAGTCTTACTCCTCCAATATGCAAATATAATAATTAATACTTTATTAAAAATAAAATCAAACTCCTTATAACTCCAAAAACCAATTTCCAACTAACACAACTTTCCACTAGCAATCCCTTTTAATTATTTCCAACTAGCAAACCTTTTAACTCCCCACTTTAGGCAACATTAAAAATAATTAAAAATTTAATTACCTTGCCCTTGGAGGGATTCAAACTCTCAACGCAGCCCATGACCAACGTCTTAGCCATGGCTACAACCACCGCTCGAGCTACGTGCTCGTTTGAGAGTGAAGGAAGCACCACGTGCTTCAAAAATCCTCGCCTTACCTTTAGAAAAATGTGCGCCTTCACTTTTGGCACCTTCAACACAACTACCAAGCACGCACATCATGTTTCGAACGTTGGCCTCCTTGCACACAAGCACTTAAGCTACAACCCTCTTGCCACTAGGCCAAGCTGCCCAGATGGATCTCGACCATTCGACGCCTTCCACTTTATTTCTTTTCGCTGGCAAATCAAACACAAATTTCGTTGTCTCTTTCACGAGCTCTTCTCTTAATAAATTCGTATGCAATTTATTTTTTTGAGCAAGGATAAGATTAATGCCCCTTGGGCATAGGTTTATATAATTATTTTCCACCTTGATTTTAGAACGTCGGCGCTTTGATTTTCTTTTAACCCATGTGACGTCGGTGCTTTGAATTACTCCAACTTTAGACCATGGGCGCTTAGATTAATTTATAATTTATTTAAATTCTTTTGAATTTAAATATTATAAATTAATTATTTTATAAACCTTTGCATAACTTGGTATAAACCTTTGGGTTTATTAATTCCTTCTCATTGCATAACTTGGTATAAGTAACATTTATTCATAAAATTTAAATTCACATTGAATTTAAATAATTTATGAAATAAATATTATATCTCCTTTTTAAATTTTCAAAAGCCTCCTTGGGTTTTTATGAAAACCCTTTTAACTTATGCTTCCATATACTACTAAGATATTATGGAGCCCTTTTGCCTTTAACTTTTGCATTGATTCTCTTGACCTTTGGCCTTCTTCCTGGATATCAAATGACAACCTTGACAACTTTATTTCTTGACGAAGTCCTTGACATTAATGATGACTTCATCTGGTGACATCAATGACAAATTTGACTTAGGGACTCAAAATGTCCAACAATCTCCCCCTTTGTCATTGATGGTAACCCAAACTCTTTTTACCAAAACTTGACTTGCTTTTTGTCCTGCTCCCCCTAGGACATTGCTCCCCCTGGCTCAATGCTCTTTTCAAGTATCAAGTCTCTCCCCCTTACTAAAATCTCTCCCCCTTTGACATCAATGGCAAAGGGTCACCTTTGGGGCTCGGGGCTAAGAATGAGCCTCTTAGCTTAGCCCCTCTCCCACCTCCTTTTGAGGTGGTTAATTCTGGGGTGGGAGTATTTCTACTCCCAGAAGGCATTGTTCTTTACCTTTATCCTCTTTCCTTCTTATCTGATTCTTTTGATTCCTTTGATTGTTTTCCATGTCCATGTTCCTATCCATGTCCATATTCTTGTCCCTGTTCCTATTCATATTCCTGTTCATATCCATGTTCTTGTTCCTATTCTTGTTCATATCCATATTCCTGTTCATATCCATGTTTATGTTCTTGTTCCTATTCATATGAATGCTCATGTTCATGTTCCTATTCTAGCTCATACCTATTTTTGGAATGTCTGCTCTACACCATTTTGTTGTGTGACCATCATTATTGCACTTATAACACTTGATGTTATTATTCCTTGGAGGTGCAAATGTCTTAGGATTTCTCCTAGTGAAGCCATATCCTCTTCTATCATGAACCTTGCAATTCATTGCCTTGTGACCAAACTGATTACATGAGTAGCAATACCCATGAAAAAGTTGTATGTTCCCAAATTCCTGTCTTACATGTGTCCTGCATTATGAAGCCATGTGCCCAAACCTGTGACATGAAAAACATCTTCCATTGAAGCCTCCTTGTCTTGACCTCATTGGTCTTCTATTATGATTGTTGTTCCATCTGTATCTTCTTTGTGCATTGTTCCTATTTTTTTTGAACTCTCTATTGTCCAACTCATCCTCTGATGTCTCACTTTCTTTTACACTATCTTCTTTTGAAGTATCTTCATCTGAAGTTTCTTCTCCTCCAAAACTTGAAGTTGACTCTCCTTCCCATTTCTTTTGAATCTGTTCAAATCCAAGACCTATTTTGCTTGATGTAGTCTTTTGTGTCTTGATGAACTTATCCAAGTTCTTTGAGCTATTTTTAAACCCTTTCATCTTGATCTTGGAGTCCTCTAAATATTCTTTTAGTAGTGCCACTTCTTGTGCTAACTTCTCACATTCCAATATCTTTGCTTCTAACTTATCTTTGAACCTCTTTGCCTTAGCCTTTGATTTTTCTAAATCCTCTATGAGCAATCTTCTCTCTTCATCACATTCTTGAAACTGAATTTCAAGTTTAGAGTGTTGCTTCCTTACCTTCTTTATTGTGTCAAGGGCATAGATAAGTTCTCCCTTTAGATCATAACCATCCTTTTCTGAATATTCCTCTATTTGTTTGCCTTTGTCCACATCTCTATTTTCTTTTGGCTTGTCTTCTATAGGATCACTTACTTCTTCTTCTAAAGCCATTAGAATATTTTCATCTAGTCCTTCAAGTGCATTCTCATATTCATCATCACTGAAACTATAACCATCCCTTGTACAATCATCTTCAAGATGTCCAAAGTTACCACATCTAAAACACTTGAGAATGATTGGAGTCCTTTTCTTAACTGGTTATTTTTCTTCAATCATAAATAGGACTTCATCTCTATCATTGTATGAAAAACTAGCATCACTATCACTTGAGTACTTACTTGCCTTATCCGCATAGTAGCTTCTCTTTTGCCTTTGAAAGAACTTCTTTCCTTGTCTGCTTTGTCCATCCTTGCTTTTCTTCTGGTGCCTATATATTTCTGATTCCTTGTTCCTGTGATCCTATTTTTCTTCACCATTGTTGTTCTTGGGTTCTTGATAATTTTTTGCAAAATGTCCATACCTTCCACAATTGAAACATTTAATAGATATTTTATCTCTAGATCTTCTATAGTCCTTATCTCTTCTACCATAGTTAGCTTCTTCATCACTAGATGACTCATTGCTTGATTCTGACTTCTTACCCTTTGTCTTATTGGTTGCTTTGAATGTTGCTTCCTTCTAGGGCATAGGATCTTTTGTTCTTATCTCAAATATTGTGAGCATACCAAGCAACTTATCTCTTGTCAAAGTATCACCATCTATTGATACTTCTATAGCAGAAACATGTTCATTGAATCTTTTTGGAAGAGATCTTAAGACTTTATCACAAACATCAGATTCATCAATCTTCATACCAAGTCCTCACATATCATTAACAACCTCATCAATTTGAAGTAGATAAGCACTAATATTTTCCTCTTCGTTCATTCTTAATTCTTCAAGTTGTCTTTTGAGATTTTGACTCTTTGCTTTCTTGACACTTTTATCTCCATATATATTTTGCAATTTATCCCACATCTCTTTTGCAGTTTGACAATGCATAACTTTCATAGACTCTATTCTACGCAAACCTCTCACAAGTGCATTCATTGCTTTTGAATTGTAGTGTTGTAGAAGCTTACCTTCCTTATCTGTAGGAGGATTGACTAAGGGATCATATCCAAATTCCACTGATTCCCAAATTTCATTGCCAAGTGCCATCAGGTAGATCTTCATCATCATACTCCAATACATATAGTCACTTCCATCAAATAATGGTGCTAAATTATTTGAGGACACTTCCTTAGGATCCATTGTGTTCTTGTTAGCCTTTCCTTCAAGCTGTTAAACTCTTTTGAAGGAACCCACTCTGATACCAATTGAAGAACACAAGCTTATCCTGAGAGGGGGTGAACAATATTACATTTATTTACAAATCAATATTAAGCAATGTGTAGATAGCAATATCAATAGCAGTAATCAAAGCAATGCACAAATCACCACACACAATAGAGACACCACAATTTACATGGTTCACCCAATGTGGGCTACTCCACGGAGAAAATATTTCACTAAAATTTTCTCAATCAATCTCTTGGGAATCCTTCCCAATTACAATATTTATGGACCTCTATCCAAAGGAGACACCAATCCCCTAAATCAAGTTCATGGATCTCTATCCATAGGAGAACTCCTTCTCCTCTGCTTTGGTTGGTGATCCTCTAGAAGACTACTACCTCCACTACACTAGCTTGTGGATCTCTCTCCACTGAAGACTCTTGTCCCCACTCAGAAGACCTGTCCTCACTACCTTGGATGATGGATCTCTATCCACTAGAGACTACTATCCTCTCTACTCTATCACCTCCAAAGCTCTGTCTCTAATCTGCACTAAACACAGTCCTTCGATCTAGCACAAATATGCTCAACAAGTCCACACAGAACTTGCTCAAATATGCTCAACAAGTCCACACAGAACTTGCTCAAATATTCTCAACAAGTCCACATAGAACTTGCTCAAATCTGCTCAACAAGTCCACATATAACTTGCTCAAATCTGCTCAACAAGTCCACACATAACTTGCTTAAATATGCTCAACAATTCCACATAGAACTTACTCAAATCTGCTCAACAAGTCCACATAAAACTTGTTCAAATATGCTCAACAAGTCCACATAGAACTTGTCCAAATATGCTCAATAGGTCCACTCAGAACCTGCTCAAATCTGCTCAACAAGTTCACTCAGAACTTATCCAATCTGCTCAATAAGCTCACTTAGAACTTGTCCAAATCTCATAGAAACATAAAGAGAATTGTTAGAGACTCAATATGTTCTACACTCAATGCTCAATCACTTTCTTAACTCAAATAAGAATATAGAATAGTTTTTTTTATGGAACTTGAACAATCACTTCATACATCCACTTGACTAGGCTCAATCAACTCTAATCAACCAATTACTCAAGAAACAACCCTTGCTCACAAACCCTAGTCCAAGCATGTAAACACCAACTCAAAATATTTCCAACAATGCTCAACAAAAAATCTCACATAACAATGATACTCATGTTCTTTTCAAACCCTAGTTCAAGTTCTTCGCACAACAAATGACTTCAACAACAATGCTTATAAAACAATCTTCACATAACAATGATACTCATGCTCTTTTCAAACCCTAGTTCAAGTTCTTTGCACAACAACTCACTTCAACAACAATGCATATAAATCAATATTCACATAACAATGATACTCATGTTCTTTTCAAAACCCTAACTCAAGTTCTTCACACAACCAATGGCTTCAACAACAATGCTTATAAAACAAGGTTTTAATCACAACACTTAATTCCAGAAAACCTTGAAGCATTAACTCAAACACTTTCGAAAAGGAAACCCTAATCAAATCCTTTTCACTCCAAAATTTATTTTCTAGAAAGCCATTCAATCAACTCAACCAAGGAAGAATTTGCCCATACCTTTTTTCTTGACAAGGAGTAGACCACACAAATCTGCCACACTCACAATTACTTCTTTGCCAATCTCAATAAGGGTTAGAAGATAATAGTTTTCTCAAGGAAACACAATACAAAATGATATCAAACAAAATACACCTTATCACTCCAACTTTAAAATAATATTCAACACCTTAACCATTACCCTCATAATAATCTCTTTGGCAAAAGTCCTTTTTAAAAATAAAATCAACACTCTTAAAGTCTTACTCCTCAATATGCAAATATAATAATTAAGACTTTATTATTAAAAATAAAATCAAACTCCTTATAACTCCAAAAACCAATTTCCAACTAACACAACTTTCCACTAGCAATCCCTTTTAATTATTTCCAACTAGAACAAACCTTTTAACTCCCCACTTTAGGCAACATTAAAAATAATTAAAAATTTAATTACCTTACCCTTGGAGGGATTCGAACTCTCAACGCAGCCCACGACCAACGTCTTAGCCGTGGCTCCAACCGTCACACGAGCTACGCGCTCATTTGAGATAAAGGAAGCACCACGTGCTTCAAAAGTATCCTCGCCTTACCTTTAGCAAAACGTGCACCTTGAATTTGGCACCTTCAACCCAAAAAACCTGCCAAGCACACCCTTTGCATTTCGAACACTGGCCTCCTTGTGCACAAGCACTTAAGCTACAACCCTCTTGCCACTAGGCCAAAGCTGCCGGATGGCTCGCCAATCGACATCTGTGCCTTTTGATTTCTTAATATTCGCTGGCAAATCAAACACAAATTTTATAGTCCCTTTTCACGAGCTCTTCTTTTAATCAATTCGTATGCAATATTTCATTCGAGCAAGGATAAGATTAATGCCCCTTGGGCATAGGTTTATATAATGATTTTCCACCTTTGTTTTTAGAACGTCGGTGCTTTGAATTTCTTTTAACCCATGTGACGTCGGTGCTTCGAATTTTCTTTAAACCATTGAACGTTGGCACTTTAGATTAATTTATAATTTATTTAAATTCTTTTGAATTTAAATATTATAAATTAATTATTTTATAAACCTTTGCATAACTTGGTATAAACATTTGGGTTTATTAATTCCTTCTCATTGCATAACTTGGTATAAGTAACATTTATTCATAAAATTTAAATTCACATTGAATTTAAATAATTTATGAAATAAATATTATATCTCCTTTTTAACTTTTCAAAAACCTCCTTGGGTTTTTATGAAGACCCTTTTAAACTTATGCTATTAAGATATTATGGAGCCCTTTTGCCTTTAAATTCTGCACTGATTCTCTTGACCTTTGGCCTTCTTCCTGGATATCAAATGACAACCTTGACAACTTTGTTTCTTGACGAAGTCCTTGACATTAATGATGACTTCATCTAGTGACATCAATGACAACTTTGACTTAGGGACTCAAAATGTCCAACAATCTCCCCCTTTGTCATTGATGGTAACCCAAACTATTTTTACCAAAAACTTGACTTGTTTTTTGTCATGCTCCCCCTAGGACATTGCTCCGCCTGGCTCAATGTTCTTTTCAAGTATCAAGTATCTCCCCTTTACTCAAATCTCTCCCCATTTGACATCAATGGCAAAGGGTCACCTTTGGGGCTCGAGGCTAAGAATGAGCCTCTTAGCTTAGCCCCTCCCCCACCTCCTTTTGAGGTGGTTAATTCTAGGGTGGGAGTATTTCTACTCACAGAAGGCATTGTTATTTGCCTTTATCCTCTTTCCTTCTTATCTGATTCTTATGATTCCTTTGATTTTTTTCCATGTCCATATTCCTATCCATGTCCATATTCTTATCATTGTTCCTATTCATATTCCTGTTCCTGTTCATATTTATGTTTGTTCCTATTCCTATTCATGTTCATGTTCCTATTCCTGTTCATATCCATGTTTTTGTTCTTGTTCTTGTTCATATCCATGTTCCAGTTCCTGTTCATATCCATGTTCCTGTTCTTGTTCCTATTCTAGCTCATTCCTGTTTCTAGAATGTCTGCTCTACACCATTTTTCTGTGTGACCATAATTATTGCACTTATAAAACTTAATGTTATTATTCCTTGGAGGTGCAAATATCTTAGGATTTCTCCTAGTGAAGCCATATCCTCTTTTGTCATGAACCCTGCAATTCATTGCCTTGTGACCAAAATGATTACATGAGTAGCAATACCCATGAAAAAGTTATTTGTTCCCAAATTCCTATCTTACATGTGTCCTGCACTATGAAGCCATGTGCCCAAACCTATGACATGAAAATCATATTCCATTGAAGCTTTCTTTTATTGACCTCATTGGTATTCTATTATGATTGTTGTTCCATATGTATCTTCTTTGTGCATTGTTCCTATTTTTGTTGAACTCTCCATTGTCCAACTCATCCTCTGATGTCTCACTTTATTTTACACTGTCTTCTTCTGAAGTATCTTCATCTAAAGTTTCTTCTCCTCCAAAACTTGAAGTTGACTCTCCTTCCTATTTATTTTTAACCTGTTCAAATCCAAGACCTGTTTTGCTTGATGTAGTCTTTTGTGTCTTGATGAACTTATCCAAGTTCTTTGAGTTATTTTTAAACCCTTTCATCTTGATCTTGGAGTCCTCTAAATATTATTTTAGTAGTGCCACTTCTTGTGCTAACTTCTCACATTCCAAGATATTTGCTTCTAACTTATCTTTGAACCTCTTTGCCTTAGCCTTTGATTTTTCTAAATCCTCTATGAGCAATCTTCTCTCTTCATCACATTCTTGAAACTGAATTTCAAGTTTAGAGTGTTGCTTCCTTACCTTATTTACCATTTCAAGGGCATAGATAAGTTCTCCCTTTAGATCATAACCATCATTTTATGAATATTCCTCTATTTGTTTACCTTTGTCCACAACTCTATTTTATTTTGGCTTGTCTTCTATAGGATCACTTACTTCTTCTTCTAAATCCATTAGAAGATTTTCATCTGGTCCTTCAAGTGCATTCTCATATTCATCATCACTGAAACTATAACCATCCCTTGTACAATCATATTAAATATGTCCTATTGTGGCTGATCCACAACACACCCCAAAATTGGGGACCTACCTTTTTTGCATGCTTTCAAAGAAGATCTCAGTGACCCAGATGCTAAAAATCAAGAAAAAAGGCAAAGTTGCACAAAATGAAAAAGTGTCGCGATATCGCGACATGTCGCTCTATCGCTGCCAGAAAATGAAAAGTGTCACGATTTCGTGACGTGTTGTGCTGTCGTGGCCAAAAATGAAAAAGTGTTGCGATATCGCGACATGTTGCTCCATCACGACAGAAATGAAAAGTTGTCGCGATATCGCGACATGTCACGTTTTCACGGCCTAGGCAAGCAGGAGGTGGCATTGATAAAAAATTGTCGCGAAATCGTGACATGTCACAAAATCATGGTCAAACCAGTAAAACAGAGCAAGGCACTAAAAGAGTTGCAATTTTGCGATAGAAAGAAGCAAAGGGGCACGAAGTAGAAAAACGTCGCGATATCGCGACAAGTCGCGTTTTCGCGGCTCCAAGCAGCGAAGTGGTACAGAAGGAAAATATGTCTCGATTTTGTGACATGTCGCGTTTTTGCGGCCAAATGCAGCAAGAAAGCCTAAAATAGAAAAACATCATGATTTCACGATAGATTGCATCTGCACAGCCCGAAAGAGAAAAGCATCGCAATTTCACGACATAAAGCAGTGAGACAGCCTGAAAGAGAAAAGTCTCACGATTTCATGATAGAAAGCAGTGAGACAGCCTGAAAGAGAAAAGCATCATGATTTCATGACAGGTTGCATCCACGCGGCCCGAAGCAGAAAAATGTTGTGATATCATGACATGTATCATTTTCATAATGCATGATGAGAAACAAAGCTGCTGACAGAAAAACATCACGATATCGCAACATGTCTCATTTTTGCTATGCATGAATGCGGACAAGGCTATTGGCAGAAAAATGTCACGATATTGCAACATGTCGTGTTTTTGCGATGAAAGTAAAGGAGCAAAGCTACATGCTATTTTTTGTCGCAATTTACATGGGGCCATTACAGAACATGCAAAAAAGTGCAAAACACGTGGCGTACATGTATAAGGGCTGCAGAAGCGTTACATGTCAACAAAAAATATCGAACATTTCGACATCGAACATAAATTCAAAAGCAACGAAAAGGCGGGAATACGAAGCGATGCATTCTGGAAGGTGAAACGAGGCAATCTGGAAGATGAAATGAACCGTTGTGGAAGGAGAAGCAATTTACCAAAACTTTAAAATAAGAAGCACAGGACAGGTATGGAGGTCAAAAAACCACTACGGGCAGAGTTGCAGAGCCAAAGGCAACAGGCCATTCTAGGCCTTCTTTTGTGGTGTTTTTATTCCACTTTGTCTAGATTTTCCTTTACATTGGACTAGGTAGGAAATTGTTGTAAGCAGAGTTGCAGTGCTGAAGGCCAGAGGGCCATTCTGGGCCTGCTTTGAGGCTGTTTTCTTCCATAGACTAGGTTTGGGAAACTAGAGATTATGTTGTTGTATAATGACCAATTTTTAATATAGAAAATTCAGAGAGTTGCATCTCATTGGCAAGAAAGAAGGAGTTATTTTCTGCATGCAGGATTAAATGTTTATCTTTCCCCTTTTCAGATTTCTAGGCTTATAGGTGAAGTTTAATGCAAGTTCTCTTGGTTGCTTCATGTGAATGTCTAAATCTGAAAATTACAGTTTAAACCCCAGAAACAAACACCTAACTTACCTGGATTGTGCGAGTATGCAGGTTCAATAGGTTAGGTTGTATGCAGAAAACATCATTAGCTTCGGTTTTGTCAAAGAGGATAGCATCATACTAAATGCACTTTTTATTTTTCTTTCACATTTTATTTTCATTTTTTTTTTCTGCATTTTATTTTATTTATAGGCATTAAAATAAAAATTAAAAAACTAAAAATTCCAAAAATCTGAAAATAGAAAATTTCCATTTCCAGGATAGAATTTCATTTTTAGTTTTATTTTTCATTCATGAGCCGATGATGACATTCCCTTCATGAAAATTCCAATTTCATTGAAGGAGTTCTGTTTTATGGCATTTCATCAGTTTCCATTTTGAAATTACAACTTGGTCATATAGAGATCAAGTCATATTTGCTTTATCAGGGTTCAAAGAACAATCATTAAAGTTTCACAGTAAAATAAACCAACATTGCCCCTTGTTAATAGTTACTTGCAACCACTGAGGTGTTCCAAGCATTTTTATTAAATATCTTTATTTGAGATCATTGATACACATTGCTGACATAGCGGAACCTTGGAGAAATTGTTTCTTTGCAAGAGAGGATTTAGAACCCAAATCCTATCGGAGAGTGTGTTTTCACAATCGGGTGAAAATACCACTCAACATGTCCAAAGTTACCACATATAAAATACTTGAGAATAATTGGAGTCCTTTTCTTAATTGGTTCTTTTTCTTCAATCATAAATAGGACTTCATCTCTATAAGTGTCTAAAACACTAGCATCACTATCACTTGAATACTTACTTGACTTATCTGCATAGTAGCTTCTCTTTTGCCTTTGAAAGAACTTATTTCCTTTTCTGCTTTGTCCATCCTTGCTTTTATTTTGGTGTCTGTATCTTTCTAGTTCCTTGTACCTATGATCCTATTTTTCCTAACCATTCTTGTTCTTGGGTTCTTGAAAATCTGTTGCAAAATGTTCATACCTTCCACAATGGAAACATTTAATAGATATTTTATCTCTAGATTTTCTATAGTCCTTATCCCTTCTATCATAGTTAGCTTATTCATCACCAAATGACTCATTGCTTGATTTTGACTTCTTACCCTTTGTTTTATTGATTTGTTTGAATACTGCTTCCTTATGGGGCATAGGATATTTTGTTCTTATCTCAAATGTTGTGAGCATACCAATAAAATTATATCTTGTCAAATTATCACCATATATTAATACTTCTATAACAAAAACCTGTTCACTAAATCTTTTTGGAAGAGATCTTAAGACTTTATCACAAACATCAGATTCTTCAATCTTCATACCAATTCCTCGCATATCATTAACAACCTCATCAGTTCGAAGTAGATAAGCACTAATATTTTCCTCTTCATTCATTTTTAATTCTTAAAGTTATCTTTTGATATTTTGACTCTTTGATTTCTTGACACTTTTATCTCCTTCATATATATTTTGCAATTTATACCACATCTCTTTTGCAATTTGACAATGCATAACTTTCATAGACTTTGTTGTATGCAAAAATCTCACAAGTGCATTCATTTATTTTGAATTGTAGTGATGTAGAATCTTACCTTCCTTATCTATATGAGGATTGATTGCGGGATCATATACAAATTCCACTACTTCCCAAACCTCATTGCCGAGTGCCATTAGGTAGATCCTCATCATCATACTCCAATATATATAGTCACTTCCATTAAATATTGGTGCTTAAATATTTGAGGACACCTCCTTAGGATCCATTATGTTCTTTTTAGCTTTTCCTTCAAGCTATTAAACTCTTCCGAAGGAACCCGCTCTGATACCAATTGAAGAACACAAGATTATACTAATATGGGGGGTGAACAATATAATACCACTTTTTACTTTTATTTCCAAATCAATATTATGCAATGTGTAGTTAGAAATATCAATAGCAGTAATCAAAGTGGTGCATAAATCATCACACACAATAGAGACACCACAATATATGTGGTTCACCCAATGTGGGCTACTCCACGGAGAAAATATTTCACTAAAATTTTCTCAATCAATCTCTTGGGAATCCTTCCCAATTATAATGTTTATGGACCTATATCCAAAGGAGACACCAATCCCCTAAACCAAGTTTGTGGATCTCTATCCACAGGATAACTCCTTCTCCTCTACTCTAGATGGTGATCCTCTAGAAGACTAGTGCCTCCACTACACTAGCTTGTGGATATATCTCCATTGAATATTGTTCTACCCACTTAGAAGAATTGTCCTCACTGCCCTGGTTTACGGATATCTATCCACTAGAGACTACTATCCTCTCTAATCTATCACCTCTAAAGCTCTGATTCAAATCTGCACTAAACACATTACTTTGGTCTAGCATAAATATGCTCAACAAATCCATACAAAACTTTCTCAAATATGCTCAACAAGTCCATACAAAACTTTATCAAATATGCTCAACAAGTCCACACAAAACTTGCTTAAATATGATAAAAAAGTCCACACAAAACTTGCTCAAATATACTCAACACGTCCACACAGAAATCGCTTAAATCTACTCTACAATTTCACATAGAACATGCTTAAATATGCTCAACAAGTCCACATAGAACTTGTCAAAATTTGCTCAACAAGTCCACACAGAACTTGTCCAAATATTCTCAATAAATCCAATCAGAACCTGCTCAAATCTTCTCAACAAGTTCACTCAGAACTTGTCCAATATGCTAAATAATCTCTCTCAGAACTTGTCCAAATCTCATAGAAACATAAATATAATTTTTAGAGACTCAATATGTTCTACAATCAATGCTCAATCACTTTCTTAACTCAATTTAGAATATAGAATAGTTTGTTTTAAGGAACTTGAACAATCACTTCACACAACCACTTGACTAGGCTCAACCAAATCTACTCAACCAATCACTCAAAGAAATAACCCTTTCTCACAAATCCTAGTCCAAGCATGTAAACACCAACTCAAAATGTTTCCAACAATGCTCAACAAAAAATCTCATATAACAATGATACTCATGTTATTTTCAAACCATGGTTCAAGTTCTTTGCACAATAACTCACTTCAACAACAATGCTTATAAATGAATATTCACATAACAATGATACTCATGTTCTTTTCAAACCCTAGTTAAAGTTTTTTTCTCAACAACTCACTTCAACAACAATGCTTATTAATAAATCTTCACATAACAATGATACTCATGTTATTTTTCAAAACCCTTACTCAAGTTCTTCACATACAACCAATGGCTTCAACAACAATGCTTATAAATGAAGGTTTTAACAACTCTTTATTCCAGAAAACCTTGAAGCATTAACTCAAACACTCTCAAAAAGTAAACCCTAATCAAATCATTTTCACTCCAAAATTTATTTTCTAGAAATCCAATCAATCAAATCAACCAAGGAAGAATTTGCCCATACATTGTTTTCTTAACAAGGAGTAGACCATACAAATATGCCACACTCACAATAACTTCTTTGCCAATATCTATAAGGGTTAGAATATAATAGTTTTCTCAAAGAAAACACAATAAAAAATTATATAAAAAAAATACACCTTATCACTCCAAATTTAAACTAATATTCAACAACTTAACCATTACCCTCATAATAATATCTTTGGCAAAATTCCTTTAAAAAAAAAATAAACACTCTTAAATTCTTACTCCTCCAATATGAAAATATAATAATTAAGATTTTATTATTAAAAATAAAATTAAACTCCTTATAACTCAAAAAATAATTTTCAACTAACACCATTTTCGACTAGCAATCCATTTTAATTATTTCCACCTAGCAATCCCTTTTAATTCCCAACTTTAGGCACTATTAAAAATAATTAAAAATTTAATTACCTTGCCTTTGGAGGGATTCAAACCCTCAACGCAGCCCACGACCAATGCCTTCATTGTGGCTCCAATAGCCGCTCAAGCTATGTGATCATTTGGAGTGTGGGAAGCACCATGTGCTTCAAAAATCCTCACCTTGCCTTCAGCAAAACGTGCACCTTGAATTTCGCACCTTCAACCCAACACAACTGCCAAGAACAACCACAGTGTTTCAAATGTTGGTCTCCTTGCGTCCAAGCACTCTAGCCACTACCCTCTTGCCACTAGGCCAAACTGCCCGAATGGCTCCCAATGAATCTATGCCCTTCATTTTCTTAATATTCATTGGCACACCACACACGAATTTCATTCTCTCTTTCACGAGCTCGTTTTAAAACCAAATCGCATGTAATTTTTTTTTTAGCAGGGATAAAAATTAATTCCCCTTGGGCATAGTTTATATAGTAGTTTCCACCTTGATTGAATACGTCGATGCTTTGAATTTCCTTTAAACCATGTGACGTTGGTGCTTCGATTTTTCTTTAAACCATTGAATGTTGGCACTTTAGACTTTATTAATTTATAATTTATTTAAATTCTTTTGAATTTAAATATTATAAATTAATTATTTACCAAACCTTTGGGCTTATAAGGTCCTTCTCCTTGCATAAATTTTTGGGCTTATAAAGTCCTTCCCATTGCATAACTTGATATAAATAACATTTATTTATAAAATTTAAATTTGCATGAATTTAAATAAAATAAATTAAACCTATTTTCAAATTTGTAATAAGCCTCCTTGGGTTTTTATGAAAACCCTTTTAAAATTATGCTTCCATATACTATTAAGATATTATGGAGCCCTTTTGCCTTTAACTTCTGCACTGATTATCTTGACCTTTGGCCTTCTTCCTGGATATCAAATGACAACCTTGACAAGTTTATTTCTTGATGAATTCCATGACATTAATGATGACTTCAACTGGTGACATCAATGACAAATTTAACTTAGGGAATCAAAATTTCCAATAAAATTGACCTATTATTATGGTTCCTTAACCGATATTTAGTTTAGGTTATGGAAAAAGCAAAAGAAATTAACACTTCACATTAAATAAAGAGAGGAAACAACAGTCCATACCCGTCTCGCATCGGATACGCATATTGTCGAGTGTTGTTGCTGGATCATACTGATAATGGGGTACTCTTAATAGTGCTCTTCTCTAGAAAATCATATCTCTCCTCTTCACATCTCAAGTTTTCCAAGTTGAGAATGAAAAATGAGCTCATTTGCCTCATTTTGGGCTTATATAACCGTCAAAAAATCATGGCTACCCCTTGGTGGGATGGTCAGCTAATTGGATGGTTGTCCCACTCTAGGATGACCATAAAATATTCAGCTATCCCACCCAAGGATAGCCACCAAAAAATCCTAAAAAAATAGCTAAAAAATTTCAAAAACAAGGCCAAAAACCCACCAAAAATAGGTCCAAAATGGTTCAAACTAATAAGGGATCAAGATTAAATCCAAATTATTCATGTATTCTATGAAAATTATTTATTTCACTCCCAAATAAGGCTATTATGTTTGTAACACTCCACAAGAATGAAGTATTTAGGCTTTTGCTTCCATAAATCATCATTAAAATGATCAAAATCCTAGCAGAATTGATAAGGTTTGCAATGGGTAAAACTAATGGTTATCCCAATTCAGTCATATGTGTCAAGTGACTCATAACTTTCATAATTATTCATTCCCTCATTGAATCATTGCTTGAGAGGGTAGTCATAATAAGTATTTCATAATCAAATTAACACTCAAAACACCCAAAAAGTGTAATTTTCATATATTTAAAAGAATATTTTGTAAAGATAAATTTGCAAGCCCATGCTAGGTCAAAAAATCAATAAATGCAACAAAACAAAGGATTGGTATCCTTAAAGGCTTAGGAATTCATATTTGAAAAGGCTTACAAGGACACAAGGAACCAAGACCAAGTATACACTGAGCCCCTACAACTTTCATTACAATGTGGCTAAAAGGTATACCAAAATAAATCCTTCAACTATGTTAAAAGCAAGGATTACAATAATGTATGCTCCTTCCACAATGGACGTATCTAAATTTTGTTAGGTTAATTAATAACCTCAATCATTTAATGA
Source organism: Wollemia nobilis (assembly GCA_028583015.1). Classification (NCBI taxonomy): domain Eukaryota; kingdom Viridiplantae; phylum Streptophyta; class Pinopsida; order Araucariales; family Araucariaceae; genus Wollemia; species Wollemia nobilis. The sequence continues at coordinate 273,926 of JAQPPZ010001108.1, forward strand.
TTTAGTCATCTATTTTTGCTTAGTTCTCTATTGCACACAGTACATCTCAAAAAGGGTCATCTGTAGACACTAAAATCATGTAAATCAGATAAGAATTCTATGCACCACTCTTATCGACATCATATGAACCCATTGGACAACCCTCTAGGTTAAGTAGGGCTCCCAACCACTTTTGGGAGGTTTTAGGCCATATAGCCATGGTTGTCCCACCCAGGGATGGCCATAGTTCATGGTCATCCCACCCAGAGATGACAATAATTCATGGTCGTCCCACCCAGGGAGAACCATCAACATCCATCCTTGGGTGGGACGACCATGAACCAGACCCTCAAAAAATCAAATGGCAGAACAAATGGCAATCAATTACTACCATTTATCCCATCCAATCACCTAAATTTGATTGGGACGTTGTCATAAAAATCAAGGCCTACAAATTGGAGGCTCCAAATGGAAGGCATATTCCCTCCTATACATGGCAAAGGAATGGACAAGTGACAACACTTGCCCTGAATGCTAGAACTTACCCATTTGAAAATTTTCTCTAGTTTGGATATAAATTGAGGTGCTCACATCGAATTCAGAGGGAGATAATAACAAGAATTACTTATGAAGTGCTAATAACATTTGTCTTCAACATTTGCCTAAGTATTTTCCTTGAAAACCTCTTCATTCGAAGGCTATTTTAGGGGAATTCCAAAATACACTAAAATTATTCCAAAACCAATTAATTTTGAGAGTTAGTTTCCCAAATTTTATGACAAGACTCCTAGGAGGTTTATTGATCAAGTCCAAGTGGAATTGGTGGTAAAAACTACCCCAGTTTTTGGTCGTCCCTCCCAGGGATGGTTAGCAGGTCTTATTGGAAATCCTAGGGATGACCATGAGATTTCCCACAATTTTGGTCTAATTTCTATAGCATTATAATAGCATCATATCAAAATTTGGTAAATTTGTGAGTAGATTTTATGGGTAAGTTAGTGTTTTCATGATCATAGGATTACTTGTTCTTGCCAGGAATGGCTATAAGTTATACTAAAAATTTCACTATGTTTTCTTGTCAGATCCTTCCAAAATCACCTATAAAACATCATATTAGAATTTCAAGTTATTTGGAGTCATTTAGAATAGTCAAAAATTAATTTTATATTCATAGATGCATATTTTATGATTTTCCTAGTTTTTATCACTAAACACATATGCTATTAACATCATTCAATATCTTTTTTGTAGGTGTAAATATTCTAGGTATGATGGAGGAGCTAAGAGGCATATTATAAGAAGCCCAATATTATCTCTCAAGTGTGGGTTGCGATAAGAACATTCAAACATGTCATTAAGCTCATGAAGGGATTCATTCCCTTGTAATTTGTAATCAAAATGTATCAAAATGATAAACCATCAAAGCAGATGTATTGTAACCTTTTGGACTTGATGAATTAACAAATACAATGTTAAATCCCCCCTCTTTTACTGAAAATTATTCATCATCTCAAATAGTTTACATATTTTGCATCTTTTCTTCATATGCGTGCTTAGAAATAATAGATATCATTTCATTTTCAATATACGTTTAAGGCATGCCACTTTTTGTGCTTCTTCAGTGAGCCCTAGATGAATATGATGAAGTACCAATGTGTGGTTATGGTGGCATGGTGCGGGGCAATAAATTTGGAGATGTACCCCATTTCTTGGTGGAATATGTACAGTGATTGGTGAGTTGTATTTCCTCCTCATCCATTATGTTGTGTACTAGGCATTTGAAAGTGCAATAAATGTTAATATCATGTCCTTTTTGGCTATGATAAACATATAATTTAATGCTCATTATTACCTCTGTTGTTTTTGGTGGTGTGGATCAATCGGTTTTACCTCAGGTAAATCTAAGAGCTTTGATTGATGTAATTGTTAAAAAGTGTGAGATAGAGGCTAAGAGAGAATAGGCACAAGATGAGTGGGATGTATGGGCTGTAATGATAGATCGAGAGATTGACTAGGTAGCGATGGAGTGAGTGTCTTCCTAGGTTGTGTAGGAACTTTATTTTGAGGATGAGGAATGTGTAGAGATGAAAGTATTGGGGAATATGCCATGATTTGATAATGGATGGATGTATGACATTGACAATGGTGTATATGCAACTCTAGCTTGTTAATGTGGGATAAGATGTGTTGCATGTTAATAGAATAAGGTCGTGTGGTGTAGAAATGTGACAGGCATTAATGTCAGTTGTGATGGGTGGTGATTAATATGAAGGTAAATATGAATATGCATGAGTGAAAGAGGGTGAAAATAAGGGATAATGAGGTTGTGGTGGCATGACCAGAGGTTGAGTGATGTGAAATAAAAATTGATATGGAGGAAGAAGAGGAGGAATAAGTGATATTTGGGGAGAGTGTCAATGATGTGATGTGATGTGACTAGCCTGATACCTAAGATCTCAATCATAGGATGAAATGATATTGCCTGACCTATGAGGTATGCTTAAGGAATGAGGATAAATGGATAGATTTTTGTTGCCAGTGTGAGAAGAAATAGATAGATGTTTCTAGCTAGAATGATAATAAATAGATGGATGTTTGTGGTCAAAATGAGAAGAAAAAGATGGTTTTTTCTTGATTGAATGAGAGGAAATGGATACAAGGTTGTCATTGGAATGAGAGGAAACTCATGGATTTCTATTTTTATATTGAGAGGACACAAATAAATTTTGATAATGGGTAGAGGTGGTTTTCCTCTAAATACCCTGGTGAATTGGTTGGCAAAGGAAGGAGCATAGGAAAACCCTTATGGCTAGGAGTGTTTGTGCTTAAGATCTAGCCTTAGGTTAAGGCTAAAAAATGGGAATAGACCGAAAAAACCTTAGTTTTTCCAAGTTTGAGGTGAAATAAGAATCATAATGATGTTCTAGTAGTAACCAGAACTTTATGTAAAACAAAAATCTAGATCATAGGGAAGGGTGCAACTAGTCTAGGTTGTAGGGTACCCTATGAATTTTCTGAAACTGAAGATAGAGATAAAAAAAATTTGAATTTGTGTGGAGAGAAGTATGAGAATTGTTTTTGGTATGTTTTGGAACCTGATTTTGAGTTTTTTGTAACATGAATCAAATCATACAACAATAAACAAACATGAATAACTACAATTTTGGAAAAGTGTATTTTGATGTTGGAATAACCATAAAACTAAAATGAAATAGGGTGTGGTGGGTGTATTCTAAGAGAAGGTGTATTTGTGGACATATCCTATTATACCCAAAGGCACACAAGGGGTAATTACATGCAAATGGGAAAATGGATTCTAATGGAAGTAATGGCTCAAGGTACAATCTAAGTAAATAACCTTTGAAGAGGTCACACTATCTAATGTTCTACTACTAGCATAGTCATACTTTCACTTAAGCCTCACATTTGGGGCATGAACAATAATGACAACTAAATCCACTAATTTTTTGAAAATCCCTATGGTAAAGGGAATTGCTAATCCTTTCTACTTTAAGGGTCTTTAAAGAGTAGGGGATTTTTTGGTGATGAAGTCTAGAAAACCACTCGTATGGACTACTATGGTGTGTAGGGGGTGATCTGGTGGAAGGAGATGAAATCCAATGTTATGAGTCTCAAGTGGTGATCAGTGATGAAATCCAATATTACCACTGTTTAAAAGAAACTTGAAGTGTGTGTCCTATTGAGTGTTAATTTGTCATATTACAAATAATAACACGCAACTTAAAGTCTCGAACAAAAGACTCTTTCTTGCAAAGAAATAATTTATTTTATTTTCCTTCCTTTTATTATTTCTCCAAGATTCTTTGTGAAACAACTTTTATGTATATAAAAATGAATTTTAATTTTAATACATACAGCTAATATATCCCAGAATAACTCAAAGTCCTGCAGATAGCTGTTAACAAGGGGCCTTTGTTGATTCTCAATGAACTTTATAATCTTGACTTGTTTGATTAATCAAAAATAAACAAAAATCCTTTTGATGTTCTAATATTCACAATTTATTTTAAGGTTAACCTATTCGTTTTATCTCTATTCAATAGTTCTATTATTTCAGTGTTAGTCTCTGACATGAAATTAAGCATATCAAGGAATAAAACAGAAACTGTTATTTTGAATCAGCTGGAAAATAATGAAGGATATTAAAATGGTTCACGATCTCCTCCCTGCAAAATCCCAAGTTAAGAGATGAAATCCCCAAAACAACCCAACCGATTAGATCTATACTAACACACAATCTAATCAGATCAGATGCAAGACTCTAAGGAAACAAATATAACTGCATCATTCTACCATTCACCTATCGTAACCCATCCCATGGCATAAATGAAATAGATACAAGACAAAATGATGCAACGAAAATATTGACAGTAAAACAATAGTTTTGGCTTCGATCTCCTTTTGATTTTACACACAAAAGTCGTGTTACCAAAGAAAAATCTTTTATTTCAATAAGTAATGCTTTTTTTGTTACAGTCTCCACTTCGTATCCATCTACATTTCTGCTATTTAACCTTTCTGTCGCGCGTTCTCGGCTGCTCCATGACGCTTCGTTTCGACTCCCGAGACCCTTCGCTTCAATTCCTGCCTTTTGGTATTCTAACCTTTGCGTGCAATTGTAACGCTCGATCTGTGGCCAGTAACTGTTGTTATGAAACGTTACTCTGGTTCTGTCATTTCTGCCACGTGTCCTGCGTCTCCTGCACCTTTCGTAACGCCTTCCCACGGAAATCCTGGCAGAATTTGTATTTGGCCTCTTCTGTTTCCTAGCCGCGATAACGCGACATGTCGTGAAATCATGACATGTCGCGATATCGCGACATGTTCTTGGTCCGTACGCCCGCAGTAGCTCGTTGTAGCGATATCGCTACCGACTTTGCTTTGCCTTCTTTTCAAAAAGTGGTAGCGATATCGCTACCACTTTGGTTCCGAGCCTTCCTTTCAAAAAGTGGTAGCGATATTGCTACCACTTTGGTTTCGAGCCTTCCTTCGATGAAGTGGTAGCGATATCGCTACCACTATGGTCTTGAGCCTTTGCTTCACGAAGTGGTAGCGATTTGCTACCACTTTTCCTTCGAGCCTCCGCTTCATGAAGTGGTAGCGATTCGCTACCACTTTTCCTTCGAGCCTCCACTTCACGAAGTGGTAGCGATTCGCTACCACTTTTTCTTTCGAGCCTCCACTTCACGAAGTGGTAGCGATTCGCTACCACTTTTCCTTCGAGCCTCCACTTCACGAAGTGGTAGCGATTCGCTACCACTTTTTCTTTCGAGCCTCCACTTCATGAAGTGGTAGCGATTCGCTACCACTTTTTATTTCGAGCCTCCGCTTCACGAAGTGGTAGTGATTCGCTACCACTTTTCCTTCGAGCCTCCGCTTCGCTACCACTTTCAACCTTGTGCTTCCTCTCGGCAACTCGTAGCGATGGAGAGACAGGTCACGATTTCGTGACATGTCGCGACATGTCGCGATTTCGTGACCCTTTCACCACTTAGGCATTTTTCTTCTCTTCTTCATTTTTAGCATCCGGGTCTTTGAGATCTTCCCTAAATACTGCAAAAACAAAGGTGGGTCTCCACTTCTGGGGTGTGTTGTGGATGAACCACAACAAATGGCGACTCTGCTGTCAAATGCTCTTGAGCATTTTAGTAAGAACCCAACCTAACACAAATCACAAATTTGAAAACATGGGTTAGCCCATAATCAATATAACTAATGCCCAAAATTAGAAGTACATGAATTATCAGAATCATCAAGTACTAGCTCGGTGTGTGCAATGAATTCCTTTCCTTATCATTTGAATTTGATCCACATTCCATCATCGGTTTTGCATGAATGCATATGCGAAATTGTGAATGATTTGCGTATCCTCATCGAATATGCCATGAGAAAATGTATAGTCACTCTTGTAGTATTATGTGCAAACATTCAAGACCGCCAAACCCTCTTAGGATCCACTAGTGAACGGTTCATTATATCCCAAAGTTGGTTATGAGTCCCTACTATCTTGAACCCATGTGCAAGTGGATGTGAAATCAGAACTTTGGGGAATCAGACTCCCAACCAACCGAGATGATATTTTAAACCTATCCTTACTATTCTGATTTAGAATTCTTTACATCACTTTGAGCAAAATAACTAAACCAATTATGGAAGAAATGGTCATGCTAGTCTAACCCTCTAGACAATCAGTGGTCTTATTTTTTAGGCAAGACATGATGCCATGCATGGGCCTATCTAACCCCATAATCCAAAACTTATCTTCATTTCTTTGGACCTTGGGGATGACTACCCATCCCTTGCAGAGGACAAGTAGTATGATCCTTACAATCCAATATAAGGATGAGATGGGAAAAATTTATTTATTTTACTTCTTGGTCCTTGGGGATGACTACCCATCCTGGTTAGGGACAAATAGTACGATCCTTACAACCCAAGATTTTAAATGTAAATGGAAATTATTAATCTTGTTACTTAGACCTTGGGGATGACTACCCATCCTTTGCAGAGGACAAATAGTACGATCCTTACAATCTAAGACTTAATACGAAATGAAACATAAGAGCTTTGGGGAATCAGATTCTCAACCAACCGAGATGAGAATTTATGCCCTATCCTTACTACTCCATGTGGGTCCAATCAAAGCTTTGGGGAATTAGATTCTCAACCAACCGAGATGAGAATTTAACCCTATCCTTAATACTCTAATTTTAGGCTTTAAGCTCTATGGAAGTGGTCAAAACCACTGTTTTTAGGATCATGTTGCATAATAGGATAGACATGAAAACCATTTTTGCCCAACCTTTTCCTCCAAGTTAGGTTTTGATCATTTTTCTCAAGATCCCTTTTAATGTATGAAACGTGCTTGGTCCTAGATACTTCAAGACTCAGTTTCCAACCTTAGGATTTACTTAAATTTATTTTATAACATAACCCTAAGAGGATTCAACATACTCAAATGAATTGCACCCAAGATGCATATGCCACTACGGTGAAATGTATGAAAAGTGAGATGGAACATGAATGCATTATTTCTTGAATTGCAAATGAGATGATTTGTCATGCAAAAATGACTTTTTCATGCATCACAAGCTTCAAATGATCTAAATTAACTGTTTGTATTACATGTGGAGCTTTTACAACATGATTCCAATGTTTCATATTCTCCCAATCTTAGGCATGTGTTCAACATCTAGCTTTTATTCCCCTTTTTTTTTTTTTTTTAAAAGGCAATGAAAAGGAAATCAAAGGAACACCACCGCCTAAATGTCCAACCTGCACACAAACGCAAAAACCCAATATTAATACAAGAAAAACCTGCAATAAAAAATGAATACATACTAACATATCAAATCTGCACATCAAGAAACTAAATTACAGCATTGACACAAAACTAGATATCTCCTGAAACACACACTTAAGTATCAAATCTGCACACAAAGAAACAGATCACAACATTAATACAAAGCTTAGACATGTCAAAAAAATAATAATACACACCTAAACGTGAAAAATGAAAGCAATAAATTACAGCGTTATTACATATAATACAAATCCCAACTACCTCATGCTTGAAAGTAATGCTTCAAGTGCAACCCATTGATAGGTAGTGCCAAATCCTTTCCATCCAAGGTTTTTAGTCTAAAACTATTTTCCCCTAGGATTTCTGAAATCTGGTAGGGACCTAACCAAAGGTAATCAAATTTATCATGTTCCCCCTTCTTCTCATGTCTTTTGTCCCATAACAGCACTAAATATGAAATTTTAAACGCCTTGGCCTTAGACCTTTTGTCAAACCATATTTTTAAAATGTCTTGGTGTTTACTAAAATGAAGCATAGCTTCATCCCTTTTTTCATCCAAGCGCATTAATTGCGTTAATCTAGACTCAAGTTTATCATTAGTTCCAAAATAATCTTTCATGAAGTGCAACGTTTGTAATTTGAGATTTGCAGGAAAAATGGGATCTTGTCCATAAACCAGATGGTAAGGAGATGTCCCTATTGCTTCTTTGACTCTGATTCTATCAGCCCAAAGGGCCAACTTAAGCTTATTGTGCCAGTCCCGCGAATTCCTTTCCAACAATTTTTTTATGACAGTCAACAGATTCTTATTGGATGACTCGGCCAATCCGTTACCTTGCGGGTAATAATTGGAGGAGAACTTTAAACTCACGCTGTTATCAAATGCCCAATTAGCAAACTCTAGAGAGGAAAAGGCCGAACCATTATCACTTACGATGGAGTTAGGCATCCCGAATCTAGTGACAATGTTATCTTCTAAAAATTTAATGACCACCTCTGCAGTAGCATTCTTTGTGGGGATAGCTTCGGTCCATCTCGTGCAATAATCCATAGCCATCAGAATATATTTGTGAGCATCGGATGAATTGGGGCTGATAATCCCAATAAAATCCAGGCCCCATTGCATGAAAGGTCTGGACTCGATTACGGACTGTAAAGGCATGGAAGCGTTTCTATCTCTATTGGCTGCAGTTTGACATATGTGACATGACCTTACATGAGAATGGGCATCCTTGAATAGTTGAGGCCAATAATAACCGGCTCTGAGGATTTGATGGGCTGTGGTATTAGCAGACCCATGCCTTGTCCCATGTTTACCATGAAACTCTTCGAGTATTCGCACTGCCTCCTCTTGATCAACGCAACGAAGGTAAATACCTTCATGGTTCTTTCTGTATAATGTGCCAGATCTAACTAGAAAATTAGCAGACTTCAAACGCAAGGCTCTGCGCTGAGTAGCATTCAAAAGTGATGGACACCTACCATTTAGTAGATAGTACACCACATCTGCATACCACTCCTCCTTGGTTACATCAGTGACTTCATAATGTTGACAAGGAATTGCGAGATCCTGTTCTGTGATTGCCTTAGCTAACCCTTGCCCCCGCACTATCTTCATCGATTGAATCTCCAGATCAAATTCTTGCAAAGTTGAAACCCACTTACCACGCTTCTCACCTAATTCATTCTGAATGAACATGGCTTTGACAGCAGGATCTGGGACGATAGCAAAGACCCTACTGTGGACTATGTAGTGCCTGAATTTTTTTACGGTCTTAACCAGCACATACATTTGCTTGTCTAGGGTAGAATATCTCGGTTTCGCATCTTTGAGAGGACTACTCGGGAAAGCAATGGGATTTTCAATGCTGCCTTCACTCTTCTGAGTTAAAACACTCGCAAAGGAGTGATCTGAAGCAAATGTGTAGATATAGAAAGGCTTCGTATAATCGGGACTCACCAAAATCGGGGCTTTAGAAATCGCATCCTTGATATTATCAAAAGCCTCTATCCTTTCATCTGTCCAAATGATCTGGACCTCTTTCTTTAGCATGTCGTTCAAAGGTCTTGCTATCTCCGCAAAATCTGCGATAAATTTTCTGACAAAATTGATCTTTCCAAAAAATGATCTCAACCCCTTCTTGCTATTAGGACGAGGAATTTGCTGTATGGCTTCTATTCTCTCAGGGTCAATGGAAATTCCATCCTTAGATATTATATGCCCCAACAGTTTTCCTTCTGTTACCCCGAAGATACACTTCTTTGGGTTGAGAGATATACCATGTTCCCTGCATCTTTGAAAGACATTCTTAAGATCCCTGACATGGTTTTCTCTATTCTTAGAAAATACAGGAATGTCATCGACATAAACAATGATGCACTTACCAATAAGCCCTTTAAAAGCAAAATCCATAGCTCGCTGGAAAGTGGCACCTACATTCAATAGTCCGAAGGGCATTCTCCTGTATGCAAAGGTGCCCCATTTTGTCATAAAAGTAGTCTTCATCCTATCACTAGGATGGATAAGGACCTGATTATATCCCGAATAACCATCCAGGAATGACATCATCTCCGACCCGTTTACCTTTTGGAGTATTTCATCGATGGTGGGTAACGGGTAGTTGTCCTTTTGGGATGCCTTATTGAGATTTCTGAAAACAATGCACAACCTTATTTCTCCACTCTTTTTCCTCACAGGGACTAGGTTAGCAACCCACGTGGAATGCCTAATGGGAAAGATGATCTTAGCTTCTAACAGTCGCTTCACCTCTTTCTCTATCAAGGGTTCTAATAATGGATTAACTCGCCATTGTATTTGCCTAAAGGGCTTGGACTCTGGCTTCAGTGGAATCGTGTGCATTATGACATTTTGATCATAGGTTTTCAACTCCTTATAACTCCAAGCAATGCAATCTATGTATTATTTTAATGTATTTGCTATGGAATCCTTCTCCTGCTTGGTACATGCTTTTGCTATGAATACCTCTCGAGGATTTTCTGCACTTCCAATGTTAACCAAATCACAGGCCTCTCTAGGAGATGGAACCCTTTTACCTTTTCTTGGTTTGCATCCGATATCAAAGATTTTTTCTAATGAAGCTATCTCATCAGGCATCCTGTTGTTTTTTACAGGATTTTTATCTTTCGAAACTACCTCCTCTACATCCCTTTCTTCTTCATCTATGTCTTGCTTTTCAAATATACCGGAATTAGTGACAAAATGAAATATGTGCCTGTCACTATCAAATACTTGGAAGTTCATAACATTATCTGGTATCGAGGAACACGGGACCAACTCTATAGAGAACTTCTTGCATTTCTTATGGTCCACTGGCTTCAACATACTCGCTGCTACAGCTAGGGAGTCTGCCAGATGATTGCCCTTTCTCGAGATCAGAGAAATGTTAAAGGCGTCAAACTCATCTATTAAATCTCTGACCCTAGTTCGGTAAAGCCTGAGCCGCCTGTCTTTGCATATGTATTGTCCCCTCACTTGTTTCACCACCAGTTCCGAATCACCAAGGACTTTGATATATTTAATTTTCTTCCGAATGGCCAGCTGTAGTCCAAGAATCAAAGCCTCATATTCTGCCATATTGTTGGTGGCAGGGAACTGTAGTCTGTACGCAACGAATATAGGCTCCTGGTCTGAGCATGACAATTCAACACCGTCTCCTGCTCCTTGTCTGGACCTAGATCCATCAAATCTCAAGTTCCAAATGTCTTGATGTCCTTCAGTAAAGTTGCACCCAATCCTTTCATCATGGGTATTTTTGAGTGATTCTATGTCCAAACAGTATGCTCCCAACTCAGCTTCAATGTACTGGATCTCGTTCGGCTTGTTGTAATCTGTGATCATCTCTTTGAGTCGGGGTTCACTGTCAATTCGAATTTGATTGGCCACTCCCCTCCAAGGCAGCCACATATGTGAAGAGTTTGTCACAATGTAACCGTTAGGTTCTTACTCCAATATCTTCCCAATACCATGCCATATTTGATAGGAATATCGAGCACCAATATGTCTATGCGCTGTTGAACTCTGGGTTTTGAATTGACTTGAATATGCACATCACCCAGCTCTCCTACTGCCTCCATGGTTGACCTATCCAACTGCACCACCCTGCTCCTAGAAGGCTTTGGTGTAAGTCCCAATCTTTTACAAATTTCTAAGGGCATGATAGTAGCCGAGGCCCCTGAGTCTATTAAACAATTATGCAAGTTTTTACCTGCAATTCTAATGGTTACCAAAAAGGGAGGTATATCTCATTTTTCTTTTTGTACAACCATTTGGGACTCAGCACTTTTAGCTTCATGAACTTGTGCAGATGGATTTAATACTTTTGGTGAACTCACTTCTTGGCCTAATAATCGGGCCATGTCATACATCGATACATTGGCCCTATTCTTCTTCATATCTTCCACCAAATCGTAAGTGAGCTTTTTTGGATTTGGCAAGTTTTGCATCATCTTAGACTTTTCGACCTTCGATGGAGGAGGGGGATTGACATCTCCTTTAGGGTCAGGAGGGAGTAATTGATTATTAGGATGAGCAGAGGAAGTTTTGGGCTCTTTAGAACTCCTAGTGTAATATTTGTGATTTGCTTTCCCAAAACGTTTGTTTGCATGAACTTCCAAAGCTTCTTCATATTCGCTTCCAAAAAATTCTACATCCTCCTCTTCTTCACTTTCATGGGAATGTATGACCTCCGTTAGCATAGACTCCGGTTTCACGTGGCCACAGTGCGGGCAATCATTATCACAAGATCCTGCATCTCCACAGTCTTCCGAAATGTCTACCTGGTTGGCAATGGGATTGGGTACCCACCCGTTGTTAGGCTGTGTTATACATTCCTTTTCATCTATGATTGTGAGGTTGGTTATGGCCCATGGCCTGATCAAATTTTTTATTGACATTCCCCACTGTTACCAACACCTTGGCCAACGTTTCTTTCATATTTTCTATGGCTGCTTCGGACCCTTGTGGTTGAGGCACTGCAATTGTAGGTCCAGTTGTGTTGGCTGCATTAGCCACCTCTGGACTGGGTACAATGGCTTGGGTTTGGGTAGGTGGATTCCATCCTGGATTCCCATTTTGAATGGCTTGAGTTTGGGTAGGTGGATTCCATCCTGGATTCCCATTTTGAATGGGAGTGATTGTTGGATAAGTCGTTGAGCTTGGCATGTTAATTGGAGCAAACCCCGACATGGTCAACAGATTATTGCCCATACCGAACCCATGCAAACCCATCGAGTTATTTTGAATCAAACTCTGTGTTTGAACAGTGGCATTAGGATAACCTGACAATGGCGTAACTTGGGTGGGTGTTTGGAAGTTGTTCAACATCGGAGCTCGTGGTGCTACTACCTTGTTCATCACAGCAAATTGGTTGTATGGGCCATATTGTCCCATCCCAGTCAATTGAGACAATCCTGTGCACGGCAGGTTCATCTGCTGTTCGAGAGTCATTGTTTCGCATAAGCCAAAGGAAGGGTTGTAACCTGAGGGTTCCTTCTAGTCAACAAAGATGTTAAAGGATCTAAGGCTCCGAAGTATAGCTGCAAGGCAATTGCAGGGTCTATCGCAAAGTGACGAGTCACATTCGTATATAGCTTTTGAAATCTCTAATTGAACATTCAAATGGGCTCATTGGCTTGTCTTTTGCAATATACGAAGAAATTGTACGTCATGGAGGGATCTACTAACTATCTGAATTGCCCTATGAACGCAGTTTCTAGCTGGGCCCATGAAGTTATGGACCCTGCTAGCAAATTTCAATACCATTCGTTAGCAATGTGGTCTAGACTAGTAGGGAAAACTCGACAGGCAACATCCTCGTGAGTAACCCCCTGCCTAAACATGTAATCTTTATAGATCTGGACATGATCTTCTGCTTTTGTTGGACCATCATGAATGAATTTGGGTAATCCCCTTTCAATGTTTCTAGGCAAGTCGTGGACTGCCTCGGGAATATCTAAAGGGGAACTTTGAGCACCATACCAAAGGGCAGGTGGCTATTGTTGTTGTTGTTGTTGGGCCATGTTATTCAAAGGTGTCAACCCTGTGGGAACAATTGGAACTCTTGGAACTGTGGAGACAGATACAACTGGTGTTACTATCCCACCTAAAATTAAGGGTTCAGGCCCACTAGAGGTACTTGAGTCCAAAGAAATCCCTAAATCAAGTATACTGGGTGGTATTTCAACTTCTAATGTTTTGTTTTTCGGCCTCCTAGCAGTGGGAGAAAGGCTTTGGAAGATAGTTTCCCCTGTGGTTTTAGACCTAGTAGCAATGTACTCAGGTTGGGCCAGCTTGGAAACTCTAGGACTCTAAAAGATTTCTCAACCCTGCTGCCAGATAGTATGTCTGGTGTTACACCTGCAAACACAATAGGTGGAAACAAAACTACCCACGTTAATTGTTAGAACAAATCAAAATTGCAAAGCAATACAGAAGGCCCTCCTTCTAGAGCCAAAATGTTGAGTGTTAATTTGTCATATTACAAATAATAACACGCAACTTAGAGTCTCGAACAAAAGAATCTTTCTTGCAAAGAAATAATTTATTTTATTTTCCTTCCTTTTATTATTTCTCCAAGCTTCTTTGTGAAACAACTTTTACGTATATAAAAATGAATTTTAATTTTAATACATACAGCTGATATATCCCAGAATAACTCAAAATCCTGCAGATAGCTGTTAACAAGGGGCCTTTGTTGATTCTCAATGAACTTTATAATCTTGACTTGTTTGATTAATCAAAAATAAACAAAAATCCTTTTGATGTTCTAATATTCACAATTTATTTTAAGGTTAACCTGTTCGTTTTATCTCTATTCAATAGTTTTTTTATTTCAGTGTTAGTCTCTGACATGAAATTAAGCATATCAAGGAATAAAACAGAAACTGTTATTTCGAATCAGCTGGAAAATAATGAAGGATATTAAAATGGTTCACGATCTCCTCCCTGCAAAATCCCAAGTTAAGAGATGAAATCCCCAAAACAACCCAACCAATCAGATCTATACTAACACACAATCTAATCAGATCAGATGCAAGACTCTAAGGAAAAAAATATAACTGCATCATTCTACCATTCACCTATCGTAACCCATCCCATGGCGTAAACGAAATAGATACAAGACAAAATGATGCAACGAAAATATTGACAGTAAAACAATAGTTTTGGCTTCGATCTCCTTTTGATTTTACACACAAAAGTCGTGTTACCAAAGAAAAATCCTTTATTTCAATAAGTAATGCTTTTTTTGTTACAGTCTCCAGCCCCTGTATCCATCTACATTTCTGCTATTTAACCTTTCTGTCGTGCGTTCTCGGCTGCTCCATGACGCTTCGTTTCGACTCCCGAGACCCTTCGCTTCAATTCTTGCCTTTTGGTATTCTAACCTTTGCGTGCAATCGTAACGCTCAATCTGCGGCCAGTAACTGTTGTTATGAAACGTTACTCTGGTTCTATCATTTTTGCCATGTGTCCTGCGTCTCCTGCACCTTTCGTAACGCCTTCCCACGAAAATCCTGGCAAAATTTGTATTTGGCCTCTTCTGTTACCTAGCCGTGATAACACGACATGTCGTGAAATCATGACATGTCGCGATATCGTGACATGTTCTTGGTCCGTACGCCCACAGTAGCTCGTTGTAGCGATATCGCTACCGACTTTGCTTTGCCTTCTTTTCAAAAAGTGGTAGCGATATCGCTACCACTTTGGTTTCGAGCCTTCCTTTCAAAAAGTGGTAGCGATATCGCTACCACTTTGGTTTCGAGCCTTCCTTCGATGAAGTGGTAGCGATATCGCTACCACTATGGTCTCGAGCCTTTGCTTCACGAAGTGGTAGCGATTCGCTACCACTTTTCCTTTGAGCCTCCGCTTCACGAAGTGGTAGCGATTCGCTACCACTTTTCCTTCGAGCCTCCACTTCACGAAGTGGTAGCGATTCGCTACCACTTTTCTTTTGAGCCTCCACTTCACGAAGTGGTAGCAATTCGCTACCACTTTTTCTTTCGAGCCTCCGCTTCACGAAGTGGTAGCGATTCGCTACCACTTTTCCTTCGAGCCTCCACTTCATGAAGTGGTAGCGATTCACTACCACTTTCAACCTTGTGCTTCCTCTCGGCAACTCGTAGCGATGGAGAGACAGGTCGCGATTTCACGACATGTCGCGATATCGCGACATGTCACGATTTTGTGACCCTTTCAACACTTAGGCATTTTTCTTCTCTTCTTCATTTTTAGCATCCGGGTCTTTGAGATCTTCCCTAAATCCTGCAAAAACAAAGGTGGGTCCCCACTTCTGGGGTGTGTTGTGGATGAACCACAACATGTCCTACTTTAAGAAAGCGAGAAATACGTAAAAAGTAATATAAACTAAACAAAAAGCCCCCCTTTTTTTTTTCTTTTTTGAAATTAAAATGCACACAAAAAATCAAGAGAGATGTAAAAAAACCTAGCATTATGGTGAGATACCATGTTTTGCAGGAGTTCCAAAAAAAATAATAATAATTTAGCAAGGTGTGGTACCGAGTTTTGCCAAATCTGAAAAACAAGAACCTAGAAAGATGGTGAGATACCGAGTTTTGCAACAGTTCCAAAAACAAACAAAAAAATAATTTAGTAAGATGATGTAGTACCTATTTTTGCCAAAGCTGAAAAACAAGAACCTAGTAAGATGGTGCGATACCGAGGTTTTTCAAAGCTCAAAATTAGTAGAGATGGGTTGATTATACCTTTGGGTATGATAGTTTCTTTAGATGGTTTTGGTCTACAGAGGCTATCTTTGGCACGAGGGATAGAAATCACATATGAGGGAGAATCAGTCTCCTAGACTTACTTGTAACTCTAGGGTTGATATTGGTTATGTAATAGTTGGTTAATGAAATATGACACTTATTTCCCAAAAAAAATTTGAAATCCTATTTTGTACAATATTTCTTAACGATTTATTATTATTATTATTATTATTATATGCATAAATAATCCTAGGATCTTCTCTTGATGTGTCTAATATTTTGTCTTAATGTAATGATAATCCAAAAATTCATTTATTTCTCTGTCATTGCGGGATTGACAATAGCGTATCGTGCCGTTAGAATATTCTAACTGGAGGGATTTACAATAGCACGTTGTGCCATAGAATTAGTTTCTATATCAATTAGTTTTTAATTTTTCAATAATGAAGAATTCATTATTTTGGATCAGAAATAAACTGATCCGGAGAGATCACTTGATTTGATTCAGAAATGGTAGATTTCAATTCTAGATCCTTGATCCTTTATTTTTTGGTCATTTGCATAGGTTTATCCCTTTCATAGGAATAACTTTGTATTCCACTTCAATTCTCAACCATTTCTTGGAGTTCTTGGATGGGTCGCAGGGTACCCTATGACTTAATGTAGGTTACACCCTACCATGCAACTCTAGTTCACAGACCATAAATATAGTTGTCTCAGACCTGAGTTGTGTTTTCAAGGTTTTTATAGGGTTCTAAATATTTTTGTATCACCTGTAACACAAATTAATAGTAAAAATTAGCTAACTACTTGAATGGGTTAACTAATAAGAATAAACAAAGAAGGGGTCCCACCGAGCATGCCATAATGAACATAATGAAAAATAGACAATTGTCTTATAATATATATGATCAAAAAGGGTTACAAGAGATTCTCCTTTTCTTTATGAGTTTACCTTAGAAGGCTACAAAGTGGGATTTCATGGGATGAAAGTCCCTTTTTATTCAATAAATGAGTCAACAATACCCTGAATCGGTCTTTCAAGGATCCTCAAATTGGGTGGGCTTAATGCTAGTGTGACATTGTTGATCAAACCTAACATTAAGACCTATATGACCTGCAAAATGGGGTTACAATATTTGGGGGCCTGCCATGGATCAAACCTTGTATTTATGAAGATAAAAGACATAAAATAAACTAATCTTATGTGTAATGAGAGTTGCTATAAATGACTATAAATGTTGGAAAAATAATGAAGGTTGGTTTTCTAAAGGGTTTTATGGCCTACTTTTATCTAGTATCAGACTCTGACCATAGTTGCACCCTATGGTGTGATAAATTATGGGTCCTAAGTACCCTGCATCTCTAACTATAATTGTTCTTTTATTATTTTTGTAGAAAATGATGTTGTTTTGGGATTGTTGAAACACCTAGGTGGTGTCGAGTCAGCTTAAGAACCTGTAAAGACCTATAAAAATAGTACATAAAGAGATGCAAAATAATTTTTTTCATGATTATTGATGGATGATTGATGGATGATGGTCTGATTGGATTTTGGTAGAGTTTTGTTATGTAAAATTAAGGTCTTTGGAGAGGCTAGGGGAGGCGACGAGGTGTCCCTCATGAGGTGTCTCATGTGAGGTGTCCCCTTGGCACCATGGCTCATTAGTATATTGTGTGAAGGAATCTCCCACCCATGTGGAGGAAGAGGTGGAAGATGACTCATATCTTTCCATGCCTTGAAAGAGGATATTGTAAATATCCATTTGGATGAGTAGTGTACACATGTGTGAGCAAAAAATATCAATTAGGATTATGGGTGCACACATGTGTGAGCAAGGATTAGTTTTAACCCTGATTAGGTTGACCATAGGTTATACTAAGGTCAAAGGGATGAGGTGGAAGGCTAGAGCTTAATTATGATTAATGCTAATTAAACATGAGTTTAGCCTTTTAAGTGCACTTTAATGATAAAGTGACTTTTTTCTCATAAAGTAACTTTTATCCAAGGTAAAGGTTTACCAAGGTTCAAATTTTGTTGGTGGTCACATGAGGACCATGTTTAAGCGTAGGAAATAACTTAAGTGGCCCAAGGATATTATAAATAGTAATTTCAATAAATGCAAGGTGTTTTAAGGCTAATTAATGCAATTTTGTAATTTTTACGATTTAATGAACCGTGAAGACGAGGTAAGTGATGATGTGTGATTTTTAGGTGTCTAAAAAATGTATGACATATAGACTAGGATATGTCGTGCCATGTATATTTCAAAAACATTGTCATAGATAACTAATATCAAATATGAATAAAGAGAAACAAATCAACATTATAAAATAATTATATTTTGATGCTATAGAAATAATGAGAATGGTTACATGGCATAAGATTACAAAGTAAAAATTATGGATAAAGACGAAAAAACTAGCCACAAAAAAAATATCAATTTGAAGCAAAACGATCATGTTGTAGTAGAATATATATTAGACTATAGATTTTCCACTCCTAAGAAAGTGATAAACAAGGTCCCTCTACATCATCAAAAAGCCAAAGGTCATTATAGTTTATTTATAAAAACAATTACAAGATACAACAAAGGATGCAAGTGATGAGGAAGTATAATGTGCAAGCCTAAATTTAAAAGAGTTAAATTTGGAAAGGAATATATTAAGGGAAATTTTTAAGCAAAGAGGACCAATGATATTGAGTTTAGTCCAAGTAAATTAGCCTTATTTTCCTCCAGTGGTGTAAATTTCTCTTCTTGAAAAAATATAAAAGTAATGTAGAGCTTATGTATTGCACTATAAGGATTATAAGAGAAATTTTGTAAAAATATGAGGATGGAGAATATCCTTGGAAATATAGGGTTATTAAGGCAACATAAAAAATATTTGTTATAGAAGATTATCCTTGCACTTTAAGGTTTTATAAGAAAAATTGAGGGTTTTCAAAACAACATTCAAAGGTAATTATCATGGACAATCATCCTTTTCACTTAAATAATAAAGAACTTTTGAGGTTATACTTTGTAGATTAGATTCTCTAATCAAGAATAAACCTTTAAAAAAATACTTTTATGAAGAATGTAAAAAGGAAGATAATGATCAAGATAAATGAGTTGTTAGGAATGGGAAAAGGAGAGGAAGACCCTCAAAGCGAAAACAAAATATAAATAAAAGTAGAAATAAAACTTATAGGGATATTGATTTGGAAAAAAAAAATTATATATGAAAGGTGTTAACAAGAAGTGGGGCTAAGCCCATAAATAAAGGTAAAAGGTGAAGAAATTTTTTTTATCATAGAATATCCTTTTTTTTTAAAGTGAAAAACCCCTTTCGGGGCCGCCTTGGTCTAAGAGACCATGAACAGGGGGTTCTACACCGTCAAAGTCACCCGGGGGTCGCACCCAACCCTGCCCGCACCAACATTATCAATTGGATTTTGGGTACCCAATTCAGCTTTTGGTAGGGTGGAGATTCGAACTTGGGACCTCCCTTGGAGGATTTCCCTCTCCTCTCCAACTCACCTACAAAACCTGGGTAAAAAAAACTAATTTATAGTGGAAAACACCCCTTTCGGGGTGCCACTTTCAACAGGTTGGGCATAGGAGGAATGGAGCCTTGTCAGCCTCTACCAACACATAGGACATTCCTAACTATACCATATATCTGTAGGATGGAGACAAGGGGAATGGAACCTGGGTCGGCCTCTACTAGAACCCAGGGCATTTACCACTGCACCACAACAAGCGATTTATCATAGAATATTTAAGGGTATGAATAAGACCACTTAAAAATTATTGTCAAGGAATTAATATATTTTTTAGTCTTGGTTTTATTTTTACACAATAAATAAAACTAATTAATAAGTATCATAATGATGTTGTAATGAACACCTTTTTGAATCTTGAATAATCTAAAACCCTACAGATAATTATTGCTATAACATAGATAGTATTAAATTTTGATATCTTAAAAATGATAAAGAAATAAAAATATTTTAATATGATATACCATGATTTAAGATGTCATGCTAGATTGAATATGATGTATTTTTCTTATTATGTATTCAAATAATAGTTTTATGTACAATTTTAACAAATTAGAATACATATTGGTGATGACTTTATAGATTATATTAACTCTGTGGAATAAGCAAAATTTTAATGTGCATTGTATACAATGACCATAATTGAGGATGAGTTACAGTGTTCCAAAAATAATAAGTCTTTTATATTACAATTTTATTGTCATGTTATTGTTTGTAACCTAGAAACCAAAATTATTGCAAAACTTGTCTTGTCATGAAGGTAAGTCTATTGTATATGAATATGCCCTAGCATGGGAAGGAGAAGATATTTCTATGACAATACAATTTACAATTCAAAAATGTTATTTTATTTTTTGAATACTTTAACACATTAAATTATTTTCATAATTATAGTGTTAAAAAATCCCAAACTCATTAAAAAAAATTAATCATTGCCAACCAACACATTATTTATCCACTTCAAATATAATTTTAGAAATAAATATAAAATAAAATAATGAAACCCAACTAATTCCACTTTTGTCAATTGAATTGGATCCACATAAAATAGTGCAATAAATGACACAATTAATATCCACATGCAATAGTGGAGAAAATGATATGATTATTCTCTTTGGCATCATAGAAAGGATGCGGGAGGAAGAAAAATAAGAGAGAAAAGGTGGTAGAAGAAAATAAAATATAGAAGACTACACACATATACATAGAGAGAAAGAGAGAAATTAAATTCAAGAATTTAAAAGTGAAAACTTATAACTATAATGATAAAATAAAAGATAAGCCTTTGTAATATAGGTGGAATAGATAACCCTATCCTGGACCAAGACTGTATAGTATGTGAACGAGTTGGGTTAAATGGTTCATGCTCTACTATTTGAACCAAATAATGTATGCCTAGAAGGATAGATATTTATATTAGGTATACAATTCTACTCATTGTGCTAGCCACAAGTATCTTATGCATATATAATTATAAGCAGAAAATAATATGTATTTATGTTTTAAACATGGGGTAGGTTGAAGGGTAGCATGACTAAAAAAATGTTTTACATCGATTAAAGAGGTATATCCTCCATGATATATGTATATCATAGGATAAAATATTAGAGTAGCCTCTTATCGAATTTATAAAGTCATGCTAGAGCAAGTGGATCTTCTCTAGGATTTGATAAGGAGAAATTATGTTAGAGCAAGTGTGACTTCTCCAAATATGGATGTGATTCATATATATCAATCAAATTTATGAGGATGGCAGGATCTTAATTGAAATATCATATACTACGCATATGTCTATACTATGTCTATACTATTTATTGTTATTCATTATATATCTATATTTCTAAATTTGTGAAATGTTAAACATAAGTATTATAAAGTTTTATTTTTTAAATTCTTCTATACCATAAAGGGAGGTTATGTGATAAAGCCTTATCCTCAACTATGATTATTAAATATAATCGTAGCTACTATATTCATCAACGAATCTTGATATATTTATTGGAATGATCCATCCTTGTTAGAGTAAGAAATGGCTTCATTTTTTTATTATATAGAAAGTGACAAATGATCATAAGGATGTATACTAAACTTATTGAAAGCTTATTGTTTGTTTTTTCAACTATGAAATATATGTATACAATTTTTTCTAACGGTTGGATTGTGAATCAAAATTGATATTCTGTTTATATAATGTATTGAAGAAAAATAAGAAATATGATTGTATTGCTTGATATATTAACTAAAAATGTAGGTATGTATAACTTCACTTTTGGATTAATTCCTTCAATGAATAATTGGATTCATCCTTTTATTTAAAATGTTTAAATTAACTAAAAGCATGTTGTCAATGGATGTTGAAAAGATTTAGAATTGAGGTTAGTATAACAAAAGTACTTAAAATATGATGTTGAAGCATAAGTCTTATTGAATGTAGTTATTGTTGAATGTATGTGAGAATTTAAAATTAAGATCCTATGAGAAATTTTTTTATATGCTAATAGTGGTATTAGATCCATAAAGTGAAGAATCTCAAGTTGCATAATCTACAAAATCATAGGATTTTTGTGAGGAGTTATGAGTGAGTTCATTGAGTGTGAGTATTCTTAAGAATATAGGAGTATCCCCATGATAAGGAGAATAATATACTAGTTTGGAGAGTTGTTGAAGGAAGAAGCCAAAGTGGCATATGTAAGCTACTATGTCTAAATCCCTTATATCAACGAAGGAGTGTATATGTGAAATATGGAGGAAAAGTATTTATTCTCTTTGGAATCCATACAAATATTAAGGGTCCTAACAGAGAAAGCATATTAAATCTTTAAAAAGATATTTTGTAATATCATGACCCTCCCTTGGTCAACTTTGTTATATAAAGGATTTATGAATTATTATGTTATTTCAATGACAAATTATATGGATTTGTGATGTTTTAATGGAAAATGATATATTACTAATAGATTGTATGGTTGCAAGAATAAACACCTTCACAAATGGGCAAACAATTGATGGCTAATATATTCAAAATGACCTAACAAATGATATATTTATATTAGACCTAGTTTTTCCTTACTTTTAATATATCATTTTTGCATTTTATTTGGTAACATGCTAACATTTCTAACATGCTTTGTGATGGACTATAAAGAGAAATATCTAATGTGTTTTAATAATAAAGACTTATTAGAAATAATAATAAGGAAGGACATTAATGTGTTAAATACTAAGAGCAAATGAAATAAAGATATTCATTAAATAACCTTGCAAAATCTAAGTAAATGATTTTTTTTGTAGGTAGTTGAGAGTTCATTATCTATAGCGAATTTTCACTAGGCTTTTCTTTAAACCTATATGGAGAAAGAAGAGGGAATGAAAGGACATGTTTTTTCTTCAATAGAGAGAATGTTTAGAACAAAGAGGGATTTTGAACATTTTGGAAGAAAGGAAGTAGTAGAGGATCTATCATTTGATGACCACTTGTATCTTCCCTAAATAAGTATCCAATAAAAATAAAAGGTACATAACTCTATAATTGCTTTGAAGAATATTGCATCAAATTTATGAGTAGGAAAAATGATAAAGGATTTTCTATTTCATAGAATTGTGTACCTATTTAAATCAAGAAAAATCTTATTTCAATCGACAAAGCATCACAAGAAAAAAAATTGAGTGATTGTCTCTATGTGTACTTTGAGAAAATGTATGACCATAGGGAATTTTGAAAGATTTAAACTTCTTCAAAGATGTAACCATCAACGCCTGGTGTTCGTAGGCCCAAAAAGCTTGTGGACTTCCAAAATTCTATGGCAAATGTATGCTCCTCTCTTTCCTGATGCTAGTGTTCCTTTCTATGCATGTGGCTTTTTACATCACTATCAATGTCTGGTTCATCTATTTTTATCATGTATAGAATGGAAGTGAAGGTCCTTCATGCAAAGACAAATTAATTAGACCATGAAATTTAAAAAATCCAAAGGAAGAAACTTTTAAATGATTTGGTTATTTCTTAAGAATCACCATGTGGTGTAGACATCGATGCCCTACATGGATGCCTATGTAATTCCTTGATTAACCAATGGAGTCAAAGGATTTAAAAAGAATTAAATCCCACATATATGGTATTAAAGGACTCAAATACTTAATACTATCATAGGCATTGGAATTAATCTGAATACTCATGTTGGTA
This sequence comes from Wollemia nobilis, assembly GCA_028583015.1. Taxonomy (NCBI): domain Eukaryota; kingdom Viridiplantae; phylum Streptophyta; class Pinopsida; order Araucariales; family Araucariaceae; genus Wollemia; species Wollemia nobilis. The sequence goes on from JAQPPZ010001108.1 coordinate 297,704, forward strand.
GTATTGACTCCTCTAAGGGGCACCACTCACAACATACCCTAGCCACATGGTGGCACTGCAATTGAGCACTATATTTGTAGTTGGTTGAAAGTTTAACTGTGGAATTTTTTGGCTTGTTGAGTACCCAATTTTTGTGAGCTTTTGATGTAGTATGAAATGGGAGATAGCAATCACAAGATGCAAAAATAATATGAAAGAAAGTAAATGTATGAGATGACAAAAATGTGTTATAAATAGAAATGACAAAAATTAATATAATGTAGCAATGGATGAAATGGACACTCCATGAATAATTTTATAGAACTATATTGCATCCATATCCAATATGGATGAATATCTATGTTATGCTCTATTATGCTTTCCTATGCACTTACAATAAGGTCATTATATAGGAAGATAAGGTCATTTGCCAACACTCTATCTAGCTATGCAAGGGATAACTTGCACATATATAGCTTGCACGTTGACACTTGTGCATCTATTACATTGCATGAAGAATCTAGGTAAATTTTTCCTAAAGTAATCTAATGTTCTAAGTATGTATCTTGGTAGGAACATTTACATGACCCAAATTATGTAATATAAACTATTTCTAACACCCACCTGTATTACATTATTTATATATTTAAGAATTTAGTCTTTAATGTGGATCTTATTCCATTAGATGATCTTTGGATTGTTTAGGTTCTTCATCCTTGTCTTCTATCTAGCCAACTTTATTTTTCTCTTTGTGAGTATCTTCATTTGGTTCTAATTGTTGATGACTGAGTAGAGCATGGTACAATTGTCCTCTCATATTCTTAATTATTTGATGTTTACCTTTGTGGTGTATTTGTCCTTCATTTTATTCAACCTATTCCTTTGAAAAATGTTAGCATCATATTGAAACACCACAATATAGTATGAAATTTCCATTGAATCCATGATATATGTATTTACATTTATTGATATTTTTGCTTTTATTTCATCTTGATTCATGATGAGACATGTATTGACTCCATACATATATCCAAAGTTGATCATATAGTTATCTTCTACTAAATTTATTATAGAAATGAGATTGAATGTTAATCCAGGAACATATAATACTTTTTGTAGTAAAATATTTGGAAATGATTTGCTAGGTGTTACACATACATATCCATGTATGGGATAAGTTTGGCTATATAAAATTCTTATTTTGTAGTCTTTAGAACCTTCAAGACAATAAAGATATTGTATATTTATTTTCATATGATGATTGGATCCTGTATCAATGTACCACATGTTTTCATATTTTGCAGACTGATTCCTATTGGAGCAAATTTTGCATTCATTGTATGACATTCCTTTTCCCATTTGAATAAGTAGAATTGAACATATGAGATAGGATTTTATTTGTAGTTAACTTTGAAATTTTAAGTATATAATTTTTGTATTGATGAAACCTTTATAAATCCTTAGGTTTATAGACTTCCATATGTCTCCCTAGTAATGACAGTATAAACACCTAACGTAATTTTAGGTTTTGTAAAAACCTTATATTTTCCCAAGGTATTTGCAACTTATATTACCAAGTTTTGTAGAATCCCTTGTGACTCCCTAGGGATATAATATAGTGCTCTTGAAAAATGTAGTTGAATTTTGGCTGATTTTGTAAAGTTTTGTAAATATCAAGAATCAACTTTTTTTATCCCTTATTGATTCTATTGAACTAAGAACTTTTAAAATTTTAAGAGGTTTTAATGTTCAATTTATTTTATCATTTTTTGAAGTTTTTTGGGCCAAGAATATTATAAATTTCCAACCTTAGCAAAAAGTCTTAATAACCTCTTTTAATATTCCTTTAGGATTTAATTATAGTGTATCTAATTTTCGATAAAATAATTTGATGAAGTAACCCTTATAACTCCCATATTTTAGAAAAAATAGACCACAATAATATTTTAAAATATTTTAGAAATAATTTCTAGTACAAATCCTTATTGCCCTTATGTTTAATATTGCAAATATTATATTGATTTGATAAATTATTTCCCTTTATGATATGGCTTTCAATATGGTTAAATTCCTCTACATTTAACCTTATAACTTCCATGAAATGAAAGCATATTATAGTGGCAATAAACCTTACCTTATATCATTCAATAGTTGGCACTGATTTTTGCTGTGTAAGGGCTGCAATATTGATGTCACTACTTTGGCTATTCCCTCCAAAAGTATTGCTTGGAATCTTCATGGAATTTGACATTCCAAATGTGTAACCTTTAATATTTACCTTTGAACTTAATTGAGTAGAGCATTGAAGCCTCTTTCACCTTGCTTCCACGCTATCACTTGGTCTTGTATGCGTAGAATCTATATGTAGATGCTTATTGAATACCTTGGTCATTGATGCTCTTAAAATGAATGAGAATCTTGTGTTGAGTGTCATTCTTGAGCACTTGAGGAGTATAAAGTGCTAAAAACCACTTATATATCCCTTTGAGTAATGTATGGATGTTACATTCTTCAATGGAATGCTTGGCTTCTTTTTAGAAAAGTTTTTCTCGTATACTCATTGTACCAACCTATAGCTTGTAACTCCTTTGATAATAAATATGAGCACTCGCTTGAGGAGCATTGTGGTATTGCTTCAAGTGAAAATTGTCACTTCCTCCATGTGCATGGATGTATTCTATAACACTTCTTCAATGTATCCTTTGGAGGTTCTTTAAACCCTATAACATTCCCAGCTTCTTTTTTGATCAATAGTCCTTGCTTGTGGATTGTTTCAGGTGAGTTGAGGAGTGATTATTTGGAGGCTTGAGCACTGATTTTCAGCTTTGAATATATGGAGTTTTAAACACTCCAATGGTGCTTTAATATTCCTCTTAATTCACCTATTATGCATCCTTCTTATGTAGACAACATTGCTCTTGATTATAACATTGCTTCTCCCTTTGATTTTTCATCTTGTCTCTTGGAGGTTTGACCTTCCAATATGAGGGGAGTATGAGCCCTTAGAGCGGATCCTTTTGCTATGCTTGAAATATGCTAGTGTCTTTCTGCCTTCGCCTAATTTTTTCAGTGGATTTTTTTTCTTTGAGACACCTTCAAATATGCTTTTTTTTTCCTGTATAAACTAGATTATAATAGTGCAATGCAATGTAATATATTTATGTATAAAATAGCCTTTGTTGCACCTTCTTTTATACCTCTTTTTTAGGTATTTTCTAGTTTTGTGGTAGAAATTTGAGTGCAATATAGGGCTTTCGAGGTTGTCTCTTTGATTAGACACCTTCCCCTTTTTGCTTGGATATTTTACAAATGAAACCAAGCTTGTAACCACTTGATAAAAGCTCTATTTTTGTGGCTACTTAGATGATATTTGGTGGCTACTTTATTCTCCAATGCTTAGAGGATTGATCTAATTTTGTGGCTTCCCCAGGCCACTCAATGTTGTAGTTTTTTTGTGCACTAATATTGTCTTTGGACACTTTGAAAATTTCTGATTTTGTGCCTTTCTCAAGAACACAAACAATAATATTTTGAGAGCAATAGAATAGTGTAAATGAATCTAATAATATTTCACTTTTAATGCACTAACAATTTCACCTTATCTCTCCAATTAACTCTTAAAAATTAATGCACTTAATCAATTTAATACAACTAATCAAGAATAATTTGAAATGAATCTTCATAAATTATTCTACAATTTTTTTATAAACAAAGTTGTAGGGACTAGTCTTATTTTTCTCTTCAAGGTATATGATAGGTAGTTGATAGATACTTGTAATGTATAAATATAGTCAAATCCTAATGTGCAAATGAACCTTAAAAGGAGTTGTTCTCTTTTTCACTTTTGAATACTGTAATCCAATGTCTCTTATTACAACTTTGATCCAAATTAAGGTGCTTTAATAAATTTGATAAGTAATACAATTAATGAATATACTAGCACCAATAGTTGCATACATTTTTGAAATACTTTGTAGCTCTTTTACTACTTATTTAGAGGATGTATATCTTATTGATTTCTATAGGTTTTCCTAAAAAAAACCTTCTTCACCAAAATATGGTATCAAACTTTCTTTCATGATCTTGGGATTTGGTGGTTTATTCTCATTTTGAAGTATCGTCATTTTGTTATATATTTTAAGAAGTCTTTACCTCTAAAATTATGCCTTCTTAATTTGAGAGGTAATATTCAAATATCTTGGATCTTGAAGGCTTCTCTTGTCTTCGAGTCTTCTTGTCAAATTCTAACTTCAAGTAGGATCTTCTTCTAAATATTCTAAATGTCTTGAGATCTTCACTGGATTCTTCTTATGGGATTAGAAAATCCTTGCCAAATTATTATTCTCTTGGTTTTGTTGTTGGAGGGTGAAAATTGTCTCAAGCCCTTCACTATCAGGAGCTTCTCCTTGGTAGTGGATTCCTCCAATGAGTTCTTCTTTGATGATTTCTTCAATAAGGCTCTCCAAGTTTTTTACTGGATGCTCATTGAGACTTGCCTAAGGTATTTGATCTTGCAACTTCTTCTGGTCTTCCTTGAAAACTTTTCTTCAAACTTCTACTCCTAGAAGTGTTGGTGGTGAGATCTTTCTTGAGATATTCGATTCTGCTACTTCTATATTCAAGAAGGATTCTCCTATTCCTTCTTCTTCTAATACTAGAAAATCTTCAATGAGATATCCTCTTGATCACTTTTGCCTTTAATTTTTCTTTAGGTTTTAGATTAATTATGAAGAATATACTCTTCCTAACTTTATTGTAGAAATTTTCCCGACTCACTGAATTTATTTTCCCTACAACAAAGTATTAGTACTAAAATATTAATCTCCTTATGAATCAGATACTTACTTTTGTAATCTTCTTCAGGGTCAAGGCTCTTGTAGCCTTTTTCAATATCAAGGTTTTTCTTCAATATCAAGGCTTATATGGCTTTTTTTCAATATCAAGGCTTGAATGGCATTTTATTTCAATATCAAGGTTCCTATGGTCTTTTTCAGGATCAAGGCTGTTATGGCCTTTTTCTTGTGGATTTAGGCCACAATGGCCTTTTATTTAGGATCAAGGCTACTATGGAATTTTATTATTGATTAAGGATACTATGGCATTTTATTATTTTTTGAATTTTTAAATTTAGTAATGGAGATCTCCAGTATCCTAACTTCACCACAACTCTTCTCTATAAGTCTTCTTCTGTAGTATTCTTTTCTTGGACAAGGAAATAATCTCTACACTATGAAGGTACGTTAAACTTAGGACAACTAAGTTTAAGTCTCATAGATTTCTATTGTAGGAAGAGTCCCAATATTGTGAGAATTAGTCTTCTACGACAAAATAAAATTTGGGTAATACTTGAGAAATTTTAGGCATCATGAATTATCTTCACTAGTTGATTTATCAATCTAGTGGATTGAATGCAGAGTCCTAGTCTTCACGATTCATTTCCTACAACTTTGTGGAAATATTCTAGCCAAATGCAATCTCAGTATTTCTAGAGCTGAGATTTGTTTTAGTCCTCACTTTTGGCTCTCCTAATTCTACCACCTAGATTCTTCTACAATTTTTATCAGTGATTGAGTCAAAAATGCGTTAGGTTGATAAAAAACTTAGGCTCAATGATGGTGGTGGTTTTCTTATGGCTAGATCCACTATAGCTCTGATACCACTATTAGATTTTGATACAGTATGCAATGGGAGATAGCAATCACAATATGCAGAAATAATTTGAAACAAAGTAAATATGCAAGATGACTGAAATGTACTATAAATAGAAATAACAAAAAATAATATAATGTAGCAATGGAGGAAATAAAAACTCCATGAATATTTCTAATGGACCACATTACACCCATATCCAATATGGGCAACTATCTATGCTATGCTATGCTATGATTTATTATGCTCTTACAATGAGGCCATTATATAGGAAGATAAGTTCCTTGGCCAACACTTTATGTAGATGTGCAAGGGATAACATGCACATATACCGCTTGCACATTGACACTTGTGAATTTATTACATTGCATGAAGAAACTAGGTAACTTCCCCCTAAAGTAATCTAATGTCCTAAGTATGTACCTTTGTAGGTACATTTACATGATACAAATGGTGTAATATAAACTATTTCTAATGGTTTTGTGGAACTCTTTTGTTATATGTGTATAGCATTAAGGTTGTGAATACTTTGATTAAGTGGAATAATTTGAAAATTAATGCTAATATTCTAAAGAAATTATGCATTTAGTGTATTAAACAATGATTAGGATTTATTATGAAATGGATTTATCAACTTTTGTAATTTGGATATTACAAATAGATGTTGTAGTGCTTTTGAATTTTTAAAAGAAGTGATATTTATATAATTATTGTCAAAGAAAATATATAGTTATATATATGAAGAAAGTATCTTGATTCAAACGAAGGTATTAATTTTAAAATAAATACATTATCCAGTGTAAAATATTCTGTATAGAAATAGAATTATATGTTCTAAAAATGCAAATGAAGACAATTTTATTATATTTCTATTCTAAAGTAGATTAAGGGGAATTAATATATAGATTAAGTATATTTTACTTTAGCTTGAAGAAATATTAATTTTATTATGTGTTTAATCTAAGGGAGATTAGAAAAAAATTAATTTATAGATTAAATGAAATTCAATTTAAGATCGGATGTATAGATCTTTAATATGTTTGATTTTTGGAAGGAAAATATGGATTCCTTTATGTTTGATTTAGGAAAGGAAATTAAGACTCTTTTTTTTTTGAATTTTATAAATAAATTATGTATTCATTTATGTTGAAAATAGTATTCTTTTTACGAAAAGAGAAATCTATTGTTTTATGTAAATAAATGATGGATTGGTCATGAGGCCCAATAAAAAGAAAGGAACTTATGGGGGTTCGACAATTATTCTTTGTAAGAATTTACTCAAGAAGTGTACTCTTGAGTATTAGTGGATTGACGAATGAATGGGGTTTAATGAGAGGAAAATTATGGCGGTTCCCTTGCTTGTGTAAAAATGAATTTGCAAAAATTCTTGTAACAAAAGGACATAAGAATTGTGAAGATTGCTATGTAACAGATTGAAACTATGATAAAAAGAATAATGGATACTTTTTGTAGATTGGCTAAGAGGCTTGCAATGAAAGTAAATATGGACATTTTAAGGTTGGGTTTTTCCCATAAGGGTTTCCCAAGATATATGACATGTGATTTGTGTCTCTTTCACAAAACTTGTTATGGACTTGTTATAAGCATTTAATGATCTATTGCTATGAATTCAATATGAAGAAGAAATGGAATGGTTTTTTTATTATGTTTTTATGAAAAGTAACTTTGTAAAGAAATATAGATTATTAGCTTTCCTTATATGTTGTAATAATATATGGATTATACAATTGTCATTTCTAAATTTGAAATGAATGAAATAATAGGATAATACTATTTTATTAGATTTATGTTAGGGTTTTGGGATTCTTTCTTAAGAGGTAGTTGTTCATGGAATGCCAACCTAATTATATCATTAAGGTTAGGGTCATAACTAAGGGATATGCGATGTGAAAATAACTTAGGGTTATAATGGAAACTTTTGTAATAGATCATTGAAATGTGCCTCGATAGATGGCGAGCTTAGAATTTCATTGTAACTAAATCATTATGATGAATTCTCCAATAGATAATGAGCCGCTCTCTCCCAATAATATTTAGACTTGTTAAAGTAGAATCAGAAGCAGCATCAGAAGGTACTATTTTATATAATGCAAGTAGTTGAAGAGACCATTTTCTTGAGAATTGTAGCAATAACAAAATCAAAGTAGGCATGGGAAATACTTGCCAACTCTTACCAGGGAACCAACAAAGTGAATCTAGTGAAGTTACAGATGCTGATAAGGGATTTTTAAAATCTGCATATGAGTGAATCAGAGTCCATGAGTGACTTCTTCACCTAGACCATGGGTGTCATCAACCAAATGCGGTTGAATGAGGAGAATTTGGAAAATTAGATAATTGTGGAGAAAATTTTGAGAAGCCTACCAGCAAGGTTTGGTTCATTTGTGATTGTGATTGAAGATTCAAGGGACTTGACAATCCTCTTTGTTGATGAGTTCATGGGTTACCTAGAAACACATGAGCAAAGGCTAAACAGATCATCACAGTCCTCATTAGAGTAAGATTTCAAAACATAGGTCTCATTTTGAGACAACAATAGAAGAGATGAATCTCACCAAGGCACCTCAAGTTCTCAAGGAGGAAGAGGATAGAGTAATAGAGGTAAGAGGATAGAGTAATAGAGGTAAGCATGGAAGAGGTCACAAGGGAGTAGGAAGGACAATATCCAATGAAGAAGAGACAAGCTACAAATTTTCATCAAGATGAAGGCAGAGATAACGGTAGAAATTAGCAAGGGGGATCAAACTAGAGGTATGATAAATCCAAAATTCAATGTTATTACTGCAAGAAATTAAATGAGTGTAGAAATAAATTAGCCAAGGATAATAAACAAAAATCCCACTACATGAATAAAAATAAAAATGCATAAATTAGAGATGTGTGTGGGAATATGATATTAACTTGCAGTACTTATGAAGAGAGCTAGAAGAACACATGGTATATTGATAATGGGTGCAATAACCACATGTTTGGGAATAGAGAAATGTTCTCAAAGCTTGATGAACCCATACAATCTAAAGTGAAAATGAGGAATAACAACAAGGTACCTATCATGGGAAAAGGAAAGATCATTATTCGTACCAAGCATGGTGAAATAAATAACATATCTGATGTATATTATGCTTTTGGGTTGAAACATAATCTACTAAGTGTAGGATAACTTGTGTAGAATAGGCACACTGTGTAGCTTAAAATGAAGTGTGTATCATTTGGGACAAAGAGAATGGGCTCATAGAAATAGTATCCATGATAAAGAACAAAATGTTTCCCCTATAAATTCAAAATGAACTAGTGTTATCACTCAGTGCAATTGTGAAATATGCTACCTGGCTATGGCATCTCAGATTTGGTCACCTAACTTTCAATGGTCTAAACCTGCTGCACAAGAAAAAAATAGTGAAGGGTTTACCCCTAATAGAGAAACTAAATCAAATTTGTGAAGGTTTTCTAGTCGATAAGCAGTACAGAGATACATTCCCTTTAGGACTATCTTGGAGAGCTTCACAATGTTAGAACTAGTACATTATAATATTTGTGGCCCAATGCAAACCAAAACATTTTTCAGTAACAAATACTTCTTAACTTTCATAGATGACTTCAATCGGAGGACATGGGTATATCCCATTAGACAAAAGTTAGAGGCTTTTAGAAAATTCAAAGAATTTAAGGCTCTGGTTGAAAAACAAAGTGACTACTATGTGAAGACTCTCAGAACATATGGAGGAGATGAGTACACCTCCAATTAATTCCATAATTTTTATAAATAAAATAGAATTAGAAGGTAGTTTACAACCACATACACACCACAATAGAATGGTGTTGTAGAGAGGAAGAACAAAATAATAATGGATATGGCAGGAAGCATGTTAAAGTCAAAGAGTTTTCCACATGAGTTATGGGAAGAAGTTGTATGTTGTGCAGTTTATCTACTGAATAGATGTCCCACCAAAAGTGTGAAGGACAAAATTCCTCAAGAAGCTTGGAGCAACCAAAATCCCAGTATGGCTCATTTAAGAGTTTTTGGGTGCATAGCATATGCACATGTTCTAGATGAGAAGAGAAAGAATATGGATGATAAAGCATAGAAATACATATTAACTAGTTATAGTGAATAATCAAAAGCTTATAGGATATATAATCCTATCACAAAGAAACTGGTTATAAGTCATGATGTGAAGTTCTTGGAAGATGAAGCTTGGAACTTGAAATCAAAGACTGGCCAACCAAAGCTAGTTGATGTGGAAGAAACATAGTACATCCACCTATAGCTTCAATAAGTAACAATGGTGCCAATAGTAGCATGGCCTCATCATCCTGGTCACCTCCACTTGCAACTAGAATCTCCAACTTGAAGACACCAAAAAAGACACATGGCTTGCAAGATATTTATAAGGTAATCAGAACTAAAAATGATAAAGAACATTTCAAATTTTCTTTATTTTCTGAGTTCTATCCAATTACATTTGAATAACAAATTAATAATAGACAATGGGTAAAGGCTATGGATGATGAGATAGAGGCTATAGATAAAAATCAGACCTGGAAATTAATAGATCTTTGAGCATGCAAGAAAACCATTGGTGTGAAATGGGTATACAAAACTACGTTTAATGCTCAAGGATAAATTGAAAAGCATAAGTCCAAATTAGTTTTAAAAGGCTACAATAATAAGTAAGGGATTGACTATCATGAGGTATATGCACCTATAGTGAGACTTGACACGGTCAGAATGATTATGGCATTGGCAGCCCAAAAAGGATGGAATGTTTTCCAAATGGATGTTAAGTTTGCAATCCTGAATGGAGTGTTGGAAGAAAAGGTCTACATAGACCAACCACATAGTTATGATTTGGAAGGGCAAGAATTCAAAGTCCTCAAACTAAATAAAGCCTTGTATAGGTTGAAGAAAGCACCCAGGGCTTTGTACAATCACATTGATACATACTTTCAAGAGAATGAGTTCATCAAATGCCCATATGAGCATACTCTATACATGAAAACAAATGCATAGGGGGGGATGATGATAGTATGGTTGTATATAGATGGTATGATTTACACTAATAATAGTAATGCATTATTTGAATAGTTCAAAATAGCCATGAAGAAAGAGTTTGAGATGACGGACTTAGGGCTGATGAGGTATTTTTTTGACATTGAAGTTACCCAATCTAGGGAAGGTATCTTCATTGCTCAGGGTAAGTATGTAAATGATATCTTGAAGAGGTTTAAGATGGAGGACATCCATCACACCAGTTACAACAGGCTTGAAACTAAGAAAAAATAATTTCAACAAAAGTGTTGATCCAACTTTCTATAAAAGGTTAGTTGATAGCCTTATGTATTTGACTGCAACCAAACCAGACTTGATGTTTACAGTGAGTTTAATAAGCAAGTTTATGGAGTCACCAAAGGACACTCACTAGAAAATAGGTAAATGAATTCTATGTTATGTCAATGGAACCAAGAATCATAGAATTTATTATGCCAGAAAAGACCAGCTACAACTTATTGGCTACACATACAATGATTGTGCTAGTAGTATAGATGATATCAATAGCACTTCTGGATATGTATTTCATCTTGGATCAGGTGTTATGGCATGGTCATCAAAGAAGCAACCAATTGTTGCTCTATCAACTGCTGAGGCAGAGTATGTTACCGCCACTTCAGTCATGTGCCAAGCAGTTTGTCTTCAACAAATTTTGGGGGAGCTCAATCATCCACTAGAAGGGGTATCAACTATATTATGTGACAAAAACTTAGCCATAACACTATCAAAGGATCCAGTGTTTCATGGAAGAACCAGCACACTGACATCCAGTACCATTTCATCATAGAGCTGGTGAAATTTAATGAAATTGAGTTACTATTTTGCAGGTCTAGAGAGCAAGTTGTAGATATTTTCACAAAACCTTTGAAGGAGGAAGACTTCAATAGGCTGAGAGAAATGCTCGATGTTAAATTTTGTATGAAATATGGTTTAAAGGAGGGTGTTAGAAAATTAAACCATATTTGACACCTTCTAACAAAATTGATCTTCTGCACCATTCGTCGGATCCTGATATATTTGTATTAATTACTGGTAGCTCGTATTTATATTACTACTTTGCTATTATCTGGCACCATATTATTGCATTTATTGCATGTCAATTTTTTGGTGGAGTTTTTTTTGCTTCTCTCCTAAAAATCTAGCTATATATTTGTGTCACTAGTATTTTGTCACGGTGAGAGAAAATCAAAGTAGAGGGATGGATAAGAACAAAGAAGTATAGAAGAGCATAGGAGAAGAAAATAAACTTCAAAGTACAAGGAGTTAAAGATGTAGTCTTCAACATTCTTGTGTGTGTTCGTCTTGCAACATTATTTGCAGATGTATGTAAGCTTCTAGAGTAGAAGCACACTGGTATAAGTTATATTTAGCATTGTAACACTTCAAGTGCAATATTATGTATTTTAATCAATATATGAAATATATTTTACATTTAAGAGCACTACGAGTGTTCCTGTTGATTAATAGAATGAGGATAAAATACTGCTTGAATTCCTCTTTTATTGCCTCTAGTTAGTACATGAATTAAAAACCCTAGTGTTTTAACATAAAGCTCTGATTCCTGACATTGCAAAGTGTCAAATATCACTTTGGCCCATGGCACTTAGTTCACGAAGTAAAATATTAAAAGTGTAATCACATCTCTTAAAATTGTTGCAATTTCACGATCATATCTCCTCCTCAAATTATCACAATTTCACGACCATATATCCTCTGCCCTTTAGTGCTTGCCTCTTCTATTCACAAAAATAAGATGTTGGTTTTTCATGACTTTTTTTATTTATTAAAAGTTTGTTGATCGAACTTTGAGTCCGAAATAGTGACATTTTTGTGAATCACGAAATCGGAGCATTTCTATGACCCTAGCACCTTTTATTTGGCTGACCAACGAAAAACATGTATTTTCTCATCACCTCTTTCACATCGTGAAACACTTAGTTTTTTTTTATAAAACCTCCTTAGTCTTCCATAATTGCAATATTTTCGTTGTTGTGTTTTCGTTGTGTCTGATCTTCAACTAATACATACATGCCATGAAATATTTGCTTTTGTAGGTTTATTTTAAAAAAGAAACATCATTTCCCTAAGTGCAGTGCATGCATAATGCTATGCACCACCTAAATCAGTCTCGATAAATACACAATGGTTTAGTTTATGTGATTACAATCATAGCAAAAGCTCCCTGAACATTGCCCCCACAAAATAAATCCTCCACTCCATCTCACATGACATTTGAGAAACAATCCATTAATTTTACCCCCATTAATTCTAATAAATTAAAATCATGAAGTTTCCACAAGTTTCCTATTATGTTCTTCATCTACAAGACATTGGATTAAAACCCCATTTACATTTTTACAAATGCTTGCTACACACAAGACATCCTATTATATCCAGTTGACTTTGTAATGGTTTTCAATCCATATATAATTAGGTTGAACCCAATCAAGCGTTCCATAAAATTACCACCCAAAACCCTTTAAACTAACTAAACCTACACAAGGCTCAATATTTTCAACAAGTACTTGAAAAAATTTATACCAGGATCATTAACAGCCTCGTGAGAGGTAACTCAAACACAAACAGACAGATTCAGCTAACAACAATACAAGATGATTTTCATTAAGAAATAGATTCAACACAAAGACATTAAAGGCTCTGCTGAGCATACAAGAGCACATCGAACATTTGCAGAATACACTGCCTTGCAGAATACATTGCCTAAATTGCCTGCACTACTATTGTGCAGGGTACCTGGTGCTGCTGCACCTAGATTGCATAATGAGGACCCAAGAACATGTATTTATAGATTGTAGAAGAACTCTCCAGAAGCACATATCGGTGGAGGGAGTCTCTAGATTAGTTGGAAACATCTAGAGCTTATCTACTACATTAAATGACCCACCTACTTCGGAACCACCTAACACAAAACGGTGTTTAAGCATAAAACATGAAATTTAGATTAAAATAATCTCCAACAATACTCTACTATTTTAGAACACCCTTTACAATTTTACAAATGCTTTCTGCACACAGGACATCCTACAAATGCTTTCTGCACACAAGACATCCTATTATATCCAGTTGACTTTTTAACGATTTTTTTTTCCTTTCAAGTCACATATCATTAGACCAAACCCACTCAAGCGTTCCATAAACTTACTACCCACAACCCATTTAACTAACTAAGCCTACATAAGGCTCAGTATTTTCAACAAGTACTCCTCTGCTATTTCTTAAAAAAAGACAGATAAAATACGTATATGTAATTACATGTCCCAATGATATACCCATTGCTAGACATCTGAGAAGAGCAAAAAAATAAACATTGAGAATGATACGTTGGAGCGAATCTGTTAATTCTCGTCAACTTCAGAGTTAAAACCTCGCAATGCTCGTAATTCATTCAATTTACAGGGGAACTGAAAACCCTATTCCACACTACGAAACGCAGCAGATTGTCATGCCATTTAATACACAATCGCCTTAACATTTGAATATTTCATTAATAATTCTTCCATGTATAAAAAATTAAAAAAAACATTTGAAATATAAAAAAAAAAAAACATTTGAATATTTCATTAGGGCTTGCATATGTACTTGAGAGATGGGTTCTTATCTACAAAACACAAATGGTCCATTTTCTATTTTCACCGTCTGGTATGCTCTAATTTAATTTTAATTTTTTTATAAATGGTGGAGTAACACTTTTACCTATGGGACTCAAGATTAAAGTTGAGGATTTTTATTGGATCCGGTTATAATCAATCAATCTATTCTTTTGTCTTATATTGGATAGGATTTGAATTATAAGATTTATATTGGATTATAATCTATTATCTTTTGAGTAAGTGGGATCTTAACTTCTAAAAATGAAACAGACAGTTAATTAACTAATACTCTAAAAATGAAACATACAGTTAATTAACTAATACTCTTATAATTTCGATATCTTTCACAATTTAAATTTAAACATTCTCAATAAAAACTTAAAAACTTACTAAAATTTTTAAAATAAAACCTTCAATTTTATGAAAATACTAAAACTTTTAAAATAAAATTTAAGAAGATCTCTATCTCCTCCAAGATTTCAACTTGCGATCCCTGAATAAAAACCCACTAATTCAATTTCTCCTATGGGCGTACTAACTTTGAAAGTTTTCGACGTGCAAGTTGACAACATAAAGTTTGTATTTTCCATTTCCTTTTAATATTACTATATAAAATAATAATTATCTTCTCGAGGGCTACATTTGTTATTGGTTTATATCCCTATACGACCATTCAAGAGAAGGAAAATGCAAGGTAAGGAATGCAACATTTGGCTTTTGTATGGTTCATTCATTGGTTTTACATTGTATCATGTTTGTTTGTTTTTCCCTCTGGTTTTCTTTTAATTTCGTTTTCTTTCTACGTTTGCCATTTTTTAAATTATTAAAGTATATTTTAAGGTGAATATATGTATTAATTTGTTTTTTATATTATTGAAATTATTATTATTTTTAATTTTTATTGAAATGATAACAATTTACATTGCATTGTTATTATATAGTGATATTTATAGTATGGTAATATGCAAAGGTCTTCTTTTTTAAAGTTGAGAAATTTAACCATTTGAATTAATACCATTTGACTTTTCAATTGATGGTTTGAACCCTACCTTTCTAACATTATAACCACGTAATGTTATGTCAAATGCTTGGCAATTAACCTTGGTCACCTTCTTGAAAATTAGGGAATATAATAGGTTGAGCTAATAACATTTGATCGTTTCATAATATTATTGTCTGGACTATGTTGTTTCTTGAAAATAATTTAAACCTTGGTCACCTCCTTGAAGATTGGGGAATATAATAGGTTGAGCTAATACCATTTGATCGTTTCACAGTATTATTGTGTAAACTTTATTGTTTCTATATTTTAAGAAATTATATTATTGGCATATTGTATGTTACATTTTTTTTTTCCAAATATTTCTCTTCTCCTCCAATGGTTGGCATTTTTTAAATGATTAGAGTATGACATGTTTTAGATATTTTAATTTTTTAAAATTTGATATAATAATAATTGAGTATATAAGATTGATTTTTTTAATTTTAATTAGTTATATATAATTGAAATGACTACAACTTATATTACATCATAACTATATATTGGTATAACAATAGTCTACGAAATAGCATATGTAAAGCACCACATTGATGGTAAATGAATTGATGGATTATATTTGCATTTCTCCTTTAGAATATGATACTAATATGGTATTGTTGATGGTTGTTTTCCTTTAAAATATGGTACTGTTGATGGTTGTTATGTATGCAAGATTAAGTATATTTCTCATTCCTCCATGGATAAAAGAATGTTGATAAAAAAAAAGTAAGTGAGAAGTGATGATTAGATCTGTAAGTACATAAAAGCTCACATAAACTATATTGCATTTTATGTAGGAGGATCATAAATAAATTACATATATCTGTGTGTTTTCAAATTATGTTTGTTGTTTGATGACAAATGATGTATACGTGAAACCTTCAATAGCAATAAAGATGCCGCAAGACATGAGAACCATCCGTTAGTCGAATTATTGATGAAACGAAATTGTTTATATGCTTGTTAGTTTGTTTGTAAAGTGAATACAATTAAATAAATATAAATTTTAAAATATATATATATATATAATAATACGAACTAGCAATCATAATATCAAACTTATTAAAAATGATTTTTGTATATGTTCTTTTGCTTGGTGTTCGAATGTGTATCTGTCGATGTCGTTGAGGGATAAAAATTAAGTTGCACAATGTTTTGTAACGATGATAAAATCATGTTTGTTACGACTGTTGTAACTTTATTCCTATCTGGCAAAATGCATGCATCAGATGTGAGAAAATGCTTTCCGAGAATTGCTGATAAGGGAAAAGTGGGAAACTTAATGGGGAATTTAAGAGAAAGGGAAGGGCATTCTTGCATAGTCTCGTTTTTGTTTTTCATTTGCCTGTGCTTGATTGGACTGTGGAAAATAAATAGAGAAATAGAAGAGAAATTGATGTTAGCTCAAACGAAATTTAATTAGAGTTGAAAGTTCTATATTCGTTCTGTAGAGCCTCGTCGGACGTCAAAATATCAAGTCGGGGTTTCTCTAAATTTTGACTGCCTGCTGGATGTGTTGATTGTTCGGAACATTTATTTTCTCTGGTCTACTTAGCATAATGTGTTATATTTTTCTCGTTGATTGAGTTATTTATTAAAATTGTGAATTCTAAGTGATAAGTAAAGCAGCATAGTTGGAATTACTATGTTGAATTAAATATTGGATGTGTGATTTGTTTATGTTCAATAAAGTTATGCCAAATTCTAAATAAAACATCCTTTCCCATACGATGGAATAACCTTTGACGAATTGTTGGAATTATTAAACCAACCACGCCCGCAAGCGCTTCGGCGCGAGGCATTTTAAATATGCCTTCGGAAACTCCTTCTCCGCGAAGCAAAAATAAAACAGCATCGCAAAATGCTTCGCCGCGAAGCTCATTTAACTCACCCCCGAAATACACTTCGCCGCGAAGCATAAACAAACTGTCCTCGGAAAATGCTTCGGTGCGAAGTTGCAATCCTTTGTCCTTTGAAGCGGAAATCAGCCGAAGCAAAAATCAGGCACGCAGATTGGGGCATTAATTGTTCAAGCATTCAAGTAGTTGGGGTTGCTCGGCGATTGGACAGGAACCATACTTCTGCATTTAATTCTTGTCAGTCGGTCGGTGAAACTCTCCCGCATTTTGTCCTCATCCCTTGCCTATAAATACCGGGTCATTTTGTCATTCAAAGAAGGAGAAAGAATTAGAAGGGAGTTGAAGCAGTCGGAGGATAGCGGAAGGAGCAGAGCAGCAGAGAGGAATAGTGAGCAGACGGCAGCCGCAGAGCTAAAGTTCCGACCAGCAGAGTAGCAGAAGGGTGAAACCAACAACCGCTTACAGTCGGAGTGTGGAGCAGCAGTCTCCAAGTAGTTTGTGTGTTTATCCTACAGATTTCTATCTTGCAGAAGTTTGTAACCCCAGCATTACAGTCTCAATATATAAAATATTTATTCTATTATTTACGTCTCTGTGTATCGTTTTATCTGCAAATATTCCACAGCTAGGGTTTGCCCCGAAGTGGCAAAACACGCTTTCGATCCAGAAGGGAATCGAGTTTGTTTGTTTGTGCCAAAGCACATTGCGAGACTTTGTCTCCCCGAAGTTGGAACCAACAGCCACTTCGCCGAAGCTGTCGTAAGCTGCAGTGCTTCGTAGCTTTCCTGTCCGAAGAAGTCACTTCGGGTGGAAGTTTCCCAAAGTGATTTCACTTCAGAAGAAAACTGTACGAAGCAGTTGCTTTGCGAGGATATTCCCCGAAGTAGTTCTACTTCGGCAGCTTCTTCCCCGAAGTACTTACTTCGGGAGTATTGTTCCCCGAAGTAGGAGTACTTCGGCACTTTATCCCCCGAAGTAGTAACTTCGGGAGTATTTTCCCCGAAGCTCCTCCCTCGCATGAGAAATTTGCGAAGTATTTTTGCGACGCGATTTTGACACGATTTGGAATTTTAATTAATTCCTTCAAATTGGTATCAGAGCTTGTGGTGTCATGACGCGGAGATAGAAGCATGGCTTCCGGAAACAATTCCCTACAGTTGTAGATCCTGCGATTTAATGATAAAAACTATGATTACTGGAGCATCTAGATGAAGATTCTCTTCGGATCTCAGGATTTGTGGGACTTCGTCGAGAATGGTTACCCGAACTGGCAGATGCAGTAGCACTAGCCACCCTCTCCCAAGCTTACAGAGATCTTCTGAAGGAGAACCGAAAGAAAGACCAAAATGCCCTATTCTATATCATGCAAGCGGTTGAGGAGACCATCTTCTCGTGGATTGCATCATCCACCAAGGCCAAGCAAGCCTGGGAAATTATGGCCAATTCATACTAGGGCACCAACAAAGTGAAGTTGGTGAAACTACAGATGTTTAGGAGAGAATTCGAGAACCTGCAGATGAGTGAGTTAGAGTAGATGAGCGACTTCTTCACCCGAACAACTGATGTCATCAACTAGATGCGGTTGAATGGTGAATTAGTGCAGAATCAAAGGATCATGGAGAAAATTCTGCGGAGTCTGCCAGCAAAGTTTGAATCTATGGTAATTGCAATAGAGGAATCGAGGGATTTGACAATCCTCTCAGTGGATGAACTCATGGGTTCTCTACAGACACATGAGCAGAGGTTGAGTCGCTCAACTCAGTCCTCTTTGGAGCAAGCATTCAAAGTGCAAGTCTCAGTTCGAGACAACACCAGACAAGACTCCCACCATAGCACCTCTAGTTCTCAAGGTGGAAGAGGCAGAAGCAGGCATGGGAGAAGTAACAAGCAAGGAGGGAGATCAAACCCTAACATTAGTGAGACCAGTTGCAACTTTCATCAGCAAGGAGGAAGAGGCACTGGCAAAAATCAACAAGGTGGCTCTCAGCAGAAGAAGGACATGTCAAAGGTCCAATGCTACTACTACAAAAATTTCGATCATTTTATCTCACAGTGCAGAACGAGGATGGTGAACGAGAATCAGTAGCAGGCCCATTATACAGAAGAAGCTAGAAATGTGACAGGAGGAAATATGCTACTGACTTGTAGTGTTGAAGAGGAGAGCAAGAAAAACATTTTGTATCTTGATAGTGGGTGCAGCAACCACATGACTGGAAACAGAGAGATGTTCTCACAATTGGACGAAATAGTCCAATCTGAAGTCAATATGGGGAACAACAGTAAGGTTCCTGTGATGGGGAAAGGTAAAATCCTCATCTGCACCTAGCATGATGAAAGAAAACAAATCTGTGACATGTATTATGTGCCTGGGTTGAAACACAATTTGCTGAGTGTTGGACAGCTTATGCAGAAGGGACATACTATTCAGTTTAAAGATGGTGTATGTTCCATCAAATACAAAGTGCATGGGCAAATTGCAACCGTGTCCATGAAGAAAAACAAAATGTTTCTGCTACAAATTTAGAATGAATCATTGATGTCTCTGAGTGCAATTGTGAAGGATGCTACCTGGCTGTGGCATCTCAGATTAGGTCACCTGAGTTTCAGTAACCTGAATTTGATGCACAAGAAGTAGATGGTGAAGGGTTTACCCATTTTTGAGCAATCGAACCAAGTTTGTGAAGGTTGCTTGGTCGGTAAGCAGCACAGAGATGCATTCCCTGTAGGATAGTCTTGGAGAGCGTCTCAGCCATTGGAGCTGGTGCACTTAGATATTTGTGGTCCCATGCAGACCAGCACATATGTTGGCAACAAATACTTCTTGACTTTCATTGATGAATTTAGCCGGAAGACATGGGTTTATCCCATTAAGCTAAAGTCAGAGGCATTTGCGAAGTTTAAGGAGTTCAAGGCTCTGGTTGAAAAACAAAGCGGGCATTATGTGAAGACTCTCAGGACAAACGGTGGAGGAGAATACATCTCCAACGAATTCCACAACTTCTGCAAGCAGCATGGAATTCGAATGTCGTTCATTGCTAGATACACACCGCAGCGAAATGGTGTAGCTGAGAGGAAAAAAGTAGAAGCTGTAAGTTGTGCAGTTTATATGCTAAATAGATGTCCCACTAAGAGTGTGAAGGATAAAATTTTGGAGGAGGCCTGGAACAATCTGAATCCAAGTGTGGCTCATTTGCGAGTTTTCGAGTGCATTGCATATGCACATGTTCCAGATGAGAAAATACAGAAGCTGGATAAAAAATCTAAAAAATGCATTTTCATGGGGTACAGCGAACAAGCAAAGGCATACAGGCTGTACAATCCAATGACGAAGAAACTTGTCATCAGTCGCGATGTGAAGTTCTTGGAGGATGAAGCCTGAAACTGGAAGTCAAAGACTGGTCATCCTAAACCAGCAATTGTTGAACCTATAAACTTGGAGGAATACAGTGTGTAGCCACCTGTACCTTTAAGCAACAATAGTGGTGCTAGCAGCAACACAACCTCATCATCCCGATCACCTCCACTTGCAAGCAGAATTCAAAATTTGAGGACACCTGCGAAGACTCGGAGATTGCAAGACATTTATGAGGTAACCCTTAATCAGATAGTTGAAGAATATTCTGAATTTGCTTTATTTATTGAATGTGATCTAGTGGAGTTTGAAGAGGCAAGTCAGAATTGCACATGGGTAAATGAAATAGATGAGGAGATAGCAACCATTGAGAAGAATGAGACTTGGTAGCTGACAGAACTTCCAACAGGAAAGAAGACCATTGGGATCAAGTAGGTGTATAAAACAAAGTTCAATGCGCAAGGAGAAGTTGACAGGCATAAGGCTAGATTAGTGGCAAAAGGCTACACGCATAAGTCAGGAGTTGACTATCATGAAGTGTATGCACCTGTAGCCTAACTTGACACAGTCAGAATGATTCTGGCACTAGCAGCTCAGAAAGGCTGGAGTGTGTACTGGATGGATGTCAAGTTTGCCTTCCTAAATGAAGTGTTGGAAGAAGTCTATATAGACCAGCCACCTGAATATAAAATACAAGGAGAAGAAGGCAAGGTCCTAAAGCTGAAGAAGGCCCTGTATGGGTTGAAGCAAGCATTCGGGCATGGTACAGCCAGATTGATGGCTATTTTCAGGAGAATGGGTTTCAAAAATGCCCATATGAGCACTCCTTGTACCTAAAAACAAATGAAGCAGGGGAGATGATAATCGTTTGCCTATACGTGGACGATATGATATATACTGGCAATAACAGCAGCCTATTTACACAGTTCAAAACAGTCATGAAGACCGAGTTTGAAATGACAGACATGGGGCTGATGAAATTTTTTCTTGGTATTGAAGTTGACCAATTAGTAGATGGCATCTTCATTTCTCAGGGCAAGTATGCAAAGGATGTCCTGAAGCGTTTTAAGATGGAGGACAACAAACCTGCCATCACCCCGATAGCCACTGGTTTGAAGTTGAGCAAGACTAACAATAGCAGAAGCGTTGACCCAACTCTCTATAAAAGGTTAGTTGGAAGCCTGATGTACTTGACTACAACTCGACCAGATCTGATGTTCGGAGTCAGTCCGATAAGACATTTTATGGAGACTCCGAAAGGCACTCATTAGCAAGCAGGCAAGAGAATCCTGTGATATGTCAATGGCATGAGGAACCACAAAATTCACTATGCCAGACAAGACCAGCTTGAGTTGATTGGCTACACTGAGAGTGATTGGGTCGGTAGCATAGATGACCGAAAGAGCACTTCGGGATATGCCTTCCATTTTGGATCCGGAGTTGTCTCTTGGTCCTCGAAGAAGCAGCCAATTGTTGCTTTATCTATAGCAGAGGCAAAGTATGTTGCTACCACCTCAGCCGCCTACCAGGTAGTCTGGCTGAGAAGAGTTCTAAGTGAACTACATCATCCGTCGAAAGCAGCAACAACAATATTTTGCGACAATAACTCTGCCATCGTGCTCTCGAAGGACCCAGTCTTCCACGGTCGGATGAAGCACATTGATATCCGATATTATTTCATTAGAGAGCTGGTGAAATTCGGTGAAGTATAGTTGCAGTTTTGCAGGTCCAAGGAGCAGCTGGCTGACATCTTCACAAAACCCTTGAAGGAGGAGGACTTTGCCAGACTGCGAGATATGTTGGGCATTAGAGAACTCATGAAAGTTGGTTTAAAGGAGGGTGTTAGAATTATTAAACCAACCACGCCCGCAAGCGCTTCGACGCGAGGCATTTTTAATATGCCTTCGGAAACCCCTTCGTCGCGAAGCAAAAATAAAACGGCTTCGAAAAATGCTTCGCCGCGAAGCACATTTAACTCACCCCCGAAAAACACTTCACCGCGAAGCATAAACAAACTGCCCTCGAAAAATGCTTCGCTGCGAAGCTGCAAACCTTTGCCCTTTGAAGTGGAAATCAGTCGAAGCAAAAATCAGGCGCACAGATCGGGGCATTAATTGTCCAAGTGTGCAAGTAGTTGGGGTTGCTCGGCGATTGGACAGGAACCATACTTCTGCATTTAATTCTTGTCAGTCGGTCGGTGAAACTCTCCTGCATTTTGTCCTCATCCCTTGCCTATAAATACCGGGCCATTTTGTCATTCAAAGAAGGAGAAAGAAGTAGAAGGAAGTTGAAGCAGTCGGAGGATAGTGGAAGGAGTAGAGCAGCAGAGAGGAATAGTGAGCAGAGGGCAGCCGCAGAGCTAAGGTTTCAACCAGCAGAGTAGCAGAAGGGTGAAACCAGCAGCCGCTTACAACCGGAGTGTGGAGCAGCAGTCTCCAAGTAGTTTGTGTGTTTATCCTGCAGATTTCTATCTTGCAGAAGTTTGTAACCCCGGCATTACAGTCTTAATATATAAAATATTTATTCTGTTATTTGCGTCTCTGTGTATCGTTTTATCTGCAAATATTCCTCAGCTAGGGTTTGCCCCGAAGTGGCAAAACACCCGTTCGATCCAAAAGGGAATCGAGTTTGTTTGTTTGTGCCGAAGCACATTGCGAGACTTTGTCTCCCCGAAGTTGGAACCAGCAGTCACTTCGCCGAAGTTGTCGTAAGCTGCTGTGCTTCGCAGCTTTCCTGTCCGAAGAAGTCACTTCGGCTGGAAATTTCCGAAGTGATTTCACTTCGGAAGAAAACTGTGCGAAGCAGTTGCTTCGCCAGGATATTCCCCGAAGTAGTTTTACTTCGGCAGTTTCTTCCCGAAGTACTTACTTCGGGAGTATTGTTCCCCAAGTAGGAGTACTTCGACACTTTATCCCCCGAAGTAGTAACTTCGGGAGTATTTTCCCCGAAGCTCCTCCCTCGAATGAGAAATTTGCGAAGTATTTTTGCGACGCGATTTTGACGCGATTTGGAATTTTAATTAATTACTTCACGAATGACATTTTTATCTATGCAAAAAAAAATTAAATATTAGAGTGATCAGATTCACATTTCTTCGATTATGGCTGTAAATGTTCCGGAAGGAATGCATGTTGAAAAAGATTAATGACAAACTCTTACTTTTATTTGAGGAAATAGTTTTCTTATTTGAATGGAATGTTCGTCGTAGATGTTAAATGTTTGTTAATGCATGAGAAGGTCCATATGCATAATAGATGCATTGATAACTATACAATGGACCGATTCTGATCCCTATCTGAAACGTCTCGGTGACTCGTGCTATTTGGCACCAATATGCTGGAATGAAGATGTTCCAGAATATGGAGTTTTCCGAATACCAGAGCTAAAATATTCAACTGTTTCGAACCACACAGTGTCAAGTTAAGAACCTTGTAAAGGGAGCTAGGTTGCCAATGTGTAATTTGTATATTTACTATGTCATTGAACAATAGAAATAGTTGTATACGCCAATCTTACAGAAGGCAAAAATGAATGAAATATTCATTTGAAATTATATAGATTTAAGTTTGTAAATGTTGCTATAGCGGTTCCTTCAGAAACCCATTAATGAATGAAGAGTTTACTTCCCGAACATATTATATTAAGTTGGTTAAATATATTTTGCTGAGTATTGAATTATCCCGGTTCAATGGTTGATTGAAGATAATTTTTTCTTCAGTGATAACGAACCTTATAATACAATGTTAAGTTTGAGAAAGAAACTTGTTCATAAAAATTATTCATTTTAATTTTCCAATTCAGCACTGTGGAAGTTAAATGTGTTAAATGGATTGTTAAGTTGGGGCTAATCTTGAATGGACTGCCGCTTGTGAAGTTTTATCTAGTAATGCAAAGATGAAGCAAACTATGTTGGAGAACCGAGGCAAAATATTTGTTTATTATGCTAGAAGATTGCACTCTATGTTAACTCAGAAGCATATAATGCACTTGTAGATATTTATAATCATTTTTGTGTATGCATTTAGCCTTTGAAAGATTAAGACTTCAAGAAATGTTTCAACTAAAATCGTGTTGGGTAAATCAAAATTCGTAACTTCATTTCCGTACCCCAGAATGAGGAAACAATAGGTTGCATGATTTATGACTATGTTCTAAGGTACTTTACTAGGTAAAAAAAAAGGAACCTTTCCGTTCCTATGTGGAAAAAAATTGACTGAATTAAATAAAAATAAAAATAAACTTAATATCACACATACTCTTATGGACATAAAAAGAAAAATGTAGCTTTCATAAGGAATAGTAGGAGTTACAGATAATTCAATAACAAAGCATTTGGAAGTCAACTACCGTCATCTATTTCCAATTATTGATGTTGTTGGACTAACTTAAGGCAAAATCGGTGAACCGTATGTTATATGACTAAGTTCTTTTAAGACTTAATTCCTTTTGGGTCATGAATGGGAGATGTGAATTAAAACATGGTTAAACTTATTGGAGTCTTAATGTGAGACCAAGTTAGATGAATTGGACATTTTGATATGAGTTTGTTCCTTTGGAAAATAAGAGGAAACGACCTCAAATAACTTCTTACACACTTATTGAGGGCAGTAGACTATCATCTTGAAGCTTGTTAAGTGGGTGTATATCGATGTTAACATTGAGTTGTTTTTTTCTATTATGAGTATTTTAAATGTTTTTTTTTTTGAAATTTACATGGTGGAATCGGTAGCCACCACGAATTCGGGTAGACTGTCCAATTTTTATGGCCGCCACAGTATTCTGCACTTTCTGTTCCAGAAATCGCCACACAAATCTTCACGCGGTCTGCTCCTATAACCACCATGCCACAATCATTTTAAACCTTTTACGCCGCTGAAAGCACCAGGAAAGGGACAACCGTTCAGTCCGACGAGACCTGAGATTTGAACCTTGGACCTCCGCCCCCCTTATGGGGTTTGGATGAACCAATTGGTCTACACCTCGGACCTAAGGGACGAAGAGTTTTTTTGATGAGGAACCTTTTATATACAACATATCCACAACATGTGAGGGGAGAGATTTGAACCTGGGCATTTCGATAATCGGAGAGTTTTAACTACCCACTTGCTCTCCAACTCCTCTACATGAACGGATCACTGGGTATTTTAAATGTTGACATATAAGTTCTATATTTAAGAAGCTATGGTATAACCTTTTAACCTATTTACATGATCAAAAGAATAATAAACCTAAAAGAACATTAGTAGAACTATAAACTTTAATTTTTTTTTAAATAAATGAACTTCATTCACAAGATAGGTGATTATATTAAACACCTAATGTTATTGAGATGCAGGTAAACATACAACACAACTCGAGAACTATCATGTCTTTGACAAGAATGAGGTTGGACCAAATGACCTTGTCGGAATTTGTAACGAGGGGTGTTATGGGACACCTCCTCTAGGTCATTTATTGGGAGTATAATGATAATTCCTTGTACCATTTTACTAATAGATAGTTGGTATGACAAATAAACTAGTTTTGTCATGTTATTTGGTATGGGATAAATGGTTGTGAGACATAATGGAAAATTGGAACAAGACCAAGGTTAAGGTAATGACATGGCTCTAGCTAACCCCAAGAAAGAGGGCAATCAACTAGACACTAGGCATATGTATGCTAACCCCTTGCATACAAAGTTTTGAACATGTCGACCATTTAAGTCAAGGTTTAATATGCTAAGGGATGGGGAGAGTATGCGTCCAACCTCTAGGTGTTATGGGCCCTAGAGGATAACCCCAGTCGTGGATCAACACTCATGCCAAAAAAAGAGGAGGATAAATGAGAAGGTTGAATCCAAAAAATGGTACCTTTATAGGATTTGGCCAATATTGTCTACTTGGGTGTCTGTTTGTAGTAGTCTATGCTTAATATACCTTGTACTAAAAAAAAATTATTTTATTGATACATTGGGTGAACGTTGTTTAGCATAAACATGAAACCTCTTTATAGGATAAATGATAAGATCAAAATAAAACAAAAAAACACCTTGAAAATTCCTTGGTGTGCTTTTATGTGGTGCAACCAGGTGAGTAGACTTGGGTTGTTTCAACATGTATCATTATGTCAAACCAAAAAATGGGTCTCATCTTTGAAAGTTGAAACATTTAACCATTTGAGCTAATAGCATTTGACTTTTGAATTTTCAATTGATGGATTGAAACCACCCTACATGTTTTACATCATGACCATATATTGGTATTCCAAATGTTTGAAAAATAAGCATGTATTATTTTGTTCTAACTTGGGTCACCTCTTTGAAAATTGACGAATATAATAGGTTGAGTTAATACGATTTTATTGATTCATAATATTATTGTGTGGACTATTTTATTTTGATATTTCAAGAAATTGAATTGGGTGGCTGCCAACACCTTACGCTGCATTTGAATATATAAAATACCCAAACCACCTTCCTCCTTAGGAATAATGTCATAGTTCCAAGAGATAGAGGGCATTCTCTTGGAGCCATCGAAATTAGACCAAAGAAATCCTCTAATAAGATTTTTCAATCTTCCAAAATGAGAAGCATTGGGCAACCAACACGAAGAATAATAAATATGACAAGCTTGTAATATTTTTCCAACAATAATTATTCTACCAGCAAAGTAAATGAATAATCATTTTGCATATGATTTCCTTCTTTAAGTTGGATGCCTTGTCACTGTAGAATGTCAAAGGTTTCTTGGAGCAAAGCCTCTGGAGCCATCTATTTTCTCTCCTAGTTGGCGGTGGGTGAAAGATGCCAAAATTGTTAGATATCTTGGAATCCGTTTGGCAAGGCCCTTTCCTCTTAACTGATTTTCTTAGAATCTTGTTTTGTCAATCAAGGCCCTCCATATGACATTAACATTCTTTTCATTAGCTATGCAAAGTAAGAACCTTATGAGTGTAAAAATACAAATAAGAGGATGTCATAAATTTAAAATCTAGTAGCATTCAAATCAATAAATTATTCATGGTTCCTTTCCTTGTAGTATTTTGGAATACCTTTAGTAAATATGAAAATATATTAAAATCTTGAATTAATTTAAAAAATGAAATCATTATAAGTTTTATAGACAATTTATCTTGCTTTTATTTATTGGAATGTTGGGTTTAAAAAAATAATAGAACGTTTTAAAACAAGTCTCAAAGTCATGTCCCTAATTAAAATTTCATTATCACCTCTCTTAAAAATTTAGTAAAATGGTGCTCACCATGGGAACTCATGAGTACAAAAAATGAGATGCTTTCATCTTGGTTACAAGATTTGAAAAACTCTATCTCTTGCATCACTAAACAACGAAAATAAAAGTTAAATAAATATATTAGTAAGGGATATAAGTAATAGTGGAGATAAAATAAAAAAATCTACATCCGTCTAGCATAAGAGAGAAACTTAAATAAAAAAGATCGACAAAAACTATTTTTTAGAGTGCTTCCAAATAAATCTTAGAAAAGCTAGTGAAGGTGGTGTTTTTTTAAATAAAGGTACAAAACTAGGGCACAAATAATAGAAAATAAAATTACCATTGAAAATTTACAAATACAATTATCAATTGAGGAGTATTTATAACTTATCATTAATGTTATGAGGATTTTGTTTTTAGGGGATTGGATCATACATAATATATTTTTTATGATGTCCATCAATTATTGTTAAACATAGTATCTATGGACTATTAGCAAATCTACAAATAAGTAAAGTGAGTAGCAAATGCTCTAACAAATCATAGTGTTAATGTTTGTGCCAATTAGATTCAAATTATAGAAGATAACTAGTTATGTGACATTTTATCTCAATAATAATAATTTTAAAAATAAGATAGTGAAAAGATGTGATTTTGAGGAAGATGAATATTTTCAATAAAAGACAAGTTGGGTATAAGTTTAATTGACCTCACAACATTGCAAAGTGTTATTTTTTAAATGGAAGATGTCCTAGTAGAACCACACATAAATATTACAAATATACATGTATATATCATTAACATCATGCTATAGCACTTTACCAAGGTGCTTTACAAGTGAGCTCTATGGATTGCAAAAATATTATTTTGAAGGTGATTTTCTAAATATTATCAAGATGGTCAATGTAATTTATCTTTCTACCTAGACTATTGCAAATATAATAGATGAAGTTCGTAGAACAACTCAATCTCTGTAAGTGGTCTAATTTATTCATGTTTTCAAGGAAGGAAATAAATCTACTGACTTCTTGGCTAACTTGGGAATCTCTCAAAATGGTGTGTTAATTTGATGCAATGAGTCCCTCGAAGGTTTAAATCAATTAGACAATGAAGGCAAGAGTAGATAAGTTCTTCTTTTATCTATTGAAGGATGGAAGGTGGTGGAAGCTAAGCAAGATGATATGGATTTCAAGTTTGGAGAACCATCACTTTTTAAATTTTTTGAATTTGAATAAGAGGTTGAGTTGTACGGTGACTCGAAGAAGATATGAAATATGGCTTTCCTAAGTGGGCTTGACTCACAGACACACTAGAATGATTGTGTATAGGAACATCCAACCCCAAATACAAATATTATATGGTAGGAGTGTGGCCAAAAAGGAGCATGAGCAAATATAAGCTAGAAATGTTTTAGCAACAAATATTGGGGTTTCATTATTAATACTCCTATCAAAGCTTTCAATGTTATTCATTTTGATGATGGGAGTGATGGCTAGATGTACAAGTCATGTAAGGAAAGGGGCTTTAGGACTAGCTCACATGTGGATTGGGCTACCAAAATTTATTTTCAAAAGTGGCCTTGGAGGATGAACTTAATGAGATGCCATGATGTCAGAGGAGGAAGGATAAAATCCACATTGCACTGATTTGGGAAGGCTTGATTGGCACGCTAAGTAGGAATTTTCCCATGTCAAAGAAAAAAAGCTTTTCTTGGTGGTATGTCACGAGTGTAATCGTAAACTCAAGAGGGAATCACATCAGCTTGTTTATGAATCCATTTCATTGGTGGTGGTTCATAGGTCTGATTTTGTTTTTTCGTTGGTGGTGGTTCTTAGTTCTGAGTTTGTTTTTGGTTTCCATCTATTTGCTTTCTTTAGTTTGTTTTTGGTTTCCATCTATTTGCTTTCTTTTGTGCTCTTGTTCTCCCCTGCATGGGATGCTTGGGTATGTTGTGTTTTGGCATCCCTCAGTAGGACGGCTCTTTATTTAGTTTTATTTGTAGCTGCTTTGTTTGGGTTGTCTTTGTTTTCTCAGCTTCTACTGGAGCTTAATCTTCTTTGGATCCTGGTTTCTCATTGTGGCCTATGTGCCTTGAAGCTTAATCTTCTTAGGATTCCAGTTTTTCATTGTGGACTATGTGCCCTATAATATTTTAGTTAGTGAATCCTTCTAAAAACTCTTTCATCCACCTAATTAAAAAAAATAATCATTAACGTTATAAACCCTTCATATAAGTTCAACTTTCTTTTTATATAACTAAAAAATATATTTTATTTAAAAAAGACTATATAATTTTTTTAAAAGTACGAGTCATGGAAGAATAGCTAGGATTCGAGAGGACAAAGAACATTCTATGAAACGACATTTCCGTGATTATAGTATTGGCATTGTAGGTATTTTTTTTTCTCATCCACGGACTTGCATACGATATTTTCATGCTCCGAGTGGGCATTTGATGCATGTTTTAAACATATGCATATATTTTAAAAGAAAAAAATGTTATCTGATTCGGTTGTTTCTGACTCCTATTATTTTTTAATTTTCATTATATATTTTAGAGGGTTTTATATATAATGGGTTGAGCACCCGACCAAAGTCTTAGAGATGATAAGGGTCGGAATTTTAATTTTATTTTAATGGACTGGTAGGACTGAATGTAATTGCAAAGGAAATGGGAATAATAAAGAATTTCAAATGGATGTGATACTTGAGTTAATTTTATTACATTCTGGAGTGGAAGCATTGGAAAAGGTGTTAGGTTGGGGAATGAGTGGCATTGGAAAAACTCTTATTGCATCTTTGATGTAGATCATCTAAATTTTAGTGGTCTATTTTGAGATGTAACACAATTTTATTAGATTCTGCACTCGGAAGCATTAGAAAAGCTGCTTGGTTAGGTTGGGGAATAGGTGGCATTGGAAAAAATCTTATTGCATCTTTGATGTAGATCATCTAAATCTTTGATTTAAAAATATATAAAAAGAACGAAATTATTCATTTTAAGCGTATTAGTTTAGGTAATAAAATATTTTATAAGTTACATGAGATTAGTTTATTTTTATGTTTTTAAAACATATAATTATTTATTATTTTAGATGTTTTTAAATTAAATGGTTTATATTATTTTAATTAATTGGTTATCTTAATTATCTAAAAGTTACATTGCACTCTATAAATATAAAATATTTTAATTTTGTTTTTTAAAATTTATTTATATTAAGGAAATTATTTTAGAGATCATTTGTAATTGAAACATATTATAATTAAAATATTAATTAAAATTATGGTATAAATAGAAATTAAAGTAATACTTTTAAAAATATGTAAATCTAACTCTATAAAGTATCACTATCACATTTTTTAAATTGTTATTTATAGAATTCTTAATTCTAAATTATTGATGGATATATTACTATGATTTTTATTATTTATTTATTTATTAAGTATCATTTAAGTATTTTAATTCTAATACTCATAGGTTTTTGTTTTTTTATATTTTTTTAATATTTATCATGGTTAATTAACATTTAGTTCCAAGTAAAGGCATAGATTCAAATCTATTTTGGAGACAATTTTATTGGCTAGCAGGTAAAATTCTTTAAAAAAAATAGTGTTAACAAAAGTTTTTACATTTATTTTTCGCAAAACGAAAGTTTTAATAATATAATTAAATTAAATCAAATTTATAAAAAATTAAAAATACTAAACTAATTTATCCCAAATCCCAAGGCTATATTCATTATTAAGGGAAAAAAAAGTCTCTTGGTATTAAGAAGTTGGAAATTTAATAAAAAATATTTTTATTTGTTATCTTTTAAATTAATATTTTATAAATAAAATGTAAGATTTTTTTTGGACGAAAAAGCCATTATATTAATAAAATAATGTTTAATCATACAAAAAAGGGTGGGTGGGATTAGCACACCCCGTAAACCAATACATTAACCATTGTGGTTAAGAGTATACAAGAGTGTCAGAAACAACCCACAAACTGCCAATAACAACTGCCAAAACAATATTAAATATGCATTCAAAAAGAAAAAAGTCGAGAAATTACTGCCACCTGGAAGGGGAAGGAAGATGCACATGACTCATAATGTAGGGTGCATTCCCCCAATGATCCATGAGGGTACGTAAGTACTGCAGCTTCACCTGTACTTGAATATGTAACAAACAATCAAAGAATATATCATATTTATCAGCAATAGATAAGACATGTTCGACATCTTGCTGAGAAAAAACAACTCTATTCCAGGACATCCATAGATAAAACAAGATACCAATTCTAAAAATATTCCAAACAACATCCAAGTTGAAGGAAAAAGCAATAGGTTCACCCAAAATAGCATGCACCCAAGTAAAATCCTCTTGCATAAAAGGTCTAAAAATTTCAAGAAGCCACTCCCAAGCCGGCTGAGCCCGATCACAAGGCCAAAAAACATGCAGTAAATCTTTTGCTTGTCCACAAATCAATAAAATGAGATTATGAACACTCAGATGCTTGAGTCTACTACCAACATGTAACCCTTGATGTAAGAGACTCCAAGAAAAAAACTTTATTTAGGTTCAATATAAGTAGCCCAAGCAATTTGAAACCTCTTATTCCATTGGGAGGGAAGAGAGACTAAATTCCATCTCATAGTGAGCTTATCAACCATTGCAACTTGTGGGGTGAGCCATTTGTAACCAAGATGAGCTTTATATTGCAAAACAGGAAGCTCCCCAGGCCAACGCCAATCTGACCACCAGGGTTTTTGAAAATGCTTATGTAGTTTTCTCTAAATAGAAAATGAAATTCTATCAATAACCACCTCATAAGTGTCTCTATCACCAAGATTTAAATTGTGAATTTGATGAAAACTTTCCTAGGGTATGCAACACCTGGCATGTCAAGAGAAGAAATATAAAATGGAAGCAATACCATGCTTATATAACCTCTGCACTCTGACCCACTGCACCAGAGCTAAGGAAGAACCTTGCCAAGTGATAATAGGAGACCACCAAATATTCATGGAAGACAAAGAGGCACCTGCTTTGCGAAAACTCCCTTTCCAACTAAGACAAGGTTTGAAGGCCTCTCAGGCTTTCCAAATACTCTGAATGATAAAATAACCTTTAAATTTAATAGGGACAGGGGCAGTAAGAATGGATTGCAATCCCACCCATTTCCAAATTTTCTTCCCCTGAAGCAAACCAGAAGAAATGCAATGCCTGACCAACACTTTCCAAGATTCATCCCCAATTAAATATTGGGTGATCCATTTAGCACAAAGTGCAAGACCTTGTCGGTGACAATCAAACAAACCCATGCCTCCACAATCCTTGGGCAAACAACAAATTTCCCAGACTACCCGATGAATACCTTGCTTGACAGAGTCTTTAGCCCACAAGAAGTCTCTCAGAAGATTATCTAGTTTTTTATAACAATATTTGGATGGAACCCAACAAGATGAATAATAGACATGGGTAGAGGCTAAAACCTTAGAACAAATCTGAAATTTTCCTGCCAGAGAAAGTTTCTTACTAGTCCAGTAAGAAAGCTTCTTTTCCACTTTATCAATAACATACTACCACAATTGAGAAGAGGAACCATGAAATGTAAAAGGAATTCCAAAAAATTTAAACACCTCACCTAGATTAATCCAAGTCCATTGGAATTAATGTAACCAGTGTAGCAGTTGAGATTGAGATTGCTGAAAATAGGATGTTTTTTTCCATTGTATAGAAGAACCAGAGGCTAAACAAAACACCTCTAAGAAACTAATAGCCGAGGAAAGGGATTGCTCATCTTCTTGAAGTGTTAAGAAGGAATCATCTACAAAATGACCATTGACCAACTAACGGTCAGAATTAGGGAGAGAAATACCCTTGATTAATCCTTGATCCATCTTATGGGCCAAAAAATAGCCAAAAGCCTCTGTAGCAAGAATGAAAAGAGATGGAGCAAGAGGGCACCCCTGTCTCATAGAGCGACCAAGAGAAATTGACTAAGATTGACTATTATTCAAGGTAAGAATAGCTGAAGCATCTTGAAATAACATAAGAATGGTGCTCACAAATATTGGCCCAAAACCTAGAGCCTGAAGCATGGCAGTTATGAAGTACCACTCCATCTTATCATAGGCTTTCTCAAAGTCTATCTTAATGAATAAAGCATCTTGTTCAAAATTTCTTGCCCACTCCATACCTTCCCAAACAGCAAGAACATTATCAAGAATGTATCTTCCCTTAACAAATCCAGTTTGTTCAGGTCTGACAATCAAAGGTAGAATATATTTAATCTTAAGTGCAAGGGCTTTAGAAATAATATTGTAGCTCACATTAAGTAGGGTGATCGACCTCCAATTGGTGATGAGCTCAGGATCTCCAGAATTAGGAATAAATTTAACATTGCCTTTGTTAATAATGGAAACCAGTGAACCACATTGCAGGGCTTCAAGATAAACTTTGTGGAGATCAGAACTAAGCATATCCCAAATTTTTTTATAGAATTCACATGGGAAGCCATCAAGCCTAGGTGCCTTATCATTGGCCATAAGTGACAAGGCAGTTTTTAGATCTTCCAGAGAAAGAGGAGTGTCACAAAATAACATTTTCTTAGGAGAAATCTTGTTGGGGACAACAACGGTACAATCAGCAAGATCTTTCCTTATAGCATAATCAAGGGGTTGAGAAGCAAAAACACCTTGATAATGTGAAACAAATACTTTGACAATGTCTGAAAGATCTGTAAATCTCTACCCATCAACTTGAATGGCTTGAAACTGAGAATTTTGAGCAGGAGGTCTAAGGCACTGAAAAAATTCTTTGGTCACTCTATCCCCCACTTTGAGCCAATGCATTCGAGCACATAATTGAGCCCCATTGGCTTCATACAAATCAGCATTTTTTAGCTCATGCCGAATGGAAGAAACTTGGGGTTGAGCAACAAATTTGAAAGGAGAGGCTTCAAGCCTGAGACAAGCTTTGGATAGCTCACTTTGCAAGGCAGAATTAGCCTATTTTTATCATTTTGCAACTTCAACACCAAGAGTTCGCAACACCTTAGTGGTTCGTTGAATGGCAGCATTCCACCATTCAATCCTTCCAGAAATACCATCAGGTTTAGGAATCAAATTCCAAATATGGCATATATGAACTTTCATGCTAAAGCTATGCAAAAAAGAAACATTTAGATAAAACTATGAAGAATTCACTCTAGGTTGAAAGTTTAACATTGCCATCGAGAATAAAATAGGTGAATGATCAGACAGTGTAGTACCAGGCAAAGTCAACACATACGGTGAAGAAGGCAAAATACGGGAGAACTAAAAGTTGTCACACTCAAAAATCATGGCTCTGTCCAATATTACCAAAACCCTAGAAGAAGCAGCCTAAAAATTGGACCAGGTGTACCAAAGAGCCTACGAGAAGTCAGAAGGTGAGAAGCAGGAATTAGGGTCATAAAGGCGAAGCTTGTTTTTCATAAAAAAACAAGCTTCTCTTTCACCTAAACACCATCGCATCGGGACATGACTGACCTTATCAGAATATTTCTACACCATATTAAAATCTCCACAGAGCACCCAAGTGGCAAATGGTAGATTCATGGTAAGCCATATCCATAACTCGCATCTGTCAGAAGTGACATTTGAGGCATACACATTAACCACCCCAAGCGGTTTTCCACAGATATCGATCAAAATCCAGACAACTTGATTGGATGGGTCAACACCCCAAGTCACAACATTCTTCTGTAATCGAGGCCCTAGGATAGTGACAGATCCTCCTTTTCTTGGGGAATGCTTTATGGCAAAAGAGGTACTTCGTGGCCATAAAAAATCACATGTACACTGCAGATTGAAATCAGAAATCTTAAATTCTTGTAGACATAAAATATCGAGGCTTCCATGCATTCGAGAAACATTTGTCATCTCATTTTGGACCAAATATTTTCTTATCGGGTCTGTCAGTCCTCGAACATTCCATGATAAAAAAATCATTGGGATTTGTCAGGATGCATGATCTTCATGACATCCTCTGCATCACCCAAACCTGTAAGTGAGCCAAAATAGTTGGAGGTCACATGGAAAGCATCACTGTTTAGTTTTTGATGTTTATCATTCCAAATAGGGCTACGAGAGTGACGGACCTTCAAGGCTCGACCCTCCTCCACTGAAGAATTATCTAGAGCTGCCACCACTAAGGCCAAAGAAGGGCCCGACCAAAGAAGTTGAGACACTAATGGAACTGGGGGTTGCATGTCAACAACCGAAGCGGCCGTATCAATAGGATTCTAAACAACTTCAGCAGAAGCTTACATGTCTTGAGAAGGAGAAGGGGCAGGTTGTGCAACCAAAATTGAAGCTTCTTGTTGCTTAGTACCATGAGATTTCTTGCTAGAGATAGTAGTCCATTCTTCAGTGTTTCCCTCCGAGCCATTAGTAGGAGCCACAGGAGTGGGTGAGAGATTTACCTTATATTTCCATTCCATCAAAGGGCACTCCCAAATTTTGTGAGCTACAGATTGACATCGATAATAGGTATTGGGTAAATTGATATAGGCAACTCCTTGCCTTATAGATTGGTCCTCGATTTTAATATCAATAAACTCCTACAAATCCTTAGTAAGGTCAACTTTGATACAAACCCTTCTAATGGGTCGAGCGGAGAAAAAAATTTCTGGCTCAAGGCAAACAAACTTACCTAAGGGGGCAAATAAATTCTGCAAAAAACCCCAAAGAGGAACAGGAAGACCAAGGAATTCAACCCACACCGGGACTTCTAGTGCAGCTTGATCACTAAATTGGAAGTTTCAAGAGTAGGGTTGCAAAATCAACAAAGAATTATGGACAATCCATGGACCCTAGACATAACCTTATGTGCTTGAGCTGGATCTGAAAAGCGAAAAAGGAAATACCCTTTTGTAAGGTTTTGTACATTCTCCACTTTGACTCCATATGGGCCCCAAACTTGCTGGACCCATGAACGAATAAGGGTATCATATGGGATACGACCCAAAAAATAACCCACCAGGGTATGACTCTCAAACCATTCACAAGTTGTATGGAATTCATGCAAAGGAATAATAGCTTCAGGGACAGGGCCTTTACCTCATGATACATTGTCATAATGAACTTGCACGGACGCTTCCCCGGTACCATTGAGCTCTCTAGCAGACTCAGAATAAATGGAGCCGACTGCATGAGCGACAGCCATTAAAAAGGGTGAATTAACACCGCCTCAAGGCGGTGTTAATGTAGCAGATAGGATTTTCCCACTGAAACCCTTACAAAAAATGCATAGCCAGTCTTGCATCAAACCCTTAGTAACAACGTAATCTGTTCAAATGTAAGATTTTTAAAAATTAAACATTAAAAAATTAAGTATGTATGTTCAAGAAACACTATTATTATCAAGGTAACATATTCAATAGGTCTTTTAAGGATGGTGTTGGACTTATGAAAATGTAACATATTCACAAGGTAATGTTATTTTGGTTAT
Organism: Wollemia nobilis; assembly: GCA_028583015.1. NCBI lineage: Eukaryota > Viridiplantae > Streptophyta > Pinopsida > Araucariales > Araucariaceae > Wollemia > Wollemia nobilis. Next base: position 334,961 of record JAQPPZ010001108.1, read on the forward strand.
AATACTATTGAAGAATTCTCATCAAAATTTACAACTTGATTTAAAATATATGCGATCTTTTATATTTTGATTTACAACTTGATTTTAAATATATAAGATTTTTTATATAAGTTTTGGGTTTGATGCCATGCATAATTTTCTTTATAATTATGTAAATATTGATAAAAAAATATTATAAAAAAAATGTCAAATCATGTATGAATTAATATATACTTAAAATTGAGTTATATTTTTCTAATCTATTACATTAAAGGTGAAATGACTTTCTTAGATACAAATGACTATGAATTTTTTTTGATAAGGTATAAGAGGGGGTTTTGAAAGGCTCCCAAAGCCTTTTACAAAGTAGGAAAGGTGACTAGAGAAACCCCAAGCCACTTACAACAAGATAGATCCTTGAGAAGATAGCAACCATAGAAACTAAAAAACTGAGCTGAACCATGATCTAACAAACTAGGATCTAGGAAAAAAATGATTACCAAACATAAAATGAGGGTTAAACAAACCGAAAGTACTAAGGAAATTGTAGAATCCACAAAACCATAAAATACGACCCTGATAATTTTTTTGCACCAGCCTGGAAAGTATTCAAATCAACATTACAATATAACTTCCCACCTAAGATAGGAAACACAAATCTGCATCTAGGAAATTCAAACAAATTCCAAAATACAAATTCCTACCCATAAGAAAAAATATTTCTATGGGGGGACCCATGAATGAGCCAATGAATTTTGAAAAGAGAAAATCTTGCCCAAATCTCTAAAAATGGTTCTAATTTCAACACTATTGACATTCAACTCTTCCAACGACCTAAAATAAAATAAATTCAACATTACAATGCACATCCCTATCCAAGCCAAGAAATGTAGAGCTGTATCCAAAGAATTCAAAAAAATATATCTTGCCCATAAAGGCCATGGGAGAGCACCCAAACGGGCTAATTTTTTTTGAAAAAATATCTGCCCAAATTTCTACAACATGGATCCACTCTCCGAGGTCTAGATCTAAAATAAAATCAATTTGAGACTGAGAAAACATCCAAAAAAGTAAGGTCTATCTAGAAGAACTATAAAATATTTAGATCTATAAAAGGACCAATGAAATTGATCACAACAAAGGCCGAGCCAATAGAACATAAAAAATCTAATCCTAAAAAATAGAAGAAGCCTCTAACCCTTCCTAGCTCAAGATTAAAAAATCCAATAACCATAAATTCCTTACCAACATAGAAACCATATTTCTTGAACCAATATAGATTTTGGCTTCCAATAGGAGACACACAAGATTGAACCTGAAAACGATCTGGTTCATAATTTCCTAAAGATGAGGTTCATTCCCATTACAAAAGGAGGGGAGAGAAACATACCAATCATTATGGGTTCTAAACCCACTCACACACCAAAGATAAAAATAGAATAAAAGCACCACACCAACCTCCCACCTAGTATAACAACCTTCCACTACAAATATTTCAACCCTCAGCCCAACTATCCACCTAGCATCATGACCTTCTACTATAGTTTCTTTAATCTATCTAGCCTTCCACCTAGCTTTTTAGTATTTTGTTATGGTTTCTTTAGCCATTTTAGCCTTCCACCCAATATCTCAACCTTTTGCTATAGTTACTTCAACCGATCCAACCTTCCACTCAACACGTTAGCCTTTCATTATGGTTTTTTTAGTCATTGCAATCTTTGAGATAGCATCATGGCCTTATAATATGATTCCTTTAGTCAATCAAATTTTACATCCAACATCCTAGCCTTTCACTATGGTTATTTTAGCCATTCTAGCCTTCCACCTAGCATCCTAACCTTTCATTGTGGTTACTTCAATTGATCCAACCTTCCACCAAGCATCCTAGCCTTTTATTGTGATTCCTTTAGCTGATCTAGCCTTCCACCTAGAATTCCAACCTTTCGTTGTGCTTCCTTTAGTTATTGGAACCTTCCATCCAACATCCAACCTTTCACTATGGTTCCTTCCGTTGATCCAACCTTCCACCTAGCATCCCAACCTTCTATTGTGGTTCCTTCAACTAATTCAGCCTTCCACCTAACATCCTAGTCTTCTATTATGGTTCTTTCAACTAATACAAACTTCCACTGAGCTTCCTAACCTGTTGCTTGGACTATGAAAAAATTATTTATAATACATATTTTACTTAATCATAGACATTTATTTCAACCACATCATAAAATTATTAAGAATTATTCAATAATAAGAATGATATATGAAGAAGTTGCAAGCTTACTATAGTGGTAAGGGCTTTGGCCTCTCTATGAGAGGTTCAAGATTCAAACCCCACTCGATATGAGGAGACTAGGACTCCTTATAAAAACCCATGTAAACTCATTATTTTTTTACTTATTGAAAAAAAAATGATATATGACAAAAATTGAGGCTATGAGATTATTAAACATATAAAAGAAAATATACTTACTATAAAAAATTATTCCTAATGTCATGTGATCTACAATTATATATTCATAGAGAAACAAGAAAATAGTCATAGAATTTAATTAAGAGGACATAGTTCTATAGATTAAGAGTATGAAAAGTTAAATAGAATGAAGCAACAAAGCAAAAATTGAAAATATTATTCTTTGCATCTTATATGCAATTGTCAAAAATTATTTTCTAGTTTATGTATTGTGATCGGAGGAGGCTTAGGAAATGAACTGATTGTATTTTAGAAATGATTGAAATGATTCTTGTGAATATGAATTATCTTGCTATTTAAAAAATTCTAAGTTTTATATTTTTTGTACATAAAAATACTAGTAAGTATGTTTTTAAATATAAGAGCATATACTCTTCATTAAAAAATTTAATGTATAAAATACATGGATTGGTAGCAATGGAGTTGATAAGGCTATTGAAGATTTAAAATTATTCGCGAATACATGTTTTTATAATATCTAAAATTATTAGTGAAAAATGAAGAAAGAATCTCTCTGACGAGGATGTGGTACCCTGGTGAGTCTTGTGAGGATGTGGAAGCGAAGGCATCTGAAATCAATCTGGGAGATCCATTCTAGTCAGGTAAGTATGGTGTTTTGGGTTATATTCCTTTTTGGGATTCTAGGAAGATTAGGTCTGGGGTGGTGGTCAAGGGGGTCCCTTCCTCTTTGCCATCCTATGCTAGGGTGGTGATTGGCCCAGATTGTGGTTAATATTTTGCTCACTATCAGGTTAAAATGGAGTCTTTCAAATTTGTGTTATGGATAGCACGGTTAACTCTCTATTGAAGAAAGGCTTGTGGGATATGGTTGGTAATTTAGTTAGTGGGAGGCCAGACCTTGACATTCTTTGACATTGGACATTGTCCAAGTGGAATCCGAGGGGCTATTTGGACCTTTGCACTCTCCCTCTTAACTTTTCCTGATTAATATTTTCTACGAGGATGATTCTAGGAATACCCTGGAAGGTGGTCCATGATTCTTCGATAAACATGGTATTTTTCTTAGGAAATGGGCTCAAAATTCAACCCGACCTTGTAGAGGGTTAATCTGGTTTCAATTTTTGTTTGTTTACCTGAGTTTCTGATGTTTATGTGGCATGAAAGTGTTTTTAGGGTTGTGGAAAGTTTGATTCGGGACTTTTTTTCCTTTGAAAATGTTTCTTTGTCAGTTTCCCAACATCAATTTGTTAGAATGTGTATTATGGTAGACATTGAAAAAGAGCTCCCAAGTTCTATGGAACTTGTTTCACACCTTGGAAGATGTGCTCATTATGTGGTTAATGAAAAGAAGCCTTAGGCTTGTCATGTGTGTGGGTTAGGTGGTCATCATAAAAAAAATTGTTCTTAGAAGAAGTCTTTGAAATTTCCTGTCCAACAGAAATCGAATGTGGGGAATCATGTGGACCCATATTCTAAGACGTCCCCTTTTAAGAAATAGAAATTTTGGCATATAAGGGCCCAGGGGGCTTCAAAAGGCAAAGATATTATTTCTTCTCAACTGTAAAAGGGTGATAGTGGTGGGGTTCGTACTCCTAGTCAACAGGGTTCTGTTCTGGTCAAGACAGTCATTCTAAGGCCAAACCCCAAAAGTAATTTGGAAGTGGTTCTTCACTCAGATCCATTGGAGTAGGAGGTTGACCTTCCTCTTATGAATTCCTTTGAGTACCTTCGGTTGGAAGGAGGTGAGGACAATCAAATGGTTAAAAATTTGGAGATTTTGACTCCTCATATTGTTAGAAATTATTCTTCCCTGAAGGAATTTTCGACTCTGAATGCTAGAAAATATTCTTCTCCGAGGGATTTTTATGCTTCACCTGCACTTGGCATAGATAGGCCAGTGGTTTCTCTTAAGCTCAACTTGGAGAAAGGCTCACCTTATTCAAAAACTAGGGTTCATTGTTGAAAGGACATTGATAGTGGAATGGCTAAAAATTCAAGCAAACCCCCAAGTAAATTTAGGAGGAATAAAGCAATGGATGAGGCAATTGCTAATGGTGATCAGGCCCTCCTCATGGTGAAGGAAGGAAACGAGGAAAGATATCTAAAAATTGATGGTTTCAAATCCCCTCAATATGGAGGGACTAGGAAGAAACTTTCTTTTTAACTTTTCCAATGAAAGTGTGTTCATGGAACATTAGAGGGCTCAATAGCTGCTCTAAAAAATAATTGTTAGCTTCGCTAAGAAGGGAAAGATTACATGGGTTTAAAGAAATAATATAACTTTTTTAAACAAGTCTCAAAATCATGTCCCTAATTAAAATTTTACTATAATCTCTCTTAAAAATTTAGTAACATGGTGCTCACCATGGGAACAAAATGAGATGCTTTCTTCTTGGTTACAAGATTTGAAAATCTCTCTTGTATCACTAAACAATGAAAATAAAAGTTAAATAAATATATTAATAAGGGACATATGTAATAGGGGGGATAAAAATAATAATATACATTGGTTTAGCATAAGAGAGAAACTTAAATAAAAAATATCTACAAAACTAATTTTTAGAGTGCTTCCAAAGAAATATTAGAAAAGCTAGTGATGGTGGTGTTTTTTGAAATAAAGGTACAAAACTAGGGCACATATAATAGAAAATAAAATTACCATTGAAAATTCACAAATGCAATTATCAATTGAGGAGGATTTATAGCTTATTTTTAATGTTATGAGGAATTTTTTTTGACGGGTTTGAATCATACATAATATTTTTTTATGATGTCCAACAATTATTGTTAAACATAGTATCTATAAATTATTATCAAATCTACAAAGAAGTAAAGTGTGTAGAAAATACTCTAACCAATCATGGTGTTGATGTTTGTGCTCATTAAATTCAAATTATAGAATATAACTAGTTATGTGACATTTTATCTCAATAATAATGATTTTAAAAATATGATATTGAAAATATGCTTGAGGAAGATGAATATTTTCAATAAAAGACAAGTTGGGTATAATTTTAATTGACCTCACAACATTGCAAAGTGTTATTTTTTAAATGGAAGATGTGCTAGTAGAACCACACATAAATATTACAAATATACATGTATAAAATTATTAACCTCATGCTAGAGCACTTTACCAAGGTGCTTTACAAGTGAGCTCTATGGATTGCAAAAAAAATATTTTAGAGGATGATTTCCTAAACATTATCAAGATGGTCAATGGAATTTATCCTCTGAACAAATCAATCTCTGGAAGTGGTCTAATTTATTCATTTTTTCATTGAAGAAAATAAATCTACCCACTTCTTGGCTAACTTGGTACTCTCTCAAAATGGTGTGTTAATTTGATGCAGTGAGTTCCTGGGAAAGTTTAAATCAATTAGACAGTGAAGGCAAGGGGTAAATAAATTGTTCTTTTATTGATGGTGGTGGAAGCTGGGCAAGATGATATGGATTTCAAATTTGATGAACCATCACATTTTAATTTTTTTGAATTTGAATAAGAGGTTGAGTTGTGGGGTAACTCTAAGCAAATGTGACTCATGGCTTTTCCAAGTGGACCTAAATCAAATACACACTAGAATGATTGTGGACACAAACATCCCACCCCAAATACAAAAAATTATATGGTAGGAGTGTAGCCTCAGAGTTGGGTTCTTAGATGCAAAGGGAGCATGAGCATTGTAAGCCATAAATGTTTAGCAACAATTGCTCGGATATCATTATTAATCCTCCTATCAAAGCTTTCAATGTTAGTCATTTTTATGATGGGAGTGATGGCGAGATGTACGAGTCAAGTAAGAAAAGGGGCTCAAGTAAGAAAAGGGGTTTCAGGACTAGCTCACATGCGGATTGGACTACCAAAATTTATTTTCCAATTGTGGCCTTAGGGAATGAACTCAGTGAACTCAGGGAGATGCCATGCTTCAATACGTCATAGGTGGGAGGATAAAATCCACATTGCACTAATTTGAAAGGCTTGATTGGCACGCTAAGTGGAAGTTTTTCCACGTCAAAGACAAAAAGCTTTTCTTGGTGGTATGTCACGAGTGTAATAATCAACTCAAGAGGGATTAGCTTGTTTATGGAGCCATTTCATTGGTGGTGGTTCTCAGGTTTGAGTTTTCATTGGTGGTGGTTCTCAGGTTTGATTTTTTGGTTTCCATCTGTTTGCTTTTTTTATGCTTTTGTTATTCCCTATATGGGATGCTTGGGTCTGTTGTATTTTGGCATTCCCGGTAGGATGAATCTTCATTTAGTTTCATTTGTGGCTGTTTTGTTTGAGTTGTTTTTGTTTCATTAGTTCCTAGGGGAACTTGCTTTTCTTAGATCTTGGTTTTTCGTGGTGGTTCACATGCCCTATAATCTTATAGTTAACTGGATCCTTCTAAAATCCTTTCATCCACTAATAAAAATAATCATTAACCTTAGGAGTTATGAATCCTTCATATAAGTTCAACTTATTTTTTCTTATAACTAAAAAAATATATTTTACTTAAAAATATAAATAAAAAGAAAAGACTATATTATTTTTTTTAAAGTACGAGTCATGGCAAAATAGTAGGCTTCGAGAGGAACAAAGAACATTCTATGAAACGACATTTCCGTGCTAATATTATTGGCATTGCAGGCATTTTTTTTTCTCATGCACGGACTTGCATACAATATTTTCATGCTCCCACTGGGCATTTGATGTATGTTTTAATGGGACGGAAGCGATTATATATAAACTTATGCATATATTTAAAAACAAAAAACAAAATTTCGGTACATAATGTTTAATATAAAAGGGAAAAAATGAAAAAATGTTATCTGATTTGGTTGTTACTGATTCCTAATATTTTTTTATTTTTATTATATATTTTAAAGGATTCCTAATATTTTTTTATTTTTATTATATATTTTAAAGGGTTTTATATATAATGGGTTGAGCAACCAACCATAGTATTAGAGATGATAAGGGTTGAAATTTTAATTTGATTTTAATGGACTGGTAGGACCCAATGTAATTGCAAAGCAAATGAGAATAATAAAGAATTTCAAATGAGTGTGAGATGTAAGTTAATTTTATTAGATTATGGAGTGGAAGCATTGAAAAAGGTGTCAGGTTCTAGGAAAAACTGCTAGGTTGGGGAATGTGTGGTATTGGAAAAACCCTTATTGCATCTTTGATATAGATCACCTAAATCTATATATAAAAAATAGGAATAACTCATATGACATTAGGTACTATAATATTTTATAAATTATATGGGTTTAGTTTATTTTTATGTTTTAAAAAAATATAATTATTTACTATTTTACATGTTTTTAAATAAAATGGTTTATATTATTTTAATTAGTTGGTTATCTCAAAAGGGAGGGAGCTGCCCTCGGATGGATTCATGAATGCTGACGGGAACTTTAAATTAAATGGCGCGCTATTATATTAATATTAAAGCGGATTAATTTAATGCTTCAGATGTTGGTTCGAACGCCTACAGGTCTTAGGCCTGATCAGGGTGGCCCAGAGCTTACCCACTTGATCAATCGGGGAACCCAAGGAAAGCTCAAGATTTTAAAGGCGTAGTGTGACTTTGCCATAGTCTATCGCCACCTTAAAGTTCCTTACTTACCCTTTTAAATACAGAGGGGAGAGGGGACCTTAACTTAATTATCTAAAAGTCACATTGTACTTTATAAATATAAAAAATATATATATTTTTTTAATTTATTTTTATTAAAAAATTAGTTTAGATATTCTTTGTAATTGAAACATATTATAATTAAAATATTAAATAAAATTATGGTATAAATAAAAATTAAAGTAATACTTTAAAAATATATAAATCTAATTCTATAAAGTATCACTACCATACTTTTATTCTTAATTTCCAATAACATAATTTTCTTTGTATAGGATGGATATATTGCTATGATTTTTATTATTTATTTTTTAAATATTATTTAAGTATTTTAATTTTAATATTGTTAAGTTTTTTTTTTATACTTTTAATATTTATAATGGTTAATTAACATCTAGTTTCAAGGAGAAGCACATTCAAATTTATTTTGAAGACAATTTTATTGGCTAGTGGGCAAAATAGAAAAGAAATGTTAACAGAATTATTTACAATTATATTTCACAAAACAAAATTTTTAAAAATTAAATTAAATCAAATTTATAAAAAAATAAAAAATATTAAACTAATTTATCCAAATCCCAAGGTTATATGCATTCAAAAAAAAAATCTTGTCAAGGAAAGTAGGAAATTTAATAAAGAATATTTTTATTTGTTATCTTTTAAAATAATATTTTATAAATAAAATGTAAGAATTATAAATATTAATCATTACAAAATTAAGTATGCATGTTCAAGAAACATCATTATTATCAAGGTAAAATATTCAAAAGGCCTTTTAAGGATGGTGTTGATCTTATGAAAATGTAACATATTCAAAAGGTACTATTATTTTAGTTATAATGTCATTAAAGAATTTTCATCAAAATTTAGGACTTGATTTTAAATATATATGATCTTTTATATAAGTTTTGGGTTTTATGCCATGCATAATTTTATTTATAATTATGTAAATATTGATAAAGAAATATTATAAAAAATAATGTCAAATCATGAATGAATTAATATATACTTAAAATTGAGTTATATTTTTCTAATCTATTACATTAAACGTGAAATGACTCTTTTAGATACAATGAACTATGACAATTTTTTGATAAGGTATAAGAGGGGGTTTTGAAAGGCTCCCAAAGCCTTTTACAAAGTAGGAAAGGTGACTAGAGAAACCCCAAGCCACTTACAACAAGATAGAGCCTCGAGAAGATGGCTACCATAAAAACTAAAAAGCAGAGTTGAACCATGATCCGACAAACCAAAATCTAGGAAAAAAGTGATGACCAAACATAAAATGAGGGTTAAACAAACCGAAAGTGTTGATAAAATTGCATAATCCACAAAACCATCAAATAAAACCCCCATAATTTTTTGCGCTAGCCTGGAAATTATTCAAATCAACATTACAATATAGCTTCCCACCCAAGATAGCAAACATATTTTTGCATCTAGGAAATTCAAACAAATTCCAAAATACAAATTCCTACCCATAAGGAAAATTATTTCTATGGGGGACCCATGAACGAGCCAAGAAGTTTTGAAAAGATAAAATCCCACTCAAATCTCTAAATAATTATTCCAATTTGAAAAATATTGAGATTCAGCTCTTCCAATGACCTAAAACAAATTAAATTCAACATTACAATAAACATCCCTGTCGAAGCCAAGAACTATAGAGGTGTATCCAGAATGAATTAAAAAAAAAAAAAAAAAAAAAAATTCTTTCCCATAAAGGCCATGGAGGAACACCTAAATGAGCTAAGGAATTTTGAAAAAATCCCTGCCCAAATATCTACAACATGGATCCACTCTTCGAGGTCTATATCTCCCAAAATACAATCAATTTGAGCCTAATAAAACATCCAACAAAATAAGGTCTATCTACAAGAACTAGAAAAGTTCTAGATCTATAAAAGGACTCTTGAAGTTGATCACAGTAAAGGTCAGGCCAACAAAACATAAAAAATATAAGCCTAAAAAATAGAAGAAGCCTCCAACTCTCCCTAGTTCAAGATTAAAAAATCCAATAAGTATAAATTCCTTACCAACATGGAAACCATATTTCTTGAACCAATCTAGATTTTGCCTTCCAACATGAGACACACAAGGTTGAGCCTAAAAACAATCTGGTTAATAATTTCCTAAAGATGAGGTTCATTCCCACTACAAAAAGGAGGGGGGAGAAATATGCCAATCATTATGGGTTCTAAACCCACTAGCACACCAAAGATAAAAATAGAATAAAAGAACCACACCAACCTTCCACCTAGTATCAAAACCTTCCACTGCAAATATTTCAACCATCAGCCCAACTTTCCACCTAGCATCACAACCTTCTGCTATAGTTCCTTCAATCAATCTAGCCTTCCACCTAGATTCTTGGTCTTTTATTGTGGTTCCTTTAGACATTGTAGCCTTCCACCCAACATCTCAACCTTTCGCTATAGTTACTTCAACCAATACAACCTTCCACTCAACATCTTAGCCTTTCATTGTGGTTTTTTAGTCGTTGCAATATTCCATCCAACATCATAGTCTTCTACTATGATTCATTTAGTCAATAGAATATTCCATCTAGCATCCCAGCCTTTTGCTATGGTTCTTATAGCCACTCTAGTCTTCCACCCAACATCCTAGCCTTTCATTGTGGTTAGTTCAATTGATCCAGCCTTCCATCTAGCATCCTAGCCTTTTGTTGTGGTTCCTTTAGTTGATCTAGCCTTTCACCCAAAATCTCAATCTTTTGTTGTGCTTCATTTAGTTATTGTAGCCTTCCACCCAACATCCAATATTTCACTATGGTTCCTTTAATTGATCCACACTTCTAGCTAGCATCTCAACCTTCTATTGTGGTTCTTTCAAGTAATTCAGCCTTCCAACTAACATCCTAACCTTATATTGTGATTCCTTAAGCTATTCCTACCTTTCACCTAGCATCCCAACATTCTGTTGTGGTTCCTTCAACTAAATCAGCCTTCCACCTAACATCCTAGCCTTCTGTTGTCGTTCCTTAAGCTAATCCTACATTCCACCTAGAATCCCAACCTTATGCTTGGAGTATGATAAAATTATTTCTAATACATATTTTAATTAATTGTAGACATTTATTCCAATCCCATCATTAAATTATTAGTAATTATACAATAATAATAATGATATATGAAGAAGCTACAAGCTTACTATAGTGGTAAGCAATTTGGCCTCTCATTGAGAGGTTCAAGATTCAAACCCAAATCAGTATGATGGGACTGGAACCCCTTATAAAAACCCATGTAAACTCATTAATGTTTTTACTCATTAAAAAAACAATGATATATGACAAAAATTAAGGCTATGATATTATTAAACATATAAAATCAAATATACTTACTATATGAATCTTCTTACAAAACCAAGAAAATAGTCATAGAAGTTAATTAAGAGTACATAGTTCTATAGATTATGTTTATGAAAAGATAAATAGAATGAAGCAACAAAGTAAAAATTTAAATTATTATTCTCTGCATCTTATATGCGATTGTCAAAAAATATTTTCTAGTTTATGTATTGTGATTGGAGGAAGCTTAGGAAATGAACTGATTGTAAATTAAAAATGATTGAAATGTTTTTTTATGAATATGAATTAGCTTGCTATTTAAAATATCGTAAATTTTATATTATTTGCAGATACTGGTAAAAATACTAGCAAGTATATTTTTAAATATAAGAGCATATACTCTTCATTAAAAAATTTATTGCATAAAATACGTGGACTGGTAGCAATGGAGTTGATAAGGCTATTAAAGATTTAAAATTATTAACAAAAATAATTTTTTATTATATTTAAAATTATTAGCAAAAAAATTAAGAAATAATCTCTCTTGTGAGGATGTAGAAGTGGAGGCATCTGAAATCAATTTGGAAGATCCATTCTAGTCTGGTACATATGGTGTTTTAGGTAGGTCATGGGTGGTAGGCAAAGGGGTCCCTTCCCCTTTGCCATCCTATGCTAAGGTGGTCACTGGCTCTGATTACGATGAAAAGTTTTCTCCCTGTGAGGTTAGCTTGGAGTCTTTTCAAATTCACGTTTCGGATAGCACGACTAACTTTCTATTGAAGAAATGCTCATGGGATCTGGTTGGTAAGTTCATTGGTGGGAGGCTAGACCTTGACGTTCTTAGATGTTGGGTGTCTTCCAGGTGGAAGCTGAGGGGCTATTTTAACCTTGCCACTCTCCCCCGTAACTTTTTCCTAATCAAGATTTCTTGTAAGGATGATTATAGGAAGATCCTAGAGGGTGGTCCATGGTTATTTGATAAAAATGGTCATTTCCTTATGAAATGGGGTTCAGACTTCAACCCGATCTTGTAGAGGGTTAATATGGTTTAGATTTGGATTGGTTTGCCTAATTTTCTAATGTTTATGTGGTATGAAAGTGTTTTTAGATCTGTGGTGAGTTCTATTTGGGATTTTGTTTCCTTTCATAAGGTTTCTCTATCACCTACATGACGTTAATTTATTTGAATGTATATTATGGTGTATATTGAAAAATACCCCTCGAGTTCTATGGAACTTGTTTCACACCTTAGAAGCTAGGCTCAATCTAGGGTTTATGAAAAGAAGCCCCAGGCTTGTCAAGTGTGTGGGTTGGGTGGTCATCATAAAAAATTTTATCCTCAAAAGAAGTCTTTGAAGACGCCTGTCCAATAGGTACCGAATATGGGGAAACACGTGAACCCATATTCTAGGAGGACACATTTTAAGAAATAGAATGTTTGGCATAGAAGGGCCCATGGGGGTTTGAAATACAAAGAGATTGTTTCTTCTTAGATAGAAAAGGGTGAAGTTGGTGGGGCTCTTGTTCCTAGTCTGCAAGGTTGGAATCTGGTCAAGACAGTCATTCCAAGGTCAGACCCCCAAAGTAATTTGGAAGTGGTTCTTCACCCGGATCCATCAAAGTAGGAGGTTGACCTTCCTCTTAAGAATTCCTTTGAGTGCCTTGGATCGAAAGAGGGTGAGGACAACCATACGATTAAATATTTGGAGATTTTGACTCCTCGGATTGTTAGAAATTATTCTTAATTGAAGGAGTTTTTGACTCCTTGGGATGTTAGAAAATATTCTTCCCCAAGGGAGTTTTATGCTTCCCCTGTACTTCGCATAGACATCCTGGTGGTTTCTCTTAAGCTCAACTTGGAGAAAGGCTCACCTGGTCCTAAAACTAGGAGTCATCATAGAAAGGGTATTGATACTGTGGTGGCCAAAAAATTATGTAGACCCCCAAGTAAATTTAGGAGGAAGAAAGCAATAGACGAGGTAGTTTCTAATGGTGGTCAAGCCCTACTTGTGGTGAATGAAGGAAATGGGGAAATACAACTGAAACATGATGGTTTGAAATCCCCTCAGTATGAAGGGACTGGGAAGAAGCTTTATTTCTAACTTTCCAAATGAAAGTATGTTCATGGAACGTTAGAGGGATCAATATATCCTCTAAAAAATGATTGTTAGCTTCGCTAAGAAGGCAAATATTACTTTATTTTTATTGTATTTAAGAATTCATGTTGGAGGATTCCTCTTGGGAATCGATGCATAATATTGTATGGAAGGACTAAAAATTTATGGTTAGTGAAGCATCTGGTTTGGATGGAGGTTTAATTTTATTTTGGGATTCTTTGAAGTTTTATGGGTGATTAATATCTTGTTTTTGTGTAAAGTCTCTCATAGGAGATGGGTGATGTCTAAACTTTTATATCTTGAATTCTTATACTGATAGGTGTAATTTTTGGCATCCTTTTTCTTGATATGAGGGAAACATTTTGGAATGAATCATGGGTGGTAGTCAAATATTTCAATTCCATTTTATATCCATCTTATAAGTGTGGAGGTAATTTTGTGGATGAAAGGAGCTTGCAGGATTTTGTTTATTTTTATAATAAGGCTAAACTCCATGATTTTGATTTGAAATGGGTGAAGTTTACTTGGAGTAATGATAGATTGGAAAATAGTCTTATTTTGAGCAGATTGGATAGGATTTTTATCTCCAATTCCAGGGTTAATCTATTTGGTGATGCAACATTGTCCACACTTACCAGGGCTAGGTTTGAACATAACCCCTTATGGATTGAGTTCCTTGATAACCTTCATTTCCATCCTCGGCATTTTAGATTTGAAGTCATGTGGTTTTCCCATCCTTATTTTGAAGTCTGCATGAAGGAATGGTGGTAGGAAGATGTTCTTGGTGAAGGACTATATAAATTGACCAATAAACTAAGGAAGCTTAGATCTAATCTCGAGATGTGGAACAAGTATACCTTTGGCAACATCTTCAGAGAAAATGAGAGGTTGATGTTGCCACTTAAGGATATTGAAGACATTATGGATGCTCAGGGTAGTTTTGATGAATTTATCAAGGAATAAAAATCCCTTCTCTCTGATTTTCATAAAAAACAAGCAAAGGAAGAACTCTTTTGGAAACAAAAATCTAGAGAGCTTTGGTTGAAAGAGGGTGATTACAATTCCTATTTTTTCTACACCTCTACATTGCATAGGAGGATTTGGAATATAATCAAAGAGATTAATAAGGTTTGTAGTGGGGTTTTATCTAATGTGATGGAAATTAGGAAGGATGTCGTTGGTTTTTCAACTCATTGCTATGTTTTGTTCCTGTTTGTGATGCCCAAGTGTAGAATATGATTTTGAAAGCTATTTCGACGATTATATCTCAAGAATGGAATGAGAGGCTCATAGCTCCCTTCTATGATATTGAAATCTAAAAATATTTAAATTCTATGGGACCTCTTAAAGCTCTAGGGTCATATGGTTTTCCCCCCATTATTTAAAATTTTTGGCATGTTTGTGGTGAAGATGTATGCTCAATGATTAGAGAATCCCAACATTATTTGGTTATTTTAAAAGTGTTAAATTCAACCCTTATGGATCTCATGCCTAAGAAAGATTTCACATCTTCCTTAAATGACTTCAGGACAATAAGCTTGTGCAACACAATGTACAAAATTATTACCAAAATTATGGCCTATGGACTCAAGCCGCTCCTTCCACTGCTGATTGATTTTGCTCATAGTGGGTTCATTCTGGGAGGCAAATCTTAGATGGGGTGATTGTAATTCATGAGCTATTGCATTTTGTTTAGAAGAGTGGTAGAACGGAATTTTTTATTAATTTGGATGTTAACAAGGCTTATGATTGGGTATCCTAACCATTCGTATTTAGCATATTAAGAAAATTTAGCTTTAGTAAGGATTGGATTAAGTTGGTGGAGGCCTACATCTCAATAGATTGGTTTTCGGTCCTTGTCAATGGCTCTCCTACTGGGTTCTTTAATTCTTCTTGATGAATTCATCAAGGTAACCCATTATCTCCATTCTTATTCATCCTTATGGTATAAGATATTAGGAGATCTATCTCTCGAAGGTGATATGTGCTTGACCTGTGATCAACTTTGCCTTGTAGTTTGATCTCACATCAGTAGTTTGTTTATGATACCCTTCTCCATTGTGTTACTTTGGTGGTCCATGCCAAGGAATTTAAGTCTCTTCAAAACTACTATAAAACGACGATTGTTCAACAAATAAGTTTTCTAAAAAGCAACATCTTCTTTATCAAAATTTTGAAGACCTGTCAATGGAAAATTATTAGTATTCTGAACTGTAGGATTACTTCTATTTTGGCCTCTTATCTAGGTCTTTATTTTTTATTGGTTGTATTAAAGATTCTCTTTGGACTCCTATGGTTGAAAGAGTCCAAGGAAAGTTAGCATCCTAGAAAGGGGTCCTTCTTAGCCAAGCTAGTAAGGTTGTGTTGGTCCAAAGTACTTTGTAGAGTATTCTTATCTATTTTTTATCTCTTTTTCATCTCCTTGATAAAATTATGATGAAATTAGATAGTAAATGCAAGGCCTTTCTTTGGGTTGGCCCTAAGATGAAAGGAAAATTCCACTTGGTGTTGTGGGAGCAAATTTACAAAAGAAAGAAGGATGGTGGGTTGAATTTGAATAATACAACTAGGATGAACAAGGCCTTGGTGGTGAAGCTTGGTTGGAAGGTTACCTCTAATGGAAACCATCTTTGGTGTAGGATCTTGAAAGCTAAGTATAATTTTCATCCTTCTTATCGAATTTCCTTCTAACTGGTAGTTCAACCTTTTGGAATATCCTTATTAAGTCTCATGATTTCATAAAAGGTAATTGTAGTTGGGTTATTGAAAATGGTAGGGCTGTGAATTTTTGGGAAGATCCATGGCTCAAAGATCGACCTCTAGTTGACGATTTATATTTTAGTGATTTGAGTCTAAATCCCAAAATTGCTGAACTATTTAAGGTGGCTAATTATTTTGTGGTTCATGAAGGCAAAAAAATTTGGTTCAATCCCCCACCTATTATGAGGGATGCCATCGATATTTGGGTGTGGAGTATTTTATGGAGGATTTTCGACTCTATGTTGTGTGACAATAGTACATTGAGTATCACTTGGTGTGGAATGGAGATATTGAATGGTCTTACTCTATTAAATCAGCATATGAGCTGCTTAGCTTTGATTGGGATGGCCAATTCCCTATTCGATTGATTTAGATAAAGAATTTAACCCCTAAGGTTAACATATTTTTCTAGCTTGTGGTGCAAAATAAAATTTTAACCTTAGAAAATTTGTTTAAAAGAGGCCTAAATTTGGTTAATAGATGTTTCCTCTACAAGAAATATTAGGAATCATCTTCTCACTTGTTACTCAATTGTTGGGTCCTTCAAGAAGTGCTCTCATCCATTATCATATGGCTTGGGGTGTCATAGGTGATGTCTAATATGATGTTTATTGTGTTTCTCAATGGGTATCTCCATTTTCCTCACCTAGATTCAAATGTTTCTAGAAGTTCCTTTTACCTCATGTATTGTGGGGTGTTTGGAAGGATCAAAATGCGGGAGTATTCAAATACAATGAAAGGGATTTCATTTGAATAAGTTTTAGAATATTATGGAGGACCATGGAGAATCTTTCATTTGCCTTCAAGGATTTGAATTCTTCTACGACAATCTACTCGAGTGAAATTAGGCTTGAGGAGAGACTTGGATTTAGTCATGTGGCTTAGCCTCCACCAGCTCCTGACCCTAGAATTTTTGTACATTGATCATTACATCCTATAATATGGTTTAAATTATATTTCTATCGGGCATCAAAAGGAAACCCTGGATTGGTTGGTACTAGGGGGTGATCAATGACAATAGTGCAAGTATTATTCTTGTATTTTCAAAAAACCTTGGTGTATAGTCCTCTTAATTTATGAAATTTAGGGTAGTATTCTCATTTGTGTCACTATTAAATGAACTAAGGATTCAAAATGCTATCAATTTATGAAAGTGAAGGTAGTATTCTCAGTTGTGTCACTGTTAAATGAACTGGGAATTCAAAATGCTATCATTGAGGGTGACTCTTTAAATATCATTAATATGCTCAAGGGGACCTATCAGATTAGTTGGAAGGTGTCCAATATGATTGATGAAGCAATCTGGAATATTCGATATCTTGATAATATTTTGGTAGCACACCTATTTAGGGAAGACAATGCAGTGGTAGAATTAATGGTGAATATCAGAGCTTCTCATCTGAGATTCTCAGTTTGGTAGAGGGACTTCCTAATCAAGTTTGTTACTGGGGGCTAGTTTGGGGCAGTAGGAGGTTCTTATTGGAGTGTTGCGTAGTTGTAGCTGGTATGACTTCTCTTTTCTATTCGAGTGTGGAAGGAGTCATTTTTATTCTAATTTTGATTTGTACATGTCAGGTCTTTACTTTGGGTTAGTTTATTTCTAGACAAGTTTATAGTGGGATAGATTTTCTACGAATGGTGAAGGTTGTAATTTAATTTTTGTGTCAAGTGGGTTCTTTTCATTTTCATATTTAAAATACTTGGAGTCTCTTCCCCCCTTAGTCTTTGTAATATGGTCCTTTTTTGGGTTTCATTTTTATTGGGTCTTTCTTTCATTGGATTTTTTTCTTGTGTTAGACCCCCCTCCTTGGTATTCATTGTTTGGTTTCAAACTATACCTTCGATATGTGGAATTTTCCTTTAATAATGGTTTGGTGTAGGCTCACCTATTTCATGTCTCCTTTAGATCATTTTTGGTGGTGGTGGAAGCTTTTTTGAAACTTTATGGGATTTTTACCTATGTGTATTTTGTATCCCTCTAGGTATGTGTTTTTGGGTAAATATTATTGTGTATGGCAATCTTCATCATTTTTGGTAACTCCTCTCTTCATCATGAAGGCCTTTCTTCGTGACTCTACCATCATGTTGAAAACCTTGGTGATATCCTCTGCTGGTCTGAAACTTGTCTTTGGGAATGGATTCTTTATGCCAAGTGGCCTTTTGTGGGGTTGTTAAATATTGTGGCTTGAGGTGGTAGCCCTATTCGTTCCCCATTTTTTTGCACTTTAGATTTTTCTTGGTGTTGAAAGGGTGGGTATGGTTTTTGGGTTCTTCTCTCATGAACCTTGGTTTTTTTCATTCCTCTGAATTTCATGGCCTTATTTCTTCTCTTGAGCACCTTTCTCTTTTTAGAAATTGGTTGGAAGTGCATTGTTTCAGCTATGGTTCTTCCCGGGGTGCTTGGGTGTCCTTGGTTGCTAACTTTCGATGGTGTCTTTTGTGGCAAGGTTTCAATCATGAAGATGGTGGATGCCTATTTCTTTCCAATCTTGCTTTGGATCCTTCTACATCTTTTGGTTTTTTCTAGATCAGTCTCCATTGTTTCCATATTGTGGAAGAGTACTGTGCTGAAGAGTGGGGGGTGTTGTAGTTTTGAATATGGGAAAAGCTAAGATGGAAACAAAGGAATTGGGTCTTAGTCCTTTGAGATATCTGTGGAACTGATTAGCTATACAACTAGTCTGGCATTGGATGGTGCCTATCACAATAGGGATAGACATTCACTTTTGAAAGATATAAGTTTTTTCCTAGATGGGGAGGAATTTCTACCCATAATTCAGAATGGATTTAGTGCTAAGGCCTTGTCACCACTATGGGATAGGGTGATTAAAGTTATTATAAATTTTTTTACCCTATAATATATGTATGAAGTCATATGTAGCTTCCATGCCATGTTTCTAAACCATCTACGGAGGCATATGTGGATGAATATTCCTTTATTTTTATTCCAATCAATGAAGAAGTCAATGTTGGATGTGCAAGGAGGCCGAGGGTAGTTCCCTCTCCTCCAAGTTTTGGCTCTTTTAGTGTTTGAAAAATATACTTCGTAAAATGGGATGGTGGTGGAGGAAATCCTGAAATGTGGTTTTTGATGGCTCTAGTGATAATAGTGAGGATGTTTATTCATTCTCTCCAGGCTCTGGATCAAACAATATTTCATATAAAATTTAGGTCTCGGATAAATACATGATGGAAAAAGTGTTGTGATGTAGTAGTGATGATTTTGTGAAAAATTCATCTTTCAATATAAAGAATTTACCTGAGGTGGGGGTCCTTTGTCTGTTAGTCTGGCAAAAGGAAGTGGAACCTAGAAATCATTGCATCTGGTCAACAAAAAGTGAGAGGAGGATGGTTCACCCTCCTTATCCCCTTTCGTTAATGTGGAGATTTTGCCTAGGGACTTCTATAATGAAAAAATGGTGAAATATATCTGTATCGGAGGAGGCCTCTAAGAGGAAGAGTGCAGTTTTGCACAGTCTAAAACTGATAGAAATCAAATAGTGTGCAATATGGAGCTCCATGAAGATCACGTTAGACTATTCTAAGGAGGTGTCATGGATGATGGGAACAATTACCCAAGATATTGACATGCTGGTGTAGAACTCCCTCGGTTCTCTCTTGTGTCCGCTCTTGTCTTCTTATCAAGTTTGTTTTTGCCTCTCTGGTTTTTGTGGGATGCCTTGTGTGGTGTTTTCTATTTTTGGTTACCTTTTAGGCTGGTTTTAATGTAAAAGGTTATGGGGTCCCTTTTAACAGCCTCTTTTCTCTTGACAATATAAAAAATATATATCTAAAATTATATACAACATTAAAGACAACTATGGATAATTTTTAGAATTTTATATTTCATAATGTAAGAGGCATAAGGGGTCACAGTATATCCAATACCATACCATATGGGTTCATAGTAGAGTAATTAAAATAGAATATATTGGAAGTAATATACTGCTAACTATAATATATGATGTAATTAAATTTATATGATACATATTGAGGGTATGGATGAAAGAGGAGATTTTGATTCATACAAGATATAAGAGAACAAAAATCAATTTACCTATCATCCTCTTATATACAATTGTGCATAGTTTTGTTTTCTCCTAATTTGATATCATAGATGTTGAAAAAGATTCATGTAAAAATCTTAATGGCTAACATCTATTTTCCAATTATATTAAAATATATATTTTAGATGGGTTTTCTCATAATCTTGTACATAGTAAAATCTTACTTGTAATATTTATTATCTTCTCCCATAAAGCAAATGGTGATAATATCATTCATAAAAAAATTATACTAGTAATACTAATTGTCTTGTGGCATATACCATACTTGTTTATTGTAACCTACTTGGAGTTTGAAGACTCGGTGGTTCTAATTAGAAGATTTCTCTTTTTAAATTATTCTAATGAGTGAGAATGAACTCTATCCATAAGAGGAGATATTTTTGTAATAATTTTTATGCTTATGCTTACTAAAATTAAATTTTAATGGTATTTGAGTTAAATTGAAAATAAAAGAAAATTTATTCCTATTCCATTAGTAGATGGTAGGGTTCATTAAGCCATTCAAAAAGAAGTGATCTTATAATGGAATTGATAGAAATAAAAACGGGTATAAAAATATCTAGGATATGTGATGAAAATTAGAAGTGTGATAATTTAAAAATATATCACGAGGGATTACTAATAATAAAGGAAGAAGGGGTAAAAATAAAATTATCAAATGATCCAAGGTGTAGAATTTTGAGGATACCAAAACATGAATTTTGAGAATGCCAAAAATCATAATTGTATGTTAAGGAACATGATGAAAGACTACAATTAAACTATAACAAAGAATAACAAACTAGAACATAAAATCATACAAGAAAAATAGCACAACAATTTTAATGCTTAGAAAATAGATTACAATGAAAAAAATATTTGTTTAAAATATATTTGGTGTATTAGAAGTCAAAACTATTGAATATGGAAGGCCACCCACATGGTGGTTTACCTTTCATCATTGATAAGGCCAAAGTATTGAATATGGAAGGCCACCCACATGGTGGTTCACCTTTCATGAGTGATAATGCCACCCATATGGAAAACATGGTGATTCACGTTCCATGAATTACATTGTGTATTTAATTGAAAATTATATACATTTGACTTGTCCTTTTGTGTTTTATTCTCTATTAATGTGTCAATATTGCTATAAATACTTTATTTCTATTAAAATCCAAAAGAAAAAAATATTACATTTAATAGATATTTTGTTTTACATTTTTAGGGGCCTATAGATCATTTTCAACAATGTTATGTTAAAATTTTGGTCTCTAATATTTCTAATGCTTCTTAAATGGATTAAATTAGAGTTGAGTACAAAAATATACACCTAATAGTGTGTTTAGAATTTAAAAACAGTTATTAAGGTATTTTTGGGCATAAAGTCATGTCCCAAAATATTCACATGCTTAGATCAAGAGTATTCTTTAATACCCTACAAATACATGCACTATGTCATTTTCTTATGAAGTTGATCCCATAGTGAGAGGATAATAATAATTTTAGTCACATCCAATAGAAATAATAGAAATAATGCTATGTAGATGCATACAAATAATAGTAAAATACAAGGCTACAATGTTCGTCAAAAATAGTATCTTCACATAGATGCCATAATATTAAAAGCCAAAACCCAAAAGATTTGAAAGACTGAAAGATCATCATAGACCAAACCACCTTAAGAGTGTGTCCCTTTGGGATGACGATTTTGTTGTTTTTTTTATCTCCATTATTCTGTACTTTTCAGTTTGACTCCCCTATTTTGTATCCTTTTGGGGAGTTTCACTTCTAATTTTATCCAGCATGGTGTTTTATTTTAGTTTTGTGTCTCTGAGTTTGGTGCATTATCTCATGCTATATACCATTCCATATGTTCTAGGTTCGGGGACCCTTAAAACCCTTTATTTTACAAAATTAAAAAAAAATATCATCATAGAACAATATCCATAAACAACCATCCATGATAGAATAAATATTATAAAACTAGTCCATTAGCACAAACCACCTTAGAAGTATTTTATGAGTATTTTTTATTTATTATAAAGGTCTTAACTTTCCAAATCTAACCATGTCATGGTTATATATAGACTCATCACTTGGCTTTTGTAATGTTCTCAATATCAATTTGTTTTCTCATACTTTCCTCATCCAAGGTTATGCATAAGGGATCGACCCCAAAATATATTTATAAAATCATGGTGAATCACTCTTGAATTCTGACAAATCATGTTCAAGGAGAAATGGCAAATTGCATTCATGTTTTACCAAAAATTTTCAAACTGTGGAAAATCAACCGAAAAATATTTCTAGAGGTGTTATTTGGTTCCAGAGGGTTTCATTTGGTCAGTTTAAGAGAGTTTTTTGAGTATTTTACTAAGTTTTGTACGTAGATCTCATCGAGCTAGGTGGTTTTAAAAAATTTGAAAATGGAGCTCTGGATCAAAATTTATACATTTTTTTTAAAACCACCAAGCTCAATGAGATCTACACAAAAAATATAGTACAATCCTCAAAAAACCATCAAAAACTGAATAAGACCTTTGCAACCGATCATTTGTAGAGGTTTCAATCAACTTTAGAGGTGTTAGTCAGTTTCAGAGGGGTATTTGCAAATTTTACTAAGTTTTTTGTGTAGATCTCATTGACCTAGGTGGTTTAAAAAAAAAAACAAAATTAAAAATGGAGCTATGGATCAAAATTTATGCCTCCTAGAAGGTTCTCTACGAAATAGCACCTCTAGAACCTTGTAGAGGTGCTCTTTTGCAAAGAACCTTCTAGAAAGAAAATATTTCTAGGACAATACAATCTACAATTTAAAAATGTTATTTTATTTTTTGAATACCTTAATACATTAGATTATTTTCTTAATTATGGAGTGTTAAAAATCCCAAACTCATTAAAAATGAAATTTGAACCATTGCCAACTAGCACAGAATTTACCCACTTATAATATAATTTTAAAAATAAATATAAAAAAATTAATGAAACCCAAAAACTTCCACTTTGTAAATTGAATTGGATCCATATAGAGTAGTGCAAGAAATTACATAATTATTATCCACGTGAAGTAGTAGAAAAAGTGGCATAATCACTACCCACATGGGATAGTGGAGAAAATTATACATTTATTCTCTTTGACATCATAGAAAGGATATGAGAGGAATAAAAGGAAAAGAGGAATGGTGGCACAAGAAAATGTGCTATAGAATAATACACACATAGATAAGGGAAGAAATTAAATTCAAGAATTAAAAAATGAACTTACAACTACAAATATAAAAGAAAAGGTAAGCCTTTATAACATATGTGGAATCTATGACCCTATATTTGACCAAGTATCTATAGTATGTGAATTATTTTGGTTAACTGGTCCATAATTTTTATTTTAACCAAACCATGTATGCACAAGAGAATAGATATTTATGTTAGGTATAAGATTTTGGTCATTATACTAGCCACCAGTATCTTATGCATGTATAATTGTAAGAAAAAAATTATATGTATTTAAGTTATAGACATGGGGCTATGTTTAAGGATAGCACGACTACTAAAATATTTGAAATGGAGTAAGTAGGTATATTCTCCACAATATATGTCAAAGGAGAGGATATAAGAGTAACCTCTTATGGAATTTATAAAGTCTTGTGAGAGTTGTAGATACCTAAAACATGTCATATGTAGGAGCTTACTCATATGGGCACCTTTGTAGACCATATGAATGACCTTCTACCTTTACAAGACCAAGCAATGGTTCTAACCACTCATTTTAGGTAATCTAAGCCTAGACAACCTTAGCTGCTGATGGCATCATTGGTTAGGATCTTAGCCTCTGATGACAACAACGACTAGGATCCTAGCTGCTAATGACAATAGTGGCTATGGGAAGACTACCTCTAGCAATAATTGACAACCGTGGCTAGGACCCTGACCATGCTAAGCAACCTTGGCTAGCTTTGTAGCAAAATCGAGCTACAATAATCGAGTAAAATTAGTTGCAACAACTAGCTTGCAATGATTTTCAATCGGCTTTGGGTGAGGAAGATTCCAAAGTATTCCTCCCAATCACCCAGGCCAACAACTTGTTGATCTTGGCTCCCTTAATAAGCCAATATTGGGATTTGGGGAGTCTATTTATAGATCCCTCAAAGAGACAATTAAGATCATGAATTATTTACAGCGAAGTTCTATCAGTTTGATGAATGATTTCACAACCCTTGAGGAGTAGTGAGGTGCCACCAAATTGGAGAATGACAATTTTTGCCATGCCAATGGAGTTTCAAATATATTGAGGAGCAAGCTTGTTAATTTACACCAATCCACTATGAATTCACACAAATTCAATTGCAAATCAGTGTTGAGACACAAAGGTGACTCTTGAGCATTAATTCAATGGGAGATTTGAGCATCTATACCCCTGATTTCATTGGAAAGGACACCTTTCGCATGGTCATTGT
Source organism: Wollemia nobilis (assembly GCA_028583015.1). Lineage (NCBI taxonomy): Eukaryota > Viridiplantae > Streptophyta > Pinopsida > Araucariales > Araucariaceae > Wollemia > Wollemia nobilis. Next base: position 359,679 of record JAQPPZ010001108.1, read on the forward strand.
TGTTAACAATGGCTAGATTAGCTAGCTGAGCTAGATGCAATTGTCAACAATGGCTAGCTGAGCTAGCTATGACTATCAATAGTGGCTAGGGTTTGATGAGCTTAATCCTTCAGTTTAGTTGTAGATTTACTTTTCTTAATATGCATTTAGGTTAATCTAGCATAGATTAGTCTTATTTCAGGAATTTCCATGGTTAATTAGTAGTTTCATAGGTAGCTTTACCTTCATTTATGCTATTCATGCTTTCTTTCATAATATTTCATAGATTAAGTTCTTTTATGCTTAATACTTCAGATTATATGCAAGTTTAGGCTTCTTTACATGTTTTAAGTCATGCTTTATGCTTTATTGACAATCTTATAAGCATCTTTGTGCATATTTACACATATGCATGTTTTCTTTACATGTTTGCTTTATTTATTGCATCTTCTTGGATAATAACCTCATCATGAGAGGTTTCATATGCTTTTGATGTGCTTTGTTGTTTCCTTGTACGCAAGTGGTAGATCCTCCAAATGACTCAAAGCTATTCGAGATCATCCCTCTTAACAATAGAGAAGGAAGCATCCTAGTAAGCCCTCACACAAAGTTGGTGAAGACCTAAAGAGCATTTAGAGTATATCACCCCCATTTAGGGGCTTCAAAACAATTGTATACATGTATCAATTTGGTATCCCTAAGAGGGACGAATATGTAACCGATTTTCACCATTGATTAATACAAAGGAGGTATTATTTATTGTAAATTTGGTTATACATATTATTTGCTTTCAATTTGATTATCATGTTGCAATTAGTATAGATATACGCTTTTTAAGCCTTTTATAGTGGCAATCACAATGAAAACCCCACATTTTTCATTGCTTCTACTAATTTTTCTTTGTTTTTTGTGTGTAGGTATTGACCGTGTTTGAAAGCAATAGTGTACAATCTCATCCATGGTTAACAGCAAAGACTAGCATCCTACTCACACTAAGCAACAACAACTAGAAAAAAACTAGGAAAAGCAGTAACTTACTTCCACTTTGAATAAGGATTTCCAGGCAGGTTTCCTCTTTTGTGTTTCTACATTTTTAGTGTTTTTATCTACATTTTAGGCTCTAATTATGCCACATAGCAAAACTTTAAGGGGTAATATATGGAAAATTTGTGTTTGCTACTAGTTGCTGGAAACAATAGCCAACTATGTTAGTTGTGGTTGTCACCCATGACTAATATTCTTAGTTGCTTTTTTGTCCAATGACTGAGACTGTTGCCTACTGTACATAAAAAAGGCTATTGTTAAGATTGTGTGGTAGTGGTTTCTTACTTGGGACCTTTCAAAAGGCTAATATAATTTTAATTTTACATGTGCATTCTTTGAAACAAAGAGCATTTAGCCTTGCATCCTTCTAAAAGTAAAATGCTATTTCTTAGGCATGTAAAAAAGAATCATGAATGCTTTGTGGTGCATATTTTAATCATGCAAAATTAAAAAGAAACCACACACACCATGACTCAAAGTGAACATAAACAACATTGGGAATTCACATCCAACCCATTTATCAAGACTAAAAATAGAAGTTATTACCACTCGGTTGGCTCATTTGACATTGTACTATCGAGACCCATTCGTGGCCAAGGCCAATCGAATATTTGTTCTATCCACAAAAAATCCTAGGCACTCCTATTAAGAGAGTGTATAGATGACTGCGGTGTGATGGGTGAGATTAGGTAGTACCTATGCTACCTCATTGATTATGGACTTCAATCCCATATTCTATGTGTGTGAGTATATAGCTAAAAACCTTTTAATTGTCTGAGAATATCATCAACAAATTGCAAAACATTATGAGATTTAGATTACATACTCAAAAAATAAAAATGCATTGAAAAAGTTTTAGGATACACATTTAATCCTTGAAGGATATAATCATATTGTCTACTTTGTATGTTTCTTCATTGTTTGGATAATCAACATAATATCCTTGATCTAGGACCAAAACCCTAGATTTTCAAAAACAATCATGCAAATCAGAGTGATAACATTGGAACTATAAAACCCTAATTACTAATATTTTATTCTACATTTAAAAAATAAAAATTATTCAAATCATAGCTATAACAAAAAAATTATGTTGGTTTTATGATTACTCTATTTTCGAGTGATTTTTAAGCCAAAAATAGGGAAAAACTGCACTAGAACAGTCATAAATAGCCATAGACAACCCCAAAATTTTCCAATTTTTTTTTTTTTCTTAGTTATATCCTTGTTCACCCATTATACCAATTTTTAGGCCTGGATCCACATTTCCTAAAATTCCCCAAATTGGTCATTTTTCCACGAGCCCCAGTTGGCCAAATATTCCAAAAATACAGATTTTGACTTGGAGGTCACTTTTTGGAGTCCTAGCACATTGTGATAAACTTGTCACATTGATTTTTTTGTATATAACATGCACAACCTTTTTTGGAAGTCAAATATCACAAGGTTATGGTCAATACACGGGATCATCCCTAGTCCAAGATTGAGGTGACACCCAATGCACCAGAGGATCTAGACCGTACTAAGGGCAACACACTTACCGCTAACATAAATGAATGTAATTTAGGTAGTCTTAGAGGAGACAAAACCACTCACGGTGGTTCTTATCAAGAAACCCGACCCAGGAGACCTAAAACTAGATCTTCTTGTGATCTAAACAATAATGCTTCCAAACCTACCACGTATCATTACATTGAGAGGTCAAATAAACCTAAAGAGGGGTAAGATAAGGGATTTTTGACCATTCACATGCCCATCATAATACCAAATTCTTCTAAGCATGGAGGGTGTTATTTATCTTACCATAATATTTGTGAAAGAGGTACGCCTCTTGCTGAAACTTGGAAGACCCATCACCTTGACTTCTTAGATCAAGGTGCTAGAAGATTGTTACATGGGATAGTTGATAATTGAAGCATATATCATGATCATACACCTCATGGATCTATAGGGTCCATTGAAGAGAACATCGTGGATGAAGGAACTGTAACTCAGTTGCATTCTATTCATACCTGTAGTGAGTGTTCCCAATGAACATGCAACACCCTCAAAACATCCTTGCATGAGGATTTCACCCCTACGAAAGAGCATAATGTCAATGCCACCTTGATCAATTGAGAGAAGATATTTGCCAAGCTAGTTGATAACCCTCACACGAAGTTGTAGAGTCATAGACCCAGCATAGCAAATAGATCAGATTAGTCACATAGGTTAGATACAATTCAAATAGACCAAATGCTCAAAGATAAATTGGATGATTTGCATATCAAGCATGATCACTTAGAAAATCTACAATGAGTAAGGATAAAATAACAATGATTGCACCAACAATAGCTATATGAACACCACCTAGAGGAACAATACCTCCTTGGTCAAAAGGAGTATGAAGAGTGATAAAAAACATTGGCTCAATTAGTATTACCTCCCCTTAGTGAGTATAGGTAAAATCACAATGAGAGACGTGCTACTTCATATGTTGAGCTGCATAATAGGTGAGTATATGACTATATTCACCATACTTCTCAACATGCTAGTTTTCCACATAAGTTTTTAGTTCTAAATAGGGTTGAGCATACTTAGTATGAATAATAAGAATAGGATTATCAGGATCAACAATATCCTGAACCATCCTCGATAGACGTGGTCTATGAATACAATCGACCACCTCGTACTCAAATAAACTTACCTCTACTTGCACCGTGAAGACCCCTTCGGGAGGAAGAGATCATATCTTCTCAAGCCAAAAAAGGGCTTACTAAGAGAGTCAATTCTCTTGAGAAATAAGATGTGGCCTATCAAAATCCCACTCTAATCAATATACAAAATCTACCATTTTGTCTATTAGTTCCAAGATCTGCTTACCTTAAGTATTTTAAAATTCCTAAGTGGGATAAGTTTAAAGGTGACAAAAATGCACAAGAGCATATAACAAGCTTCATAAATACATATTTCTAGTTGTAGCATGTTGATGTATTACTGTTAAGAACTTTCATGATCACCCTCTCAGGTGTAGCCATTGAATGGTATAATAAATTACCTAGGTACAACATCACCAACTTTGAATAATTGGTGAATGCTTTCCTTGAGTGCTTCTCATTTGGTACCAAAAATAAAACTAATCTATCTAACTTGGCCAATATACAATAATATGATGATGATCCAGTCATGGATTACGGGAATAGGTGGCAAAAATTAATGGCAAAATTACCATTCTCTATTCCCACTATTGAACTTACCCGAATGTTTATGAAAAGTTGTACCAAGCACATATCATTGTTGCTCTAGTTGCAATAATATTCGACATTTGAAGAGGATTTGGTGCAACCCAAGGTCATTGAATATATCAAGCTAGAAGGATATCTAAAGCTCCGTAGCAATAAATAATGGAACAAAAATAATACATGACATCAACCACAGTAGGCCAAGCCTACACATGTTAACTAGGTCATGTTAAATGTTCTAAAAGTAGCACAAATTCAAAAATCATAAAACTATCAAGCTCAACCTCCTCCCATGCATTACAACTAGCACAACAGGAATCAAGGCAAGGACAAACAAAAACATCCACCTTGCAACTATATGCCATTACTTGAATCTTTGGCATAAATTTGTAACTACCTTTGCGAGGCCAAGGCTTTAAAATTTCCTAAGGTGCACACCCTAGATCCTAATCACCCCAAACCTAAGGGGTACAAGGAAGACTTGTACTATGCCTATCATTGGTAAAATGGCCATGATGTTTAGGATTGCATTGCATTCAAAAATATGGTACAGAATATGTTGGACAAGAATTAATTTCAAATTGATAGCCTCTTAGCTATCGATAATAAAAACATTGACATATTCAAAAACTCTATATCCAACCATGAGGTCAACAACAATAAAGTTGATAACATCAATGAGGTGCATATAGCCTCTCCTGGTGAGGGTTTTATCGGTATGATCAATACTACAAAACAAAGCAAGAGATGTCTTGATCAGCCCAACATACTAAAAAAGTCAATTAAAGCTAAAAATATATCTTGGTCTATACCAATAATAACTTCAATTCACTTACAAAAGGATCATATGATTATCTTTCACAGACAAGCAATTAAGCCAATCACTAGAGATGAACATGATCCTTTGTTACACATCATAGCAAGCATCAATTAAATTCTATATAAGCAAGTTTTGATTGACACAAGCTCATATATCAACATCATCATGGGTGCAGCTTTGAATTATTTAAATTTACCATATTCACACATTAAGGACTCAACATTCACATTAAGATCTTGAAATGATGCCACCTCCCAAAAAATTGGTATAATAGTCCTACCTATACAGGTTAGGATAAATATGATACATACATTGTACCATATCTCGGGGGGTGAGAGGCAGTATCACATATTTCCAAGAAGACCATGGATAAGGGATAGGGAATGCATGCCTTCTATAGTGCACAAAAAAATAAAATTCATACACCATGGAGAAGTGTATGTGGTACCCCATGATATTGATTTTTTCAAATATTACAGCAATATCGATGAAACACAAGAAACTCTAGCTACATGTGAGCCTCAAAACCTTTAGTCAGATAAAATATTCACACATTCGACTAAGGCTTACATCAAAAAATTGCTACCTTCTCCCATCACCAAAAATCACGGTATCATATTACCCGATGAGGAGAAGAAACCATCAGTTAGCATGACTAATATAGAAGCAAATCGACTAGTTGATGATCCACCCACAACTTATATGAAAGCCAAAGCACATTCTCATGAGTTCATTGGGATGGTCAGCATTAATTCAGAGGGTCGATTATCTCTAAAGTGGTTGAAACAACAAATAGTATCATCAAATGTTGCTTTGACATAGAAGGGGCCAAAACCATTGAAATTAGTCACCCATGATTTATTTCTTATGTTTCCATCTCAAAAGAAAGAATAGTTTTCTCCCCCATGTCATACTGTAGGTATTAAAACTTGTACAATTTAACATTACAAAGTGAAATAAAAACATGAACTAAGTCATAAACATGAGCATGTGGATACCGCTATCAAAGTGGATCATAAATAAGCATCCACACCATATCAAATGAATAAAATGGGTTATATACATTTACCTAGTGGATCTTTAGCATCCACACTTTCACCTCCTTCAATCGATGATGGTATTTCAAGTCAGTCACTAGTAATACACCTCGGATCCTTGTCAATATTGGAACGTGTACAATATCACCTAGCTAATCTAGAGGTACAAATGGAGCAACAAAATGAGGTATTCAAATTTATCATGATCTAGCTTGATATCTAGAAAATACAAAATAAACCCCCATTTGAGGTTAAACCACCTCCTATACAATTATAGAAAATACCTTAGCAACAGCAAGCACCAACTCAGCCACCCCAACAACCTAGCAAGTATCCCTTTTTGCCTAAGATTATGGTATCATTTTTCACTTGATTATGCATCAAAAATACCATCAACTTACCTGAGGTTCACCAGCTAAATGCAAATCATCTAAAAACCCAAGGGTATGAGGAGAGTTACACTATCTATATTATAGATAAAATAACCATGATATTCAATCATGTCAAGGTGTCATAACCATAGTATACAATATGCTTGAAATGAAGTAGCTTCAAGTTGTCAACCAACATATAATATTAGTCATAAATCCATCCCTTACACCAAAAAAATAAGAAGATCCCCCTAAGAAAGCTATTGACATACCTAGGGATCAACCAGGTCATCAAACCAAGCCAACATGATTTGACCACCCAAAACAATAACAACGTATTTAGACTCCTTCAAATGATTCCATGTCAAACATTTTTTAGAAGCTACAATAAGCTAAGGTCATCACTTTACCTACTATAAACCCTTTATAACCAAAAATAATCAAACCTAAGGGTTACAAGGAGGATCATGTTTGCCTCTATCATTGAATAGATGGCCATGTCATTTAAAATTGTCATGGATTTAGAAATGTGGTCCATAATATTATTAATAATAAGGTTTTATCCATATATGGGTCACCCATTGTTCCTCAACCTGATGTAGATTATGCCACATAATCCCCATTTCAACCCCAAGGTCCATCACCTTGTAGGCCCAACAAGTCATATCATCAAGTAGTTTCATTTTAGATGACTATCGCAACCCTATTTGAAAAGCTTTACAAGATAAACACAATCATGTTACTAGAGGTTAAACCTAGAGTGCCTAAACCTGGTTCAACTAATGAGAGCCTATATTGTGTCTACAATTGTATATAGAGGTATGACATCTACAACTACCATTCATTCAGGAAGGTAGTCCAAGACCTACTAGAACGAAATGAGCTTTGTACGAATGGTTCACTTGTTTTACCCCACCAAGACATGGGTACCCGATAGAGGTCCATGGCCCAATTGGGATAGTTTATTTCTATCACTCTTCCTAAGCAAGTTGATTACATTACAGTGGACAACATGCACACTAGGGATCCTCAGGGTAGCATACCTTCCCCACCATCCACGTCAAGGTCAATGAAGCAAAGTGAGGATTCTATAGCTAACACACATTCCTCCCTTCCATTGAGTGGAACACACACTAGGTTTACCTAAGGTAGCATAAATCCACCCTTTAAAAACAATAAAATACAAAAAAAAATCATAAACACAAAAAATCCAAACAAATAAAAAAAATCTAAAATATAAAAACATTTACATTATGTATTTACATTTTGCATAGGCATTCATTTACTTGCATTGCATTAGGTATTTTCATCCATTGCATTTGCATTAGTATATGTTATGTTTACAATATTACAAATGACACCATGTTTGTATCTTAATCATGCATCTATTCATTATCATCATCCATCACCCTTGTGAGTAATTGTGTTTTTCAACACAACCCTTCCTATTGCTATAATGAATATACTAGGGTTTTCTGGTCATTCAACCATACCTAGTGATATTTTCAGATTTTGTAGAAATCTATCTTTGATTTTGGAGATGAGGTCTAGTTTTGATAACACCTAGCATATATCAAAATCCCATCACAATTTAAACATTAACAATCCTAGTTTGAACAAGGAAATATGAACACTATAAAGTGGTCCTGGTCACCTTCAACGAAAGGTTTTTACTTACTCATTTTGTGATGTGCATGGTCTAGGATGTTGATCATTGACAAAAGGACAAGCTCCCCCCTACCCAAATAAATCCCTTTCTTTCATACAATACAAGAAAATCCTAAATCAAAGCAAAATCCCTTGCTAAAAAAAAAGACAATGCAAAACAAACAATGATTATAATCACTAAGCATGAGAAAGTATCCCAATAAATGTCAAGAAAAGGAGGGGATGAAGAGCTTGAATTCCTGGAATGGTCAGTACTCGAAACCATTGAGTGATCCCAAATATAGTAATGGGCTGAATGAATCCTGCCTGGCATTAGGGTAGTTCTAAGCAATTCAAAAATGAGCTAGCTTTAGGTGGCCTGTATTACCTAGTAGTCTAGTCCAACTACGTTAAAACTTAGGATCATGGTGAAAATTTAGTGATCCTAATTATAGAAATGAGCTGAATGAATCCCTCTTAGCAATAAGATAGTATTATGTCTCATCTACTATATTTATTTGCACACAAAGAGATAATGCATATCTTGGTCTTCATAACAAAAACTTTTATCTTTCAGGAGTCCTGTATAGTCATTATACAACTTTTGATTAATCAACTAGGGTGTTTGAATTTCATGAAAAACCTAAAAAAATCCCTTATAGAAACAAACCCATACATATCACATCATTTCATTTCACATATGGAAGTTCAAATGATTAATTCTTATGATAAGAGTTACCATTTCAATTCATGATTTTTATAGATTTTTTGGTATCGTCCTTTAGTTTGTAACACATATTAGTTGCATTACTTATGTTTAAAGTGATTAAATCATACAAGTACATTTGCATTAGATCATTATCATCTAATTAATGCATTACATTATATATCATCTATCATATCATATAACATAGATTAGATGCATAAAAATTGAAACAAATTAAACATGCATTTAACATTCAATGTTGCATCCATATATGCAGACAGTGAACCTACACATTTATATCATAGCATCTAAGAATACATCTATCATATAGCTAGTGCATGTCATCAAAACATTGCATACATCTAGCGTAATCACATCATCATATAAGCATTACATCCATTAATGCATACATGAAAATAAATCTCAAAATTAACAAAAAAGTCAAATTACAACAAATGTGCCTCATATGTAATTATTTACCATATACACTTGGTGGTTGTAGCGACTTGTGATCCATGCAATTTGAAAAGATGATAAATTACCATAAGACCATTTTAACAAAATCGGCCCAAATTCAAGGTATGCTAGAAAGTGTGTTTGCCCCAAATTTGAGGTGAAAGCATCATTTTATCCACTTTGGGGTGAACATCTTTTAAAATTTTAAAAGGACATGCCCAACCAGTGTATTGATTAGTCAAAAAGACATTCACGCTCATGGAGGGGTTAAAGTCCCATTCACCCCTCATGAGGTGAAAGTTTGAAAAATAGTGAGTTTGGGCAAAGGTTTATTGCAAATGAAGGCAACGAGCCCCACGATGGTGCATGTGGAAGTGCTTTTTCCCTAGGTGAAAGGTGAAAGCTCCATTTGCCCCTCCTTGGGGTGAAGCTACAAAAAATTGGCCCCATAAAATATTGAAAGTTTTAGTGTTGCTTTGGGCAAATTCTAAGAGGAGGGTGTTGGAATGTCAAGGATATGTTCGCTTGAGTTAATGGGTGATAGTGACTTATACATTTTTTAGATATGAACATGAATTTTAGGAGGGAAAAAGAGTCTTATTAGAGGCACCTTCGAGGAAAAATTGATTGTTGCAAAATGTCAAATTTTAATGGAATTACTAGAGGCACTCTCTCCACCAAGGACCATGATTAAAATAGTAAATGCTAAGAATTAAAATAGGTGCATTCGGAGGTCCAAGGTGTAGACCAATTGGTTCATCCAAACCCCATAAGTGGGGCAGAGGTATAAGGTTCAAATCTCGGGCCTCGCCTGACTAAACGCTTGTCCCTTTCCTAGTGCTTTTAGCGGCACAAAAGGTTTAAAATGATTGTGGCATGGTGGTTATAGGGCGGACTACATGAATACCTGTGTGGTGGCTTCCAGGGCGAACAACGCAGAATAATGTGGCAGCCATAAAAGCTGGATAGCCTACCCGGATTCGTGGCAGCTATCGATTCCATCATGTAAATACAAAAAAAAATGTGCATTCGCTCATTGCTTAGTTTTGGGTGAATTTTACTATCGGTGATGTCAAAGGTTTTTCAAGGGCATCCAAAATAGGCGAATGAGGAACATTGAATGATTGGGACGAGGAATAACTCAAGTTGTTGATTTCAAGAAAAAAGAGTTGCAACATTAAAATAACTGGGTGATTTTCATGAATTCCAAGATACTCTAGATAGGATCAAATTTCTAAGGTGTAGGGAATACATTAAGTCAAGGTCCAAGATTTGTAGTTTTCCATGCACCGACACCCAAGTATGCTGATTTCCTAGAGGTTTCTCCTTAAAATTTGGATCACTGCCTCAGGTGGGAGATGTTTAAATATTTCAAGGAGGAAATTCTTCGCAAAGGTTCCTGATCCGGGGATATTTTGTCTTCTATGTATTAAATGATAAGAGGTGAAATTCCTCTATAAATACTAATCAATTTCCATTGTAAAAGGGAGGATAGACATTTTGCAGAAAAACTATTCAAGTTTTTTGCGTAAATAGAAATTGTGGCTTCTAATTTTGTAAACAGTTTTATGGGTGATTTATTTTTGTTGTAGAATTTCTATTTCATATTCATACTTTCTATTTACTATTATATTTTAATTTTGCATTTGGATTTGGGCATTGCTGGTGCATGTGTGAATACTGGAATGCATTTTTGGAAGTTGTCTTTGGGGAACTATAAGTGAATTCTCTCAGCTTATCCCTATTTTATGTTGTTACAACGTTTGGTTGGAATTCCTACTACTAGTCTATCCCCAGTCCTAAATTCTCGATCTATGGTAAAATTTCCTATTTCTTTCTGTTGTTTTTAATCTCTTTCCTGCAACTCTATACTTTGACTAGTGTACAATTTAGAAAGGGAGCCAACCCTCTCTGGATATTGGCATGGGGGACATTTATTTCCTTCGGAATTTCAATGTTGGCCATTTCTAGGGTGCACAAACATATGTTTGTATGATTAGGTAGATATTTGACCAACAATTTTTGGCACACCCGGTGGGACCCCGAAAGTTCCACTTTTAACAATATTGAGGTTTGATGTTCGCCTTCATACTATATAGTAGTTAGAACATCTGGTGACTCAATTATACCTAGAAGCCTCTAAACATGAATGCAACGAAAATTGTTCTTCATGATCACAAGATCGGAGGCCAAAAAACCTAAAGATCACATTGAGTTCTATGAACTTAACACCAAAATTTTAGGGGAACATTCCCAATTCATCGCTTTTCCTGGTGCATCACCATTATCCAATATATCATCTGCAACATCTTCATAGATAGTTGGTGTATTCTCCACTCCATCAAGTCCATCTAGTACTTCTACCAGTATCCCACCTCTGCAACCTCATATACTAGCTCAAATGGCTCAGAATCCACCACCATAGTAGCCACAACCACCAAGGCAGTTCCCAACATGGAATAGCTCAGGAGCCTTAAATTTACAAGTACAAAATCTAGTTCCCCAAACAACTTTAAAGGCTTTGCCTACCTATGATGGTACTGGTAAGACCGCTTATGAGCATATTCAGGATGTGGCTTCTTTGGCAACTATCCATAGCATCGTAGATGAAGACATTATGGTAAGGTTGTTGGTGTTATCTCTTAGAGGGAAGCTATTATATTGGTACCGATCATTACCACCCGCCACTATCACTACATGGGATCAGTTGGTGGAATTTATTCATGAGCAAGTTGATCCATTCTCCTTGCTGCATCAATTTACAATGATCCAAAGACATCCATAGGAGGAGATAGTGGACTTCAATGTTAGGTTCACCTGAAGTTGGAAAAGGGTCTCTGATGGTATTTGGCCCACCCATGAGCAAGCTGCATTTTACTATCTCAAAGCCTTCAAATCCGACATTGGCATGGCAATTTAACTTTTAATGTAAATATATTCCTATATATGTACACATAGGCGTAGAAGGCCAAAGCGGACTTGATTGTCATAGGTAAGCTTCCCTCGAAAGTGACCATGCCCATCCTTCCTGATCATCCATAATATTTGTATTCAAGTGCATTCTCATAGCCTATGCCTCCTATGTACCCAATTCCCTCACGGAGCTCATATTCACCTCAAATCACCCTAGTTCCAGTTCCACAACTCCCTGCTCCAATTATTTTGCAATTACCCTCACCGATTGTGTAGTTTCCAACACCCATTCCTTTCCCAATGCTACTAGTACTACCTATTCCATTACCATTGCTTGCTCCAAAGGGACCCCTACCTTTACCAGCACCTCCTACGCCCTCAAATTTTGACCCTTACATGAAGCTATTACAAGAAGTGCAATATGTTAATTCAGTTGTAAGGACAATGTCAAATGAAATCACCATAGTAAGGAAGAAATTATTTGAAGCTGAATTTTGATCAAGGAGGTTTCAAACACCCCCAATTACAAGAGAACAACCAACGACCAGCAAGGGACCTAATAGGAGCATAATTGTGTTGGAAAATGAAGAATCTAGTACATCGGAGAGGGTGTACACATGTTCCACTTGTAATGATCCTCATGGACAAGACACATGCATGGTGCATCTAAATTATGTATAGAAACTAGAAAAAAGTTCTACCGATGGGCAAGTGAATATGATAATGGAAGCAGATCATAATTTGATGGTCCCATATTTGGAGCAAGTTTCGGTTCTCACAAGAGCTAGAAAGAAGTCGATGATGGTTGATCCGATGAAATTGGAGCCTTTAAAGGTATCTGTAGAACCAAAAGTACAAAATGAAAAAGTACAACCTCTAGTGAAAGTTTCTTGTGTGATAGTGAATTAACAAGAATTTTTTATCTTATTGAAAGATCTATTGCCCAAGTAGACTCAAGATAAGATGAAGGTATCAAATTCATAGCCTGCAATTACTCAAGTGCAAGTGGAAGCGAAAGAGCAAGCCAAATAATACCTCAAGTATCCATCGTTGACAAAGATACAAAGGGTGGAGGTTACTCATAAATATTATAATAAGTATGAGCAGGTGGTAGAAGAAAAGGTTCCTAGTGTTTCTAGTTATAACATCGTGGAAGAGATGAAGAAGATTCATGTGAAAGTAAGCTTATATGGTGCTTTGCACTTACCTAGGTAGGTTGATATGCTACAAGAGTCTCTCAAATCTAGCAACATACCCAAATAAAATTCATTCCTAGATAGTGTTAGCGTATACCTTACTAACCTCTACCACTAGAAAGAATAGACTACCTCCATTCTAATTGTTACTCAGAATGGAAGGGTGGATAGTGCACAACTATATGATCGATTATGGTGTTGCAACTACTATCATGCCAAAGGTAGTATGTGAGGTAATGGGAATGGAATACACAAGAAGTAGTCCAGGTGTATTACAGTTGGATGGGACCCCAATAAAAATAGTTGGAGTAATCAAGGATATTCCTATCATTCTACATAGCATACCTCAGATCACCGTCATTCAAGAAGTAGTGGTGGTTGACATAGAACCATACTTTAGTATGTGCCTTTCAAGAGAATTCACAACGAAACTAGGAGAGATGGGGTATCTCTCCTTGGATTATTCACATTTGGAGATTCCATTCAGGTGAAGAAGAATTTAAATCTATAATGAGAAGCCCTCTACTTTTCATATAGAGAAATTGAAAGAATAAGAAGAAAAGCCCACTGGTGTAGTCAATATGATGACAAAAGAATTACAAGAATTTGACTTGATGGAGGAAGCACTTGGTGAGCTTCACCTAGAGGATGAATTTTCATTGATGTATTTCAATGCGATGGTCAAAATTGACATCGATTGTTATACCATAACAAAATCATAGTAAATGAAAGAAGGAACCTTCAATTCCTCAGACCCTATATCTGATCAATTATAGAAGTTGTATTTTGATGGCGCAAGGTGCAAGAATTATTCAGTGACTATAATTGTTCTTTTTTCACCTACAATATTGTAGAAAAAATATTCTTATCGGTTAACTTAGATTTACACAACAATACTGCCAAATATGAAGTAATATGCCTTGGTTTGAAGAAAGTTGAGAAATTGGGCATAAAATAGCCATAAATTTTTAGAGATTCTAAGCTCATCATCAACCAGACTACAAAAAAATGTGTGTCAAATTAGTACTACTTGAAGGCCTACCATAACAAAGTATTGGATTTGTTTGAGTCCTTTACAGCCTTGAACATTCAGGCAATTTTGCGGGAGTAAAATAAATATGTAGATATCCTAGCTTCCCTTGGCACTAATTTCTCCCCTGTAGAGCAAGTAGTCAGAAAGCCCAATATTGTGAGGGTAATCTATAGATCCTCAGTTCCTGATAATAACCTTTATTGGAAAGTATTCGATAGTGATGAACATATAGCGAAATTCTTGATTAAGGAGGTTGCTAGTGCAGAAGACAAGACATTGGCCGAAGAGGAAATGGAAGGAATGATCTAGTTGAAAAACAATCACATTCCTAGGGGTCTGATCTCACCCGAAAGTCTATTTTATCAGAAAGATTGGGAGAAGAAACATAAAATCAAGGTGGATGCAAGGGAGTACAAGGAAATACAGCTAGAACCTGAGAAAATTGTTAAAGTTAGAATGTATTGTACGACCGAAGAGCTTGAAGATATAAAAAATTTGTGCTATGAATTCTGTGAAATTATTGCCTGGAGCTACCATGATTTAAAAGGATATGATAAGAATGTAATCCAACAAACTATTGAACTACAAGAGGGAGTAAAACCTTTTCTATAGAAATAATGACCTGTCAACCCAAAAATTGAAGTGCTCATGAAAGCAGAACTATTAAAGATGTTGGAAGCAAAAATAATATATCCAATTAAGCACTCAACATGGGTGGCAAACCTGGTGCCATTTCGGAATAATAATGGAGATATCCATCTATGTGTATATTTTTGGAATCTAAACCATGCATCACTAAAATATCATTACCCCCTACCGTAGATAGATCAAATCCTCCATGTAGTTGCCAAAGCGCAAATATTTTCATTGTTGGATGGTTTTTCAGGTTATAATAAAATTTGGGTGAAGGATGAGGACCAACACAAGATGATGTTCACTACCAAGTGGGGCATGTTTGCTTATCAAAAAATGTTGTTTGTTCTATCAAATGTTGGTGCTACTTTTTATAGAGCCATGGATATCGCTTTCGGTGAGTTATTAAATAGAGTTATTATGATTTACCTTGATTACATGACTGTTTTCTCTCACCGCAGGGAAGAGCACGTATTTCATTTGAGACAAGTGTTCGATAAATTTCGGGAGTTTGGGATTTCCATTAACCCAAAGAAGTCCATATTCACTGTCAAAGAAGGAAAATTTTTAGGTCATGTGATCTCTCAAGATGGACTGGCGATTGATCCCGCAAGGGCTGAGGCTCTCTTGAAATTGCCACTACCGGTTAACAAGAAGGATCTACAATAATTATTTGGTTAGATTAAATTCATCCGGAAATTCATTGCAGATTTTTCTCAGGTGGTGAATCCAATGACTGAGCTTCTGAAGAAGAATGTAGACTTTAAATGGATGGAAGTGCGAAAACATGCTTTTCAAAATTTCAAAGAATGAATCATTCAAGAACCTGTATTAATTAACCCAAATTACTCAAAATATTTCATCCTCTATGCAGTTGGTGAGCAGGAGAGTTACACTGCCATTCTCACATAGAAGCTAGAAAACAGAGATGAAAAACCAATTACTTTCTTGAGCCAAGTGATTTCACCACACCAAGAGAAGTATAACTTCATTGAAAAATAGGTGTATGTGATGATGAAATATTTAAAGAAATTTTGATATATTTTTTTGCATAGAGCAAGACTATAGTCTATGTTATTCACCCAGATGTCTAAAACTTCATCCTTCAAGGGGAATTAGGTGACAAAAGAGCAGGTTGGGTCTCAAAAATTCAGGAATATGATGTGGATATTCGATCGACTAAGTTGGTTCATGGACGAGCTCTCTACCAGGAATTGGCTAAAAGCACAACTTCAGAATCATTGGCTCTAGTACAAAATCAGGACAGCTCAGTGAAAGTATTTGTGTAAATCATGCTATAGGTGATCATGATTGGACAGAGGACCTTATCAAATTATTTACATCTAGGAAATATCCATCGCACCTAGATGCTTCAAAATGATGGAGGTTCATATTGCAAGCACTTAAGTATGTCTTATTGCCAAGTGGATTGTTCCATAAGAATATAGACAAAGTGCTCCTTAGGTGTGTGAAGGAGTCAGAGAAGGAGAAAATATTGGAGGAGTTCTATTCCGGTTTATCCGGTGGACACTATGCAGGAAGGCCTATGGCCTTGAAGATTATTTGAGTTGGGTACTTCTGGCCTACTCTTTTCACAGATGCACATAAAGTGAGCCAAAGTTGTGATAATTATCAATGGTATGTTGGTAGGACTAGGAAAGGATCATTGCCTTTGCATATAATTCAAGTTGAAGCATCCTTTCAGTAGTGGGGACTAGAATTCATTGGGGTTATTGATCCACATTCTTCCATTGAGCACAAATATATTTTAAGGGTGATATATTATTTCACCAGGTGGGTCGAGGCCATCCCAACCAAAAAATTTGATCAGGTAATAGTTATCTCCTTTCTGGAAGGACTAATCACCCATTTTGGTGTTCCAGATGTGATTGTAATAGATAATGGGACTCCATTCATAGGGGCTAAGATCATCAAATTTGTGAGCAAGTATGGGATTTATCTAAAAATATCTTCCAATTATTATCCATAGGGAAATAGCTTGACCGAATCCACAAACAAAAACTTGCTCTGAATTCTTAAAAGAACATTGGGGAATAATAAAAGAAGCTGGCATTTACTACTAAATTAGGCTCTATGGGTGGATCGGATATCAGTAAATAAATCTATTAAATCCTCTCCTTACTCTTTAGTGTATGGGAAAGAAGCGGTTCTTCCCACTCACATCGAGCTACCCGTCCTCCAGACCTTGCAGTTATTCAAAGATAAAGATGATGAGTTTGACCCAATGAGTGCAAGGTTATCTCAATTGTTGCAACTAGAGGAAGAGAGAGAAAAGGTGTATCAGGTTTTTATAGAGCATGCAAATATGACACAAAAATGGTTTGAAAATAATACAACATAACACAAACTCCAGGTGGAAGATCTGGTCCTTAAATGGAACGAAAACAAAGCCAAGCCAGGAAAGCATAACAATTTGGATGCAATTTGGGAAGGCCCATTTTAGGTCTTTGTAGTAAATTTAGAAAATGTATATCATCTTCGGGATATGGATGGTTGGGATCTTTCAATCCTAGTTAATGGCCTTCATCTCAAGTCATATTTTTGATAAGGTGATTTAAAGGTACCAATTTGTAAATATGTAAATATTTATATTTAATATTTATTGTTTCTTCATACATCCAAAAAATAAAAAGAAAAAAAGAGTTCAGCCAAACAGGTAACAAAATCCCAAAATGCTCTAAATGTTTTGACAAGTTGCTTAATGGTAAGTTTGTAGTTTAAATATTTTCAAATAAGTGAAATGTCAATATTTGGGAGCATAATTTGAATGCCCAGTTGAAGAATTAAAGCATAAGGGCCCAATTTCAGAAGTTTGGGAAACAACTAACTAAAAGCACTTTCACCTCAGAGAAAGGGCGAAAGCATCATTTGCCTCCCATTGGGGTGAACGCATCTTGGAACTAAAGAATGTTGAAGCTCACGATTAATAATCAAAATGTTGTTCATTGCAATCAAAGGGCGAAAACTAAAGTTGAAGGTGGTCGATAGTGCTTTCGCAAGAAATGAGGTGTGAAATCCACATTCGCCTACAAGGGGAGGTGAACAAATATTGCAAATAAAAAGAATGAAAAAGCAAAGGCAAAAAAAAAAGAGAGAGTCAAAATGGGTTTCACCCCTAGTAAAGGGTAAAACTCCCATTCGCCCCCCACTAGGGGTGATTATATGGAAACTATTTACAACTCATTCTCTTTTGTTTAAAATGCGTGCTAGTGATTTAAAGAAATATGGAAGGTGGTCAAAGGTGAAAATCTTTCCCCTCCTGGGGAATAGAATGTTGATGAGGTTTATAACATGCGCAAGGGTGTGTATGCCAGCCTTTTTGGGAAAACACATTAAAATTTTAATGCAAGGCACAAGCAAAATTTTAAAAAAAAAGAAAAAAAAAGGGGAAAACACAAAAGCACGAGTTGTATAGGTTTATTTTTGGCATGCATGCGAATATAAAAAGAGAAAAATCTAAAAGGAAAAGCCCTAAAATCAATTGATCTTTTCTTTAATAAAATCATGCTTTTCCTAAATTTGGGCAAAAGAGAAAAGAATTTGTTTTAAAAGAAGAATATCCGCCATAGAATCTCATAAATCCAAGTTGAAGACATTTCAAAGAAAAAGGGAAAAGAAGGCCAAGCATGCCTCCATAGTATTTTTACTTCCACTACTTTTTTGGAGTGCTATGATTATGTTAAGAGCACTCTTCAAAGAGATTTTACCCTTCGATAGGTGATGAATTTCAAGGGAAGGCATGGACATTAATGATGCAAATTTGGAGCAGTTAATTTAAAACATGTGCCTAGACTACGTGGGAGGAGATTTGGTGTTCCCAAGGAGCAATATTTTCCACCAAGAAATAGAAGTATTCATTGGCCCTCGGGTGGCTGATTCATTTTTCCAGGATAGTTTTAGTAGTTGAGGCACATTTTTCAAGGTACAACACATGGGAAGGGCACAATTTCCTAAGATGATTTTGCAATGAATTGCACTCAATTACCATTTAGCTTTGGGATCAGTGCTAGTTGAGAGAAACGAGTGCGCACCATCTTGAATTCACCAAGAGGATTTTCAGTATTTACTCTGGTGGGTGATGCATGTTCTATAAATAAAGCACATGTAAATTCGACCAAAATTTAAAGTTCCTTTAATTTTTTTGACCATCGATGTATTTTTAAGTTGCAGAATTTGCAGATGTACTTTCAAAATTTTTAGGGTTTGTAGAATGGGTAAGAAAAGCAAAGAGGTAAAAGAGGCTACAGAGCCTAAACAATCAAAAAGAAAAATATAAGTTGGGTCAAAGTCCAAGAAGTTTCAAAGAAACAAAAATGTGGACTAGGATCCATACTCCAACAATATTGTAGAGGTTGGGGATTGTGTTATTACTAAAAAAGGTGTGGAAAATCTCTGACAAGATGTAGAGTTTGCAATAAACCAAGGACTGATAGCATAAAGCCCTCTAACTATGCCATTTCATGCATAGTTAGTTTGGTATTTGTGTACGCCCGTACACCCTTTCTTGGAGCTGGTAAAATTAATTGCTAGATATTATAATCTAGTTACTAGGTTAGTTCAAAAGGCCAATGGGGAGGTGTTTTTCTCAATTTCCACTTCTGAAGTGAGGGAGGCATTTGCATGCGGGTTAAATCCCTCATCTGATATGATTTTTAAGAAGTTGCACATCAATGAGCAAGAAGAAAGATATATCTCTATAGTGATGATGCAATAGTTTTTGTAGATGCAGTTGATCAAGGAGCCATAGTTAGGGCAACTTCCAAATTTTTTGAAGCCCTTGTCAAAGTTCAAGAGCCCTAATTTATTTTCTATGCTGGTATGGGTCACTGGTCTTTTAGTATATTCTACCAGTGCACAAGTGGTAAGTGACGATGGTGCAGTGCATATCTCAAAGGGAGTTTTATGCTCCAAGGGCCATGAGGAGGGATATAAATCCAATATTTTTCGACTAGTCCGACTTCATTTAATTTAGTTGGAGAAGATGCATACGGGAGAAGATATGTCATTCAAGCACATGTCCTTCCTTGTTTGGTATTTTTTCTTTCATTTATACCAATATTTTCATTCATTGCGATAAGACAGGTTGACGAGAAACATGAGCTACTTCCTGTCTATATGTGGACTCTCGCTCTATCAAGGAGGGAGTCATACTACAGTTTCAACTACTTATTTTTGGGGCCCGCAATTGAGTTGCTTTTGGGACAAAGTGAACGAGTGTCATGAGAAATGAAGGAGGTTGTTCTTACAATAGAAGAAGAGTGACATATTCTTGTTAACGCAAGGCATTGTGGTAAGAATTTATGGCTTCATAGGCAAGCCATTCCTGCTCCTATACTTCGCCACCGAAACATGTTTTCACAATGGAGGTGGTGTGCCAGACTGATTACACGAATGATGTGTATGGAGTGGGATGCGATAAAAGGATGACTTGCACAATGTCATTCAAATTTGGTAGCATAGAAGTGAACCAGGTCAGGTAGAACCAGCTACTCACAGTAGCACTTCATGACCTAGGTTTGATAGAACTACCACAATGGTGGAGGTATGACCCATTGGGAAAATTTATAGAAATAATCAAGGCCAAGATCTTTCACTGTTGCCCATGACCCAACATTGAGAAGAGACACAACAATTTTTATGGGCATGATTTAGAGTGGCATATTGAGGACATGACAACACTTCCTCTATAGCATGATTTTTATGAGCAGGAGTATAATTACAACCTAACATTATATAGAGATTATATTCCTCCACTAGGGCTATTCGACCAATTGAAGGAACAACTACCTTGGACCGAAGAGAAGATTATGAATTGGTGGATAATGTGGGTCCATAGAAGAAATATTGCATCACCTTATGGGTTGAAAATGGATAAAGCATTTTCAAATGCCTATGATGAGTATGTTTATGCTTATCAACCCATCACTTTCACCAAAATTTTGCCTCGAAGCTTTCAAAAATCTGATAGTGGTGAAAGCATGGCAAAGGAAGAGCGCCCAAAAATTGAAGAGGAGACACCTAAGGAAGAGAAACAACAATACGTGTTTCAATGAAGGTCACCGTGAGCGAAGCGTGAAGTTGATGAGGCACTTTTTCTATAGAAGTAAATAGTTTGAGATGCACCCCCATTCTAAAAGCTGCAAAAAATCCAAGGACTGGTGCCACTTCTTCATCTACTACTGCAGTTTTGGTTGTTGTAGTTCCCATAGTTGTAGTTATTTTAGAAACTATTAATTTTCCTCCACTGTTGGTAGATTCTCCAATGGGCATCGCCTAGATGTTTTCATTAATTCATGAACAGTCAGAGGACCAGCATGCAGAGGACCCATAGGCAGAGGTTGTTAACCTCAAGGAGGAAGAGGAGGAGTAACAGGAAGAAATAATTTTGCAGTCACTTCCATCATTGGAGCACATGGTGCCTATACCTAAAGGTACATTTCCTTTTCCCTATTCTTCTACTTTGGAGCATGTAGTGGCTATTAGTTTATCTCCATCAGTTTCTATGTCAATCTCTCCACCCTTCGGGATGCCCTCCATTTCTATTTTTTTCTCCTCTTCTTCCCCTTCACAAGTCACTACTACTCCTTATATTTATGTTTATTTGGCCTCATTTTATTTCAACTCATTTACATTGGAATCAAATCCATTTTCATATCCTTCTCTTTTCATCATTGCTTCAACTTTTTCTAAGGTTGTAAATATGCAAGATCCTCCCAGAGTGAGTGTAACTACTACAGAACCTGGGTTCTCCACCCATTTTATTGTTTCAATCTCTCCCCTCCTAGACACATCCTCTACTTCCTTTGAGCCCGACCACTCATATATTTTGATACTTTTCATACCAATTTTGGAGTTGCAAGTACTACCTAAAGTTGAGGTGGCACCGATGTAGCCCGATGAATAGAAAATCAATCAAGTGCATCTCAATTATTTGTAGTGGTTGACACTCCATATACATAAAGAAGCACTGGATCCATCCTGATCGCTCAATAAGGTTTATTTTGATATGGTTTCCATTGAGGTTCATACAACCAAGGTCACTCCCTTGGTCTAGAAGCCATAAGGAGAAATGATGTCGAGTGATTACGCTTGTGATACTGTAAGAGATGACCTGTCTAGGATTGATACTACAAAGAAAATTGGTAATATATAGGTTGATATGAGCTCAATCTATTTTAATGACGAATATTATAAGTAGATATTTTATGATGCCAAAAATAAAATTTCCGAACTTAAGGATTCTTTAGTAGTGAGTAGAGTATAGTAGGATAAAATACCCACAAAGAACGAATACATACGTCGACAGGTAGGAGTGCACCTAAATGAAAGATATGCGACAAGGTTGGAGATGCAAGCATTCAGGGTGCAACTCGATGCCATAAAAAATAAACTGGTAAAGAAGGCCATGCAATTTGTAGGCTTTTCTTCAAAAATAATTAAGGAGGCTTGTCTTCACTCAACTCAAAATTATGAGAAATTGGTAGTGCAGGTAGTTCAGGTTTTGCATTATTTATTGGTAGCTTGAATTCATATTCAGCTAGGTCAACATTTGATTGATAATACTGAGGAAATATTGGAACCCTACCTAGATATGGTAGTAAAAATTCAAGCCCTGGCTCATTCCAACATGCATATTCACCCCTTGAGTGAGATGGATCACACTTGGTCTACTTCTAAGGTCACACTACATAGATACTTCTAGAGTATGGACCTGGTGAGGGAAGGCCAAAATATCCTTAAGGTGATAGAGTGGGAGCATACTATCTCTATGATTCATTTTGACACTCTTGTTGATATGGGATTATCAGATTTCACTAATGAATGGGGTAAACCTCTACCGATGGAGCAATTGGAAGAAACTTGGAAGAAATTTGTGGAAGACACCTCAAATATTGATAAATGGGAGGATCCCATAACACAGGAATAGGTGTTGCCACTTATGCAGAAGTATACCCATATGGATATTTCACTATTTGAGCTATCCCAACAAGCAAATAACCTTAGCCTAGAAGATGTCCAAAATCTGTGCTTTGTTTATGAGTCATTGAGTATTCCCTGCTTGTTCACCACTCATGCCTGGAAGGTGGTAGATACAGTATATGAAGTGACCTCTGAAATCCGCAAGGAGCATGAGGAATTATTTGTAGTAGAGAAGGCCATGGTGGAGAAAGCAGCAAAAGAAGTAAAGTGTGCAAAAGTGCTCCGAGTAGCAGTAGAGGCTAAAGTCATTGAGAAGGTAGAAGTGTAGGCACAAAGAAAAGTGTCCACATTAGGAGTGCCCAAAGTAAGCCAATAAAAAGACTCCATAGAAGCCCAATGGATAAAGGCATGGGATCACTTGCATCCATGCAAGCTAATACCAGTCCAATTGATTTTGACAATGTGCCACATTGAAGTTTTTGTTGAATGATTTTGATTATAAAGTGGTAAAGTATGTTAATACTATGTTACAGTATTTTGGCCGATATAATATGTTGCAAGTTATTTCTTATTTTATGTTAACTTTCTTCTTTGTTTTCGTGCATTTATTGCTTGAAAATAATGGGTGTTTTAAGGAGAACTAGTATGGAGAATTTGTTAATGACATTGGTTGAAATCACCTATAACATCAGATAAAATCACCTATAAAACGGTTGCAAATAAAAATAGCACCCAAAGACTAAAAATTCATGTTTACCTCAAAAAATGGGCAAAGTTTATGTTCACCTCACTCCAAGGCAAATGTGAAGTTTTGAACGTAAGAAAATAAAAATAACAAAGCTTGGCAGTGATTTTCACCCCAAATTAGGGTTGAAAGCTCTTTTCACCCCTCATTGGGATGAAGGTCAAATTAAAATCCTATGTTTAAAATTGGCCCGAAGTCAAGACATGAAAGAACGTGCATTTAGTCAAAATTTGGGGCAAAAGCATTTGCCCCACTTTGGGGTGAATATAGTTTGAAATTTTAGAAGGATGTGCCCAACCAACATATTGACTGGTCAAATGGAGATTCACCCTTATGGGGGGCGAAAGTCCCATTTTCCCCTCCATGAGGTGAAATTCTGAAAAAAAATGAGTTCAGGTGAAGGTGTATTGGGAATGAAGGTAGTGGGCCCCATGACAGTGCATGTGGTAGTGCTTTCACCCCAAGTGAAAGGTGAAAGCTCCATTCACCCCTCCTTGGGGTGAAGCTACAAAAATTTGGCCCCACCAAATATTAATTTTTTTTTTTTGCTTCGGGAAAGTGCTAAGATGAGGGTGTTGGAAATTCAAATATATGCTCGCCTGGGATAATGAGTGATAGTGCCTTGCACCTTTTTTGGAGGTGAACATGAATTTCAAGAGGGAAAAAGAGTCTTATTAGAGGCACCTTCGAGGAAAAATTTATTGTTGTCATATGTAAAATTTTAATGGAATTACCAAAGGTACCCTCTCCACCAAGGAGCATGATTAAAAGAGTAAATTCTAAGAATTAAAAGAGGTGTATTCACTCATTACTTAGTTTTGGGTGAATTTTTTTGTCAATGATGTTAAAGGTTTTTCAAGGGCATGAAAAATAGGTGAATGAGGAACATTGAATGATTAGGGCGAGGAGTAACTGAAGTTGATGATTTCAAAAAAAAAAGCTACACCATAAAAATCATCAAGCGATTTTCATGAATTCCAAGATATTCCAGACAAGAGCAAACTTCTAAGGCACAACGAATACATCAACTCAAGGTCCAAGATTTTTAGTTTTCCATGCACCGAAAACCAATTATACTAATTTCTTGGAGGTTATTCCTTACAATCTAGATCACTACATCAGGTGGGATATGTTCAAATATTTCAAGGAAAAATTTCTTCACAAACATTCCTGATTCGGGGATATTTTGTCTTCTATGTATTAAATGATAAGACATAAAATTCCTCTATAAATACTAATCAATTTCCATTGTAAAAGGGAGAGGATAGACATTATACAAAAAAATCATTCAAGTTTTCTGCATAAATAGAAATTATGGCTTCTAATTTTGCAAGTAGTTTCATGGGTGATTTCTTTTTGTTTTAGCATTTCTATTTCATATTCATGTTTGCTATCTGATGTTAAGTTTGAATTCTGCATTTGAATTTGGGTATCACTGGTGTAAGCGTGAATACTTGAATGCATATTTGAAAGTTGTCTTCGAAGAACTATAAGTGAATTCTCTCACCTCCTTATTTTATGTTACAACACTTGGTTGGAATTCCTACTTCTAGTCTGTCTCCAATCCTACACCTTCGGTCTGTGGCCATATTTCCTATCTCTTTCTATTATTTCCAATTTCTTTCCAACAACTCTAGTCTCAAACTAGTGTAGGATTTATTAAGGGAGCCATCCCTCATTGGAGATTGGCACAAGGGATATTTCTTTCCTCTGGCATTTCAATGTTGGCCATGTCTAGGGCACACAAACACATGTTTCTATGATTAGGTAGATATTTGACCAACAATAATGTATTGAAGGGAAATAAGAAGTATGATTTTATTTCTTGATATATGAACTAAAAATGTAGTTATGTATAACTTGACTTATCGGTGAATTTCTTCAACCAATAAATGGATTCACAATACCTTTATTTAAAATGTTTGAACGGACTAAAAGCTTATTGTGAATGGATGTTGAAAATATTTAGAATTAAGGTTATTGTAAAAAAGTAGTTAAAATATGATGTTGAAGCACTATTCCTATTGAATGTAGTTACTATTTAATGTATGTGAGGATTTAAAATTAAGATCCTATAAGAAAGTTGTTTATATGCTAATAGTAGTATCAAAGCTATAGAGTGAACAATGTCAAGTTGGATAAGCTACAAAATCATAGAATTTTATGAGGAGTTATGAGTGAGATCGTTGGGTGTGAGCATTCTTGAGAATAGAGGAGTATCTCTATGAAAATAAGAGTAATCTATTGGTTTGGAGAGTTTTTGAAGGAAGAATCCAAAGTGGCATATGTAAACTACTATGTGTGAAGCCCTTATATCAAGGAACAAGTGTATATGTCAACCTTAAAAATTATGGTGCGATCAGGTCCGAGTGCAAATCCCGGATGATTTTGATGGTGTAGAACCTTTGGTCATGGTTTTTCAGACCAAATTGACCCTGCAAGGAGCTTTTCCATAAATTAAAAAAAAAACTAAAGTGATATTATTTATTTATTTAATTTAAACTTGCAAACAATGATTTTATGTTTTTTTTTTTTGTTACTCGCCTTTTATTTTACATATGTTCTTTTATTTATGTATAAAAATTACTTTAAAATAATGTACTAAATAAGATAATATTTTTTTATTTATCCAAATTGACGTTTACTGTCCACTTTCATTTCTATTTGACGTATGGACATTTTCATGGTCAAAGACTCAAACACAAACAAACTTTACAAATATTATTTGAGAAGTATTCTTACACGTGAGAGTTCAAAGTATTATACTTAGCAATCACCACATGAAGTCTCACACGAACAGAAAAAGGCAAATAGAAAGGACAATAAAGATATGTTGGAGTTTGGACTTAACATGAAAATATTAAGGTATTTATTTATTATGTTTTACCATTTTTGGACTTTAACGTTTATTTATCACAAATTCTTATGGATAAAATCTTATTTGCATCCATTCTTGCAAAAATCTTGTTTGCATCCATTTTTCGATATAGATGGTTTTTATTGTGAAGAAAATTTTTAAATTTAAATTATTATAAGTTTTTTTTTATTATTATTATCAAGTGATATTGAGATGATAGTTTAGGTTAAAATTAATGGTTATTTTTTGTATAGTTAAGAATAGTTATCAACCTTTAAAAAAAAATTAAAATTTCATATTATTATATTTTAATTTTGTTTGTATATTAGAGGAATGGATAACTCGTTACATTTTTCCATCTCTTTGTGCTAGGTTCAAATATTGTACCTTGTTGCCACTATAACTTCTAGTTATGTCGGGTAAATTTTTTAATGTAGTCGATGACACTGGCACAATATGTCCTTTGGTTCTACGAGGCTTGAGAGATTCAAACCATGGTCTCCATGCTCCCAAGGGAGCATTTTGACCAATGGACTAGGCCCTTAGGCCTTAAAAGTTTTTGTTATTAAAGATAATTTTCTAGCATGTAAATTCATGATCCTTATGTAATATAGAGGAATGGATAAGTAGAGCTTAAAAACCAAAAGGAAATATGAAAATTATCCTCCTAATAAATCATTATTCTCTAGCTAATCTCACAAACTTAGTGACTATAAATGAATCTTTGAGGATGGTTTATACTTTTAACTCCAAGGTAGTCTTTTATGAAGCTATGACATCAAGACATTATATCATTGAATGAGTTTCCAATATAAATTTAAACTTAGAATAGAATATTTGCACTCCTAGTTGTCCTCTTAAATATGAGCATCTTAGATATAATAGGCAATAGATTGGAATTATATGTAGGGACACTATAGATTAATAGAAATAAAACTTAATCCCTATGCCAAAATTTGTTTTGAAATGGATAAACTTAACCAACATAAATTGATATTCAAATGAGAGACTATTTTTAGATCTAGATATTTTATTATGAAGAAGCACCCTTTCATTTTTTGGAGTGTCATCATTTTAGTCATCTCTTTTAAAATTGTACTTTTACATGCATAAGAAAACATGACCATCAAAATAATGGTGGAAAAAATAAAACAAATAGTAACATGTAACAAAAGTTAGCAATATGCAACAAATAAAAAAGACTAATAATGATCATAAAGATAGCAAAACTCAATGACTAGCAACCTAGTCACAAGCATCAAACATAAGAGAGCAAATATCAACCATCATAATATCAATAATAACAATAGTTTTATCAATAAGAGTATAAGAAATAAAGATATGGAATTAATTACAGGATGAGGATATTACAACTCTTCATGATTAAGAATTTTTGTGATCCTTAGTGAAGTTCCCAACTGATAAAAGTTGATGATATCAAAATAAAAAATTTATGATTTCTAGTTCAAAGACATCTTAATAAAGGGAAACATGTATATTTCAAGTGTTAAAATCTCAAGAGAACATATACAAGAGCTCTAGTAGCCTCATACCATCTCCATCTCTATTGAAAATTAGGTAATCTTGAGTACACATAACCCTACCTATAATGCTAATGTAGAAACATTGATAAAAATTATTAATAAAATCTCAATCTTGTTAGCCTTACATCAATGATTACATTAAGTGATTGCAAAAAATGATGAGGAATACCCCAAAAATAGAAATAACTCCAAAAGATAAAGCAACCTAAAATAAAGCACATAGATCCATGGAAAAAAAGATTAAAAAGAAATGTTTTATGATTTTTTACCATAAAATAAGTTGGAAGTTTAAAAAGCTACTAAAAATTATTCAAAAAAAAATCAAGAAAGAATTTTAGATAAGGAGAAATTAAATCTAGATAAAAAATTGTTACCAAAATCTTAATTGATTAAATGACATGATCACAACCATTTCTTAGTAAAAAAAGGTATATTAGTTTTTGTAGTAGAATCTTCTAAAATATTTCCAAGAGACTAAATAGAATTTCTAAACCTTGTTCTTACAATATGAATTAAATCCATTCATAGAGGAGGCTTTACTTATTTAAAATAAGTTATGAAAAAATAATTGCACATAATAGTATTTGCAATAGGAGTGTTAAAGATATTTTCATCATAAGATTAAAGTTTTTTAACATGTAAATTGTTATGTGGAGAAATGATTTATTTTCTATGGAATTCTATATGGAGGGATTAGATAAGAATATTATGATCACAAATTTCTATGTCACCATATCCTTACCATGTAATCCTAGGATATAGAAATTAATGTGTAATAATTACACGTGTATTGTGAGAACATATTTTAACATCATTTTATATTTGGAATAAAATAAAGAAGAATTTATTTTATTCACTAGGCTATATTTACTATAAAAAATGTTTCATGGAAAGGTACAACTTATTTGATCCTCATTTCTCTTATGTAATTTGTGCGTAAAAATATTCAAGATTACATTACTAATAATCTGCACATAACTTTTTCAATAATATTTGAAAGGACCAATTCATTTTTAGGATTATATCCCCGTTAATTTTAATAATTTAGAAAAATATAAAATTATCCTAGGGTGAGTGCATGATTATGAGTCTTATTGAACTATAACATACTCAAAAAATTTCCCTAGGATTTCCACTTATTGTGGTTGTTATGATAGGTGCACAATATTTATCTAGTAGTGGTATGCTACCATAAAAAATCTCAATCACAATAATACATTAGAACATCATGGAAAATAGAAATTAATGGAAGCATAACAGATGACATAATGAAAATAAAACAAAAACCTATATTATAGATACAAATTAAAACATTACATGGATCCTCATTAAATTGCCCAAATTACAACATTACATGGATCCTTACTAAATTGCCTTGTGAGTGAATATGGCCCTCCTATTGTGTATCTATATTATGTGGACTTGTCCAACAACCATGCTCTACACCCTCACATTGACAATATTGATCACACCTTTCACAAAGAGATACTCTTTTCTTGGTTAGCTTAGTTTACTAACCCTTACTCACACACTAGAATTTGTATTAGTTCTTTGAGCTCACTCGTGCTCAACATGCCTTCCATAAGGGACATCTTCCCTATATATAGGCTTATGGAATCTAGATATTAAATGCATGGATAAATATAAATGGAAACATGGAAATATATTATAGTAATATCTATTTTTAGCTCTTTTATGATATTTTAAAACTACATGAGATAGTACAAATACTATACATTTTTGGATATTTTTCTTTTGAAATTTTCCTATGATATTTTATAATTATATGATATAGTCCAAAAATCACATGTTTATAAATATTTTCCTATGAATTTTCATATAGTGAAATAGTACTTCTATAAGTACCTTTGACTATCTTTGGTTTCTAGATATTTTATGTTTACAACATTTCTCCTTGTGAGAAAGACAATTAACAAAGCTAATTTACCATGACAATTATATTTTTATAATTTACTATTATTTTTTATCATGACTTATCCCTATAAAAATATTTTTTTATGTCGCTATCACGCAAACATTCTATTATAATTCTATTGTTTAACAGTGTCCATAACCTTCATATAAGTCACTACACTGCATGTATCCTAAACAAGATATCAATTTTTAATCTTCTTTAACAAGCTATCCCAATTTGTACTCTACATGTTGCATATATCACTACACATGCAAATAATATGGAATTTTTTTATGTTGATATATGTTTTCTTCCTAATGTATACCTTGCTCTTAGAGTACACTTGATCTGGTTTGGAGGATGAAATATATTGAATTCATTATGGTTTACCCATTTCTTGATAGTCCTTCCATACAACTCCTCAAGCTTCTAGGTCCCATTTTCATGGCTACTATTTGATAGGCATCTATATATATTAGTAGAAACCATTTGTGCCTCCTCTTTTTATGTCAAACATCATACACCATCACCAAGTTAATATCTTTGAATAGAATCACTTCAAATTTTTATCCCAATACTCTATATATTTCATCTTTTTCTTAGCAATGTTGTTTTGTATCACCTATATTTTATGGGAATGATATGATCAATGTCATACTTCAACTAGAACGTATAATACCATATGGCCAACTTGGTTGTG
Source organism: Wollemia nobilis (assembly GCA_028583015.1). Taxonomy (NCBI): domain Eukaryota; kingdom Viridiplantae; phylum Streptophyta; class Pinopsida; order Araucariales; family Araucariaceae; genus Wollemia; species Wollemia nobilis. The sequence continues at coordinate 390,437 of JAQPPZ010001108.1, forward strand.
TCTCTATAAGCCCATAATTCTACATGGATTATTTTATCCCATGTGTCAAATCATAAAGCTATATTTTTTGCATTGATAGAAACTTGGTTTATATGTTATTTCATTCCTCTAGAAGATTACAAATCGAGTCACCAAAAATTCCATCACTTTTTTTAGGAAAAAAATATATTTATTAGATAAAATATCCATTAGGTATACAAATTTTATAATAATACATTTATGAATGAATTATGCAACTTATTCATATTTATCACGATTCAATGGATGAGCTTCAACCCTCTTCATCAAATAATTTTTTACAATAACTGTGTATGTTGTTACAGGAAGGGTTCTAATAATGTTAGTTTCCAAATTCTTCTCAAGACTAAGAGAAAATATAGTGCATAGATAGGTTCCCACTATATTTTGATTACAAAAAGGGCTAACACACATTTCATGTTTTATAATACTCTATACAATCATTAAAGAGTGTTAGCTAGTGATATCCTACATCTAAGAACCTTCTTGTTATAAGCTTACTACAAAATTATCCTCCACACACACCATCATGGGACTCTATAATCAATTACCTTCCTTGCTCTCATACAACTACTAGTCAATACATCCAATTTATCCCTACTCAATATAAAACTACTTACATTATTAAGCAATGTCAATTGGTATAAGTAATTTTCTTCTTAATTATTGGTGTTGTAACATTTGGAAACATGAATTTGCTTAAGTATTATAAAATGTATGCATATTTATCTAGAATAGATTCCACTACTAGTAATATTATATTAGGAAACTCATCATCTTTTCATTCAGAACAATATTTGTTGGGTCATTCATACCCCTAATGTTCCAATAAAGGAAATTCATCTTTTTTATTTTGGTGGGTTCTTACCCCCACTTAATAAAGTCTTCTGATTGAATCTCTAGATCTTACATCTCTTGTTTTTGGTCTTTCTCTTGGAGATGACACACCAAAATCAACTTTATTCTTTGAATTTCTAGTTAGTATCATTGTCTTTAGAATCTCCTTTGATTTATCTACCTCTAAATCATCTAGAAGAATCTCATTCCTCAATATTATCTTCTTAATTTAGATTTAATTTATCCCTTGATTTTTGATTCTCAATTTGCACCCTCATACCTATCATTTATTGCTAATTGTTATCCTTAGATTATCCTATTCTTATTTTATTTTTTACACATATCCTACACTTTGTTGTAGTTTTCAGAGCATTTATTTTTATGGTTGCGATACTATTTCTTGAAATCATCGTCTCTGGTACATATGAAATCATCATCTATAATAAATATGAAATCATCACCTAAACCATGTGTCATGTGAATTTTTCTCTCTCAATTGAAAAACCCTTTACACTCATAAAGAACATTGTAGAAAATATGTCGATCATCTATGGTGAATCTGAAATCATCACCTAACCTTGACCCTACTGATCCATGGATAGAGTAAAATAAGGAGGAAAAAATCAAAATCACTTTTGATCCATTGTGTGAAATCATTGGGATGGTCATAATATAATATTTTATTGTCTATTGAAGTTGACTCAGAACATGCCATGAACTATTTTCTTTTGTTGGTTTATTTTAGAAAATAAACTTCATTTACCTAAGTGTAGTGCATGCATAATGCTTTGCACCACCTGAATCAATCTGGATAGATACATAATTGTTCATTTTATGTTATAAAAATGACAGCAAAAGCTCCCTGGACATTTTCCCCCAAAAAATCAATCCTCCACTCCATCTCAGATTTACATTTGAGAAACAATCCTTTAAGTTTACCCTCAATAATTCTAGTTTTAAAATCAATGATAAAATAATTGACAATGGCCTATATTTAAGACCATGGTGTCAAAATATTTGTGTAGAGAGAAACTACTAAAAGGATTACAATATAGGTTAGGATTTTTGGACCTCCATATTAGCTTATAAATAAAGAGCTCTTTAAAAATATTAGCAATACTCTACGTGATTTAATCCAAATGGGACCAAAATTTTACGAGTAAAGGCATGTCATATATGATAGGATATGTGTTGCCATGGATATTTCAAAACCATTATCATAAATCATTAAGATAAAATATGAATAAATAGAATGGTATCAAAAAAAATATTATGAAAGCATTATATTTTTATACCATAGAAATAATGAGAATGAATACATGTCATAAGATTACAAAATGAAATGATGGAGAAAGATAAAAAAACTAGGCACAAAAAAACTTCAATTTTAAGGAAAAATATCATGTTGTAGTTGAATCTAGATTAGACTAAATATTTTCTACTCCTAAGAAAGTGATAAACAAATTCCCTCTACATAATCAAAAGTCCAAATGTCATTATAGTTTATTTAGATAAACCATTACAAGAGGCAATGAAGAAGGTAAGTGATAAGAAAGTATAGCATGCAAGCTTGAATTTAAAAGAGCAATATTTGCAAAGGAATATATGAAGAAATTTTTTTAAGAAAATAAGATAAATGATGTTGAGTTTAATCGAAGTAAATTCTCCTTACTTTTCTCAAGTATTGTAAAATGATCTTCTTGCAATAAACACAAGTAATGTAGAGTTTAAGTCTTGCACTTTAGTGATTATAAGAGCAATTTAGCAAAAATATGAGGATGGAGAATATCCTTGGAAATATATGGTTATTAAGGTAACACAAAAAAGTATTTATTATAAAAGATAATCCTTGCACTTTAAGGTTTTATAAGAAACTTTTAGATTTTTCAAAACAACATAAAAAGGTAATTATCATGGACAATCATCCTTTGCACTTCAATAATAAAGCATTTTTTATGTTATACCTTGCATATTATATTCTCTAGGCAAGAATAAACCTTTATAAAAATAGATTTTTAATGAACATGTAAAAATAAGAGATTGATAAAGATAAATGTGTTGTTAGGAATGGGAAAATGAGAGGAAGAGCCTAAAAATAAGAACAAAATGAAAAAGGAAACATAAATGGATATCAATTTGGAAAACAAAATATATATATGAAAGGTGTTAAAAAGAAGTGGGGTTAAGTCCAAAAATAAAGGTAAAAGGTAAAGCTAAATATTCTATCATAGAATGTTGAGGGGTATGAATAGGACCACTTAAAAATTGTTGTGAAAAAATTAATATATTTTTTAGTATTAATTTTATTTTAAGACAATAATAAAAATTTATTAAAGAGGATCATAATGATGTTGTAATGAACACCATTTTAAATCCTCAATAATCTAAAAATCTATGGATGATTATTGCTATAACATAGATAGTGTTATAGTATGATGTAGATCTTAAATGCTAAAGAAATAAAGAGATGTTAATATTATGTACCATGTTTTTTCTTTATAAGGTAGATGAAAGGATTTTTGAAAGGGCCTCCAAACCTTAACAAAAATTGGATCTAACCTGCAAACACAACAAGAGGTAAAGAGAAACCAGGTCCATAACAACTAACTAAATTCCAAGATAGACAAGAAAACATACCAAACTGATAGGAAATCTAGCAACTGAGAACCAACAAACCCATGTAGGGAAAATAAACTAGGCACATAGGATTCAAAAACACTAATAAAATTAGAAAGACAAAAAAAATATTCTCAAACTCATAACTTAGTCCCACTAGGGCCTATTTCAATCTCATCCTTAAATTTATCCTCATTGGGCACTTTCCATACCATAAGGGTCAGCACTTTCTCTACACAAAAAATTAACGTCTACATGGAATTGATCATCCAATTTTGTAGCTTTAAAATAATTGAATTAATAGCCTTTGGGTTGTAACCACCTGACTGGAACACATGATTTTGGATCCTCCTAGCACCTCCCACTTTAAGAACTAGCTTTGACTTCTTGGATGGTGGATGAAAATCCTTCGAATCAGAATCATTCATAGTCATCGAGTCCTTACTAGTAATCACCCTCTTGACCACCAAACACTTTGATTTCCTTGTGTCTTCTTTACTGCCACTAGGTCCTCTCAGAGTAGACTCTACAAAATCCATAAAATTCATCACTAAGGGACTAGCTTTCAAGGCCTCCTAGATCGAAATATTTGAGTCCCCCGAGATCAAAGGTGCTGGATAAGCCATCACAAGAATAGGTATATTAATCAGATTTTTAATAATATTATCACCATACAAGCCTCTTTGCTTCTCCATGTAATAAAAAATTATCTTCAATAGACCTTGGTTCAGTAAGTCAGAGACCACCCCCTTATTAACCTTTGAAGTTATCCTCACCAAATACTAAAGCATAAATTATAGGATGTTCATCATTTTATTGCATCGTAAATGATTAAGAATCATGAAATTGTATCTTCTTAGGATTGCCAAATTCTCGTCCAAGGTAAAATATTACATTACCACAATCACCACATGATCCCAAGGGGCATTAAAAGAATTGTGTTTGAATCTATTCTAGGTATTTTTCAACTCTTCTTCACCTCAAAAAATACTTGCACTTCTTTTTATAGGGAATTATTCTTCATGTTATCAACCAAGCCATCTACCACAAACTCTATCACCTTAGCGATCAGGAGGATGTTGATCTAAAACTCTAACAAATCAACTTTCACCATCCCCTCATGCCATGAGAAAGCAATTGCCCATATCCCATGGTGGCCATTAAATTTCAATAAACATTGAAGCACATTCCCTTTTTTCAAGATCTTACATATCTCCTCCTCCACCGTAAGGGATTGAGGCTTCGGGATGATATCAGCCATACAAACACTCTTCCTAACATTGCTCATAGAAATAATGGAATAATTATCACCTTTCACCCACCCCCATCTACCATTGAAAGAGAAAAGACTAATATTGCAATCAAAATTCTAACCTCTTTGCCTATATAATATGCACTCTAGGCACACATGTTATGTATTATGCTTTATGATATCATTTTATACCTTTTATTTTTATGTATTCAATCAATAGTTTGATGTATAATTTTAATAAATTAGAATGCATATTGGTGATGAATTCATAGATTACATTAACTATGTGGAACAAGCAAAATATTAATGTGCATTTTATACAATGATAATAATTAAGGATGAGGTAAAGTGATAAAAAATTTATAAGGTTTTTTTATTATAATTTTATTGGCATATCATTGCTTCTAACCTAGAAACCAAAATTATTGTGAAACTTATCCTGTTACAAAGGTCAAGTCTAGTGTATATGAATATATCCTAACATGGAAAGAAATTTTTTTAAGGACTATACAATTTACAATTCAAAAATGTTATTTTATTTTTTGAATACCTCAATACATTAGATTATTTTCTTAATTATAGTGTTAAAAAATTCCAAACTCATTAAAAAATGATGCAGGAGCATCCGGCGGCAAAAGAACAATCACAGAAAGGTTTTGAAAAACAGGGGGAAAGTTTAAGTTCAGCAAAAGTTAGTTTTTTGTTCCAAGGAAAAAGTTGGGGAAAAGGGGTCGCGAAATCGCGACATGTCGCGATTTCGCAACATGTCATGAAATCACGACCCCAAAAGCTGCAGAGTAGCGAGGGGAGTTTTCATCGTGATATCGCGACGTCACGATATCGCGACGTCTTTGGGAAAGCAGAGTGGAGCGGCTGTGTTGTCATGATATCGTGACGTCGCGATATCGTGACGTCTTTGGGAAAGCAGAGTGGAGCGGTTGTGTTGTAGCGATATCACGGCATCTCGATATCGCGACGTCGTGATATCGCGACATCATTGGGAAAGCAGAGTGGAGCAGCTGTGTTGTCACGATATCGCGACGTCGCGATATCGCAACGGTATTTTAAAAATGAGGCGAAGGAGAAGTCCCATCATGATATCACGATGGGTCACGATATCGTGACCCGTCGCGGTATCACGACCAGTGGGAGGCTGCCATGTGGCAGGAGTTTGAGACAGTTTCAAGAGCTGAAGAAATGCAGAGAACGAGGCGAAGACTACGGCAAAGTTAAGACGGAGGAAGGGGGTCACGAAATCGCGGCCCCAAGAGGCTCGGCAAAGCGATGGCAGGAGGAGGTCACGAAATCGTGACATGTCACGATTTCGTGACATGTTGCGAAATCGCAACCCTAAAGGGCTCAACAATGTGAGGGTGATTTTGGTCACGATATCGCGACATGTCGCGATTTCGTGACTTGTCGCAATATCACGGCCAATAGGAATGCAGACCGAAGTTTGCACGCGGATGGCCAGGCAAGGCTGGATTTGGCACGTGGCTGCCACGTGGGTTAAAGTTAGCGCAACCAGTTAGGGGGAATGTTGAATTTGACACGCGGAAGCATACATGTATTAAGTCAAAAGTGAGGACCACGTGATCTGAAAATAAGGATGTCGACCATGCATATGTATCTTTTATTATTATTTCTGGAAGAACCGTAATTACAGGCGATGGACTTAATGGTTGAGACAGCAGTACGAAAGAACATTCAGAACAAAATGGTGGGTGCAGGTTAAGGGAGGCGTTTAATGCAAGCTCCATGTCGGATCGGGCAGTTGCCCATTTATGACAGAAAGATTTGAAAACTCGGAGAGGGGGAAAATCAAATTTGAATTTTGGTTAGGCGGGGGCATTAATTGCCTAGAGGACCGGGACCTCGTTAAAAACTCGAGATTTTGTAATAGTCGGGATGGTGGACCGGAGAAAGGAGGAGAAGAAGCACAGAAGGGAGACCGAAGCCGAGCTCGGCCATTGTAAAGCCTACGGGCTGTTTCATTGGATGCATGTAAATATTTTTTTCAGTAGATTTTAATGAGAAATCAGAATTTGTGTATGTGTTGATCTGCCGGTCCCCGTCAGTGGTATCAGAGCCAGTGGTTCCTGAGCATACAGCAGACCGTCGAAGGAGAGGCAGTTGTACCAGGACTTGTGGGAAGGCTCGTGAGAGTGTGAGAAGATGCCTCCGAGAAGAAACCCCATGGGTGGAAGAGGCATGGCAGTAGAGGATTTCTAAGCTTTGCAGTGGCAAGTTCAGGCCTTGCAAGAAGAACTACGTAGAGGACATGAACCGAGAAGAGATGCAGACAGTGAGGATGAAGTGGATGAAGAAGAAAATCAATTTGAAGAAGAAGAAGAAGAAGCTGTGGATCCGGCACAAGCCAGACTGTACAAGGCCATATCTCAGATCGGGAAGAGGCCGAAGTTAGAAGTTTCTACGTATTTCGAGAACTTGAATCCGGAGGAATTAATAGATTGGATAAATGACTTAGAGGAATATTTTGAATATGAAGAGGTTGAAGATCCCGAGCGGGTCAGATTTGCCAAGACTAGACTGAAGGGTCATGCCAGCATATGGTGGAAGGGGGTACAGCTAGAGTAGAATAGAAGAGGAAAAGAACGGATAACAAGATGGGACAAAATGGTGGATAAATTGAAGAGGCAATTTATTCCCGTGGATTATGAACTGGATCTGCTAAGAAAAATGCAGAGCTTGTGGCAGATGAATAAAATTGTCCAAGAATACACGGAGGAATTTTATAAAATCTCCATCAGAACCGGTCATTTAGAAGCAAGCAAGGAAAAGGTGGCCCGTTATATAAATGGGTTGAGACCTAGTGTCCAGGAAGAGCTAAGCTTGGTTCGGGTGAGCACCATTGAAGATGCTTACCAGTTTGCTCTGAAGGTTGAAGAAAAACTGAACAGAAGGTTTGAAAGCAAGCAAAGAGTAAAAGGACCTAGAGGGAAGACTGGTGGAAAGAAAGAGGAAGGAAAGGAAGAGAAGAAAGAAGAGGAGAGCAGCAGCCGAGGTCAGAAAGAAGAAGATGAAGAACCCAAACCACAAGTTCAGAACAATGGCTACCCAAGAGGAAGAGGTAGATCTAGACGTGGGTATGGAAGGGGAGTGTTCCAAGGAACATGTTTCCACTGTGGAGAAGAGGGGCATCGGGCATATGAGTGTCCCCAACACCCCGAGAGAGTAAACAAGAAACAAGTGGGTCCTACCAGAGCAGTTGTGGCAGTTGAAGATGCTGACTCAGAACATTCTGAAGAAGCTGAAAAGGGAGAAGCAATGATTGTAAGGAGGACCATGTTGATTGAGGAAGACAAGTCAGAACAAAGGAGAAGCCTGTTTCGCACATGGTGCAAAAGTGCGGGCAAGGTCTATAATGTTATTATAGACAATGGGAGTACAGATAATTTAGTTTTCGAGGAGATGGTTACTAAGTTGCAGCTGGAGAGAAGGAGGCACCCGCATCCATACCGGATTGCATGGTTGTGAAAGGACCATAGAACATGGGTTCGTGAACAGTGTTTAGTCATGTTCCAGATTGGGAGATACCAGGATGAGGTCCTATGTGATGTCTTCCCCATTGATGCTTTCCATTTCTTTGTTAGGAAGGGCATGGCAGTTTGATCGGAGTGCCGTGCATGATGGGTGTGCAAATACTTACTCCTTGATGAAAGATGGAGTGCGGCACAAGTTGAAGCCATTGCAGACAGTGGATGAGAAGATGTGCAGTAATGCCAAAATTTGTCTGGTAGAGGGCAAAAAATTTTCTTGCCAGGAAACAGGATTTGAGCAGGTTGTAAAGGTTGATGAGTGTTCGGAGATATTGCAAAGGACGTAGACCGAACAACATAGAAGTGAAGGTCACTTCTCCATTTACCCTGGATGTCTGATGCAGGAGCATCCGACGGCAAAAGAACAATCACAGAAAGGTTTTGAAAAATAGGGGGAAAGTTTAAGTTCAGCAAAAGTTAGTTTTTTGTTCCAAGGCAAAAGTTGGGGAAAAGGGGTCACGAAATCGCGACATGTCACGATTTCGCAACATGTCGTGAAATCGCGACCCCAAAAGCTGTAGAGTAGCGAGGGGAGTTTTCTTCATGATATCACGACGTCGCGATATCATGATGTCTTTGGAAAGCAGAGTGGAGCGGCTATGTTGTCGCGATATCGTGACGTCGCGATATCGTGACATCGTGATATCGTGACGTCTTTGGGAAAGCAGAGTGGAGCGGCTGTGTTGTCGCGATATCGTGACGTCTTTGGGAAAGCAGAGTGGAGCGGCTGTGTTGTTGTGATATCGCGACGTCGTGATATCACGACGGTATTTTAAAACTGAGGCGAAGGAGAAGTCTCGTCGCGATATCGCGATGGGTCACGATATCGTGACCCGTCGCGGTATCACGACCAGTGGGAGGCTGCCACGTGGCAGGAGTTTGAGACAGTTTCAAGAGCTGAAGAAAGGCGGAGAACGAGGCAAATACTATGGCAAAGTTGATATGGATGAAGGGGGTCACGAAATCGTGACATGTCACAAAATTGTGGCCCCAAGAGGCTCGGCAAAGCGATGGCAAGAGGGGGTCACGAACTCGTGACATGTCACGATTTTGCGACATGTCGCAAAAATGCGACCCCAAAGGCTCAGCAAGGTGAGGGCGATTTTGGTTGCGATATCGTGACATGTCGCAATTTCATGACCTGTCGCGATATCGCGGCCAATAGGAAGGCAGACCGAAGTTTGCACGCGGACGGCCAGGCAAGGCTGGATTTGGCACGTGGCTGCCACGTGGGTTAAAGTTAGCGCAACCAGTTGGGGGGAAGGTTGAATTTGACACGCGGAAGCATACATGTATTCAGTCAAAAGTGAGGACCACGTGATCTGAAAAGAAGGATGTCGACCATGCATATGTATCTTTTATTATTATTTCTGGAAGAACCGTAATTACAGGCGACGGACTTAATGGTTGAGACAGCAGTACGAAAGAACAGTCAGAACAAAACGGTGGGTGCAGGTTAAGGGAGGCGTTTAATGCAAGCTCCATGTCGGATCGGGCAGTTGCCCATTTATGACAGAAATATTTGAAAACTCGGAGAGGGGGAAAATCAAATTTGAATTTTGGTTAGGCGGGGGCATTAATTGCCTAGAGGACCGGGACCTCGTTAAAAACTCAAAATTTTGTAATAGTCGGGAGGGTGGACCGGAGAAAGGAGGAGAAGAAGCACAGAAGGGAGACCGAAGCCGAGCTCGGCCATTGTAAAGCCTGCGGGCTGTTTCATTGGATGCATGTAAATTTTTTTTTTCAGCTGATTTTAATGAGAAATCAAAATTTGTGTATGTGTTGATCTGCCAGTCCCCGTCAAAAAATAAAGTTGAACCATTGCCAACTAGCACAATATTTACCCACTTCTAATATAATTTTAAAAATAAATATAAAACAAAATAATGAAACCCAAAAAATTCCACTTTCTCAATTGAATTGGATCCATATAGAGTAGTGCAAGAAATTACACAATTATTATCCACATGGGGTAGTATAAAAAGTGGCACAATCACTACCCACATGGAATAGTGGAGAAAATAATACAATTATTCTCTTTGACATCATAGAAAGGATGTGGGAGGTATAAAAGGAAAATACAAATGGTTGCACAATAAAATAAAGGATAGAAGAATACACACACATAAAGAAAGGGAGAGAAATTAAATTCAAGAATTGAAAAGTGAAAACATTCAACTACAAATATAAAAGAAAAGGTAATCCTTTATAATATAGGTGGAATTGATACCCTATCTTTAACCAAGACTCTATAATATGTGAATGAGTTTGGTTAAATGGTTCATCCTTTTTTATTTTAACCAAACCATGTATGCACAAGAGGATAGATATTGATATTAGGTATAATATTTAGGTCATTGTACTAGCCACAAGTATCTTATGCATGTATAATTATAAGCAAAAAATAATATGTATTTAAGTTTTAAACATGGGGGTAGGTTTAAGGATAGCACAATTACTAAAATGTTTAAAATGGAGTAAGGAGGTATATTATACACAATATATGTCATAGGAGAGGATATTAGAGTAGCCTCTTATGGAATTTATAAAGTCATGTGAGACCAAATGGATCTTCTATAGGATTTTCTAAAGGGAAATTATGTTAGAGCAAGTGAGACTTCTTCAAATATGGATGTGATTCATATATCAACGAGATTAATGAGCATGGTAGGATCTTAAATTAAATATCATATGTAATGCTTAGGTATATATTATTGATTGTTATTAATCATATATATATATATATATATATATATACATATATTTCTAAAATTGTTAGATGGTAAACATAAGTCTTATAAAGTCCCGTTTTTTTAATTCTTATAGAACATAGAGAGGACTAAGGTGATAAATACTTATCCTCAACTATGATTACCAAATATGATTGTAGCTACTAGAGTCATAAATGAGTCTTGATATATTTATTGGAACAATCCATCCTTGTTAGAGTAAGAAATATCTTCACTTTTTTATTATATAGAAAGTGATAAATTGTCATAAGGATGTATACATAATTAGTTTTAGATATATAATTATAAGACATGTTGTATTGAAATCTTATTGTTTGTTTGTTCAACTATGAAATATGTGTATATAATGTTTTCTACTGGTTGGATTGTGAATAAAAATTTATCTTAAATTTGTATAATGTATTGAAGAAAAATTAGAAGTATGATAATATTCCTTGATATATGAACTAAAAATGTAGTTATGTATAACTTGACTTATGGGTGAATTTATTCAACTAATAAATAGATTCACAATGCCTTTATTTAAAATGTTTGAATGGACTAAAAGCTTATTGTGAATTGATGTTGAAAATATTTAATATTAAGGTTATTGTAATAGAATTAATTAAAATATGATGTTGAAGAATAATTCCTATTGAATGAAGTTATTGTTGAATGTATGTGAAGATATAAACTTAATATCCTATGAGAAAGTTGTTTATATGCTAATAGTAGTATCAAAGCCATAGAGTGAATAATATCAAGTTGGAGAAGCTACAAAATCATATACTTTTATGATGAGTTACGAGTGATTTCATTGGGTGTGAGCATCCTTGAGAATAGAGGATTATATCCATGAAAATAAGAGTAACCTACTGGTTTGGAGAGTTGTTGAAGGAAGAACCCAAAGTGGCATAAGTAAACTACTATGTGTGAAGACCTTATATCAAGTAAGAAGTGTATATATGAAATCTAGAGGAGAACTATTTATTCTCTTTCAAATCCATACAAATATTAAGGGTCCTACTATAGAAGGTATGTTAAATATCCAAAAAAAAACCATTCTATGAGGAGACTATATTTTTCGTTCAGGCACCCAAAATTAAGTGATTGTAGTAAAAAAACAATTTAAGAAACCCAACAACCCAATGTACTTGAAAGTGCAATTGCAAGACATTAACGGTACATGATAAGTGAGCACAATATACAAGAGTGAGCCATGGTATTAAAGGAGTAATTGTTGAAGAGAGACAAAGAGAGAGAGAGAGAGAGAATAGTAGTTTTTAATACAAAACATAGGATAAGTCATCTCAGAGAAACATTCAATATAGAGACACTAGAGATGTTTGTAGCATACTAGAAAAGCTACAAATGTGAGTGAAATGATACCTCGTTAGAAAGGTAAGTTGCAACAATATTAATTAGAAGTGGTGTATTATAAGTAATAATTGAATAGCTCATTGGAGACATTGATAAGAGATAGGAGTGTTGATGCAGGAGCATACGGAGGTGGAAGAGCAATCTTGCATCATCCAAAAATATTTTTTCTCTAAGTACCAAAGCTGTCGCGATATCGCGACACTTTTTGAGAAAGGGTGCCAAGGGCCGAAATTGTCGCGATATCGTGACACTTTTTGAGAAAATGCGCCAAGGGCCAAAACTGTCGCGATTTCATGACACTTTTTGAGAAAATGTGCCAAGGGCCGAAAATGTCGCGATTTCGTGACACTTTTTGAGAAAAGGTGCCAAGGACCGAAACTGTCGCGATATCATGACACTTTTTGAGAAAAGGTGCCAAGGGCTGAAACTGTCGCGATATTGCGACACTTTTTGAGAAAAGGTGCAAAGGGGTGAAGCTATCGTGATATCGTGAAACTTTTGAAAAATGGGCTCCAAGGAGAAGAATCGTCGCGATTTCGCGACACATTTTGAGCAAAGGCACCAAGGAGACAAGTTTTCGCAATTTCGTGACACATTTTACGGAGGAGCACCGAGGGGAAGAGTTGTCATTATTTTGTGACACATTTTGCGAATGGGCACCGATGGGAAAAGACGTCACGATTTCGTGACCTATCACGGTTTCGCGACCTGAAGGAAAAAAATGAATGCGGAGGGCCAGGATGTTGCGATTTCATGACATGTCACATTTTCATGGCCCGAAGACAGAAGGAGAGTGTAGAGGGCCATGATGTCGTGATTTCGCGACATGTCACATTTTCACGGCCCAAAGACAGAAGGAGAGTGCGGAGGGCCAGGATGTCGTGATTTTGTGACATGTCACATTTTCACGGCCTAAAGGAGAGAAAATGACAGACCATTCATGACTCCACTCAGACAGGAGGCTACAGAGGTCGTGGCAGAAGGACATGTGGCAGCAACATAGGTGTCTATAGAGCACTCCTAGGAATGATGATTCAGAGAGTGGATGGACAGGCGGTTGCAGAACACTCTGCCACTACATGCCATGCTGATTGGAGACACCTGGCAGCATTTTGTAGGCGGCGACAGAACATTCATGTGGGCGGTTAGAAATAACTTCGCATTTTATGTAATGATGTCGAAAAGGGATCGGGTCCGCTATAAGAAATAGCTCATGCATTGTAACGGGGGGTTGGCCATTTTAGTATCTTCTATAATTCAAATTTTAAAGCTCTGTTAATGAGAATTTCATGATTTCTCTGCTTGCATATCCAGTTCTACGTCAAGTGGTATCAGAGCCAGAAGGTTCTGAGTGCGCGAACCGATTGCCGACAATGAGGCAGTTTGTGCCAGGATTGTGGTTGTGGGTTGTGAGGAAGTGAGCAGGATGCCTCCGCATAGGAACCGTGGTGGTGCAATGAATAGGGGAGCAGAGGTTGATCTTAGAGCCTTGTAGAGGCAAGTTCAAGCCCTACAGGAGGAAATCAGAAGAGGAGTTGAGCCAAGAAGGGAGGAACCCAGTGAAGATGAAGTTTGGGAAGAAGAGGGTCCATCTAATGAGGAAGAAGCATTAGATCCAGCAGAGGCTAGGCTATATAGGGCCATATCCCAGATTGGGAAGAAGCCGATGTTCGACGTCTCCACTTATTTTGGGAATCTCAATCTCGAGGAGTTGATAGATTGGATCAACGACATGGAGGAATATTTTGAGTATGAGGAGATCACAGATCCAAATCGGATCAGGTTTGCAAAAACAAAGTTGAAGGGGCATGCTAGTATCTGGTGGAAAGGAGTACAGCTAGAAAGGAACAGGAGGGGAAAGGAAAAGATCACCAGGTGGGATAGGATGGTGGAGAAATTGAAGAGGCAATTCATTCCCGCTGATTATGAGTTGGATCTATTGAGAAAGATGTAAAGTCTTAGACAGGCGAGCAAATATGTCAAGGAGTACACGGAGGAGTTCTACCAGATTTCGATTATAACCGACCATTTTGAGGAAAATAAGGACAAGGTTACCCGCTACATCAATGGATTGAGAACCAGCATTCAAGAAGAACTGAGTCTGGTTTGGATGAGCACGATTGAGGATGCATACCAGTTTGCATTAAAAGTGGAAGAGAAACTAAATAGGAGATTTGATGGTAAGCAGAGAGGAAAGGATCATGGTGGAAGAGCTAGTGGAAGGACCAGTGGAGGAAGATACAAAGATCTAGGGAATATTGGTGAAGCAAGCAGTAGCCAAAATTGGAAAGAAGAGGAGGAGAATCCCCAATGCCCACGCAATCAAAACAACAACTATCGGAGGGGAAGAGGTAATCCTGGGCGAGGGTTTGGAAGAGGTGTCTTTCGAGGAACCTGCTTCAACTGCGGAGAAGAAGGACATTGGGAATACAACTGCCCGCAACATCAAGAAAGGCCAAATCGAAGACCTGAGGGTTAGGCCCGAGCTGCTGTAGCAGACGAAGGTGTCGAATCTGAGCACTCTGAGGAGGCAGAACAGGGGGAAGCGATGGTCATCAAAAGAGTCTTATTGAATGATGAAAAGAAGGTAGACCAGAGGAACAGCCTGTTTTGCACAAGATGCAAGTGCGCGGGCAAGGTCTATAACATCATCATTGATAATGGAAGCACTGATAATTTGGTCTCTGAGGAGATGGTTGCCAAGTTGCAGTTGGAAAGAAGAAGACACCCGCATCCATATCGGATTGCGTGGTTACAAAAGGACCATAGGGTGCTAGTCAGTGAGGAATGCCTAGTGAAGTTTAACATTGGAACTTACCGTGATGAGGTTCTGTGTGACATCTTGCCCATGGATGCATGTCACATGTTTCTTGGGAGACCATGGCAGTTTGATCGAAGTGTTGTACATGATGGTCAAGCCAATACATATTCCTTGTCAAAAAATGGAGTTTGCCATAAGTTGAAACCCCTGAAGGAGGCGGATGAGAAGGTATGTAGCAGCGCACGAGTCTGTCTAGTTGATGGAAGAAGATTTTTAGATGGCCTGAAGCCAGATCATATGTGCTATGCAATAATCCCTATGGTTAGGGAAGAGAAATGCAAGGAAACTCCAGTGGAAGTCATGGGACTGTTAGAGGGGTTTCCAAATATCATTTCTGATAATGTCCCTAAAGGTTTACCACCTGTTAGGAAGATCAGTCACCACATAGATTTGGTGCCTATATTGAGCTTGCCGAATAAGGCTGCACACAAAATGACACCTATAGAAACTGAAGAGTTAAATAGGTAGGTTCAAGATCTATTAAAGAAGTGATTGATTAGGGAGATTCTTAGCCCGTGTGCAGTACCTAAAGTACTAGCCCCCAATAAGTATGGAGAGTGGAGAATGTGCACAGACTCTCGGGCAATTAACAAGATCACTATCAAATACAGGTTCCCATTGCCAAGGGTGGATGATATCATGGACTTTTTAAGTGGAGCTAAGTACTTCATGAAGATTGATCTAAAAAGTGGTTACCATCAGATCCGCATTAGAGAAGGGGATGAATGGAAGACAACCTTCAAAACCAGAGAAGGGCTGTATGAGTGGTTGGTCATGCCATTTGGGCTAACCAATGCATCGAGTACCTTCATGCGGTTAATGAATGAAGTCTTGAAGGAATTTCTAGGCAAATTTGTTATTGTCTACTTGGATGATATCTTGATTTTTAGCAGAACCCTAGAGGAACACCTGATTCACATCAGGAGGGTTTTTGAGAAACTGTGGGAGGAGTAGTTGCTGATTAATCTGAAGAAGTGTAACTTCATGAGGAAGGAGTTAGTATACCTGGGATTTGTCATCTCAGCAGATGGTCTCAAAATGGACCCATAAAAGGTGAGGGCTATCATAGAATGGCCTGCTCCAAGAAGCATGACGAAAGTAAGATCGTTTCATGGTCTAGCTAGTTTTTACCGCAAGTTCATCAGAGATTTCAGCAGTATTTGCACATCCCTTACTGAGACAATGAGGGGGAACAAGAAGGAATTCAAGTGGACAACTGGAGCAGACAAAAGCTTTGTTATGCTGAAGAAGAAGGTCACGGAGAAACCTGTCTTAGCACTTCTATATTTCAATAAGGTGTTTCAGGTAGACTGTGATGCGAGTGGTAGTGCCATAGGGGTCGTATTGAGTCAAGAGGGTAAGCCTATTGCTTATTTTAGCGAGAAGCTCAATGATGCCAGGAAGAAGTATTCGGTATATGATCAGGAGTTCTATGCCATAGTTCAGGCTCTAAAGAAATGGAGGCATTATTTGTTTCCAAAGGATTTTGTTCTGTATACTGATCATCAGGCACTGCAGTATATTAACAGTCAAGGGAAATTAAATCAGAGGCACCTGAAATGGGTCGAGTTCCTACAGAGCTACACCTTTGTGCTGAAACACCGGAGTGGGAGGTCCAACAGAGTTGTGGATGCCTTGAGTAGGAGGCAATGTTTATTGATGGAGATGAAGGTGGAGGTTGTTGGGTTTGCTGAGCTCAAGGGTTTATACCCTGCAGACCCCGACTTCACAGAAGCTTGGAAAGCCTGCACTGCGCCTGTTACTTTGGAAAGGACTAAGTGGTTAAATTTTCTGATTCAAGATGGAATGCTATTCAGGGGGAACCAATTATGCATTCCAAGGAGCTCAATGAGAGATAATCTGATCAGGGAAAAGCACAGTGGAGGTTTAGCTAGACACTTTGGTCGAGATAAGACCATTTCCCTTATTAGTGAAAATTACTGTTGGCCGTAATTGCAGCAAGATGTGGCAAAATTTGTGCAAAGTTGTAAGATATGCCAGATGGAAAAAGGTGTGAGGCAACCTACTAGTTTATATCAACCACTACCTGTACCCGAAATTCCATGGGAGGATATTAGTATGGATTTTGTTCTTGGTTTACCCAGGACGTAGAGGGGGCACGACTCCATATTTGTGGTAGTGGACAGATTTTCAAAAATGGCTCATTTTATTCCTTGCCATAAGACTAGCGATGCGGTCCATGTGGCTGGGTTATTCTTCAAGGAAGTGGTATGCCTTCATGGTCTGCCAAGGAGCATTGTGTCGAACAGGGATACCAAATTTGTAGGGTATTTCTGGAGAACCCTGTGGAAGAAACTGAAGACGGATTTAAAATTTAGTTCTGCATACCACCCCCAAACAAATGGCCAAACAGAGGTGGTAAATAGGAGTTTGGGCAATCTACTGAGATGCTTTGTCGGAGACAAGCCCAAGGGATGGGATTTAGTCTTGTCGTAGGAAAAATTCGCTTACAACAACTCTGTCAACAGGAGTACCATTAAATCGCCATTCTAGATAATTTATGGGAGTAGCCCAAGAAATGCTTCAAAGTTGAGAAGGATGGATACAAGAGAAAAATGCAATGTCGAGGCTGAAGACTTTGCTAAACACCTGAAGGGAGTGCATGAGGAGGTCACAAGGCACATTGCTAAGATGAATACTCAGTAAAAGGCCAGGGCAGACCAGAAGCACCGGGCTAAGGAGTTTGAAGTAGGAGATTTCGTCATGGTCCATCTAAGAAAAGAGAGGTTTCCTACCAAGACCTATAACAAGCTGAAGATGAAGAAGTTTGGGCCATGCAGGATCATTGGAAAATGAGATTCGGGTAATGCATACGAGGTGGACCTACTGAGTGAACATAACATCTCACCGGTTTTTAACATTTTATATTTGGTTGAGTATCATGAAGGAGATAGCAGTGCAACACCGAGCCTAGATTTGTGGAGCATTCTAGTGTCCACTCCAGTCGCAGATGAGATAGAAGAAGTACTTGATATGCATGAGGGCCAAAGTACTCAGAATAGGTGTTATTCTGAATATTTGATCAAGTGGAAAGGCAGGCCCATAGAATATGTGACTTGGTTGTTGAAGGCAGAGGTTGATCTCCTGGGTCTACCTCAGACAGATCAGAAGTGAAGGTCACTTCTCAAATTCACCCCGGGTGTCTGATGCAGGAGCATCCGGAGGTGGAAGAGCAATCTTGCATCATCCAAAAATATTTTTTCTCTAAGTACCAAAGCTATCGCGATATCGTGACACTTTTTGAGAAAGGGTGCCAAGGGCCAAAACTGTCGCGATATCGCGACACTTTTTGAGAAAAGGCGCCAAGGGCCGAAACTGTCGTGATTTCATGACACTTTTTGAGAAAAGGCGCCAAGGGCCGAAACTGTCGCGATTTCGTGACACTTTTTGAGAAAAGGTGCCAAGGGCCGAAACTGTTGTGATATCGTGACACTTTTTGAGAAAATGCGCCAAGGGCCAAAGCTGTCGCGATATCGTGACACTTTTTGAGAAAAGGCACAAAGGGGCGAAGCTGTCGCGATATCATGACACTTTTGAAAATGGGCTCCAAGGAGAAGAATCATCGTGATTTTGCGACACATTTTGAGCAAAGGCACTAGGGAGACAAGTTGTCACGATTTCGTGACACATTTTGCGGAGGAGCACCGAGGGGAAGAGTTGTCGCGATTTCATGACACATTTTGCGGATGGGCGCCAAGGGGAAAATACGTCATGATTTCATGACCTATCGCGGTTTCACGACCCGAAGGCAAAAAACGAATGCGGAGGGCCAGGATGTCACGATTTTGTGACATGTCACATTTTTGTGGCCCGAAGACAGAAGGAGAGTGCAGAGGGCCAGGATGTCATGATTTCATGACATGTCGCATTTTCATGGCCCAAAGATAGAAGGAGAGTGCGGAGGGCCAGGATGTCGTGATTTCATGACATGTCACATTTTTACGACCTAAAGGAGAGAAAACGATAGGCCGTTCATGACTCCACTTGGATAGGCAACTGTAGAGGTCGTGGCAAAAGGACACGTGGCAGCAATGCAGGTGTCTACAGAGCACTCCTGGGAATGATGATTCAGAGAGTGGATGGACAGGCGACTGCAGAACACTCTGCCACTACATGCCATGCTGATTGGAGACACCTGGCAGCATTTTGCAGGCAACGATAGAACATTCATGTGGGCGGTTAGAAACAACTTCGCATTCTGTGTAATGATGTCGAAAAGGGATTGGGTCCGCTATAAGAAATAGCTCATGCATTGTAACAGGGGGTTGGCCATTTTAGTAACTTCTGTAATTCAAATTTTAAAGCTCTGTTAATGAAAATTTCATGATTTCTCTGCTTGCATATCCAGTTCTACGTCAAGTGTTGAAAGGTATCTTACTATTAGAATAATTTTGCATAATACCTTACTGAAATGAGATTAAATTTGAAATGAAATCAAAGTAAAGTTGAAAGGAAACTAGCTTTTAAAATAGTTTCAAATTCTAGAAATATCAATAACATGAGAAATATTAGGCCTGGTACATACCCTTGCATACATAAATGAATCCACAACATATCCATATATAATTTTATTCATCTTCTCCTTTTTCTAGTTGTAGGTAGATACATTTTTACAAAGAATTTAACTCTAGGCTGCATAGGATTTTTGGCAAGTTTACTATCCTACATTCCAAATTCCTTCAAAATATGGTTGGTATAATTATTTTGGGAAATCCATAATTTTCTACTCTTATAATCTATGAAAATATCATTATCCTAGGAAATGCATGCCTAACCTAAGTTCTTCATATCAAATATATTTTATAACAACTCAACTTATGAAATCAAGTATTTATTATTTCCAATTACGAGGATGTCATCCACATAAAAAACCAAAATTATGAATATTTTATCTTTTATTTTGTAATACACAAATGGATCTGCAAGGTTACAATAAAATACATTCTACAACATGCAACTATCAAACTTCAGGTAGCATTATCTAGTAGACTACTTCAATTCATAGAGATATTTATTCAACCTACCTCCTAATTCAAAACCTTAAGTTTGTTGCATGTATGTTTCCTCCAAACCTCCATGCAGGAATGTTGACCTCAATCAAAAGTTGCAACATATGCACACTAACCTTTTGTTTATGCTATTATTGACCTATCATAGTGCATTCATGCACACTAATGTTGACCTGTCATAATGCATTCATGTACACTAACATTCTCTTTATGTTACTATTGTAATTCTTGTTACAAAATATCTTTAGCTATCTTTTTTTCATTCAAAATCACATCTCTATTGAAAAGACTTATGTGTTCATGTAAAATACACAATTTATATCCTTTTGTTCCAACAACTTCTCCATAACCAATAACAATGTATTTATTGGATTTTTCATCCAAAATTATCCTATTTTGAGCAAGTCCTCACAACCAAAAACTCTCAGGTGAGAGATTGATAGGTTTTTCCCACTCTAGTCCTCTTCTAGTGTCTTGTCATTCAAACTAGTGCATGGTGATAAATTAACCAAATAGATGATAGTTGAGATTACTTCAACCCAAAACCCTTACTAATTTTTGCATCTGATAACATGCTCCTCATATTTTCTAGTAGTTTTCTATTCATTATCTCCACTATTTCATTTTATTGAGGAGAATAAGTTGTAGTATTTTATATAGAGATATATTTTTGCTTGCAAAACTCTTCAAATTTAGTAGAAAAATATTCTCCTCCATTGTCTCTGCATAATATCTTGGATTGCCTACATGTATTCCTTTCTACATTAACAATAAAATTTTTAACATGATCGAGGATGTCAATATTTTTCTTCAAAAATATAGCCCACTCTTTTTACTATGATTATAAATAAAAGTGGTAAAATATAGTGCACGACCAATAGATGGAATATCCATAGGAACACAAATGTCTATATGAACAATATCCAAAATATATTTAGCTCTGTGTGGGTGATAATATAAGGTTCATGATTCATAAAAGTTGAGAGTGCAAGAGTTAATATCCTCAAGACCATGCACCATGCCTTTGCTGATTAACTACTTCAAGCTTGTTTCTCCTAGATAGCCAAGTATTTTGTACTAAATAATATAATCTCCAATAGTTGCTTCATCATTTTTGTTAGATATATTAGCTTCATTTATAGATGAAACATTGTAATGGTTTTTGTCATAAGGGTTGACATATGGTTTGAACAAAGTACATTTCTTCTTTCCTTTTACAAGCACAAGTGCACCTATGGTAAGATTGCATCCTTCATATAAGAAGGTAAAATTTACTCCTTTTAAGTTAGTTTTCCAACTAAGAGAAGATTTCTTGTCAACTTAGGAATATATCTATCTTTTTTCAAGTACTTGACTTTTCCACTTGAATCCTTTACAAGAATTATACTTTCTCATTCTACATCACAAAAGGTATTATCATCCATATACAATTTTCTACTATTTACCTCTTTATAATTGAAAAACCACTCATGATGTGGTGTCCTGTGGAAAGAAGCTCCTAAATATGTGATCTAGTCTCTAGAACACCCTTCAATTGACAAACAAGAAGAAGCAATAACCCTAAAGTTATGATCTACAATATTATTAGTTTTCACTTCTTCTATTACCTTTTCATTCTTCTTCTTGAAAAAGAGATAGTGAAACATGATATACCATTTTTTGTGATAGTGTTAGCATTCCACATTGGTAAAATATTTCTTTCCTACACTGGATGACCAACCTATGCCTTTGG
Organism: Wollemia nobilis; assembly: GCA_028583015.1. Classification (NCBI taxonomy): domain Eukaryota; kingdom Viridiplantae; phylum Streptophyta; class Pinopsida; order Araucariales; family Araucariaceae; genus Wollemia; species Wollemia nobilis. Next base: position 412,412 of record JAQPPZ010001108.1, read on the forward strand.
ACTTGCTTCTCCTACTATATTTATATTTTTCTCTTTCCTTTGAGTTCCATGTGTTAAATAGGCCTCTAGAATGGATGCTTCACTAGGAGATATCCTTCTTTTATCCTCATTCAATATTTGTCTAACCATTGGATCCATCTATAGCTTCTCAAAAGTAGCACTTATGGAAGTAATAAGATTCTCCCATGAGTCTAGTATGCTGCTTAAAAGTTTCAAACATTGATCTTCATCACTCTATTTATCACCAATGGAATTTAGCTACTTCATTACAATATTAAAATCATTCAAGTAGTTTGATAACTTGAAGTCCTCTTTCATCATAAGATTTTTCAACTTCTAGTACAACATTAACTTGTTACTATTGACATGGAAGCATATATGATCTTCAACTTATTCCACATATCTTGAGTAGACTATGCTTCTATCACATTTAGAATCATAGAGTATCCTAAATTCAATCTAATGAAGGACACTAATTTTATCTCTAGATTATTAAAATTTTCTTGTGCCATCTTAATGGGACTTTCAATGACTACAACTCACAAGTCCCTTTCACTAGAAAATCCTCAATTTTGATCTTCCATAATGTGAAGTTCAATATGTTGAACTTCTCAATCTCTAGTATGCTACTCATTTTTTGCAAATCATTCTCTTCTCCCACTCAAACTATGAAACAATGCACTAGCCCTTAGGAGCACTCCAAAATAAATATAAAGCAACCAATGTTGTAGAGAGGAAGAGCATATTTCACTACCAAACCATATACCACTATCTCTCTTCTACTGTGGTGCTCTTATACCATGAATAGAAAAGCAGATCATATGCTAAAATAAACATATAACAAAAATATGCAAGAAAAACATAAACAATAAATAAAAGGAGGACCATATATTTCTATAAAAAGCATTCATTTATTTAGAGGAACCTCCATTGGCAATGTTAGATGCAAATATATTTTTATAGTCATAAAATGAGAGGCTTTGGGTTGTCCACCTAAATAATTTTTAGAATATTCTAGGTTTGACTAGATATTTATGTTGATGTGTATAAGCATCTTTAATTTGACCAAAAAACATAAAGTCTCCAAAAGGGGCATCTATAAACTTTCGAGAATATTTTGTCATCAAACAGAAAAATCGTTCAACACCTACACATTATAATATTGTAACATAAACATCAAACAAAAAAATTGTTCAACACCTACACATTATAATATTGTAACATAAACAAGGATCACAAAAAACATATCAATTATCTTTTATGGCTATACTACTAAAAAGAAAATAAATTAAAATTGAACATCAAATTTAAGTTTGAGGAAGAAACTGAAAATACAAAAATTACACAAAATTAGTTTATTTTCTAACCAAACACAATAATGATCTTTGATGGCCTATTTTATAACCAAACACAACAATGACCTTTTATGTATTCTCCTTATAACTCCAACTCACAACATGGTAAAATCCAGTCGTTAGATTTGTTCAAGCACAGTTAATGGATAGAGAACAAGAAGATAAGAAATGGCAAAGAAACAGCAGTTCTCTATCTGAGATTAATTCATAGGCAAACATTGGTATATAAAACACGGATTGTTCAAGCACCATTAATGGATAGTGAACACAGATTTATTCATATGCATGATTCGTATTCCCCTTTAAACAAAGGCAAATATATTGACAAGATCAAATCTATTATTATTTTTTATTTTTTATAATATAAATAGGTTTAATAATAAAAATTTGAAAATTTGAGGATAGGAAAAGGGAGGTTCCAGGTTTAAATCTCTCCCTCTGACATGCATGTGATATGTAACTCTCAAGTATGTTAATCCCACCCACCTAATCATTTAAAAAAAATTAAATTAAATTAAAATTGTAATTTCAAAACAGTATAATTAAATAACCATATATATTTATATTGACAAACAATATCTTTCATAAAATTTATCTTTATAACCTGGATAATTTTTTTTTACTATTTTTTTTACTTTTTAATGTTATAGACTTTGATGTGGCTAACATAAGTATCAGGTCATTTTCTTTTCAGTTGCGAATAAAAAAGAACTTTATATTCGAACCTCTCTAAACAAATCAAATAGTAAAGAGAAAAGATTAACGTTAACCCCCTTTAGACCTAATAATCATAATTCATGCATTATCATATAAACATGAAAAATGAATAGCTTTTTTTTAAAATGATTCTTAATTTTTAATTATTCAAGATACATGTCAAGCTCCGAATTACTCTAAACAGATGTCCTCCTTTAATTGAGGATACATGTCAAGCTCCGGATTACTCTAAAGAGAGGTGGAAGAATTGAGAAGCCTATAAGTACATAAACACCCATTAAAAGTTTGTGGACTGCTATGGTATATAAATTATAAAGAGTTTAGCTTTCACGCGCCTTTGTGGTATATTTGTTATAGGCTTTCCCATTTGTCAACTGTCTGTAACCTATGTCGCAAAGGCCCGCATATTGCTCTGATATAACCACCTTAAACAGAGACCTTGTAATTTAGTAGGATCATGGAACATAATTCCTCATTACAAATAAGCCAGTTGTAATAATTTTTCCTGTATTAACAACAAATATGCAATGCCCTAAAATCAATTCGGTAGAGAACCTTAAGCTCATAGACATCAATCTCACTCAAGATCTATGTATGACGACTGAGTGATTAAAAAAATCGTTCTTTATCAAAAACTTAATAGAATTGTAGTTGTAAGAAGATAGAGTGCCATGAATAGTTCAATGTTATAGATTTTGATTCTTCTTTATGAAATTTAAGAGTTATTTTTTAGTTCTTCTTTACAAAATTTAAGGTTTAAATAAAATCATAGATGAGTGTGAGAGAAGTAAGTGTGTTCATCAAATAATCGCAGTTGTAAAACATGGAGTAGTGTACCAGACAGGCGTTGAGAACTTCTCCCGCTGAGTAGTGATTCCGCCCACGTCGCCGATGCCGTTTGGAGAGGATTTTCACGTAATTTACTTGATCGCAACGAGTCTTCCGCCAACACATCCCTCGTAATGCGCATGAAGAGGCGACAAAAAATGGGGGATTGGAGATTTTTAAACGTAAGTTTTTAGTTTGTTTATTTATTTGAAATTTATTTTATTTTTATTATTTTATATAAATATAATTTAAGTAAAGCAATATTATTTATTTAATATATTTTTAATTTAAACCTACACAATTGTTGTTTTTTTTTGCCTTTTCTTTTATTATATATAAAAATTAATTTAAAATAACGTGTTAAAGAAGCTATTATTTTTTACTTATCCCAATTTGACGTTTACTGATCACTTTTTTTTTATTTGAACTTTTTAATTTGATGTATGGACATTTTCATGGTCAAACACAAACAAACATTATAGATATTATTTGAGAAGTCTACTTACACGTGGGAGTTCAAAGTGCATAATTTTGGCATCTCTTTCCCTAGCCTAGGTGTATTCTTAATTGGATAGAAATTATACATGCGCACCACATAAATTCTCACACTAAGAGAGTGGCGAACAGAAAGGAGAATAAAGATATGTTGGAGTTTGGGCTTAAGATATGTTGGAGTTTGGACTTAACATGAAAGTATTAAGGTATTTATTAGTTTATTTTGTTTTACGTTTTTGGTCTATAATGTTTTTTTTTTAATTTAGCGAAAAAAAAAATCTGCGACTCGTCTTGGTCTCAGAAATCATTACCAAGTGTTTTATGACCAGAGGTTCTACATCATCAAAATCATTTGGAGTCATTTGTTGTTTCCGGACTTGACCGCACCAACTCCAATTCACCTATAATACGTGCGTGCCTTTAATGTTTATTTCCCCCAAATTCTTATGGATAAGAAGAGTCTTAGTATTCATTCTTACAAATAGATGGTTTTTACTATGAAGAAATTTTATATTTAAATTATTATAAACTTTTTTTATATAATTAAAAGGGGGGTTTTGAAAGGCTCCCACAACCCGAAACAAATATTTTCAAAGGAGAACAGAAAGAAAAAATCCTAAAAGGACACCAACTAGTACATCACAAAATCAGGGAGCTAGAGAACAACATAGATAAGGGCTTTCCCAGTGACAAACTCCAAAATTACCCTACAGGAGTAGGGCCTAGAAACATAGGACTGAAACTTAGAATTTATCAAAAGTGTTCGTGCCCAAAGAAACGACGTCCAACATAACACTCATTTCTCCGTTAACGCCCTCCATAAAGGCTACTACCATTTTAAGAGTAGCCAACATTGAATTCTGCTTATCTACAATGGACTTGATCGACTGGATCAGTATGGATTCATTCTTAGTGTTGTCTATAATAGTCTTCCCAGTGGGCTAGACCTTAGAAAGGAGATTTTGGATACAAATTTTATTGTTGGGTGTCCACCAGCAGAACTCTGATTTATACATAAAATATGTCGATCGGACTGCAAAGTGCCCATTAGTTTCTCCTGTCAATAGGAATCTCTCTACCTTCCCAAAGAGAGGAATGACTTGGCGATTAATGATAGCAGCTAACGTCTCATGAGTGTAAACCACGTCCCTATTATTAGAAAATAGAGGGGGCATATCCCAATTCTTTCTTCCATTGTTTGAAGGTATAAAATATAAAACCTTAAACTTCCATAGGGCCCTAAACATGGACTCAACAATGTTAAAATTGGGGTTTCTGATTAGGGGATGGTCAAAAATCCACACATCCTACTAGAAATCAATAAACATGCCATCAACCAAAATCTATCTTCTACCCTGATGTAGCATATCACGGGACTTCATCAATCTTTGCTAGAAAGGAGATCCAGATCTTGGGAACAGATCAACAAGGAAGTCTTGGAAATGGTATTTAGATTTTAATAAGCTTACCTAGTCTAATTCACTATTTTGTTTACATGGTAGACTCGATATCTACCATGAATCCATGTAGGCTCTTCGGCTTTTATGGCCACCACGATATTCTTCGTTGTTTGCCTCGAAAGCTGCTACATAGATATTTGTGCAATCCGCACCTATAACCACCATGTCATGATAATTTTAAACCTTTTATGCTTCTAAAAGCACCAGTAAAGGGACAAGTGTTCAGTTTGATGAGGCCTCAGATTTGAACATTGAAAATCCACCCCCCTTATGGGATTTGGAGGAACCAATTGGTCTACACCTTGAACCTTAGTCCACTTCACTATTAATGGCTAGTTTCTAGGATTGCTTTGCAACCAGAGCTCTATTCATCTTGTACACATATTTTAAACCCAAGCCATATCTATTCTTTGTACTGTAGATTTGCTCCTAGGCCGCCAAGTGAAATTTACCTTTTAGGTCTGGGCGAGCACAAATAGAAACCTTTGAACCACTCTTATAGGCATTTTAAATATAGACATGAAGTACACAGGTATGCTTTACAATGCGTTTCTAGTCAACACCACTTTGCCATCTTGACTCAGTAACATTCCTTTCCACGCAACCAACTTCTTCTGCATTCTTTCTCTAGACACCTAAAACGCGTCATGTCGAAGGCAATTACTCATATGGACATGCTATAAGACCATATGGAGGATCTTGGATAGACTCCAAGATAGAGCAGAGGTTTTAACCACTCAATTTGGGCTCCATGTCCTAATCAGTCTGAACCGTAGCCCAGGCCTACGGTCTACAGTCTGAACTGCGGTTGACACCTACAATTTATAGTCTGCACCATAGCTATTACCTATGGTCTTAACTGAAGTTCAGTTGGCCTTCATCTGAGCCAAATCCATTTGAACAATCATTTATTCTAGAAGAAGGCGGTTAAAGGATGGAAGCTTCCAATCTAATTGTCCTAACCACCTCTTCTTGATCTTGGCTTCTCCATGAAGCCACCCCTAGCCCTTGGGTAGTCCTATAAGTACCCCTTAAAATTAAGGCAAAAGCATCAAGCAAGCATTGGATATTGGAGCAGCGAAGCCCTGTCGAATTGTGAACTCACTTGAGTACACTAAGAGAGATTTGTTGCTATCACTTTGCCAACTCAACCATCATGACAATTGTGCCATGGATGCCCTAAGGATCTAGAGATCCAAGAAACACCAATTTGGGTAAACTAAAGCCCCATTCGATAATTCAACTGCCAAACTTGTTAGAAGGACACCGAAGGTGAACCTTGAACATCAATTGGACATGGAGTTTAAGCCCACTACCCTTGATTTTGAGGGTAAACTTACTTGAGTTATAATCATGGCTTTTAGCCACGATTTATAGTGCAGACCGTACACCAATGCTGCGGTTTGCAACAGAGGTATCACCACCTTACTATTTTCATTTTTGCCTAGCTAATTAGATTAGATTAATCATTTGCATGGTTTAATTGCAGTTGTAGAGATTTTTGACCGATAGATTTAGGGTTAGAATGATTTTAGTATAGTAGCATAAAATAGATATCAATGAGTTCTTTATGAATTTTAAAGCTTCATTTCCTTTAATTGAACCATGCAAATCCTAATTACTATACTCTTTTATGTATTTCCATGAATCTTTGTTAGTTTAGCATATTTTAAACATCTTTTACATGCTTTCTTGATTTCATATTTTCAATGGCATCTTTATGCATCTTTCCTTTTAAGGGCCTCATCGCGAGAGGCTTCCTATTTTTTTAATCATTCTCTGTTGTTTGTTGACCACATAGATCTATATTCAAGGGAGTTTAACATTTGAATCCTTCCTCAGTGTGAAGAAGAGGGTCAACTCCACCATAAGGCAGTTCGTGTCACCCTATGAAGGTATTTGAAATATCACACCTACCCTTGAGAGGGAAACAATTACATGAATCTTATTGTAATATCGTATCAACATGATTATCCCTAAGAGGGATGTACTTGTAACCCGAAATGACTTCATAATGGAATAAAGTGTTCTTTTATTGGTTATCTTGTTGTCATTTTCTTGTATTTCATGCATGTTGTTATTATTACCATTTATTACGAGAGCATTTCGATCAGGTGTGAGCCTTTATGGTGGTTACAGAAGGCGATCACAATGGAACTTCACATAAATAGCATCTGACTATGTGGTCTTGATTTTTTTGACTTGCAGGTACAGATCACAGCTATCAGCTACCGCCCAATAATTGAACCGTGAGTTCAACACACGGCCAATAGTCAGAACCGTGGCTTAGACTTGTGGTTTCAAGCTGACAGCATAGACAGTAAAAATTAGAGGACCAATCATTGCAGGACCTAAGGTAGGCCCTATTTTCAACCTTCTATCATTTTTTTCCCTCTGTGTTTTTATAGCATGTCTAATTTCAAAATGCAAATTAGAAAAAATCACTAAAAAGGGATAACCAATCGTCCTAGTTTGCTTTCGCATTTACTTCCATAGAAAGGCGTTGCTAGGAATAGCAGACTTGTGATTGTAGTCAGCCCTAGGCTACAACCTTCTTGATAGAGTATATTTTTTGGTTTGCATGTATGAGGCCCAATTAGTGGCCAATTATCATCGTAATTGGCATTGTCTAAAATAGCATCTAGATTAGTTTGCATTTTCTAAATGTAAAATGTTCTTCATTTTGCATAGCACTTAGAAATTGAGCATGTGTGCTATATGATGCATTTCTTTTATGTACAATAAAACAAACCGCACACACCACTTGGTACTTAAACGCTAGTGAGTTGGGCTTGACATCCAACCATTGGTAGGGTTTAGCAACAGTGGACGTCATTTCCATCCACTGGCCCAAATCCTACGTAATTTTTGTTATTAGACCAATACCAGATCTAAGAACCTTTTGTACCTTGGAAAATTTGATACTGATACAACACATTGAAAACGATACAACACATCTTGAAAACACATCAAATATTTTAAGGCTCACTTTCAAAATTTAATACGAGATAACCATCATTGTATAACTTTTTTTCTTAATAATAAAATATACATCTAGATGCTAGGTACACAATGGGGGATACACAGGGTGGTCGACAAAGGTCTAAACCTGATGCCAATGACCAACCCCTAACAAATTCACGACAGCATGTGTAAATTCCTCACCCACTTGAGCAAACCGAACGTCGTTTGGCAAGCATTAGAGGAGATAACTCGACATGAGGGACCCCATAGAGCATACCTCGAATAGAGGAGCTTTAGTACACTCCTATAGGCATAGGTTAGATTAGGGAGCCTATCAGCATGAGGGTGCTCCACTCGAAAGCCATTATCGAGACCGCAGTGCACGTGTGTCTGTGGGATTGACTGAGGAGTATGTTGTGCAGAGGATCAGGTTTGTGCCCCTACATACTAAGTCCATAGGAGGATCCATACCTTCATATTTTGAGTATATAAGGACTAAAGATCTGCTCGTTCAAGGGCAGGTAGATAGACTCGCTTTCAAGCATAGGTCTACCCATACTCCCACGCGTGGTCCACCATGCAAGATCATAATTAATATATCAAAGGTGGGAGCTAATGGCACACCACCGCATGAGCGGTGGTGGTCTAGACAACTAGAGGGTCTAGGTAGTGTCTTAGAGCAGTCAGGCTACAAGTCTTCCGCTCTATCCACTCATACCCCAAGTGAGCATAGCGAGAGCATCTTTAGGACTACTAGAGAGCATGGAGAGGCTTCTAAGCACCTTCATGTTACACACCCACTCTCTGTGTATGGTGGTTCACAGTATAGGATATAGCAGGATGCCAATATCTTCAAAAATAGAGATAAAGGCACAACACATCAGTCTGATGGGTACATAACCCATAAGGTCGCTCGTATATAGCATGGATACTAGAGGCCTCCCATGGCCGATCAGATCGATAGATCACATAGAGTGGTATCAGAGAAGAAATGCCAACTCCTCCAAGATCAATTGGAGGATGCTTGCCTAGAGAGGCAGTACATTGAAGATGAAAATATTCAAGCACAGAGTCTCCTTAGACAGAGGTCATATGAGCAGCACATGCGCGAAGAGCATATCCTTACCCAGAAGGAATGCGTGGAGCAGGAGGATAGGCTAGCTAGGGTTGGCCTATATTATCATGATGAGCATAAAGAGAATGTATATAGGAAGGCTTTGTCACAAGCCGATATGCATTAAGAGCGTAGAGACGTTCGTACTCATGCTAGTGCCAAACAGAGAGAGTGGCCATCATTGCTCAATTATTAGAGGCAGAGGTAGCATGAAGAAGAAGAGGGAGATGGATACAAGCAAGAATATCCTAAGATCTCTCAAGCTGAGGAGGAGGAATAGCAATTCCCTCCACCTCATATGAGGAATACAGTACCTCCTAAGCCACCTCCATGTCAACTTAGGGAGGAGGACTTTCTATCTTTGAAGGCCTATAAGGCCTTAGCCGAGAAGGTCAAAGCCATCGAGAGATAAGACGTAGCTATTCAAAAGTTGACATTAAGGGAAATTCATAATGATCCTTTGGGTCCTTCATTGCCTACTCTAGATTACCCTGAGCATTTTGATATGCCTAGGTTGGATAAGTTTAAGGGTGATGAATATGCACAGGAACATATCATGATCTTTTTGGATGCTTGTTTTCATATAGCAAGCAACGATGCATTGTTGTTGCATACATTCATCACAACACTTTTTGGTCCAACCTTGGAGTGGTTCAATCAGCTAAAGAAATATAGCATAACTGGTTTTGATCAATTATCTGATGTCTTTCTTGAATGCTATTACTTTGGCGTCAAGAAACAGGCCAATATTTTTTATTTGGATGTGCTAGCTTAGCGCGATGATGAGACAATTGAGCAATATGGAAAGAGATGGAGGAGACTAATGGTGAAGTTGCCATTCCCTATTCCTGCCATAGAGTTAACATGAATGTTTACAAAGAGTTATGCCAAGCACATATCTTTACTACTACATTTGTAGCAGTATCCTACATTCGAGGAGGCTTTGGCGCAATCCAAAGTGATCGAGGACATCAAGTTGTAGGAAGGCAACTTGAAGCTCCAGAATAGGAGAGAGGGACAAAATAAGAGTGCCAAAAAACAACAAGGAAAGCAGGACCATGTGAATCAAGTGGTGTTGAATCTCTAAAGGGAGGACAAGGGGTAATAGAAATAGAATTATCAAGCCCAAACTCCTCCTACATAGTATGAAAAGTGCAGCAACAATTTTAAGGGCAATAACAAAGATCAATGTCCACCTCGCTAGCTCACACCATTGATAGAATTGTTGATGTTGATTTTCCATCAACTGTGTGAGACCAAGGAAATTAGATTACCCAAGGTCAAGCTGATAGACCCCAATCAACCCAAATCAAAAGGCTACCAAGAAGATGTATTTTGTATTTTTTTTTGAATGAAAAGCCATGACACTGAGGTGTGCTATACTTTCAAACACATGCTGCAAAATATGATTGACAAAGGTGAGCTTGTATCGCCGCACAACCCGTAGGCACCCGATAATCAGAATATTTATAAAAATCCCTTACTGAATCATGAGGCACCTCACAAAAATGTTGGCCAGCTCAACCAGGTGCAAGTCGAACCACCTACCTAGAGGTTTGTAGGCATGGTGAATGTTGTCACTATGCATGGGAGATGAACAACTGAATCGACCTCATGATCCAATTCAAATACAAGCCACACCAAATCAGTGACTGGCCCAGAATATTCCAGGCCCACCAACAAGAATGATGGTGACCATAAGGAGCAGGTTGATCCAAAACCTATAGACAACTCCTATGGAGTTTTCGATATATGAGCTAATACAGTAGTCCCCTAGGCACAAGGATAATCTTATGGACATTTTGAGGTCAATTGAAGTACAATCCTAGGATGCATAAGCATTTACAAATTTCATGGGATATTACAGCAGTGTCAAGAACCGATGATTCAATTTTATGATCATGAGATAAGGACGGTTTCTACAACCATGGTTGACCCATCGTTACATATAATCGCATGTGTTAATCACATGCCATTTAAAAAGGTCTTGATCGATACCGACTCATCGATCAACATAATAACGACCAAGACGCTGAGTCATTTGAAGCTTCCTAAATCACACATTGTGTCCACTACATTTACATTGAGAGCATTTAACGATGCACTATGTTCGACTATTGGCACAATTATCCTACCCATGCAGGTAGGCCTGAAGATCATCTTTGTGATGTGTCACGTGATAGAAGGGGCCATGTAGTACAACATATACTCGGTAGACCTTGGATTCATGAAATGTGTTGTGTTCCCTTGATATTACATCAATGTGTGAAGTACATTCACGAGGTACGGGTTCACGTAGTATCATCTGACGAAGAACCTTTTAAGTTCCTGAACCTAGCATATTTTCCTAGGGGTTTCATACTCCCGTCAACACACCTCGATGTTTTATCTTCATCGCCAATAAGGAATACAGGAGGTAAACTAGTAGTACGTGCTAAACCAATGCCATTTGTATCACACAGATTGGACTACACCACTATCACTTCCATAAAACCTTCAGTATCAGTCATGCAACGATATGAAAGGAGGTTGAAGGTAAAAATGGGTGAGAAAGAGAGAGATCATGAGCCCGAGCCAATAATCAATGAGGTTCCCACTCCAATGGAAGTTGAGGAACCCAAAGACAAAGCCGAGGAAGCACCTCAGCCTACCTCGTCTACATATTCAATAGGGTCATCCACACTACGAGTGATTGTTCATCTCACCAGCACTAGATTAGGTGAGTATATAGTGCAGAATGTGACCTTCGGGCCAATTTTAGAAATTGCACAGGAGATGGACCAGCTATCCGGTTGGATCAATCGTACCATTTGGTGAGCCACCCAATCAAAGTAACTTTATCTATGAAGATATGGACCAGCTTCCAATGTGAATGCCCATGGATGAAAATGACAATGAACTGTTCATAGTAAACAGTCATTATCTATCCAACCTAGAGTATGCCATACGTATTTACGAGTTATATCATTGGAACGGATACGACCTTTGTCTCTTTGAATAAGGATGTAGAACTTCGTTGGAACCGTGTTATCAATTAGTCACTCATAGGTTCAACTTAGGGTTACAGATACAAGGGCAAGATGAATTTCTCATAGTATCCTTAGATCGTCTGTACCTTAGTCTGGCGGATGATGTGGATTTTAATCCATATCATCCTGATCCTTCTAGTTTTTGGAGGAATCACCCAATGATATCTGTCGTTATTGTTGAGCCACTCGAAGGTCATCATGAAGGGCTCCTTGAGAAGAATGAGATAGAATTGAACCCCAGAAACAACTTGGGAATACCAAACCCACGATGCAGTCGATGACATAGACGTGTAGGGGTATAACCCCATTACTGTAGGCGATCTCGAGCTAGAAGATATTTGTAATGAATATGGAGTGGAGTCCATATCTGATATGAGTGGATAAGGCTATGACGCATACGAGGAATCCTCAAACAATGATGAATATGAGGATGAAGTCGAAGGTACCTATGTAAGACCTTTATATGCACATCACATGTTGCCTACAGAGTCGGTACATGTTACCGAAGAGATTCTTCCCAATGTTGATCATTTAGAGGAAGAAACTAAGCCATTTTTCTTGGAAACATCATACAAACAGTATAATTATCTAGTTTTTCTAGATAGTGATGATAGTGTACAAGAAGTAAGATTCATGGGACCTCACCTGCTAGAGCACCCCACAAGAGTAGGAGTGAATGATGGGTTATGGTTTTTGGATAGTGATGAATAAGATGAGTTAGGGAGGGCCTACCTTGGTCCTCCTTATTTGCATTACCGTCATCAACCCATTGACATAGATGAGGTCTATCATCAGTTATGTGTTGGTCCTCATCCAAGAGCAAGACAATTAAACCTAGAGAAAATTTATTGGTTGGCTAATCCCCTTTTGTTGATCTACATGGAGCTCTGTGAACCAAATAATCCTATTTTGCAATTAGTGCATAGGGAGGATTCGGTTTTCCATAATACTCATAGAGAAGACCCCTTCACACCTATGCCATTAGAACCAGATCTTGGGTGTGAATATTACATCAATTATGTAGAGGTTTGTCCATGTGGTTCTGGAGGCCAATACCATTCCATCAATATGGTCTCCATTGAATTTACCACTATGCTCCGCAATCTAGCAGATTTGTTTAAACCATTGCATCTTAATGTAGATGCTATCAACTGGGATCACATTGATTCACCTGTAGAGACTGAATATTTCTTCCCTAATGAAGAAATGTTGCAACCTTTCCATTTTGTGCCAGGCTATTCTTATGATGTATATCACATTGAGAATGCTTCTAACACAGAACATATAAGTCTAGCTGATGACATCCATTTGATTCCTACACATCATCAACTTGAGGAGGGATCGCATATGTCAGTAGAGGAAACCTTTGAGGTGGATATCAACAATGATCCCACCAATTTAAAGAAGGTTAAACTTGGAGAGAGTCTCACTCCAGATAAGTGGGCCACCCTCATCCCTCTGCTAAAAGAGAGACCAAATCTATTTTCTTGGACATACAAGGATATGTCAGGTTTAGACCCAAAATTGATTACTCATAACCTTTCACTAGATTTGACGAAGAAACTGGTCAAGCAAAAGCTTAGAAAGATGCATCCAATAGTAGCCTTAATGGTGAAAGATGAGCTACAAAAATTATTGGATGTAGAATTTGTAATTTCCATCGACTATCTAGAATGGATTTCCAATATGGTACCTGTAGGAAAACCTAATGGAAGAATATGTATTTGCACGGATTTTAGAGACCTCAATAAGGCAACACCCAAATATTCATTTTCGTTGCCTAATATTGATGCTCTTGTGGATGCAACTACAAGTCATGAAATACTCTCCTTAATGGATGGTTTTCTGGTTACAATTTGATTCATATTAAACCTAAATACCAGCATAAAACCATGTTTATAACACCATGGAGAACATTTTTCTACAAATTTATGCCATTTGGCCTCAAAAATGCAGGTGCAACGTACCAGCAGGCCATGACATACATTTTTCATGACTATATGCATAAGATCCTAGAATATTACATGGATAACTTGTTAGCCAAGTCATTGCTACATGATGAGCATGCAGAGGTCTTAAAGAAATTCTTCGATCATCTAACATAATATAATGTTAGGGTGAATCCTAAGAAGTGTGTATTTGACGTAACTTCTGGTAAGATATTAGGATTCATCATCTCAAAGAGAGGCATCAAAGTTGATCCAGTGAAGGTCAAGGCTATTTTAGAAATGCATCCTACCTCCACTATCAAAGAGTTAAGAAGCCTTTAGGGCAGAATAGCATCGATAAAGCGATTCATAGCTTAGTTATCAGATAAGAGTCGACCCATGAATTTCCTACTACACAAGGGTGTCCCATTCAATTGGGATGAGGATTATCAAGTAGCTTTTGCTGAAATAAAACAATACCTGGTGATGCCACCAGTGCTAGCTCCACCAAGGCTAGATGTGCCTTTTCTGCTATATATCGATGATCGACTTTGCATTAGGGACCATGTTAGCACAAAATAATGTGTAAGAAAAGGAACAAGTCATATATTACATTAGCTGAACCCTGGTGAGTTACGAGCTAGGGTATGCATATGTGGAGAAACTGTGTTTAGTAGTAGTGTTTGCTACAAATAAATTGTGGCACTATATGCTGAGTCATACAACATATGTTATATAAAAAAAAAGCATTTACAATATATGATGAGTATGCGTACTATTAAATGGATCATGCTATTGATAGAATTCGATCTGGAATTCATAAGATAGAATTCCATTAAGGGACAGGTCATAGTTGATCAATTAGTTGAGGCACCGCTATCAAACACGAGGACTCTAACCATAGAGCTTTCGAACGATGTAGTCTTCATCGTGTCTAAAGCTCCCGAACTTGAAGAACTAGAGAACAACACTAATATGACTCTGTTCTTCGATATTTTGAAATGCAAGCAAGGAAGTGGTGCTGAAATAGTATTTTTCATGCTGCAAGGAGCTCCTGTGGCCTTGTCACTTAAGTTGTATTTTTTGTGCACCAACAACAATGCTAAGTACGAAGCCCTACTACTGGGCCTCCACACAGCCGTTGCCATGAATATTAAGAGATTGAACATCTTTGGCAACTCCTTACTCATAGTAAATCAAGTTAAGGGGCTCCTTTAGTGTCGATGTCCCGTACTAAAAGCCTATAAAGATCTAGTTGCCACATATTTGGCTAAATTTGAATGGTATGACATCAAGGCAATCCCTCGATCGTCAAACAAGTTTGTAGACACCATGGCATATTTGGTATATTTAATCCCTCAGAATCCATCTATGGATTTCACTATCATCCATGTCAATACGCTCTTGCATCTTGCAGCAGAGCGCGTAACCTATGATAACAAATAATCGATCAATATGATGAGTGTAGAACCAAAATCTGAATGGTTCTGCAAAGCTGAAGACTTTCTTAAAAAGGCACCCTGGGGATCATTAACCTCTCAAATTTTGATGGGGAGTGGTACTACCATTCACCACAAGGTTGTTTTTGAGTCTGCATTTACAAAATTAAATACACAGGGGGAGCAAGTCATCTTAGTAGTCGAAGTTGAGATTTATCAAAACTGGATGTTGCAAATTAAAGACTTTCTAAAGCTTAGTATAATCCCAAAGGGATTTTTGCGTGCTGCAAGATGCACATTTAAACATAAAGTGACAAAATATGTCATAATAGGAGACATTTTGTACCACAGAAGCTACGATGGAGTAATCCTTCATTGTTTAGAGCCCTAAGATTCACCTTGGGCGATCTCATAAGCTCATGATGGTACTGTTGGTCACGAAT
This sequence comes from Wollemia nobilis, assembly GCA_028583015.1. Taxonomy (NCBI): domain Eukaryota; kingdom Viridiplantae; phylum Streptophyta; class Pinopsida; order Araucariales; family Araucariaceae; genus Wollemia; species Wollemia nobilis. The sequence goes on from JAQPPZ010001108.1 coordinate 428,184, forward strand.
CTGCCACAGGAAAGGATTTTTACAATTGCGCCCTAGACCCGGCCAACATTGAAAGGCTGGAAGCAAGAAATGGCTCCCGCACCAATCTCCGTAGTGGGCCGGTTCCCTTTACTACTCTAAAAATGGGTTTAAGATAGGGTTGCCGGAAAGAGATTTAAAAGGTTGCAGTAAAGAAATGGGAAATATGGCCACAAGCCGAAGTGATGGGATCGAAAAACAACAGCAGGAAACTAAAAACGCAACAACAGCAAGTAACATAAGAAATCAGCTTCATCCTCGCACAATCACATGCCGCAAATCCCTCCAAACCCACATTCCAGGAATTGTACCCTGACCGCAGTATTTAAATCCAAAGATGCAGAATTTAAATGTAATAGCAATGCAGAGTACGAATGCTATTAGAAATGCAGAAAACGTAAAGCAAATTCATCCATGCGACGCTTGAAAAATTAGAAGTCGATCCTTTTATTCCCGCAGATACAATTCCAGCTTTCTAGCAAGCAAGTTTTTCCAACCTTTGCAAATGAAAATTACATTGGTTTTTATAGAGGTCCGTCCTCTTTGCAGCATTAAAAACGTAAAACCAACTTCCTCGTGATCTACAATAATATCTTGAAAATCAAGAACACGACCCCTTAATAGCGGCCTCGAGGAAATAAAAATTAAATACCATTAAACGTTCGCGGCCCTTCATTAAATTCGATTCTTTGAATATGTGCATGAAAAACCGTTGAACTAATCCACGAATGGCAACTTTGAACCAATAAACCCTTTAATTTTGGTGGCCTGGGCACTCTTTGACCTTAACCGCATCGGAAATCCGCAAAATATTTAATTCGGGTTAGCATTAAATCCTCGAAAATCGAAAAAACCCTTTCGGCCGTTCATATTGCACTTGGCGGGAAAACTGCGCAGGTCGCGAAAATGCGACGGGTCGCGAAATCGCGACGGGTCGCGAAATCGCGACGTCTTATCATTCAGTACGCTTTGACCACCGTTGACCCGCGAAAATGGAACATGTAGCGATTTCGCTACATGTTTCCGCCGTTGGCTCCTCCCTGCGCTCTGCCCCGCGAAATCGGAACATGTCGCGATTTCGCTACATGTTTCCATCGCCGTACCAATCGCCATTTTTTGTCGCGATTCGCTGACATGTCAGCGACGCGCTGCAAGTTTGCACTTTTTGCCTTCGACGCTCACCGGGTCGCGATTCGCTGACATGTCAGCGAATCGCCGCATGTTTTCAGACTTAGTGCTTTTTCTGCCCGCCGACCCGCGATTTCGGAACACGTCGCGATATCGCGACAGTTCCGCCAACCTCGCTCGCGTTGGATCGCGTTGGACCGCGATTCTCGCAACATGTCGCCGCGTCGTCAGCTTTTCGGACTTAACCATTTTTTGCTCAAATTTTCTCCTTTTTTCGCCCAAGCCGCATCAATCAAAGGTCGATCCCCAACAATACATCAATGCATTCATCAATGAGAATCAATGTGGCAAAAATGCCAACATTCTTGGCGGCTCGCGGGTATACAACTCGCTGTATGCAAGAATCCAGGCCTTAGTCCATTGGGCACAGAGTCATATTGGAACTGTAAACAAGCTGCTGCAAAACATGTCAGGGGACTGCTGCCAAACTTCTTCTGCTACGGAAAACTAGAACTGGAAGAACCTGCATAGAAGCGGTTATAAACTGAAGAAATGGAATGTGATGGTGGAGTGAGCTCCTGCGATTGCGCAAGCGGTGACTGCAATGGAATGATGAAATGAAAATGAACGAAGTTATGGAGTGGGAATGGAACTAGGAAAGCTGTGAAATGAAATGAACTAGACTGCGAAATAAATGCATAAAAGACAGAACTTAGAGGAAAGGGATAAGAAGGAACGGGGAAAAACAGAAAAGGGAAAAGAAACAACAAGCCGTGGCTTATTTTGTTTTAATGCAGAAGAAAAGAAGGAAGAAGATGAAGAAAGGAAAGAGAGGAAACGGGGAAGGGAAAAGAAGAAAGTGCTAGAAAGCCACCAAACTGTTGGGAGGAGAAAAACAAAGGAAAAAACAAGCATCTACGGCTCGCAGGCAACAAGAACCGAGATGAACAAATAAAAACAATACCAGTTTTTTTTTTTTTTTCTTCTTCTTTTTCTATTTTTTTTTGTTTTTTTCAAAATACTATATACAATAATGCACGACATGATTGGCATGTCGCCACCGTACACCCAATCTCAGAATGTTATCCGGGAATCTGCAATGTCCCGACCGGATCCGATCATACTTAAGTCGGTCCTTGAAATTAGGCCGGCTCCTTCCCGAAGTTCTCCATGGTGCCGATAGGATGCAATTCAGCAGATTATCCTTCTTACTAGTACCCATATGGAAGACTTCTTCAGGTACTGGATGTAGTGGCTGGAACCAACACCACCACTTTGCAGACTTTACTGGCTGTGGGCTGAGTACAGGCTCCTCTAACTCCTTGATGTGATCACAGGGCTCTTCAAGTGAGAACTCGGATTCTCGGGATCTCCTCGTGTCTCGGAATTTGCACTTGTTCTTCTACTTGGCCCATCTCTTGCTGAAAACTGCAAGCAACCATATTGTTCATTGCTGGAAAAGTGCTTGCATGTTCCAATCCTTGACTTTGGACGAGATCTGTCCCTTGAACTCCACATGACTGCATCTCAGGGATCTGGCATGAATAAGGGATCTGGCATGAATGTGCAGGGTAAACAGGAGCAGCAACCACCGGAGAAGGTAATGGAGTTTCTCCCCACGGTAATTTTCCTGATAAGAGCAACAACTGTTCTGCTCGCACTGCTTCCTCAAAGATTTGTGGGAACCGTTGTTCACCTGACTGCAGCAAAAAGAGACCTATGTCAGAGTTAAAAGCTCGAACATAAAAGAGGTGGGCTTGGGTGGGTGATGGACGGATCTTCTCTCGGAATTCTCTTCCAACTTATCAAGAATCGGACATTGAAGTCCGTGATGCTCTCTTGAGGTGCTCTCTTGATGTACATGAAAAATTGGTAGAGATCCAAAGAACTGTAGAAAGGATCTTCATCAAATCTTTTGATCAGTGCTCCCGCGAGATCATCCCATGAGCTGATGCTTTGACGTTTGAGCAGTCTGTACCATTGCAATGCTCTTCCTTCCAAAGACTGAACCAGAAGTCGGATCATGACATCCTCGTGTTCTATGACATGGATCATGGACAGTAATAGCAATATCTTCAACATGTGCCGAGCCATGCCTTCGGTACCATCATATTTTGCCGGGTTCTTCAGGGCACCTTCGGGAATTTCATGCCGAACTTGCAGATTCAGAGGGCCAGGATCATCCCATCTAGAAAAACCCTCGCCTTTGTGGCAGTGGTCTGTGGAATCACGACCATCGCCATTAAGTCAGAGTCGCCAGAAAAAACATTCTTTGAATTTTTTTTTTTTTTTTTTAAAAACAATAGGCGTCCACGAACAGATCTTCAACTCAGCAAAGTCGCCAGATGAACTTACAAATCTCCGCTGTGAGGCCAAGACAAATCTCATCAAATCTTGAGACCTCCGGGTGTTAAAACGTGCCAAAACCGTTGGCACCGGTGGGGTTATCACTTTGGAAAATTATGCGTATCCCACCGATTATGAATTCTTGGAGACAGAAACAGTCTGTCCCACCGGGCGTGCCAAAACTGTTGGTCACGAATCTGCCACAGAAAGGATTTTTACAATTGCGCCCTAGACCCGGCCAACATTGAAAGGTCGGAAGCAAGAAATGGCTCCCGCACCAATCTCCAGAGTGGGTCGGTTCCCTTTACTACTCTAAAAATGGGTTTAAGATAGGGTTGCCGGAAAGAGATTTAAAAGGTTGCGTAAAGAAATGGGAAATATGGCCACAAAGCCGAAGTGATGGGATCGAAAAACAACAAGCAGGAAACTAAAAACGCAACAACAAGAAGTAACATAAGAAATCAGCTTCATCCTCGCACAATCACATGCCGCAAATCCCTCCAAACCCACATTCCAGAATTCGTACCCTGACCGCAGTATTTAAATCCAGTATGCAGAATTTAAATGTAATAGCAATGCAGAATACGAATGCTATTAGAAATGCAGAAAATAGAAAGCAAATTCATCCATGCGACGCTTGAAAAATTAGAAGTCGATCCTTTTATTCCCGCAGATACAATTCCAGCTTTCTAGCAAGCAAGTTTTTCCAACCTTTGCAAATGAAAATTACATTGGTTTTTATAGAGGTCCGTCCTCTTTGCAGCATTAAAAACGTAAAACCAACTTCCTCGTGATCTACAATAATATCTTGAAAATCAGGAACACGACCCCTTAATAGCGGCCTCGAGGAAATAAAAATTAAATACCATTAAACGTTCGCGGCCCTTCATTAAATTCGATTCTTTGAATATGTGCATGAAAAACCGTTGAACTAATCCACGAATGGCAACTTCGAACCAATAAACCCTTTAATTTTGGTGGCCTGGGCACTCTTTGACCTTAACCGCATCGGAAATCCGCAAAATATTTAATTCGGGTTATCATTAAATCCTCGAAAATCGAAAAAACCCTTTCGGCCGTTCATATTGCACTTGGCGGGAAAAGCGCAGTCGCGAAATGCGACGGGTCGCGAAATCGCGACGGGTCGCGAAATCGCGACGTCTTATCATTCAGTACGCTTTGACCACCGTTGACCCGCGAAAATGGAACATGTAGCGATTTCGCTACATGTTTCCGCCGTTGGCTCCTCCCTGCGCTCTGCCCCGCGAAATCGGAACATGTCGCGATTTCGCTACATGTTTCCATCGCCGTACCAATCGCCATTTTCTGTCGCGATTCGCTGACATGTCAGCGACGCGCTGCAAGTTTGCACTTTTTGCCTTCGACGCTCACCGGGTCGCGATTCGCTGACATGTCAGCGAATCGCGGCATGTTTTCGAACTTAGTGCTTTTTCTCGCCCGCCGACTCGCGATTTCGGAACACGTCGCGATATCGCGACGGTTCCGCCAACCTCGCTCGCGTTGGATCGCGTTGGACCGCGATTCTCGCAACATGTCGGCGCGTCGTCAGCTTTCAGACTTAACCATTTTTTGCTCAAATTTTCTCCTTTTTTCGCCCAAGCTGCATCAATCAAAGGTCAGATCCCCAACAATACATCAATGCATTCATCAATGAGAATCAATGTGGCAAAAATGCCAACAGGTACATGCAGTGGCCATTTCATCCATATGTCCATAATCAAGCGCATCCTTTGAATGGGCTACTATTGGTCCACTCTAGAAAATGATTGCAATGCGTATATCAAGAAATACGTCAAATGTCAGCATCATGCTAATCTTACGCACTTGCCATCCCAGGCCTTACAACCCATCCAAGCATCTTGGCCATTTTCTTAATGGGGATTAGATCTTATAGGCAATATATATCCCCCATCATCAAGCCGACATACATTCATAATCATGGCTACTAAGTATTTTACAAAGTGGGTGGAAGCAATACCCTTAACAACGACAACTGAAGCTCGTATAACAAAGTTTATACTGGAGCCTATCATAAGTCATTTTGGGATTTCATCCAAAATAATATCAGATAATGGAACATCATTCAAGAATAAAACTATGAGGGCTTTGACATATAAATATAAAATCAAACATAGTTTTGTGACTTCATACTATTTGCAAGCAAACGAGCAGGTTGAAGCTTCAAATAAGACAGTTGTGGCCATATTGAAAAAGACGATCCAAGAAAACCACAAATACTGGCATATCCAGTTGCCCCTTGCATTATGGGCTTATAGGACTAGTATTCGGATGCCCATAAGGGTAAACCCGTTCTCACTAGTATATGGCACTGAGGCCACTATACCCTTGGAATTGGAAATTCCAATGTTGTGCGTTGCATTGAAATATTTCATCGATGATGACACTGCATAGCAAGCTCGACTGGATCAACTGATGATACTTGATGAACATCACATGAATACCCTGGAGCATCTATACGTTTATCAGGAGTGACTAAAATGAGCTTACAATGTCAAAGTCCACCAGAGAGACTTTGAATTTTGGGATCTTGTCTTGAAAGAGAACCAATAGAACTCTAATTTTCTACCCAACATGAGGGACAAATTTGTGGCTAATTGGCTAGGTCCCTATATCATATCTAAAAATATTGGTCTGGTTATTTATCACCTAACATTTCTAGGAGGTGTTGAAGAGCCTAAACCTCTCAATATCATCCATATTAAGGTATTCTATGCTTGAGAGCATAGTAAAAGGCTCCAAGGGTTCTTAAGAATCACTTGGTCAAGTAAAATCTCCAAAGGCATCAGTAAGCCCTTTGGTCAATCCCAAAAATGCTCCAAGGGTTATTGAAACCACTTGGTCATGTTAGTCAAAGGCTTCGAGGGTTTGCTTAAAAACCACTCGATCAATCCCAAAAAGGCACCAAGGATTTCTAAAAAATCACTTGGTCAACCCAAAAGGCTCCGAGGGTGTGCTTATAACCACTCGGTCATCCTAAAAGGCTCCAAATACGCTCATAAGTAGTTTGGTCAAATAAAACCTCAAAAGGCATTATTAAGTCCTTTGGTCAGTTCCAAAAAGTCTCCAATGGTTTCGGATACCGCTTGGTCATGTCAGTCAAAGGCTTCGAGGGTTTGCTTAAAACCACTCGGTCAATCCCAAAAAGGCACCAAGCATTTTTAAAAAATTGCTTGGTCAACCTAAAAGCTCCAACGATTCTAAAAGATCACTTGATCATCCTAAAACATCCCAAAGGTTCTCATAATCTCTTTGGTCAATCCTAAAAGCTCCAAGAGTTCCTAAGAATCGATTGGTCAATTTAAAAGGCTCCAAAGACATGTACTCGCCGTTTGGTCAAATATGAGGCTCAAAAACTCAAAAAAAAATTAAAATCAATAAAATCCAAAAAAAATTGGTAAAGCATAAAATCCAAAAACATTTGCTTTTACATTTTGCATATTCATTTGCATTCACACATGCATTCGCTAAATTACATTGTATATAGAGATTCATCATCTATTGCATTCCATAAGAGAATGGATCGTGTTTCTCAGTCTTACAAATGACACCACATTTGTGTTTTAATCATGTGCCTCTGCATTTATCATAATCCATCATTCATGTGAGTAATTTTGTTTTTCAACACAACCCATAATATTTCTATGAAGATATACTCAGGTTTTTTGGTCACTCAACCACACCTAGAGGTCTTATCAAGAGTTGATAGAAAGCTTGCTTTACTTTTGTAATTGAGGTCTATTTAGTATAGCCCTTAGCATATCATAATTCTATCACTAATCGACAAATTAAAACAATCCTAATATGGACTAGGGGAAGATGAAAGCCATGAAGCAGGACTAGGTATCCTAAAGTGAAAGAAATTATTCTTGCTTATCCACTTGTGCGGACAGTATGGGAAATGTTGGAAGTTGGCAAAAGGACAAGTGTATTTACTACTCAAAATCCATTTCTTAAAATAAAATGAGCAATATCCAAGAGTGATATCCCACATCAATCCCTAAGATTGATACCCTAGATCGATATCATAGATAGACATCCCATATTGATATCCCATATTGATATCATAGATCGATACACTCAATCGATATTACAGAAACAATCTCCCCCAAAGTAAAATTCTCCAAAGGAAAGTTTTTGAAGAGAAATATCAAATGTAAATTCTAGAAAGAGAAGATCGAATGAAGATCAAAAATCAAATCTCAAGTGAAGATCGAATTAAGATCAAAAATAAAAGTTCACATCAATATCGAATGAAGATCACAAATAAAAGTTCAAATCTAGATCAAATGAAGATCAGAGATCAGATTCTAGTGAAGATCAAATGAAGATCTAGAGAAATTTAAATTCAAAATGGAATCGACTCCCTTTCTTCACTACATATGAGCAAGTATCCTAAAAATTTGAAAAAGAAAGAGTGGGAGCAAATTTGAATCCCTGGGATTGCTAGCACTACTATACCTTACGCATGATGATATGTTTGATGTATTAGCACCTCGCTTATGAACAAGACCAATATTTGAATGTGGAAGAGCTAGCTTCAGGCGTCATGTATCACCTAGTCATCTATTCCAACAAAAATCTAAACCTAATATTGGATAAACACTTGCGGATCCCATATCTTAGCAATGGGCTGAAAGAATACCGCCTGACATCGGGGTATGCTTGTGCCTTATCTTAAAATATTCATGTGCACACACGGGGATAATGAATAGTTAGGGCCTCTCATAGCGAAAGCCTTATATCTCAAAAGTCTAGCATGGTCAGTATACAACTTTTGATAAGTCAATTAGGGTGTTTGAGTATCATGAAAAACCTCAAAATCTCTCTAAAAAGCAACAAATCCTAAAAGCATAAACCATCAAATGGTAAATGTCATTGCAAATTATCAAATTGCAAAGTATCTAAGGAACTATATATCATTACATAAAGCATAATCAAGAAATAGGATAGATACCAGATGAATATCAACAACGATGTTTAAATGGCCACTAACTATATTGTGCATAGCATTCAAATTGCAAAAGAAAATAGAGTGTCATATGATATTACCCATTTCATACCATTTCATATCATTGCATCTCATATATGGGTTTTTAATTTAGTAAATTCCTGTAATGAGGATTTACAATTACATTCATGATTGTCATACATTTTGTAGTGTCGTCCATTATATTGATAAACACATATCACATTCATTCCTTATTTTTTAAGTGATTAAGGCATACAGGTTCATTTACATAAAATCATTACCATGTAAATAATGCATTACATCCATTACATCAGCATATTGAAACACAGTCATAAATTAAATGCATGCCAAGAAAGCAAAATCAAATATACATTTTAAAGAGAAAGCATTGCATCCATATGCATCTATCATCAAAAAGTACATCTAAACATCTAGATCATTGCATATCATCATCATAAATAAAATAGCTATTTAGTGCATGTCATCCATACATCACATCATATAGCAGTGAATTAACATAAGAATTGCATCCATGTGCATCAAATAAACATAAAATTAAAATAGACAAGTACATATAATGAGCTACAAATGATTAGATCATTTTATATATATATATATATATATATATATATATATATATATATATCAAAGTATATCAGTATTATAAAATTTTGCAGGCTACAATTGTGTAGGTCCTCGACCTTACACTCAAAAATGGTACAATATACATCAGAATATATGTACTAAGGAGGGTCTACACCTCCAATGCAAGCTAGCACCATGTGTGCTAGAGGACCTATGCATCCTCTTGGTCCTATGAGTTTGGTGGCTAGAGCTCATCGAGGACTGCCCTATAGTCTTGGATCTGGTCTGCTGACTCCCTATAGCATGAGAATCCTCTGGGACCTGCCCACCTATCAACCTGATGTAGCCCTCTAACTAGTATATGCGGGCTATCCTGTTTGTATGTCTGGAATTGCCCTCCTCCATGAGGGCTTGTAAGTGTAGGATCTTTGACATGGGATCATGGCCACCAGGTAGCAATTATAAGGGTGCTATGGGTGGTGCCATGACAACATGGGAAGATGAAGGATCTCCCCTCTGAGCTTGGGCCAAGTCCCTCTTCATTATAGTTGTACCTAGTCACATCTCTACAAAATCACGTACACTAGAAAGCTCTTAAACCATCCCCTTTGATGTTGTAGCCTAAGTTGTTAGGGTTTTAATATGTGCCTAAGCCTCTACCAACTGTCTATCCTTGTAAGCCATCTTCACCTCTAGAAGGACGATAGTCGTATCTCGATGTAGCTTTTGGGTCTGATACCTGCCAACCTAACTCTGTAAGTCAACAACCCAAGCGAGGAGCTCCCCTACATTGCTACCAGGAGGTACATTGTCCTCCTCATAACCCTTCTCCTCCTCTACCTCTGCCTATGAATCCTCCTCTGTGGTGGCCTCTATGCCCCATCCACCCTCGGTCTACTGGTGCACCTTACGCCCATCAGGATCAGCCCATGTCTTTGCGTGATCATCTACTCTTCCTAGAGGTCTTGAAGCTTGTCACTGTAGGAGGTACCACCATGTGTTGTATGTTGGGGTGGTCCTAGGTGTGTCATCCCTAGACTCCTAGAAGTCATCAACATCATATCCCAAATTTGTAGGCTAAATCCATGGTATATGTGTCTCTAGCACAAGATGCCTGTACATAAAAGGAATCTTTGGTATGTCCTGCACCAAGCCAAACTACCATAGGACATGAGAGAAGAACTGATACTCTCTAATCTCTATCTTACGGCTGAGTAGCCACCTATCTCGATGATCCTATCATAGCCACTCGCCTACCTCGGTCCAATCTGGGCACTCCCTGTAGGGATGCCACTCAATGTCCTCCAATCCAAGAGCTGCAAGCTGTCTAATGTAATAATTTTTGTCTCCATCATGGGTCTTGCTCTAGAACCACTCCTCTCATGGCCAACACATGGTATAGCACTGATTCACATCATAAATGGTCATGATATGGGGAGGTAGGTCCATAGAATGCTCGATCTGGATATGCTGCCAACCCCAAATCTATAATAATAGGCTACAACTAATCCCTCTATGACTCTGGTTGGTAATTTGGTACAACTCCTAGTAGAGTTGACATAATAGCATACTCCCCCATGCTAGGTGTAGTGGTTGAGTAGTGGAACTCTGAATCACTCTCCTGAAACTAGCCAGGAGGTTCTAGGGAATCCTCACATCCGAAGAGTCATGAAGCACTATTTGCACCACAAGGATCATGAAGATCATTACATAGACTGAGCCAATGTGGACACCTCCATGATCGATCTTCTCATGAGCCTCTTGGCTTCGATCGTCAAAGATAGCATCGAAGACAGTCCCATTTCTCTAATAAGAGGAAGAGGTGATGGCCTTACCATCGATAGGGATCCTAAATATCTGGTAAACATCCACTAAGGTCATAATCATTTCACATGTCGATAGGTAAAAGGTGTTGGTCCATGCATTCCAACACCTAGCCAACGTAATCAAGTAAGTCTTATCTACCCTAATAGTAGGTAGATCTAGCACATAGCCAAATTTGATGGCTCTAAACCATGCATGCTCACCATCAGTGAATTGCCTATGGAGAATCTAAAGAAGATAGGGCTCACGAGCTCTAGAGGTCAACCTCTGAAATAAAAGTAGTATATAAGCTAAAATTTTAAAGAAAAACATCAAAAACATATAAAAACTGATAAAAATACAAAAACATGTCACAAGGCATTCATAAAAATTAAAAATATCAATTAGGCAATTAAGAATTGCATTAAATGACATCAAATACCTTTTAAAATTTAGAAAATATAAAAATTTCACAAAATGTTTCTAAGATTAGTGAACTGCGGGTCAACCCTATGGTCCGCATGCGGTCAAAATATGATCGTTGTAATTTGAATGCAAATAGTAGATGATATATGTGGTCCCCAGTCTAAAAATTGGGAACCGCAGTTGCCAACTACGGTCTAGGAAGAATACCTATTTTGGGTACCTTCCTATCCTTTCTCACTAAAGAAATTAAAACCTAACTAAATCTAACATAGTGAGGTTCATTACCAGTTTTTGAGTGAGGTTAATTTTCTGCATTTCTTAATGTGGTTCATTTTATTGGTATTGAATATGAGGACTCAGTTTTGAATTACCTTGCCCACTCTGTGGCCTCTACTAGTCGATGGTTGATCAACATCTGCCATCAGGGTATCAAGTGCGGTATATGGATGAGTTTTGGGCAGCATTTCGGATCAATGAATATTTCCTATCTCTCAGAGCTCTCTCAGTACAGGTGCATTCAAGAAAATAATAAAAATTCAAATGGGAAATGCTTTTTATAGGTCCTCCTAATTTCGACGGATCATAGCTAACACCTACGGTCATGGAATTAGGGTTTTTCAACCGCAATCCCTAACTATGATTCCTAAAATTTGAAATGTGCAATCACAGACTGTAATAATGGTTCATAGCCAACATTAAATGGACTAAAAACCCACCGTGGTAAGGTCTAAAATGATAAATTAATGACTCACATTGGATCAAATTTTAAAAAAAGTAATCAATGTTGCAAATTTGGTGATGTTCAAGCATCAGGATCAATTCAAAAATTCAAAATTAAAAAAATCAAATAATTCAAAAGCCAAATGCACGTCGTATTCATTTATTTACCCTATACACTTAGTGGTTGCAGTGACTTGCGATTCATGCAATCGTACAAGATGAGTAAAATACCGTAAGGACATTTGGGGCAAAATTGTCATCGTTGACTTGACATGCTTCTTTTCAATTCCTAAGAAGGCCTTTGAGGCTGTACTGCTCCATGGTAAAAAGGTGTTTCATGTCATGTCTCCTATGATATCTTTTCAAAAAATCATTGATAAATTGATTCAACATGAAACTAATTGGATTTGTATAATTTTGATTCCCTAAGACGAATATTGTAGCCTGACTGCTCCATGGGATAGGAATGTGCAATCACTATTAATAGTTGGAATAAGAAGTTGAAATAGGCCTAGCCAAGGCATTAATATGCTCAAATCTAATTTTTTTTAGATCATCCATGGTGTTCAAGTGACCGTATCGCTTTAATCATTGTCATTACCCTCATCGACTCATCGTTTGAGGGGGTGGTCATAATATCAAATCATAATCAAAATCAATAGAAAATACTAGTTATCATAGATCCCTTGATCTTTCCAAAATTGTGTTCGTCCTTACGAATCATTGTCAACAGCTATCATAAGCTTACCCCTTTGATTGGAGAAAATAGAAAATATGAAGCTTGCTTGTTGTTCTCTGCCTTTCGGATCTATGGGTTAGAAGATACCTATGGAATACATAGCCACACCGAATGAGATGAGAAGGGCATAATATTTTCAAATGTAAGCCTTTCACCCAGTTGGAAGCACTAATTCCAAGATGTGCGTCCTTTTGCTGGACAAGAGGTATCTAATGTTGATCTGTCTAATGATCATCATAGAACCTTCAACATCATTTTAGGAGGTCTATTTTTACTCAGTGTTTTTTTATCTCATAATGCATCTCAAAAGGGGTATCTGTAGACACCTAAAATGCATCATGTCGAAGGCGACTACTCATATGGACATTCTATAAGACCATATGGAGGATCTTGGACAGACTCCAAGATAGAGCAATGGTTTTAATCACTCAATTTGGGCTCCCTGGCCTAATCATTCTAAATCGTAGCCGTGGCCTATGGTCTATAGTATAAACCATGGTTGACACCTGCGGTTTACAGTCTGGACCACATCTGTTATTTGTGGTCTTAACTGAAGTTTAGTTGGCCTTCATTTGAGCCAAATCAGTTTGAATGACCATTTGTTCTAGAAGAAGGCAGTTAAAGCATGGAAGCTTCTAATCTAACTGTCCTAACCACCTCTTCTTGATCTTGGCTTCTCCATGAAGCCACCCCTAGCCCTTGGGTAGTCCTATAAGTACCCCTTCAAATTAGGGCAAAAGCATCAAGCAAGCATTGGATATTAGAGCAGTGAAGCCCTATTGAATTATGAACTCACTTGAGTACACTAAGAGAGAGATTTTTTGCTATCACTTTGCCAACTCAACCATCATGACAATTGTGCCATGGATGCCCTAAGGAGCTAGAGAGCCAAGAAATGCCAATTTGGATAAACGAAGTTCCCATTCAACAATTCAACCATTAAACTTGTCATAAGGACACCGAAGGTGACCCTTGAACATCAATTGGACAAGGAGGTTAATCCCACTACCCTTGATTTTGAGGGTAAACTTACTTGAGTTCTAACCATGACTTTCAACCGTGGTTTATAGTGTAGATCGCACACCAGTGTTGCGGTTTGCAATAGAGGTATCACCACCTTACTGTTTTTATTTTTCCCAACTAATTAGATTAGATTAGTCATTTGCACGGTTTAATTGTAGTTGTACAGATTTCTAACTGATATATTTAGGGTTAGAATTATTTTAGTATAGTAGCATAAAATAGATATCAATGGGTTCGATGATTTTAGTATAGTAGCATAAAATAGATATCAATAGGTTATTTATGACTTTTAAAGATTCATTTCCTTTAATTGAACCATGCAAATCTTAATTACTATACTCTTTTATGTATTTCCATAAATATTTTGTTAGTTTAGCATAGTTTAAATGTCTTTTACATACTTTCTTGATTTCATGTTTTCAATGGCATCTTTATGCATCTTTCCTTTTTAGGACCTCATCGTGGGAGGCTGCCTATGTTTTAATTATTCTCTATTTTTTCTTGACCACGGGGATCTATATTCAAGGGATTTTAACATTTGAATCCTTCCTCAATGCGAAGAAGAGGGTCAAATCCACCCTAAGGTAGTTTGTGTCACCCTACGAAGGCATTTGAAATATCACACCTACCCTTGAGAGGGAAAAAATTGCACGAATCTTATTGTAATATCATATCAACATGATTATCCCTAAGAGGGATGTACTTGTAACCCAAAATGACTTCATAATGGAATAAAGTGTCTTTTATTATTTATCTTGTTGTCAATTTCTTGTATTTCATGCATGTTGTTATCATTTTCACTATTACGAGAGTATTCCGATCGGGTGTGAACCTTTATGGTTGTTACACTTTCAAAAATTGGGTCCAAAATAGAGTTTTTCATTTGACCATTGAACATGGGGAGGCCCAGATAAGTCATTGCGAAAGTGACTATATCGCACTCCAAAATTTTTGCAATCTTTCTTTGGTGCTCCACAGGAGTATTCACAAATAGCAGTATACTTTTATAAAAATTAATAACTTGCCCTATTCCCTTCTCATAGCTTACTAGAGGTCTTTTAATTTCCTTGTCTTGGAAAATAAATGTTGGGCAACATAACAATGTATCATCGAAAAATTAATGGTGTGTGACAGGATTACTTATCAAGGTTGGTTTCAGGCCCTTGATGACATTTTTATTAACTATGGATCTCCCCGGTGCTTCTACCATTAGAATAAAAATATAATGGGATAGGGGGTACCCTTGCCTAAGCCAGTAAGAGTTGTAGAAATATCCAATATGTAATCCATTAATTATCACCAAAAATATAGCTGAAGTAGCACATGCTTCAATTAATTCCATCCATTACTACCCAAATTTGAATTTAGCTACGAATTTAAAGAGTAATGACGGGGAAACCCTGTCATAAGATTTATTCATATCAAATTTCAAAAAAAGGCTAGCCCTGTTAATATTTTACACTAAATGGATCAATTCATGCAAAACTATAGCACCATCCAAAATCTATCTTCCCACCACAAAATTGCTCTGTGCTTTGTCAATGAGAGAGGGAAGAAGGGGTTTCAATATGTTCACCATGGTTTTAGTTAGGATTTTGTAACTTGTGTTACATAGGCTGATGGGCCAAAAATCATTAAAGGAGTAGGCTTCATCATGCTTTGGGATAAGCATGAGAAATTATTATAAGTTTGTTTTAAAATTATTAAGTAATATTGAGATGATATTTTATGTTAAAATATAATGGTTATTTTTTATATAGTTGGATAATTAAGAATAGTTATCAACCTTAAAAAAGAAATTAAAAATTTGTATTATTATTTTTAAATTTTTTTCATATATTAGAGGAATGAATAAATCATTACATTTTTCCATCTCTTTGTCGTAGGTTCAAATCGTGTACCTTGTTGACACTATAACATCTAGTTACGTTGGGTAAACTTTTTAATGTAGTTGATGACACTAGCACAACATTCCCTCTAGTTATACAAATATTGAGATATTCAAATCATGGTACTCACACTCCCAAGGGAGCATTTTGACCAATGGACTAGACGCTTAGACCTTAAAATTTTATATTATCAAAGATAATGTTCTAGAATGTAAATTAATGATCCTTATGTAATAGATACGAATGTGTGAGTAGAGCTTAAAAATAAAAGAGAAACATGGATATGAGCCTCCTAATAAATCATTATTATCTTGCTAATATCACAAATTTAGTTACTACAAATGGATATTTAAGGATGGTTTATACGTTTAACTCTAAGGTAGTATTTTATGAAGCAATGACATCAAGATATTATTTCATTGAATGATTTGCCAATATGAATTTAATAGATTGGAAGTATATGTAGGGACACTATATATTACTAGATAAAAATTTGTTTTTAAATGGATAAAATTGAACCAACATAAATTGAGATTCAAATGAGAGACTATTTCTACATCTAGACATTTGATTATGAAGAAATGCCCTTTCATTGTTAGGAGTATCATAATTTTAGTCATGTCTTTTAAAATCATAATTTTACATGCATAATAAAATATGACCATGAAAATAATGGTGGAAAAAATAAGAACAAATAATAACATGTAACAACAATTAGCAATATGCAACAAAAAATACTATTAATGATCATAAATATAGCACAACTCAAGGACTAGCAGCCTATTCACAAGCATCAAATATAAAAGAGCAAATACCAATCATCATAATGCCAATAATGAGAATATAAAAAATAAAGGAAAGGAATTAGTTAGAGGACGGGGATATTACAACT
Organism: Wollemia nobilis; assembly: GCA_028583015.1. NCBI lineage: Eukaryota > Viridiplantae > Streptophyta > Pinopsida > Araucariales > Araucariaceae > Wollemia > Wollemia nobilis. The sequence goes on from JAQPPZ010001108.1 coordinate 444,764, forward strand.
TTTCATGATTAAAAATATTTGTGATTCTTAGTGAAGTTCCCAATTGATACAAGTTGATGATATCAAAATAAAAATTTTATTATTTGTAGTTCAAAGACATCATAATAATAGGAAACACTCATATTTCAAGTGTTAAAAACTCAAGAGAACATAGAAAAGAGCTCTAGTAGCCTCAAACCATCTCAATCTCTATTGCAAATTAGGTAATCTTGAATACACATAACCCTACCTGTAACACTAATGTATAAACATTGATAAAAATTATTAATAAATTATAAATCTTGTTAGCCTTACATCAATGATTAAACTAATTTATTACAAAAATTGATGAGGAATACCCCAAAAATAGAAATTAATCCAAAATATCAAGCAACCTAAAAGATAGCACATAAATCCATGGAAAAAATATTAAAGAGAAAGGTTTAATGATTTTTTGTTAGAATTCCCAAGAGTAGAACTACAAATAAATACAAGATTTGAAGAAATAAAATAGAATTTATTGATTATTGCATGGATCAACTTTGTATAAATAACAAAGTTGATCATTAAGAACCGTTAGATTACAAAAACTCATCAAATCTGATGTAGACTTTAACTTAGAGTTCACCTGACTCATGAAGAAGTGGAAACTCAAGTGAGTCTATCCTAGTAGAACTGAAGAGAATCATTACTTATTCTAACACCCCCCTCCCATTAAGTGATACTACGGGTGGATTGTGCAGATGAGTCCCAAAAATAGAACCTAACTAGGTACTCATGTACAATGGTTTCTTTTATGAAGAGATGGTAAAAACCCCATGGGAAAAACCATCTATCAAAAGAAAAAAAAAGGAAGAGGCTTGTATTTGGTTTGCAAATATTGTCCTCTTAATACAAAAAAAAGTATGAGTCTCGAAAACATGGCCTGATGAGGTACTCATTTACAATTTAGTGATGGTGAAAAACCACATGGGAAAAACCATCTGCTATTAAATAACGAGGCATGTCTTCGGATGGCGAATATTATCCTCGTAATATACAAAAAAAGGATGAGTCCCGACAACAAGGCCTAATGAGGTACTCATTTACATTATATATGAGAGATGGTGAAAAAACCACATGGGAAAAACCATCTTCCAAAGACTACAATAATAAAAGAAGAGGTGAAAGACCTATGTTTTAATGTAGTTGTAATACTCCAAGTTTCTCTCACAATTGTATGTAATGCGGAGAAGGAAATGACTTGGTGAAGATATCTGCAACTTGATTTTCAGTTGGAATATAGTCCAAGTATATTTTTTCATTCTAAATATCCTGGCGAATGAAGTGCATGTGTTTCTCAAATGCTTGGTGCGCTGATGCTCAACTAGATTATGTGCAATATAAATTGTGCTCTGATTGTCACACCAAAGAGTAATAAGTTTTTCATTGGAAAACCCAAATTCCTTTAGAATTTGATGAAGCCAAAGGAATTCCTGACTTGCTAAAACTTCTGCCTTGTATTATGCCTCTGTAGATGATAGGGCCACTGCTTTTTGTTTTTTGCATAACCAAGCAATTGACGAATAACCAAGATAAAATACATAGCCAAAAGTTGAACATTTATCTTCTATTTAACCTGCCCAATCTGAATCCGTGTAGCCAATGATATCCATGGATTTTCCCTCATATAAGAGCCCAAAGTGAGTAGTTCCTTGCAAGTAGCGGAGGATCCTTTTTGCTACTTGCCAATGACTGAAATAAGGTTGATGTGAGAATCTGGATATTAAGACAACATCATATGATATATTTGGATGAGTATGAGTAAGGTATAATAGGTTCCCTACAAGCTAATGGTACAGAGTTGCATCACATAGAGGGGATGTGCAGGAAGTACTTAGATTGAATCCATATTGAAAAGGTGTAGGAGAAGGTTTGCAATCTATCATTTTAAACTTTTGAAGAAGATCTAGAGTGTATTTTTGTTGACGCAATGAAATTCCTATATCTATTTGATTTATTTGGATTCCAAGGAAATAATGAGCTAGACCCAGATCAGCCATATCAAATTTTTAAGAGAGTGAGTCTTTTATAGTTTGCATGTGAGTTAAGTCACTACCATTGAGTAGTAGATCATCAACATATAGAACAAGTATGGTGATTTTCACTTCATCTCTCCAAATGTAGACTGTGTTATCAGAGTCACAATACAAAAATTTTGAGGAAAGAAGGAATGCGTCCATTTTTTCATACCAGGCTCTAGGAGCTTGTTTGAGGCCATATAGATACTTCTTTAGCCTACAAAAAAGAGAGAAGTCTTGAGTGAAACCAGTAGGTTGTTCCATGAATATCTCTTCCTTTAAGTACCCATGTAAGAAAGCACTTTTTACATCCATTTGAAAGATAAACCACTTTTGGGAAGCAGCTAGAGCAAGAGCCAGTCTGATAGAATCCATTTTGGCAACTGGTGTAAAGGTTTTAGCATAATCATCACCTTCAATTTGAGAGAAAAATTTGGCTACTAGATCAATTTATCCATTAGGTCCATATTTTGCTCTATAAATCCATTTACAACAAACTAATTTCATTCCTTTAGGTAGGGGAACTAAATCCCAAGTTTCATTTTTATTAAGGAAGATAATTCATTTTCCATGGCATCTCCCATTCTTTAATACCAGTTGCTTATTTGAAGGATTTAGGATCAGAGGAAATATACTAACATACAAGACCAGTGCCTATGTATTTGGTTGATCTAGATGATTGAAGATTTTGGATGTAAGGAGTAGCTTCTTTAACAATGGTGCAAGCCCATTTTGGCATAGTGGAAGGAGTAGAAGGAATGGAAAGTCTTTGAGTGGGAGTTATAGGTTCCTCATATCGATCATCAATCTCTAAATTAATATCTAAAGTTGGTTCTTCATTATATTGAGGTTCTACTATAAGAGAAGGCTCAATAAAGGAAAATGATGTTTGAGGATTTTTCTAAGGGAATGTTTCATCAAATTTGACACTCCTATGAAAAAAACCTCATGAGTTGAGGTATCAAGGATCCTGTATGCTTTTTGTTGAGTGGTATTTTCACCCGATTGTGAAAACACACTCTCCTTTAGGATTTGGGTTCCAAATCCCCTCTTGCAAAGAAGTTAAACAAACAACTTCTCCAAGGTCTCTGCTGTATTAGCATTTGCATATATGTATTAATGATCTCATATAAAGATATTCAATTTAAATGCTTGGAACACCTTAGTGATTGCAAGTAACTGTAAACAAGGGGCAATGCTGGTTTATTTCATCATGAAGCTTTAATGATTGTTCATTGTTTTTTCTAGATTTTGTAATTTTTAAATGTTTATTTTAAATAAGTTAAACTTTAATGAAAAAATAAAATGCAGAGAATGAAAATGAAATGCAAAAAATAATGAAAATGAAATGCACTCAGTATGATGCTATCCTATTTCGACAAAACCGAAGATGTGAGGTTTCCATGCATGCAACCTAACCTATTGAACCTGCAAACATGCACAATCCAGATAAGCTAAGTGCTGGTTTCTAGGGTTTTAACTACGGTTTCTAGATTTAGACATTCGCATGAAGCAACCAAGACAACTTGCATTAAACTCCATCTATAAGCCTAAAACCGAAAGGGGAAAGCTAAACATTCAATCCATAGCATGCACAGAAAATCTCCTTCATTCTTGCCCACAAGATGCAAATTTCTGAACACTTTTGCATTAAAAATATGTCATTTTACAATGGCAGCCTTTCTATTTTTTTTTAAACCAATCTGTGGAAGAGAAAAAACTCAAGCAGGCCCAGAATGGCTTATCGCCTTCAGCTCTACAACCCTGCTCGCAGCAGTTTTTGACCCCTGTACCTATCCTATGCTTCTACTTTTAAACTTTTTGGTGCGGTTCTCTGTTTCACTCTGTGACCCTTCGTTTCATTTCCCAGATCTTTTCGTTTCATCTTCCCCGACTCTTCATTATTTCTGGCTTTTGTTCGAGCGTCGAAACGTTTGATCTTCTTTGCTAACTATAACCGTTCTATAACCCTTACACCTTTATGCCACGTGTTCAGTGCTTCCCTGCATGTTCCATAATGGCCCATCATGAATCGTGAAAAAAAATAGCATGTCGCGATATCGTGACATTTTTATACCTACAGCTTTGTTATTCTTCTTGTATCACGAAAATGAGACATGTCACGATATCGCGACATTTTTTTGTCAGCAGCCTTGTTCGCCTTCATGCACCGTGAAAATGAGACATGTCACGATATCATGACATTTTTCTCTTTCGGTCCGCGCAGATGCAACCTATCATGAAATCATGATATTTTTCTCTTTTGCTCTATCCCGCTGCACTTGTCTGCGAAAACGTGACATGTCACGAAATCACGACACCCTTTGATTCTGTATCATCTTCTTGCTTTCTGTCATGAAATCGTGACACTTTTCCCTTTCGTACCATCTCGCTTCTTCCTATCGTGACGTTTTTCCTCTACATTCATTTTGGCTGCTCTCAATCGTGAAAATGCGAAATGTCACGATATCGCGACATATTTCCCTTGCTTAGCTTGTCAGTCGTCATGAATCGCAAAAATGAGACATGTCACGATTTCGCGACATTTTTCTATCTTCACCTCCGTTGCCGTTGATAGATCGCGAAAACGCAACCTGTCGCAATTTCGTGACAATTTCTTTCATTTTTTCCTTCCTCACTTTCCTGCCGTGAAAACTTGACATGTCGTGATATCGCGACATTTTTTATCCTTGCCCTGTTTTGACTGCTTTGATCGCGATTTCATGACATGTCGCGATATCGCAACAATTCTGGCACCTTATCTTCTCTCTCCTCTATGAACCACGATTTCATGACATGTCGCGATATCGTGACGTTTTTCACTTTGTCTTTCTCTCTCCTCATGAGAACCGCGATTTCATGACATGTCGTGATATCACGACGTTTTTCATCAACACTTCTTCCTGCATGCTTTGACCGTGATTTTATGACATGTCGTGATATCATGACATTTTTCACTTTGTGCTACATTCTGTTGCTCTTAGCCGCAAAAATGTGACATGTCGTGAAATCATGACACTTTTTTGTTCCATTGTACTTCGCTTGTCTAGGCCACAAAAATGCGACATGTCGCGATATCGCGACACTTTTCATTCGGCTATACTTTTGCTATTTTGAACCGCGAAAATGTGACATGTCGCGATATCGTGACACCTTTTCATTTTGACATACTTTGCCATTCTGAGCCGCGAAAACGTGACATGTCGCGATATCGCGACGTTTTTTATTTTGGCCGTGATGGAGCAACATGTCGCGATATCACAATGTTTTTTCATTTTCTTGCTTTTCTTTGCTCTTTTAACATCTGGGCCACTGCAATATTCTTGGAAAGCATGCAAAAAAAGGGGTCCCCAATTTTGGGGTGTGTTGTGGATCAGCCACAACAAATGGTGACTCTGCTGGGAAATGCTCCTGAGCATTTCGGTGAGAACCTAACCTGGAAATATACAAGCTTAGATACAGGCATCAGCACACAAGAGATAAAACAAATGTCGATAGATCAGAAATACATGAAACATTAGAATCATTAAGTATTAGCTCGGTGTGTGCAATGTGCTCCATTTTCTATCGTTTGAAATTGATCAACATTCCATTGTCAGTTTTACATGAATGCATATGTGAGATTGTGAATGATTTATGCATCCTGATAAATATGCTTAGAGATGTAGCAATCTGCTTTAAGCTTTCTAGTATCATACACAAACATTTAAAATTATCAAACCCTCTTAGGATCAACTATATATATATATAATGAATTGCTTTATTAGATCCCAAAGTTGGTTATGAGTCACTACTATCTTGAACCCATGTGCAAGTGAAAGTGAAATAAGAGCTTTGGGGAATCGGATTCCCAACCTAAGTGAGATGGGAATTTAACCCTATCCTTACTACTCTGATATGGAATTCATTACCTCACTTTGAGCAAAATGATTTAACCATTTATGGATGAAATTGTCAAGCTAGTCTATCCGTTTGAGCAGTCAGTGGTCTTGCTTTAAACAAGACATGATGCCACGCATGAGCATACTTAACCCCATAATCCATAATTTGGCTTCATTCATTCTTTTTCTTTTATTTCTTGGACCTTTGGGATGACTACCCATCCTTGCTAGGGACATGTAGTACGATCCTTCCAATCCAATATTAAGATAAAATGGGAAATATTAGTTAATTTTATTTCTTGGACCTTTGGGATGACTACCCATCCTTTGTAGAGGACATGTAGTACGATCCTTCCAATCCAATATTGAGATGAAATGGAAAAAAATTAGTTTTACTTTTATTGCTTGGACCTTTGGGATGACTACCCATCCTTTGCAGAGGACATGTAGTACGATCCTTCCAATCCAAGCTTTATGATGAAATGGGAAAAATGGAAGCTTTGGGGAATCGGATTCTCAACCTAAGCGAGATGAGAATTATGCCCTATCCTTACTACTCCATGTAGGTCAAATCAGAGCTTTGGGGAGTTGGATCCTCAACCTAAGTTCGATGAGGATTTAACCCTATCCTTACTACTCTGGTTTTAGGCTTTAAGCTTTTATGGGAGTGGTAAAAACCACTGTTTCAAGGATTATGTTGCATGATAGGATAGACATGAAATACTCCTTTTGCCTCACCTTTTCTTCCAAGTTTGGTTTTGATCATTTTGCTCAAGATCCTCTTTAATATGAATAGAACATGCTTGGTTCAAGATAGTTCGGGCATCAGTTCCCAACCTTAGGATTTTTTTTTTTATATATTATTATTATTATTATTATTATGTTATAGAATAACCCTAAGAGGATTTGACATTTTTCAATGATTGTATTGGAAATGGATATGCAACTAAGATGGAATATATATGCAAAATGGAATGTAATATGAATGCATTGCTTTTCTGAATTGTGGATGGAGTATACCACCTATGTTGCCATAATTTGTAAAACTGACAACTTCATGCATCACAAGTTTCAAACGATATTATTTAATGTGTTTGCATTACTTGTGGAGCTTTTTGCAATACAATTCCAATGTTTCATATTCTCCTGATTTTAGGCATAAGTTGACATCTCAATTTTTTTTTTATTTTTTTTTTTTTTTTTTACAAACCAAACATGTCCATAGGACCAACACATAACTTTAAATCAAAACTTATTCAATCCAAAACCAAAATGCAATCCAAAAATGAAAATTTGAAAACACAAACCAAAACCAAAAATCAAAACCTATATACAAATGTACAATATAATACAAGATGATGCAAAGCTTGGACTATCACTTTCCCGGATCCCAAACATGATTAGAACACTTCAACAAAAATATAACGTGATACGCATGCCAAATGTTGTGGGAATCAAACAAAAACAAGACTAGACCAAACAATGCAACCCACTTCAACTTTCCTCTCTCACCCCACCAATTAAATTTAGTTCCATTAGTATTCTCATAGGTGAGATTCAAATTTTCAAATTGATTAGACAATGATTGATTTTCAATTCTTTCATGATCCCATTCATGATTTAGAACTAGGCTTTCTTTATTCAAAATGAAATTTTGTAAGCAAAAGCCTATTTCTAAAAATTTCAAAGCTAATTCATTTTTCTTCAATAAAGCCATAACATTAATGATATTTGAATCAAACCATTCATTAGGCAAACCTCCATTCGAATTCTGCATGGTGAAACCAAAAAGATGAGATTTTACCTTTGGCATGCTTTCATTTGACCTTACCTGAAGAGGATTTGAAAATTCTTTTTCCCTCTCATGACCTTCATCATCACGTAGCACTTGTTCTTTCTCAATGACCTGTTTATCAAAGACACCAAACTTAGGTACCCAATTGAAAATATGTCCATCTCTTTCAAACCATAAGTCTTGTCTATCTAACACCTTTTCGTGATCATTCGCTTGGGTTGTCTTGGGTAACGTGATATTTTCAATTGGATCATCAGTGATATCAAACCCAAATGGTTCAGGTTTTGTAATTTTCTCTTTCTGAAATGGCATAATCGTCGTAGTGCAAGTACGTGGATCAAGATTTTTGATTTCTTTTCCTTCAAAGGGATCTAAAGCAAGTGACTCTCTTTCTTGGTTCATGGTCGTAGAACCCTTATCATGTTCCAAAATTTGATGAGATTCAAATTCCTCTTCCAAAACTTTCTCAAATTGTACAGGATTCATAGTATCCTCATGCGAGGAAGCAATTGAGTTATCCTGCATATTGTTTGATGCAATAAGTTTGTTAGAAGATTCATATTGATAATACTCTTCCCATTTCTTCCACGAATCATAGTAATCATCTTCCAAGTTCAGGTCGTGACGCTCAAGCACTTCTTCATCTTTTGATTCATCAACCTGTTTCTCATCCAATTCATCTTCACCTTCCTTAGATGGTCCCGTTATTTCCAAAAGTGGGTTATTTCTTGAATTCAAATTGGTAAAGCTATCATAATCCAAATTTGTAACCCATGATTCAATTTTATCACAATTTGGAAGGTGTGGATCCTCTTGGTCATCACTTTCGAGAGCATCATCCTCAGTGTCTTTTGAGAACAAGTGGTGAAATTCGATTATGTCTTCAACTTCATTTGTTGATTTTATTTCAAATTCATTTTCAGCCACTTGTGATGACTTAGGAGCTTCTATAATGGGATCGATTTTTGAATTCCGTGTCATATAGTTGCTCCAATCCTTTGCAAGTACATCTGCCCAAATCATATCCACATAAGTTTGTTCATCCAAATCCTCCTTTTTGGGTAATGATTTTGGATATTTATTTTCCAAAACAAGATGGTGATTATTTGATTCCAACTTCTTGTTACCCATCCATAAAATTTCTTCTCCAAAATCTTCATGCTCTTCAAGAATTTTTGAATAGGTATTTACTTCAACATGAGTCACCTCCAAATCTCTTGTAACGCTCGAAGAAGCATAATAGGAAACACCATTAAGATCGGCATTATGAACTTTCTTCCTAGGATGATTTGGATGCATACATTGATGTGCTCATTTTTGTGGTGGAACATGCCTACATACCTTCTTAACCACTTTCTGTTGCTCTTTTACTTTCGATACGAACTCTTTGGGTTGAGTGGTAGAAGTAGTAGTATTAGTTGGATTGATATCCACGGACAATGCTTGAACATTTGTTGCGATATTTCCATGAGTGGCCACATGATTCTCTAATTGAGGCATAGTTGGATGGATGGAAGTACTTGTATAAGCACAAGTGGGAGCATAAGTCGGCATGGTAGGATAAAGTTGATTGTAGGGAAAAACATTTAATATCAAATTTTGTTGTGCCCATGCTTGATTTACCATCGAGGTTTGATTGCAAGCCCCTAGTTGTCCTACCATAGTTGATTGCTCCATTCCATAACCTTGTGGCCTTAATTGTTGATCTACAATCATAGCTTCTATGTAGGTTGATGCAAGATCAGTAACCAAGGGATTCATCCTAACAAATATGGCAAATAATGGATCCAATGCTTGAAAGTATATTTGAAGAGCACCACTTTCCTCAATAGTATAGGGAGAAATTAATCTCGCATAAAGCTTTCGAAACCTCAAGTTGAAACTTCTCATTGGCTCATTAGGTTCTCTTTTGCAAGAAGCAAATTGTTGAAATATCATGAGAGGATCAATGAACAACCTAAATTGATCGATAAACTCATCTTTCAATTGCGTCCAAGATGTAATAGAACCAGTGGGTAAATTGATGTACCAATCATATGCCACCTCATCTAGGGTTCCAGGAAACATTCTACATGCCACATCCTCATGTTCGACATTCCATCTAACTAGGATATCCACATAGGCTTGAATATGTTTGTAGCACCCCAAAATTGACGTAGTAAACCTTAGCAAATAATTAAAATTACTTTAGTAATAATTCAAAATTCAATTTTAACCCTGAACCGCCCGTTAACCGCCTGTTAAATAGATTTCCCCATTTTTTGTGCCATTTTTAGGATTTGTTGTGACCGTTGGACGATATCGTCTTTGATCAGACGATATCGCCTCAGATCGAACGATTTCGTCTGGAGCAGAATGTCTAGACGATCTTGTCCCAAACTAATTTGTGCATAATTAGCTTCTATTTCAACGACATCTCTAATCTAGGCAAAAGCGTATCTGCGATGTTAGAGACCTCCTCTGTTTGAGATCTTCGAGATTAAGATGATCTCCAACCTCCTAACCTCCATCCTAAGCCTACTTAAACCTTAGGACCCCCCTTGACATCCCCCTGGCTGAATTTTCCTGTAACTTGACCTTTGTGTGCATTAGAATACCCTAGATTACCATCTACATTTGTACTTTCCAAGTTTTCTTGCAGGGACCTCATTTATTTTCAACCGAAGAAAGCTCAGATCATCGCAGACGATCCTGTACAATCTTGGATGATCCCATAAAAATTTGAGATGATTTCGATTGCAGTCTGCATTGGGGGAAATCAGTGCCCAGAGTTTGCATTTTTCCTATACTTTGCTACTATTTTATTCTGTATTTAGTCAATTTTATTATTATTTCTTGTTATTCTGCATCTTGGAGTTCACCCATGTAGTTTAATTGCATAATAAAATCATGATTAGCTATTAAAGCATCATAATTTACTTGTATTTCTATTTGGGCTTATTTTATTAACATCATTTTGTCATTTTACACCATTTCCCTCTGTCATCATAGCTGCATTTTCTATATTTTGTGTCTATTTCTCTGTTTGCAGGTCTTTGACAAATTCTTCTGACGAATTCGTCAGATCTCAGACAATCTTTTCTGATTTTAGACGATCCTGTCAAATTAGAGGTGATTTGGACTGCTTCAAAAATCAAAATCTCCATTAGACATCTGGAATCAGGTATGGCTTTTCTCATCTAGCATATTCTCTATGTTTTATGTTTAATTATGTTTTTTGTATTCATTTAATTTGCATTTTCATAATAGAACAACTTAGATTCATTTGGCCAAACCTAGGATTTGAATGATTAAAGATAAAATTGAACACATCAAACACATTCCCAACCTAGGCATGGAAACTGCCATTCAAAAGTTTCCTGGTGAACCCACCATCCATCAAAAAATCACCTTAATACCCCTCCCCCGAGAGGCGGGACCTTCAAAGGGCCTCTTAGTCCGAGGTATTGTCCCATCCTTCCCGCATCCCCCTTCCGGGCATGGATCCTTTAGCCTGAAGGTAAGGGTGTGGAAAATTTGGAACGATACATTTTGGTGAACCCGACGTGAAACTAAAACCTTTTGAAAACAAACAAAAAAACAAAAAACAAAAACATAGATGCATTTAAAATCATTAGAAAACTACTGATTTGCATATCATGTCTAGATGGTAGCTTCTAAGAAAAGACTAGTTGTCACTATAAATGTTGAAAACCAGTTAGCAGCCATAGAAGTTAATTTTGTGCTTAGTGTGCTTGAAACAGATAGAAACCAACTTTTGTGGAAAGAACTTGATAAGAGGCTAGCTATAATTTCATCTAGATCAACCAAAATTAGACAAATCAAGAGGTTTGCCCTAGATAGGATCCTGGATGCTCATCAACTCATTTTTTATCATGAACTTCAGAGAGCCTTCCATAGGTGGTTAGATTATAGGAGAACTATTGTGTCTTCAAAATTGTTCACCTTAGAGGAATACCTCGAGAATGCAACTGTTATACACCAATTCCTAGGTCGTGTAGAAGATCAAGAGGTCATTCTTACAGATAGGGAAAGGTGGAAGAGAGTTCCTTAGGCTGTGTTATATCAATAGTATTACCACGAACTTTATTTCTACCAACCAGAATCTGAGACAAATAATATCACTATAGCACTTTTTGTCAAATTCTTGAAAGAAAATTTTCAATTTGAAGAAGAACACTTCATGACTCCTGAAGAACTCGAGCCCATTAATGATATTTATAAATTGTTTATAGAAAACTAGATCATTGTTTTCATTATTATTATTTCTTGCATTTAGTGTGCTATTTGTTATCTTTATAATATTGTTACAAAAACAAAAAAATAAAAAAAACAAGCAAAACCAAAATATAACAAAACTAAAACATTTTTTTTAAATACTATAGTAGGTATATAATTAAAATATATACCTCTTAAGCTTGTTGCACACACACACACACACACATATATATATATATATATATATATTTGCTGAAATCTAAATTTAAGCACAATGCCTAGACTTAGGAATGGTAAACAAACTGAAGAAGAAGAAGAAGATTGGTTAGGAGACAAAACAAAAAACCCAAATGTCCCTCCTAAGGATTCAATTCCAGAAGGAGGAACTCTAGAACAACTAGAAGATGAGCTTATTGTAGATGAACAAGAAGAAAATCTTAAAGAGGAAGGATCCTCATCCCCTAGAATGGCTCCAGATGGAACTATTGCTTTTGATAACTTAGATCATTTCTGGAAATTTTTCAATAATAACATTGGTGCTCTTAATATGGCAGTTCGTATTGATAGAGGACAAAATAGTGACACTCAAGTAGCCATGGAATATATGCTTAACATACACACCAATCCCTTGTCCTTTGTTGATCAAGAAAGTGATAAGGCTGGACCATCCAATAGAGATATGGTCACTATGATTTAGAACATGCAAAAACAACAGGTTACCCAACCCCCTAAGGAACCTGTTATTGAGCCTAAAATCATTCCGACACAAAAGAAACCGTCATTCAATGCTTTATTTCACCAAACTATTGATCAATATGCTTCAAATTGACAAAAACCTAAAATGAAGCCAAACACCAATTTTCAACAATCTAGGATACAACATAATACAACTTCAAAACTTCTTCATAACACCCTTCCTACCAAAAATTTACACAATAGCAATATAGCATCTAATCTTCATGTCCCTCCGTCATATGCTCACAAATCCCATATTAATACCCTACCAAACCAATATGGTGGGAAAACCAGTAATCTGGAAGCCATGGTGAAACAGTTAGCTTCACGTATGGACCAGATATATCCCTATCGTCCCTCGTACAATTATCAAGAGACGTGTAATCAACCTCTAGATCCTATGGTTTTAGCACAACCATACCCTAAACACTTTCCCATGCCCATCTTGCCTATATATAAAGGAACTGAAGATCCCATAGAGCATCTTCTCATGTTTAGGATAGCATGTCATGATATATTACATGATGACTTGCTATTACTTAAAATGTTCTTGAAAAGTTTAGGAGGAATGGCATTAGAGTGGTACTATCAATTGCCCACTCATTCTTTGAGAAATTTTGAAGAAACAACTGAATCTTTTGTCCATCAATTTAGTGCCTACATTGAGAGGCATGTCAACATTAAAAATTTATACAACTTAAAACAAGACAAAGATGAATGTTTCGCTGATTTCTTAGCTAGATGTAGGCAGTTGACAGGAAAACTGCACTTTGTGCTACCTTATAGGGAAATATTGAATATTTTTATCAATAATTTACAAGAACAAATATCCTATGAGTTATCAACTGCTACCTTAACCACCTTCGATCAAGCTATAGACTTAGCTCAAAGGGTGGAAGATGCTCTCATTAGGAGAGGTCATCTTAGGAAGAAAGATGATGAGAAAACATCCAGAAATCAATATAAAAACAAACAAGTTGTAGGTGACAGAGTCACTGACAGCAAAAATGTTGCTAATATCAATACAACGAAGACAACAAAAAAATTTATATTGAAACCTCCTGATAAACCTCCTCGAGAATTTACTAGACTCAATCAACCATTATCAACTATTCTACCCCAATTACTCGAAAGAGGTTTGATTCAATTACCAGCTATCCAGGAACCTGATCCAACTATACCCGGATACAGAGCTGATTTACATTGTGATTTTCATAGAGGACCTGGAAACTCTACAAACTCTTGTAAAATATTGAAACATAAAATACAAGATCTGATTGATAATAATGAAATGGAGGTGCAAGCCTTCCAACCTAAACAAAATGCTCCTAATAATACTCAAAAGACCATTCCCCAAAATCATAATCAAAATGCTAATCAATCATTGGATATATTTCAACATCCTTTACCAAAACATGGTAAAGAAGCGGCCAATCAAATTGAGCATCATAATTTCCCTCCTCCTACCCGATATGTAGGAAATATTAGTGGACATTTACCTAATCATGATTTACAAATATTCGGCACAACTTTCTCCATGGTTACAACCAGGTCCCTATATAATATTCAAACTCCAGATCTCAGTGATGTAGAATCGGATACTGAAAGTGAAATAGACATCACCTCAAACCAATCGAATAGTTCTAAAAATGAATCAGATCCTATTCAACCTATCATAGATGCTATGGTTCCAGAAGAACCATTTCCTAGAAGAGTTACTACTCGACCCTCTTCTAATCAGTTCCTTCCTAATGAACAAGCCATAAACGCTCAACCAAGACCAGTTCAGCGTCCTCAATATAATATTGTAGGTACCATCGAAGTCGTTACCAGACAACAGGCTCAAACTTCTCAACAGGATCAAACTCAGAATGATGGATCAGTTCCATTTGTTTTGAAAAATCCCAATAAAGGGAATCATATGTCTAATGTTCAACCAAAACCTCCTTACAATATTAATGAACAATTATCCAATACTATAGCTAGAATTTCTCTTTTGGACTTGTTAAGATATTCTCCTACTCATAGGTATGAATTAATGCTCACATTAAGCCAAATTATGGTACCTCAAAATATTCAACCTGAAGCCATGTCCAATACTATCATCACTCGAGAAGTCAATTGTATTGACTTTCGAGATAAATATATACCACAGCATAGTCTACATAAGGATAACCCCTTATATATTACTGCCCTAATTGAAGATGTAGCTATTAAATGAGTCTTGATTGATAATGGTTCATCTCTAAACATATGCACTTTTGACTTTTACCAAAGGTTTGGCTTTAGAGGTGATGAAATGAAAAGAACGGATATGATTATCAAAGCCTTCAATGACGAGACACAAGAAACGTGTGGAGTCATTACTATACCCTTGCAAGTTGGTCCTAGAACCCTAAGTACAACCGTGTTTATTGTACATTGCATTGCATCATACAATATACTCTTGGGTCGCCCTTGGATCAATGCGATGTGGGATGTCCCATCAACTTTACACCAATGTGTTAAATTTGAATTTAAAAATCAGTTGGTCACTATTCATGGTGATCCTAGACCCTTTGATATGTGTGCCTTGGCAGAACCTGTTGGAGTTCAGTTTTGCCCTGCTCTATCATCCACACATCCTAATTCTTATTTTTCATCTAAAAGTGTGAAACACACACCTACAAATTCATCTATTTCTCCTCCATTAATTTCACCTCCATGTATAGCTCAACAATATTTTGAACAAACCACACTAGAACCTCAAAAAGATCTTAGATCTACAACCAACTCTTCATGTTCCATCTCTATAATTTCAAAACCTATAGAACCATTTATTAACACCTCCACATTATATACATCTATCATACCTTCCACATCTAAAGATATAGGGAATGATCCTTCTACATCTTATGCTCTTTTTGATGAGCTTTTACCAGATTTATCTAAAATTTTAATATCAGAAAAAACAAATGCTTCTATGCAAGATTCACTTCTTTTAAATAATTTGCTACCATCTCCTCGTACTTTGGGCCTCCCACAACCTATGGGAAGTACTTACCAATTCGAGAGTTGTGCTTTTATTTATAAAGGATATGATTGGGGAAGAATACCCCGAAACATCAAGACGCATTGTGATGGATATGCTAGATGCTATCTTGCTAATGAATATATCAAAGCTAAACCCATAATGCTTAAAATGGGATATAAAGGGAAAGGCTTGGGACCTTTCCAAAATGGTATGAAAGAACCTATTGAGGTAGAGCCATGGCCCGCCTGATGTGGTGTGGGCCTATTTTCGAGTAAGGGTCAACCCTTCCCTTTTAAATATGATGATCAACTCATATGTTATCAAGATTATTTATATGGGCGTGATGATTTACCTCTAAAATATCAGTCATTTACCTGCTATATGCTATCTGTAGTTTACCCTAAATTGATTGTTGAATTCGATGATGAGTTGGAAGGAGATATTTTCTATGATGTCTCCGTTGAAGAGTTGTTACACAATGGTTTTTATTTTGATGGTTCTATACCTACTATAGCCCAACTTGAGGCCACGACTCCTCAAGATGAATTCTCCAAGTTAACCTTAAAATAATTACAAGAATTGGGCATCTCACCCGCCCCACCTAATTTTGAAAGAGATCTACACATGGAAGTAGAAAACGTCATTAAAATTAACATTGGAACTGAGGATAATCCCCACATAATCAATATTGGATCAGAATTAAGTCAAGAAAAACAAGTGCAATACATTGCATTCCTTAAAGAATATGAAGATGTCTTCGCTTGGACATATGAAGATATGCCAGGTTTAGACCCTTCTGTAGTCATGCATCACCTAGTAGTCCATCTGAATGCTAAACCTGTTAAACAAAAACTTAGAAAGATGCATCCCAAAGTGGCCTTGCTAGTCAAAGGGGAGTTAGAAAAAATCTTGAATGTTTTTTTTATACAAGCTATTGATTATGTTGAATGGATCTCAAATGTAGTTCTAGTAACCAAGAAAGAAGCTACCAAAGTTAGGGTTTGCACAGACTTTAGAGATATTAACGTTGCATACCCTAAAGATAATTTTCCTCTTCCAAACATGGATCAAATCATTGACTTTACTGTCAAGAGTGGAATGATGTCCCTAATGGATGGATTTTATGGTTATAATTAGATCAAGATAGCTCCTAAAGATCAAGCTAAAACAGCATTTATTACCCCTTGGGGAACCTTTTGTTGGAAAGTGATGCCATTTGGCTTAAAGAACACAGGTGCAACCTATCAACGAGCTATGACTTATATCTTTCATGATATGATGCATGATATCGTACATGATTACGTAGATGATATCATAGCTTGTTCCATCAAAGAAGATGATCATTTAAATGACTTAAGGACAGTGTTTGATTGGTTAAGGGAATATATTATCCAACTAAATCCTGCTAAATGCATATTCAGAGTTAAGTCCAGTAAACTATTAGGGGTTTTAGTTTCTTTACGTGGTATCGAAATTGACCCTCTCAAGATTGCGGCTATCACTGATATGCCCACACCTACCAATATATCTGAGTTACGAAGTTTACAAGGTAAACTTCAAGCTATCCATCACTTCATTGATAAGTTGGCAGACAAAACCAGTCCCTTTCTTAAGCTCCTTAAGAAGGATGTCCCTTTTAATTGGGATGACGAATGTAAGGAAGCTTTTGAACCTCTCAAACAATACCTCCTTAATCCACCTGTGCTTTCACCACCTAGACCTGATCGCCCATTTATCTTGTATATTTCAGCTTCAGATTTTGCTTTAGGAGCTATGTTAGCTCAACTTGACGATGAGAAACAAGAACGTGCTAATTATTATATTATCCGAACTTTAATTAGTTATGAAACCTGCTACACAACATTAAAAAAACTATGTTGTTGGCAATTTTGGGTACTTTGGGTACATTGCCTTTGCTCAAGTGTATAAGTTTTCATTGATGTCAAGAAGCTTTTGAAGGAATTTGATTTGATGTAAAATAATTTGTTTTGATGAAGGTTACGGCATGAAAGTTTCAAAGGTTTTTTGCAAACCCCAAGCTGACAGGTTCGAAAGAAAGTAAGTTGGAAAAGTGTCGCGATATCGCGACATGTCGCATTTTCATGACTTAAGCAGGAGAGAGAAAGATTTTTAGAAAAGTGTCGCAATATCGTGACATGTCGCATTTTCATGACTTAAGCAGGAGAGAGAAAGCAAGTTAGAAAAGTGTCACGATTTCATGACATGTTGCAGGAGAGAGAGTCCGAAAGAAAAAGTGTCACGATTTTATGACAATGTAGAAGAGAGAGTCCGTAGTGTGAATTGTCCTGATTTCACGAAAAGTTCAAAGAGAGAGAAAGTAACACGAAAAGTGTCACAATTTTGCGACATGCTGCAGAGTTCAAAGTGAGAACTGTCATGATTTCGTGACATGCTGTAGATTTCGAAGTGAGAACCGTCACGATTTTGTGACATGTTGCAGATGAAAATGTTCCAAGTAAGAACTGTCGCAATTTTGTGACATGCAACAAAGGAAAGGTTTTGAAGTAAGAAATGTCACGATTTCATGAAATATTGAAGAAAAAGCGTACGGATGCATAAAGTGTCACGATTTCGTGACATGTTCCATTTTCGCGGGTGTAAGGCAAAGAAAAGCACAAGGCAGCAAAAGTGTCATGATTTCGTGACATGTCATGTTTTCGCTAGTGCAAGTAAAGAAGAGTGCAAGGAAGCAAAAGTGTCACGATTTCGTGACAGAAACCGAAAGCAGGTCTTCTATAGGAGAAGTGTCATGATTTCGTGACAAAAGCAGAAAGGAGGTCAACGAAGGGAGAAGTGTCACGATATCATGAAAAAAGAAAAGTTGATGCTGACAAATACAAAAGTGTCACGATATCGTGACAAGAGCTTAGTTGAAGTCGTCAAAGGCTGAAGTGTCGCGATATCACGACAAAAGCCAAAAGAAAGTGTACGGTTGCAAATGTGTCATGATATCGCGACATATTGTAGTTTCGTGATAGAAGCTACAGAAGAGTTATAGAGGCAGTGAAGCCGACAAAGTAAAATTTTAGCCAACAAAGATTAGGGATTGCAACTGACGAATATTAGGGTTTGTTTTTGTTATAATAGCCAACTAAGATTAAAGTTTTCATCATGAAAATTCTGTTATAAAATGAGGGCTATTTGGAGATTTGAGGGGTGATTGAATGTGTTGTTGAAGTGCGACGCTCGTAGATAGTGCACAGAGCAAGAAGTTCGATCATCGAGAGTAGAGTGCAAAATTTGATCGTAGTGTGCAAAGTGCATTTCGTCAAATTTCTAAGTGTGAAATATCACAAAGGAAGCAGAGTGTACGAAGACGGTGCTGCTGTAATTGCGTAGAGGTGCAAAGGATGAAGTTCGACCAAGTGCAGCTATGATTGCGTAAAGAGAGTAGAGGGCATAGAGAGAACAAAGGGCAAAAACAAATATGGAGTGCTACTGCTTGAGGACAGAGGTGCATTGGTTCTTTGAGAAGAACCTAAGGAAAGATTTGGCAAGTCTTTGAGAAGGCTTGTGTGCAGAGGATTGATTTGTTCAAATTTGGACAGATATGACAAACAGAGGAAGACTTGTACTATACTGACTGATTGTGTTTGGTACAAGTTGTTGAGCTACTTTGGACATGATCATATAAGGTAGAGGTATCTTAGGCTAAGCATTGAGGATAGGAGGTCTTCGATGGAAAGGAGTTCCATGTGCTGGCAAGAGGTAGAGGCAGTTGATATTCTGAGGGATCATTTCCAGAGAAGAGGGGAAGGTATATCCTTTGAGCCAAGGCTCATAAACATTGTAATTGGGAAATATTCCCAAAAAACTTTGAGATAACTTTTAGAGAAAAGTTTTGTGGACATAGCCCAACCATTCTTGGTGAACCATGTTAAAATTGATGTCACTTTGTGGATGATTTTGTGCATTGCTTTGATATTGCTTTGGGTATATTGCTTTACTATTTTAAAATATAAAGGAAAAAGTAAAAAGGGGTCTTATATTGTTCACCCCCCCTCTCATTATAAGCTTGTGTTCTTCAATTGGTATCAGAGTGGGTGCCTTCAGAAAATTTAACAGCTTGAAGGAAAAGCTAGTAAAGAACACAATGGATTATTCAAGTGGCAATGCAACACCTATTCTTGATGGGTCAGATTTTGGTCTTTGGAGTGCAAGGATGAAGATTCATATAATGGCACTTGGTAATGAGGTATGGAAAGTAATTGAAGATGAGTACACTATTCCTGTACATGGTCCAAATACTAAAGAAGGAAGGCTCCTACATCACAGCAATTCAAAATCAATGAATGCAATTATGAAAGGCTTATAGAAAGCAGATCTCACCAAAGTGAATCACTGTAAGACAGCTAGTGAAATGTGGAAACAGTTACAGGTGGTTCATACAGGTGATACAAATATCAGAAAGGCCAAGTTGAGACATTTCAAAGGTATGTTTGAACAACTCAAGATGAATGATGATGAAAAGATTAGTGACTACATGCTTCGTATGGATGAGGTTGTAAAATCCATGAAAGACTTAGGTCTTGAGATTGTGATAAGATTTTAAGATCTCTTCCTAATAGATTTAGTGAAAATATTTTTGCTATTGAGTAAGCTAAAGATTTGGATAAGTTGAAAAAGGATGAGCTACATAGTATACTTGCAACATTTGAGTTGAGAACTCAAGTGAAGGTTGATGTCAAGAAAGAGGTAGCTTTCAAGGCTACTAAGAAATCCAAGGGTAAACAGCTTCAAGAGAGTGATGAGTCTTCTAGTGATGAAGAGGCATATTACAGAAAGAAAGGCAAGTTCTCTAGAAAGCACAAAAGCATGAAAAATATAAGATGTTTCAATTGTGGAAAGTTTGGTCATTATGCTACCGACTGTACTATTCTCAAGAATGAAAGTGATGAAGATAAATAGGATTCTAAGAGCAAGGATTCTGAAAAGCACAAGAATCACAAGAAGAACAAAGATGAGCACAACAATCAAGGAAAGAGGTATTCTCACAAGCACAAGAAGAGTTTCTACCTAGACAAAGCAAGTAAGTGTTCTAGTAGTGATAGTGAAAGTTCTTCAAATGATGATGAAAATGAGATGTTGTTCATATCAGAAAAAGAGGAAGAACCGAAACATAGATTCATTATCATGAAATGTCTTAGATGTGAAAATTTTGGTCACCTTGAGGATGATTGTACAAATAATGATTTGGTTTCTAGTATGTATGAGGATGCTTCAGAAAACTATAAGGAAGATGCTTGTATGGTTTTTGAAAAAGGTATCACCTCTAGTGATAAGAAATCTGAAAAAGGCTATGATTCAGAAGGCAAACAAATAAAGGATCTTGAAAGTGAACTTATTAATGCTCTTAGTGCTTTGAAAAAGGAAATAAATAATAATTATAGACTCAAGGATAAGTTAGATGAATGTTGTATGGAGATAGATGATCTAATAGAAAATCTTGATTTCTCTATAGCTAAGACACAAGAACTCAAGGATGAGTTAGAATCTAAGGTTCTTGAGTATAGTGAGTTAGAACAGAAAATGGCTTCTTTGAAAGAAGAAACTAAAGAATACAAGGATAAGCTTTACAGGTTTCAAGATAGCTCCAAAAATATTAAGTCACTCATCAAAGGTCAAAGAAAAACAATAGATAAAACAGGCCTTGGTTTTGTTAAGCCACATAAGGAACAAGTTGGAGAATCTAGTAAGAGACTTCAAAAGGAAGAGAGTTTTGGTGAGGAAATTATTTTAGATCATGAGTCCTTGAATGATAGATGCATAGAAATAGAAAATAGATTTCAGAATGAGAAGAAGTTTTCAAGACCCAAGAGGTCAAATAAAAGAAAATTTCAAGGCAGATGTTTTACGTGTCACAAGCTCGGTCACATGGCTTCACATTGCATGGCTCAAGTGAAGAAGGTAAATGATAGTTTTAGAAGTGCTAGTTACTTTCAAGGGTATTGCTACTCTTGTCAATAGTTTGGGCACAAGGCAGTCTATTGCGAGGTAAATAATAGGAACAGGTTTGATCAAAACAGGTTCGGTCAGAACAGGTTTGGCCAGAACAGGTTTTGTCAGAATTGGTGGATTCAAATATCAGGTTTATCTCAGAGAAACAACATCATCAAATGTTTCAAGTGCAACAATGAAGGTCACACAATCAAACAGTGTAGAGATGAAATTCTATAATATAGGAACATGAACAGTGGCATGATCAGGTCCAAGGATCAAGGCATGAACAAGAATAGGGATGAGAAAAAGAACAAGAACAGTGATAAGAACAGGAATACGGGCCAAGAGTTAAAGAGAAGGATCGACAAGGAAATTATAGACACTGATGATGATTAGTGCCTAATGGGAGTTTTACTCCCACCCCAAAATTAATCACCTCATCAGGAGGTGGGGGAGGGACTAAGCTAAGAGGCTCATTCTTAGTCCCGAGCCCCAAAGGTGACCCTTTGCCATTGATGAAAAAGGGGGAGAGATATGAGTAAGGGGGAGAGCTTCAAGTGAAGAGGAAAGCTTCAAGTCAGGGGGAGCAAAACTTCAAAGGAAGATTCTCAGTTGTGGGCACAGTTTCTCAGTTGTTAGCACAGTTGGTTTCAATTTTGGCTCTTGAGACGTGTTTTCAATAAAGGTTTGCCATCAATGACAAAGGGGGAGATTGTTGACAATTTTGGGTACTTTGGGTACATTTCCTTTGCTCAAGTGTATAAGTTGTCATTGATGTCAAGAAGATTTTGAAGGAATTAGATTTGATGTAAAATAATTTGTTTTGATGAAGGTTAGCGCATGACAGTTTCAAAGGTCTTTTACAAACCCCAAGCTGACAGGTTCGAAAGAAAGTAAGTTGGAAAAGTTTCGTGATATCGTGACATGTCGCATTTTCACGACTTAAGAAGGAGAGAGAAATATTTTTAGAGAACTGTCGCGATATCGCGACATGTCGTATTTTTGTGACTTAAGCAAGAGAGAGAAAGCAAGTTAGAAAAGTGTCATGATTTCACGACATGTTGCAGGAGGGAGAGTCCGAAAGCAAAATGTGTCATGATTTCATGACATAATGCAAAAGAGAGAGTCCATAGTGTGAATTGTCATGATTTCATGACAAGTTTGAAGAGAGAGAAAGTAACACAAAAAGTGTCATGATTTTGTGACATGCTGCAGAGTTTGAAGTGAGAACCGCCACGAATTCACGACATGCTGTAGAGTTCGAAGTGAGAACCGTCACGATTTCGCGACATGCTACAGATGAAAATATTCCAAGTAAGAACTGTCATGATTTCATGACATGCAGCAAAGGAAAGGTTTCAAAGTAAGAAATGTCGTGATTTCGTGACATATTGAAGAAAAAACATACGGATGCAGAAAGTGTCACAATTTTGTGACATGTTTTGTTTTCGCGAGCGTAAGGCAGAGAAAAGCACAAGGCAGTGAAAGTGTCATGATTTCATGACATGTCATGTTTTTGCTAGTGCAAGCAGAGAAGAGTGCAAGGAAGCGAAAGTGTCATGATTTCGTGATAGAAACTGAAAGCAGGTCTTCTATAGGAGAAGTGTCGTGATTTCGCGACAAAAGTAGAAAGGAGGTCGATGAAGGGAGAAGTGTCGTGATATCGTGACAAAAGCAAATTTGATGCTGACAAAGACAAAAGTGTTGTGATATCGCGACAAGAGCTTAGTTGAAGTCGTCAAAGGCTGAAGTGTCATGATATAGTGACAAAAGCCAAAAGAAAGTGTATGGTTGCAAAGGTGTTGCAATATCGTGACATTTTGTAGTTTCACGACAGAAGCTATAAAAGATTTATAGAGGTAGTGAAGCCGACAAAGTCAAATTTTAGCCTACAAAGATTAGGGCTTGCAGTCGACGAAGATTAGGGTTTGTTTTTGTTATAACAGCCAACTAAGATTAAAGTTTTCATCATGAAAATTTTGTTATAAAAGGATGGCTGTTTGGAGAGTTGAGGGGTGATTGAATGTGTTGTTGAAGTGCGACACTTGTAGATAGTGTGCAGAGCAAGAAGTTCGATCACCGAGAGAAAAGTGTGAAATACGATCATAGTGTGCAGAGTGCATTTCTTCGAATTTGTAAGTGTGAAATATCGCAAAGTAGAGTGTGCAAAGACAGTGCCGTTGTAATTGCACAAAGGTGCAAAGGTTGAAGTTCGACCAAGTGCGGCTATGATTACGCAAAGAGAGTAGAGGGCATAGAGAGAACAAAGGGCAAAGATGAATACGAAGTGCTGCTGCTTGAGGACAGAGGTGCATTGGTTCTTTGAGAAGAACCTGAGGATAGATTTGGCAAGTCTTTGAGAAGGCTTATGTGCAGAGGATTGATTTGTTCAAAGTTGGAGAGATCCGACAGACAGAGGAAGACTTGTACTAGACCGACTGACTGTGTTTGGTACAGGTTGCTGAGCTACTATGGACGTGATCATAGAAGGTAGAGGTCTCTTAGGCTAAGAATTGAGGACATGAGGTCTTCGGTGGAAAGGAGTTCCATGTGCTGGCAAGAGGTAGAGGTAGTTGATATTCTGATGGATCATTTCCAGAGCAGAGGGTAAGGTATCTCCTTTGAGCCGAGGCTCATAAACATTGTAATTGGGAAGGATTCCCAAAGAACTTTGAGATAACTTTTAGAGAAAAGTTTTGTGGATGTAGCCCAACCATTCTGGGTGAACCACGTTAAAATTGATGTCACTTTGTGGATGATTTTGTGCATTTCTTTGATATTGCTTTGGGTATATTGCTTTATTGTTTTGAAATATAAAGGAAAAAGTAAAAATGGGTCTTATACTGTTCACCCCCCTCTCAATATAAGCTTGTGTTCTTCATATGTCTAGCAGTCGTATTTTCTATGCAAAAATTATGCCATTATATGCTTAGTCAAAAAACTTATGTCATTGCTAAATATGATCCCTTACGGTATCTCATGAGTCGACCTTATTTATCGGGTCGCACAACAAAGTGGGTTCTTGCTCTAAGCAAGTTTGAACTCACATTTATAGGACAAAAGTCTATTAAGGGTCAAATAATAGTAGATCAATTAGTTGTTGCACCCTTCGACTCTACCCATCCCCTCATCATTGAGTTTCTTGATGAATGCCTTCAATTAGAGGCAAACCATGTTGAACAATGGTCCTTATACTTTGATGGAGCCCGATGCATGAGTGGGGCTAGTGCGAGTATTATTTTAATATCCCCACAAAAACATCTTATACCTTTGTCCTTTAAATTAACATTTGCTTGCACCAATAATACTACTGAATATGAAGCTCTAATCCTTGGATTACGAGCTGCCTTGGCGCTAAAAATTAAACATCTGCTAGTTTTTGGTGATTCTCAACTTGTTATAAACCAAATTAATGAAGTTTATCAGACCAAAGATGATAAATTGTGCCCATATAAAGCATATGTTTTACATTTAATATCTCTATTTGATCAAGTTACTTTGGAAGCTATTCCTCGAACTAGCAACCGTGCGGCTGATGCTTTGGCCGTAGCTACATCTCTTTTTCCCTTGGAGTTAAATGACGAATATGCCACTATCATTATTCGTCGACTCCAGGAACCCGCTTCAAATAAGTCATGCTTAGAAACTTTGGATGTGTTTCTAATCAATGAAACTACTCTTGAACCTTGGTATATGGATATATTTGATTTTCTTCAAAATGGGACTTTCCCTGCCAATTCTAATAGAAACCAGCGTCGGTTATTACGTAGATGAGAAAGTCGATTTGTAATAATTGGCAATACTTTATATAGAAGATCTTTTGAAGGTATCCTATTAAGATGTTTGAATCTAGAAGAATCTAAATCAGCTTTAAGTAAAGCCCACGATGGATCTTGTGGAGGACACTTCAGTGGTAGTGTCATTGCTAAAAATCTCCTTAGGATAGGATACTTTTGGCCTACCATGGAAAACGATGCACATGATTATGTGCACCATTGCGACAAGTGCCAAAAACATGCTGACCTTGTCCATGTGCCTACACAAGAGCTACAGGCTATTTCATCTCCTTGGCCCTTTTCAAAATGGGGCTTAGACATTATTGGTAAAATTAATCCTATGTCATCTGATGGACACAAATTCATCATAACCGCCACTGAGTATTTCACAAAGTGGGTTGAAGCTATGCATTTAGCTTCTTGAATTGGAACACAAGTCTCTAAATTTTTTTTAATCAAATTATTTTTTGGTTCAGAATTCTTGCAAATCTCATATCAGACAATGGAACTTGTTTCACAAATAAAGATGTTAAGAAATTATGCCAAAAATATAAGATTCAACATCGCTGGTCCACTCCCTATTATCCTCAGGGTAATGGTCAAGTAGAAGCATCTAACAAAACCTTAATCAAAATTCTCAAAAGATTGGTCAATAAAACTGGTCATGACTGGCACATTCAATTATATCCTGCTTTGTGGGCATATTGCACTAGCATTCGTACTCCCACTGGAACTTCACCTTTTGTCTTAGTTTACGGTGCTGAAGCTATTTTTCCCTTTGAATTAGAAGTTCCTTCTTTGGCTCTACTACTTCAAGACACTGAAGTAGGAGATGAATATCGAGCTGGCAGACTCAGTCAGCTGGAACTCCTAGATGAAAAGCGCATCAATGCTTTGGAGCATCTTCGTGCCTACCAAAAAAAGCTTAAAAAATCATATGCTAAGAAAGTTCGTCATCAATCCTTTGAGGTCTTTGACCTTGTTCTAAAAGAAAATAAAAAAAATACTAATGCAAATAAAGACCTTAAAGGTAATTTTGAGCCCAACTGGCTTGGACCATATATTATCACTGCTAAATTTGAATCAAGAGCATACAAATTATCTACCTTAGATGGTAAAGAACTTAAAGAACCCATGAACATTTTGCATCTTAAACGTTACTATGCATAACAAAATTTGGTCATTTCATCATTTGTATATATTTTACATGCTGTCTCATTTTAAAAATATATATAAAACCATTTAAACAAAAACAAACAAACATAAAAGTAAAAACAACAATATTATTGACTCTTTTGAAACCAAAAAAAATAAAGAAGAAAGAGAGAGTCAAAATCATCAAACTCCTCAAAAATATTTGTTGTATATATTTCTTCTTAAAGTATTGTGGTTATATTTTCAAGTTATTTTGGATATATTAGCATTTATTTAGAATCCCTCACTTTCACAAACACAAAAACAAATACCTTAATTTTATCTGGCATGATTACTAATCTCTCTTATATAAATGTCCACAAAATTTAATTAAATAAAGTTTTGAGCATAGAGAATTGATCTTGTTATTTACTTAAACCAAGTGCACTTTTTCACATTAAAATTATTACATTTGCAAATTCAACATGATGCTACATAGTAAAAATGGTTTCTTGAGAGAAAAGTTTCCCCTGCTATCCTATCATGCACATGGTCTAGAATATTTGAGAATTGACAAAAGGACAAGCTCACCCCTACCCAGAATAAAAATCCCTTGCTCTACAACTAATCCAAGCAAGTATCCCTAGCATAGGAAGAAAATAAAAGTTCAAGAAAATGAGAAAAAGAAAAAAAGCTATTTCAACATTATCTCAAATATCAAAGCAAAAAAAAAAAATGCAAAAAATAAAGAGAGCAAAAGAGAAAAGAAAAATGCAATAAACTCCTTTCCCTACCCATTGAAAAGAAAAGAAGGGTTGATGAGCTTGAATCCCTAGAATTCTCAATTATTCGAAAACTATGAGGTAAGCCCCATAACAGGTGGTTTGTGCCCAACCCGCTTGGCCTTGGGTAACTCTTAGCATGGTGATATGTCTGTCACATTAGCGACCTTCTTTTGTACAAACCTATGTCTGCTTATGGATTAGCTAGCTCTTGATAACCCAACTTACATAGTAGTTTGGCATGGTTATATGCATCTAAATCATGGTTAATGAACACTTATTTGGTTAATTCAAATCACTTGTATAAAATTATATTGCTCAAAACTGGTCAATGAACAATGCAGTTGCACACACATTTGTATTTGAGAGATTTTGTGTATCATTATGATAAATCAATATCGGTAATGAACTCACATATGCACATGGGATTCTTATAAATCTAACTTTTGTCTTTAATATATTTTGAAATATTTTTGCAAATTGTTTGGAATAATTTCATTTTCTTATTTGAGAACAGTTGTTTAGTATAAAGACAACTACATACATTTTCAAAAAAATCAAAATTTATTTCAAAATATACACTCAAATCATATATATATTATTGACTTTTGCAATGATGGTATAGTTCCAAAACTTAAATTGGAATGCCTAGCGCAAGTCCTCATCTTCATATTATCTGTTTATTTTCAAAAATTAAAAGGTCAACCATGCAATAAAACTATCAATTTCTTCTTTGGATTTCATGATGATGGTATAAGTCTATACCTAAATATTCTATGCCTAGCGCAAACCATTGTACTAATTTTATTTCCCATTTATTTAAAATCATCAAAACATGTGACTTAAATCATTATGTTACACAATTATGCTTTAACAACAACGCACATTGTTTCTATTTCATGTCATTATGTCAACTTCAATTTTGCAATGATGGTATAATTCCTAGGGAATTATTCAAAAATTTTATCACACTTAGGAATTTATGCCTAGCAAAAATTATTTTAAAATATATATATATATATATATATATATATATATATATATATATATATTTCATGCATAATATTTTCATGGAAATCTGAAAACAAGTCACCATCATCATCATCATTTGCATCATCAGAACAAATTCTTAAGACAGTCTCTTAAGCACTCTTTAACTTTTAACAATATTTCTATACCAGGATTAGATTGACGACCTAGCGAGCAGCGAATCCATGAAATGGTCTATAATAGCGACAATGTCCTTTGAAATTATTGTTAAAAGTCCCTTTTATTTTTATCAAATCACATCACAACCACCAATTGTTTACATCAGATTATTTCATTTAAATTTTAAAAGCATGACATTCAAACCATAATATTTTCAAAATGGCATAATTACATGAATCATTAAATCAATCACACCAAAACATTAAAGCATCATACAAACACATAAGACAAGTCATATGATTAAAAAAATATATATATATATATATATATATATATTTCAAGAATATATGTACATCATATCAAAACTAGATTGGTATGCCACAATCTACATCTTGGCATACTCAAACCTCTCAATCATATATTTAGTCTGTGCAGTATAGTAGCCTAGCCTCGAGAACCCCTCAAGCTTTCAACCTCATCTCCTCCCCCACCTTGAGGTGGACGAGGTGGCCCCATCATAGTATGTGTGGTATTGCGAGTCCTAGTCATCGATCGGGATGAAGTCCTCGATGACCCAACCCTGATCGAATCCACAATGTCGACTGGCAGCTGTACCCTCTGGCCCTCTGGCACCAACTAGAAGTAGATACCTTGATAGAATGTGGTCTGAGCAATCGTCCGTGCTAGCTCCTGAGTGCTCGCTCCTCCACTCCATGCTCTGTAGCATGCGACCTCATCTCTAAGCTGTGTAGCCTCAGCTCAGTGGTGTGCAGCCTCATACTATACAGTCTACACCTGTGCCTAGAGACAGACAGTATCCACTCAAAGAGTAGCCATCTCACTACTCTCTCCTATGTCCACACCCTTGCCCTTATCAAGTGATGGTGGCCTCTCTCTCCATGGAGAAGGGGGTCTATCCTCCCTCCTCTCTTGCTATCGTGACCTCTGCTAAGCTTGTGGCCTCCTCTGCTCTCTCCCACTATGACCCTATGCCACCTCAATGGCCGCCTGGCACTGCCTCCCCATTCAACGCATAACTATGTGAAACAAACCCTGAGACCTCGTCATTCGAGGAGGGTAGATGCCTGTGTACCAGGCATCATAGCCATCGGCTATCCTAGTGTCGTCCCCATCCACTGGCTGTATCGGGGCATCATCTGCGTCCTAACTCTAGAAGCATTGCATATCTAGAGCCCTGCTAACTATAGTGTTATCCCATACTATCTAGGAAAACTCGTAGTCTCTTAAAGATGGGATCCCCTGTTGTAGACCAAACTACATCAAAACTCGGTCATAGCGATGGAGCTCCACATCTCCCCTCTCCATCTTCAACCAAAAGGTTCGCCTAACATGAGCCAGCTCCTGTCCATCCTCGGCCCACCTTGGATGATCTCTCTAAGGCCTCTAGGTGATTTGGTCGGAGACAAGGTCATCAAGTAGTCTTCAGGACATTGGTAGATCTATCCGCCACTATGACCCTCTTCGGAGCCACCAGTAGAAAGATCGGGGCCTCTCCCCATCAATCCCTATCAGTGGGAGCCCTATCGGCCTCCGCACCATGATGTGCTCCCAGCACCAAACCTACAGTAGTGATGTCATAACCAGACATCAATCACCCTTGTATACGACCCCATGTAGGATCCTATACAATTGGCATAGTACATAGCTCCCCTAAGAAAACCTGTACCTATGGTCTCTCATGTCGTAGACCACATCTATCAATAGCCATGGTACTCTACATCCACTTTGATGACATAGCAGCAGACCACCTACCACCCTAGCCAAAACCTGTGTCAGTCTAGATGCCCCAGGCATCTGGCGTAGTGACTCGATGTTCACTTTGCCCTTCTCCAAGGTGAAGCTCGGATCTCCGCATAGTCGCATCATCGTGTGGCCCTTATTGGCCATGGGAGTTATTAACCGTCCTTGTATGGGGATCCTCAAAATCCTCCATACATCCTCCAATGTGGGAGTCATCTCCCCTATCAATAACCAAAAACAAGAAGAACCTGGATACCACCTCTTTGCTAGGGCTGTCAATAGCTCCATATCTATAGAAACCTGTGGGATATCTACCACATGTTGCAAGTCGAATTGAGCCAAATTATCTCACTCTGCCTGAGATAGAGCGGCTAAGTCATCCCTCAGCCCACCGTATTTCCATTCTCTGCTCTTTAGTAATCCTCTCTGCAACATAAACAACAAAACAATAAAAATCAGTAATAAAATAGTGATTAAAAATAACACAAGTTCAATTTGAGCAAATTCGTCTCTGATTTTGTAAGTCAAAATCGTCCCTTATTTGATGAAATCATCCCCATTTTTTCAATTTTGCCTATGGACGAAATCAACGATATCGAGACAATTTTGACAAAATGGAGACGATTTCATCTAGACGATGTCGACAGCCCAAAAAACATCCGCAATGCTCAAAAATCATTTAAAATTAATCTACAAAGCATAAAAAATCAAAATTAAAGCATTCTAAACTAAGTTTAGACTCTTACCTATAGCCCGTCTCTGGACCTCTGTCGATCTATGCGCTGTCTCGACCATTTTGTTTGCAGAGCTCCAGAAACCAAAAAATGAAAATGAACAGTAACAATGAATTAGGGTTTTGCCCTATTTTTCTTAAATTTTATTCAAAAACAATTAAAAACATTTTAAATTTTGCTTTTCCACATTTTTACCTCAAATGTTTGATTTGGGTAAAAACACGGAGGGGGCACCATAGTAAGCTATCGTACGATTCGACCTAGAATCGTCTCCTAAAAATGAGAATAATTTTTGCTTTCTCATAGATCGAGAAGAACTCATCTTTAACGCATTTTCTTTGGAAAATTTTCTAAAGAGGGGGTAAAATGTAGCACCCCAAAATTGATGCAGTAAACCTTAGAAAATAATTAAAATTACTTTAGTAATAATTCAAAATTCAATTTTAACCCCAAATCGCCCGTTAACCGCCTGTTAAACAACCTTCCCCATTTTTTGTGCCATTTTTAGGATTTGTTGTGACCGTTGGACGATATCGTCTCCGATCAGATGATATCACCTCAGATCGGATGATTTCGTCTGGAGCAGAACCTCCAGACGATATTGTCCCAAATTGATTTGCGCATAATTAGCTTCTGTTTCAACGACGTCTCTAATCTGGGAAGAAGCGTGTCTGCACCGTTAGAGACCTCCCCCATTGGATATCTTCCAGATTAGGATGATCTCCAACCTCCTAACCTACCTCCTCAGCATACTTAAACCTTAGGACCCACCTTGACATCCCCTTGGCTGAATTTTCTTGTAACATGACCTTTGCGTGCATTAGAATACCCTGGATTACCATCTGCATTTGTACTTTCCAAGTTTTCTTGTAGGGACCTCATTGATTTTCAGCCGGAGCAAGCTCAGATCATCACAGACGATCCTGTACAATCTTGGATGATCCCATAAAAATTCGAGACGATTTCGATTGCAGTCTACATTAGGGGCAATCAGTGCCTAGAGTTTGCATTTTTCCTATACTTTGCTGCTATTTTATTCTGCATTTAGTATGTTTTATTATTATTTCTTGTTATTTTGCATCTTGGAGTTCACCCATGTAGTTTAATTACATAATAAAATCATGATTAGCTATTAAAGCATCATAATTTACATGCATTTCTATTCGAGCTTATTTTATTAACATCATTTTGTCATTTTACACCATTTCCCTCTGTCATCATAGCTGCATTTTCTGTATTCTGTGTCTATTTCTTTGTTTGCAGGTCTCTAATGAATTCGTCTGATGAATTCATTAGATCTCAGATGATCTTGTCTGATTTCAGATGATCCTATCAAATCAGAGGCGATTTGGACTGCTTCAAAAATCAGAATCTCCATCAGACATCCGAAATTAGGTATGGCTTTTCTCATATAGCATATTCTCTGTGTTTTATGTTTAATTCTATTTTTTGTATTCATTTAATTTGCATTTTCATAATAGAACAACTTAGATTCATTTGGACAAACCTAGGATTTGAATGATTAAAGATAAAATTAAACGCATCAAACACATCCCCAACCTAGGCATGGAAACTGCCATTCAAAAGTTTCCTGGTGAACCCACCATCCATCAAAAAATCACCTTAATACCCCTCCCCCGAGAGACGGGACCTTCAAAGGGCCTCTCAGTCCAAGGTATTTTCCCATCCTTCCCGCATCCCCCTTTCGGGCGCGGATCCTTTAGCTTGAAGGTAAGGGTGCGAAAAAATTGGAACGATACAATGTTCCTCGGCTAATGTTGGACCATTGTGTTTAAACTTGGGCAACTTTTTTTCTACGTTCTTGGGTAAATCATGAAAATCTCCACTAATGTTCAAAGGATTAGCATGTATCCCATACCACATTCCTGCAGTTGTAGCCATTAATGAAACTCAAATAATAATTTCAAAATCAATTTGTTAGTCATGAAAGAAGGAACCTTGACAAAGCAATATTCTAAAACAATGCAGAATCAAAACACATTATTCCAAACATTTTATTCCTGTATGAACAATCAAAAAGCGTTAGGACAATGAAATAAACCAGTTCAGGCCCTCCTTCTAGCGCCAATATGTTGAGTGGTATTTTCACCCGATTGTGAAAACACACTCTTCGATAGGATTTGGGTTCCAAATCCCCTCTTGCAAAGAAGTTAAACAAACAACTTCTCCAAGGTCTCCGTTGTATTAGCATTTGCATATATGTATTAATGATCTCATATAAAGATATTCAATTTAAATGCTTAGAACACCTTAGTGATTGCAAGTTATTGTAAACAAGGGGCAATGCTGGTTTATTTCATCATGAAGCTTTAATGATTGTTCATTGTTTTTTTTGGATTTTGTAATTTTTAAATGTTTATTTTAAATAAGTTAAACTTTCTGGAAAAAATAAAATGCAGACAATGAAAATGAAATGCAAAAAAAACTGAAAATGAAATGCACTCAGTATGATGCTATCCTGTTTCGACAAAACCGAAGATGTGAGATTTCCATGCATGCAACCTAACCTATTGAACCTTGCAAACATGCACAATACAGATAATTTAAGTGTTGATTTCTAGGGTTTTAACTACGGTTTCTAGATTTAGACATTTGCATGAAGCAACCAAGACAACTTGCATTAAACTCCATCTATAAGCCTAAAATCAGAAAGGGGAAAGATAAACATTCAATCCATAGCATGCATAGAAAATATCCTTCTTTCTTGCCCATAAGATGCAAATTTCTAAACACTTCTACATTAAAAATATGTCATTTTACAATGGCAACCTTTCTAATTTTTTTAAATAAATCTGTGGAAGAGAAACAACTCAAGCAGGCCCAGAATGGCCTATCGCCTTCAGCTCTACAACCCTGCTCATAGCAGTTTTCGACCCCTGTACCTGTCCTATGCTTCTATTTTTAAAATTTCTGGTGCGGTTCTCTGTTTCGCTCTGTGACCCTTCCTTTTATTTCTTAGATTGTTTCGTTTTGTCTTCCTCGACTCTTCATTATTTCTGGCTCTGTTCGAGCGTCGAAACGTTTGATCTTCTTTGCTAACTGTAATCGTTCTATAACCCTTACACCTTTATGCCATGTGTTCAGAAATTCCCTGCATGTTCCATAATGGCCCATCATGAATTGTGACAAAAAATAGCATGTCGCAATATCGCAACATTTTTATACTTGCAGCTTTATTATTCTTCTTGTATCGCAAAAATGAGACATGTCGCGATATCGCGACATTTTTCTATCAGCAGCCTTGTTGGCCTTCATGCACCGTGAAAATGAGACATGTCATGATATCATGACATTTTTTTCTTTTGGGCCGCGCAGATGCAACCTGTTGCGAAATCGTGACATTTTTCTCTTTCGCTCTATCCCATTGCACTTGTCCATGAAAAGGCGACATGTCACGAAATAGTGACACCATTTCATTTAGTATCATCTTCTTACTTTCTATTGTAAAATCATGACACTTTTCCCTTCCGTACCATCTCGCTGCTTAGAGCCGCAAAAATGTGACCTGTCACGATATCATGACATTTTTCCTCTACATTCTTTTTGGCTGCTCTCGGTCGTGAAAACGTGACATGTCACGATTTCGTGACACATTTCCCTTGCTTAGCTTTTTAGTCATCGTGAATCATATAAATGAGACATGTCGCGATTTCGTGACATTTTTCTATCTTCACCTCTGTGGCCGCCGATAGATCAAGAAAACACAACCTGTCGTGATTTCATGACAATTTCTTTCATTTGTTCCTTCCTCACTTTTATGCCGTGAAAACCTGACATGTCGCGATATCGTGACATTTTTTCTCCTTGCCCTATTTTGACTATTTTGATCATGATTTCATGACATGTTGCGATATCACGACAATTCTGGTGCCTTATCTTCTCTCTCCTTTATGAACCGTGATTTCATGACATGTCGCGATATCGTGACATTTTTCACTTTGTCTTTCTCTCTCCTCTGAGAACCACAATTTCATGACATGTCACGATATCATGAAGTTTTTCGGTCAACACTTTTTCCTTATTGCTTTGATCGTGATTTTATGACATGTTGCAATATCGTGACATTTTTCACTTTGTGTTGCATTCTGTTGCTCTTAGCCGCGAAAACGTGACATGTCACGAAATCGTGACACTTTTTCATTCCACTATACTTCGCTTGTCTGGGCTGCGAAAACGTGACATGTCGAGATATCGCGACACTTTTCATTTGACTGTACTTTTGCTATTTTGAACCGCAAAAACGTGACATGTCGCGATATCGCAACACCTTTTCATTTTGATGTACTTTGCCGTTCTGAGCCACGAAAACGTGATATGTCGCGATATCGCGATGTTTTTTCATTTTGGCCATGACGGAGCAACATGTCGCGATATCGCGACATTTTTTCATTTTTGCTTTCCTTTGCTCTTTTAACATCTGGGCCACTGCAATCTTCTTGGAAAGCATGTAAAAAAAGGGTCCTCAATTTTGGGGTGTGTTGTGGATCAACCACAACACTTTCATTTTCTCACAGTAACCAATAAAGATGAGACTTTTTCTTTTCTTATCTAGAGCCTTCCTTTTTTCTTTGGGATGTGCACCCAAATAGTACATCCAAAAATCTTAAATAACGAGACATCCAGTTTTGAACCAGTCCATGCTTCTTCAGGAGTTAAATGGTCAAGAACTTTATGAGGTGTGTGGTTTTGAATATAGTTTGCATAGCTAATAACTTCTGCCCAAAAAACCTTTGGAAGATCTCTTGAATGGAGCATACAGTTTGCCATTTCCTTCAATGTTAGGTTTTTCCTCTCTTCAATACCTTTTTGTTGTGGATTATAGGATATAAAATTTTGATGAATGA
Source organism: Wollemia nobilis (assembly GCA_028583015.1). Classification (NCBI taxonomy): domain Eukaryota; kingdom Viridiplantae; phylum Streptophyta; class Pinopsida; order Araucariales; family Araucariaceae; genus Wollemia; species Wollemia nobilis. The sequence continues at coordinate 480,607 of JAQPPZ010001108.1, forward strand.
TGCCATGACTTGATAGAAATATTGAGAACTCATTACTGTAGTATTCCCCCCCATTATCTGTGCGAATTTGCTTGATGTTGCAAGAGGCCTGATTTTCAACTAAGGCTTTGAAGATTTTGAAGTGGGATAGAACATCACTTTTGTATTTTAGGAAGTAAACCCAAGTTTTTCTTGAAAAATCATCAATGAAGGTTAGAGAATATTTTGCTCCTTTGAAATAAGGCTCTGGAAAAGACATAAAGTAACTATGGACTAACTCTAGAGGGGATGAGGCTTTTAGAGATCCACTTGGGTGGAAATTATCTTGATGTTGCTTTCCAAGAGCACATCCAGGACATACTCCATCAATATAAGAGACTTGAGGTAGAAATGTTACCATTTCATGGGTGTTCAATTCCTTTAGGTAGTTATAACTGAGATGACCAAACCTTTCATACCAAATTTTTCTTTCAATATCTCCATGAGCCACAAAATAGGAGGCCCCTTCTATATTTTTTAATCCTTTGAAGTGAAATAGGTAATTTTTATGATCAATTTCCCCTTTTGCTATAAGAGAATGGGGGTCTTGAAAGTCTCTTATCTCAACTCCTGTTGGAGAGAAGAGAACAATTTTCACCTTTCCATAAGTAAAAATATTATAGATGGAGAGGAGATTTGTTGCAATATATAGAACATAGAGAACATTATTGATAGATCCACCATAAATGGATATGTCACCCTTTCCTTTTATTGGGATAAAGGAAGAGTCACCAACTTTTATTCTATATGTTGAACTTGAGGATATAGAAGAGAATGATTCATCTGAAGCAGTCATGTGATGAGTTGCTACAAAATCTAGGACCCAGTAATTAGAAGAAGTATGTGTCGTCTTCCCTTGAAAATTTAGGGCTTTTCCTATCTGCTTTTTACTGTCTATCTTTTTATCCTTCATAGTTGCCTCTATTTTTTGTAATCTTTTCCAACATTTGTTTGTATAATGACCATTCTTTTTATAGTGAGTATAGGCTATGGGACTTCTTTCTTTATTTTTAAATTTTTCTTTAGAGGAGGTGGATGTTACTAAGGCTTTAGAGGAAGAGGAATAGATTTCATACTTAGCAAGTTTTTTTTCCTTCTCTAGTTAGTATCTCACAGAATTCTTCTAAGGAGGGCATTTTAAAACTTGTACAAAGAGCATCTATTGTAGATAGAAAGGTGGTTGCTAATATTTGAAATACACCAATTAATTTAAAAATAATTAGATAGATGTATTCTTCGTCTTTTTTATCCTTTCCACTGACTTTAAATTGAGTAAGGACTTCTTTAAATTTGGTGATAAAGTCAACAATATTGTTGAAGTTGTCAGGAGATAAAGTTGTTAATTCTCCCTCAAGCTTCATTGACCTCATTTGATCTACTTTTCCAAATAATTTCTTTAGTTTCTCCCAAATTTCATAAGGAGTTTTACAATCCGTAATGTGAAACCATAAGATTTCATTTACATTATTTCTTATAATATCCATTGTTTCATACAACTTCCCTTTATGAACAAATTTTTCATATTCTTTTTCAAATTTAGGTTGCTCTTCTTCTAGCAGGTGTGTGAGCCCTTTTTGAGAAATGAGATTTAAAATTTTGGGTTTCCATGTATGGTAGTTATGAGGAGTAAGAGGATCAAATGTATTCATTAAATTCATTTTGAAGTTAATCCAAAGTTTTCCCCTATAACTTTAATTTAGAGAATGCAATGAATATTAGTAAATAGAAGCCTGAAAGAAATACCAATTATGTCAAAATACCCGCCCTAACGAGAGGGAAACCATAAGTAATTTGATTTTTTTGATATAAAATGAGGCTATTAAGAACAAATATGCCAAATATTAATGAAACACCAAAATATCTCAAAATACCCGCCCTAACAAGAGGGAAACTATAAGTAATTTGAGGAGATTTGATATTAAGTTTGGCTCTATGAGAACAAATATGCCATGCCTATATATCTTCTCTTCTCAAATACCCACCCTATCAAGAGGTAAACTATAAGTATTGATTAGATATGATATTGGAACATAGGCTCATATCATCCAGACCTACATTGGGTATGTTAATAACTCGTCGTTACTTTAGAAAAACTATAGGTTATATAAGATGTCCAATATGGGTGAGTGGTGATATAAAAAAAAAAATTCTTTTAGAAAATATTATAAAGAGTTATATTTACTTTATTTTTAATTCTAATTTAAGATACTTTTTGTAAAAAATTATTAACCAAAATAATTCTTCTATTATAGAGACTTTTGCAAGAAAAAAACTCACTTTAATTTAAATATCTCTTAATATATTAAAGAAATTTTGGAAATAAATTAATTTGAACAAAAAATATAGAGATATTCTAATGAAGAAATTAAATAAAGAATAAAATAGAGTTATTTTATTAAGTCTTTAATATTTAAGGATTTGTATATTAAAATCAATACATTACCTATATTAAGCAATATATAAAAGTGATTTTAAACAAAGTTAAAAGGGTAAAATAAAGGAGGTAAAAATGACGCAATGACAACCCTTCTTGATGCTATGATAGGTGCATAAAGGAACCTATAAAACCCCCAAAATAAATATATTAAAGATTTTACAACTGACCTTTCATCTTAGGCCAATGAGAGGCCAAAAATAAAAGGACTAAAACCTCTTTTTATTTGGATGGCTACAACAGTGAATAGAGAATAGATGTATATTATATCCTAAATAGCAATGCAAATATGATAAAAAAATAATTGACGTCAGACATAGGAGAGGAGGCAACGAACATATGGAGTTGCGTCTGTCAATGAACAAGTGACGATAATGGTAGCAAGGAAGGAGCTACAGGCTCTGATTTGCTACACTTTTTCAAGGAGAAAATATTCCTTTACAATAAGGGCATCATTCATGAAAATATGGTTTTGAGTTTCAAAAAATGTGATTTTCTCCTTCACATTGCACCTGAAATAAAATAAAGGAATTTATCCAATAAAAAATAAATGTATCAATACCAACAATTGTCATAGAGGAGGTGCTGAGAAGATCAAATATTGAGAGATGACATAATGCACACTTATTGCTTTAGCAGAGATCTTTGTTATGAAGGGAAGGCACCTTAGCAACAAAATATATGGTGAGCAAAGGGACTTCTTGGAAGAGGAAGGCAACAATGCCACACACCTATGGAGACAACTCTAAAAAAAATTAATGGCATCAAGAACCTTAACACTGGCAGAGATTCACAATGAATTAAAAATTTTAGGCCCAAAAATACATCAGTATAATGCTTAATCGAAGAAACTCAAATCAAAGCAATAGATACATAGTTTCAAGCATATGTAAGATGAATATATAACAAAAAACTTAATTTCTTCTTGAAATCTGAAGGACAAACAAAAGGAATAATATCGAGTTTAACGCATATTGAGACTCACAAGATCTTCGAACGCTTAAATATTTAATTAAGGGAAATGCCCATTTAGAGAATTAGTCTCTATGCGTGCCAATTTTAACGGTGGCCAAAAGCCACGTTGCTAAAAAATTGAATGAACTATGGTCTAATTTAGGTAGACCAAAAGTCCCTTTATCTTGATGCGAGGAGTGATGTTTCCTTTAATTAAAGAATCATGAAGATAAACGATTTTCAAAGTTAATAAATAAAATATATTTCCCACCAAAAAAAGACCTATGGATCTTTATTCTCTAAGTTAGAATGATACGCAGTGAAGGCTAAAGGAAGCCGAACGAGCTACGTTTTAGATGGAGAAAAAAATAAAATGTAGGTGAATGATGAGGACAACAAAAAAATAATAATGCCCTCCAATAGATATACGTTGTCGATTTATTTTAATCTATGATTGACTGATACGCAGTGATGGTTATGAAGCCGAATGAGTTGCGTTCGAGGTGGAGAAAAAAAATTTAAATCTAGGCATATGAGGAGGGCATATAAGAAAAAGGAAAAATCCTTAGATTAAAATTTCACCTAGAATTGGGCACAGCGTGGCTTCAAAAGTGTCAAAGCAAGATGTGTTCGTTGAGAAGTAAATTTTATAGAGGTATAGAGCGGAGAAAAAACTTTCAAAAATATTCAAGTTGCATATAAATAGCAGTGAATACTATGAAAATAAAATATCTCCAAAAATAATTGCATATATGAGCAATCTACAATATGTAAAAACCTCTTTCCTTTTTAAAAAACAAATAATAAGAGATTAAGAACCAGTTCATGAAACTTCCTTCAAGATAGAATGCTAGCAGAATCTATCCTGCTCTCGTACCATGTTATAATTCCAAGAGTAGAACTACAAAGCATTACAATATTTGAAGAAATAAAATAGAACTGATTGATTATTCCATGGATCAACTTTGTATAAATAAAAAGTTGATCATTGAGAGTTGTTGGATTACAACAACTCATCAAATCTGATGTAGACTTTAACTGAGAGTTCACCTGACTCATGAAGGAGTGGAAACTCAAGTAAGTCTATCCTAGTAGAACTTAAGAGAATAATTACTTATTATAACATTTTTTAGTATAAAAAGTTGGAGTTTTAAAAAGCTACTAAAAATGATTCAAACAAAAAGCAAGAAAGAAATTTAGAAGGATAAATTGAAGCTAGGTCAAAATTTATTATCAAAATTTTAATTTATTAAAATAGTATGGGAGCACGGTTGATATTAATTGTTCTACAGGAGAAATATGGGTGGAAGGATATTCGGGTGGATGGTGAAAGATATATAGGCTATTTTTAAATAAAATCCACCAAAGCACCACCCAAGAGGTGGAATATGCTTTAATTTACGTTCGTCCAAAGTCGCCTAGAAAAGTACCACCAAAAAATTGGGTGGTACTTTAATTACAATTTGTCCTAATTTGACTTCAAAAAGAGCCATATGAGGAGTGGGAGAAAATTAAGGCTTGGGCAAGATTTCCTAAATTCCATCCAATGGGATCAAAGCTAAATATTTGCCTCACAACTCAGTACTAAGAAAAATAAATCTTTCATCCGTAAAGCTTACAAATATTATACTCAATTTAATTTGGATACGTCAAAAGTCTTTCACTATGAATAGGGAAGATTAATATGGATAATATTTATAACATGTAGAATCTTGAAATATAAAAGTATATTTCTTATATTAACCAAAATAGAAATATATTGCAGTTGCAGTTTGATAATGCTTTAAAAAAAAACCTTCCATTGGATGCTTCTTTATCCTTAAGCTTTACACAATCATCCGCAATCGCTGTTGCAGGTTAAAATCAAATAGGAGTCTGTAAAATTTGCAGCTTCACCTCCTTACTCCACTCTTTGAAGTATTTCTCCTTCGAATTTTCTTCTCCTCTGTCTCTCTCCTCTTTCGCTCCTAAATAATACCAGAAACACAAGTATTTATAGATTTGGGGATGGAGTAAAAGGTAAAACAGGCTCACCAACAATGTAACACACATTAAATGCAAACATGATGCTAGAAATTTCTTGAATGACTACAGTCAAATCACGATATATCGATAACAAATACGAGTACAACAAAATTTGGTAATTGATGCAGAGGATAAAATCTGTCAAATGGTGTCAAATTTGGTTTAGTTTTCTAACATCCTCATTTAAACTAGATTTCATAAAAGCTTTGACATTGAGCATTTCCCTCAGCATATTAAATTCTTCATCCTTCAAAGGTTTTATGAAAATATCTACAACATGTTCTTTGGACTTGCAAAATAGTAACTCAATTTTGTTAGATTTCACTAGTTTTGTGATGAAATGATATTGTATGTCAATATTATTGGTCCAACCATGAAACACTAGATCCTTTGATAGTGCTATGGTATAATTATTGTCACAAAATATAATTATTGCCCATTTTTGTGGATGATTTAACTCCCCTAAAATTATTCTCATCCAAACTGCATGACATGCGACTAAGGTGGCAGTAACATACTATGCCTCAGCAATGGATAATGCAACAATTGGTTGTTTCTTTGATGACCATGAAACTGCTCTTGAACCAAGGTGGAAAGCATAACCAAAAGTGCTCTTCCTATCATCTATATTTCCAGACCAATCTCTATCTATGTAGCCAACAAGTTCAAGCTAGTATTTCTGGCATAAAAAATTCCATGGTTTATGGTCCCATTGACATACCACATTATTATTTTTCCTACTTGCAAGTGGGTGTTCTTTGGTTCCTCCATATATCTAATAATAAAACTCACTTCAAACATTAAATACAATTTGGTTGTAGTCAAATACATCAGAATTCCAACTAATATTTTGTAGAAAGTTGGATCAACATTGCTTCCACAATCATTCTTGCTTAGTTTGAGGTCTGTTGCAACTGGTGTGATGGTATTTTTATTTTCCTCCATCTTAAACCTCTTCAGGACATATTTTGCATACTTTCCTTGATATGTGAAGATACCATATGCATATTGGGTAACTTCAATGCCAATAAAATACTTCATCAGGGCTAAGTTTGTCATCTCAAACTCTTTATTAATGGTATTTCTAAAATGTTCAAACAACATATTGTTATTGCTAGTATAAATCAAATCGTCTGCATATAAGAAAATAATAATCATATCCCCCTCTGCATTTATATTCATGTAGAGGGTGTTATCATATGGGCATTTTATGAACCCATTCTCCTAAAAGTATGCTTCAATGTGTATGTACCAAGTCCTAGGTGTTTGCTTCAACCCATAAAAGGCTTCATTTAGTTTCAATACCTTTCCTTCTTGCCCTTCCAAATCATAGTTGGGTGACTGGTCTATGTAGACATTCTCTTCCAACACTCCATTGAGGAAGACAAACTTGACATCCATCTAGTAAACATTCCAAACTTTTTGGTTTGCCAATCCTAAAATCAATCTGATTGTGTCAAGTCTCGGTACAAGTGCATACACCTCATGATAGTCAATCCCTAACTTTTTCTTGTAGCCTTTTGCAACTAGACTAGATTTATTCCTTTCAACTTTACCTTGGTAATTAAACTTCGTTTTATATACCCATTTACTCCAATGGTCTTCTTGCTTACTGGAAGATCCATTAATTCCTAGGTCTGATTTTTTCTATGGTTTTTATCTCATCCTCCATAGCTTTCAACCATTTTATATTCTGAATTTCTTCTTAAAATGAAATTGGATCACCCTCAAAAAATAAAGAAAAATCATAATGTTCTTCATCTTCAATTTAATTTTTGGTTACCTCATATATATCTTGCAAGCTTCGTATCTTTGAGGGTGTATTCAAATTGGATATCCTTGTTGCAAGTGGAGGTGACTATGATGATGAGGCGGTGCTACTATTGGCACCATGCTTGAAGCTATAGGAAGATGCACTCTTCTTTCTTCCAAGTCCTCAAACTCAATAATTTCTAGCTCTGGCTAACCAATCTTGGATTTCTAGTTCCAAGCTTCATCTTCCAAGAACTTTATAGTTTATCTTATAACCAACTTCTTTGTAATAAGGTTATATAACATATAAGCCTTTGATTCTTCACTGAAACATGTGAATATGCTATGCCCCCAAAAACTCTTAAATAAGCCACACTAGGCTTTTGGTTGCTCCATGCCTCCTGAGTAATCTTGTCCTTCACACTCTTTGTGGGACACCTATTTAGAAGATAAACTGCACAACATACAACTTATACCCATAACTCATGTGGCAATCCTTTTACCTAGAGCATACTTCATGTCATCTCTATTATTGTTCTATTCTTCTTCTCTACAACACCATTTTGTTGTGGTGTGTATCTAGCTATGAACTACCTTCTAATTCTATTTTATTTGCAAAAATTATAGAATTTATTGGAGATGTACTCACCTCCTCCACATATTATGAGAGTCTTCACATAATAGCCACTTTGTTTTTCAACCAAAGCCTTGAAATCCTTGAATTTACCGAAATATTCTAACTTTTTTCTAATGGGATATACCCATGTCCTTCGACTAAAATCATCTATGAAAATCAAGAAGTACTTGTTGTTTACAAATGAGCTATTTTGCTTAAGATCGTAAATATACACCAGCTCCAATGGTTGTGAATCTCTCGATGACTTTACTATAGGGAATGCATCCATGTGCTACTTATTGACTAGGAAACCATCACATGATTGATTGGGTAGCTCTATAAGGGATAAACCCTTCACCATATATTTCTTGTGTAGCAAGTTTATGCCACTAAAACTTAGATGACCGAATCTGAGATGCCACAACTATGTAGCATCTTTCACAATCACACTAAATGAAAGTAGTATTTCATTTTGAATCTGTAGGGGAAACATCTTGTTCTTTCTCATGGACACATTTACTATGAGCTCATTCTCTTTGTCTCTAATGATACATACTCTATTTTTATACTACATAGTGTACCCCTTCTACACAAGCTATTCAATGCCTAGCAAATTATGTTTCAATCTAGGAACATAATACACATCAAGGATGTGCCTTATTTCACCTTGATTGGTGTCAATTATAATATTACCTTTTCCCATGATAGGTACCTTGTTTTTTTTTACCCATATTCACCTCATATTTGATGGTTTCATCCAATTGTGAGAACATTTCTCTATTCCCAGACATGTGGTTACTACACCCATTATCAAGATATCAGGTGTTCTTATGGCTCTCTTCATCGACACTACAAGTTAATATTATGGATCCACATACATCTCTACACTGTGTATTTTCACTTTCATTTGCGTAATAGGCTTGATGCTTGTTTTCATTTACCAACTTCTTTCTACACTTATAACTAAAGTGGTCGAATTTCTTGCAGTAATAACATTGGATCTTTGATTTATCATACCTCTAGTTTGATCCACCTTGCTAATTTATGATGTTACCTCTTCCTCCTACTTGATGGAAGTTGTAGATAGTCTCACCTTCATTGGGGTTTGACCTTCCTCCTCTCTTGTGGCCTCTTACATGCTTGGCTCAGTTACTCTGTCCTCCTCCTCCTTGAGATCTTGAGGTGAAATGGTAGGAATATTATCTTCTATTACTATCTCAAAATGAGACCTACATCTTGAACTCTTATTCTAATGAGGAATGAGATGAATGGCTCAGCCTCTACTCATGTGTTTTTGAAGAACCCATGAGCTAATATAAAAAGAGGGTTATTAAATTACTTGATTCTTCAATTACTATCACCACTAAGTTAAACCTTATTGGTAGGCTCATCAATATTGTCTACACTATTCTCTAGTTGTCAAAATTATCGTCATTCAATATCATATGGTTGATGATACCCATAGTTCAGGTAAAGAAGTCACTCATGGACTCTGAATCACTCATCTGCATATTCTCAAACTCTATTATGAGCATTTACAACCTCACCAATTTCACTTTATTAGTTCCCTAGAAGGAGTTTGCTAAAATTTCTCAAACCTCTTTTGATTTGGTTGTTGTTGCTATTCTCATAAATATAGTCTCATAAAATATCTACATTATGTAACAAAATGCCTTCTGGTCCTTCTTTAGATTCTCCTTCAATAGGTCCTTATCCACTTGGGAGAGAGTGCTCGATGCTGCTGCATCTACGGGTTATGGGTAACCATTCTCCACCATGTTCCATAGCTCTTCAGACCCAAACTTTATTTTCATTTGAATGCTCTAGTACATAGTTATTGCCATTAAATAATGGGATATTCATCTGCAAATAATTGCTACTAGAAGCCATAGCTTCTTATATTCCACAAATTTAGTTCTAGCTCTAATATCAAATTTGAAATAAATAGAAGTGCGATAGTATGGGAGCACAACAAATATTAATTGTACAACGATAACAATATGTGTGGAAGGATATCGAGACGGATGTTGTGGGAGATTTTAGGAGGATGGTGGATGATATATGAGTGGTGTTTTAAATAAAATCCTCCCAAGAGGATCTTGAAAAGTACTACCCAAGAGGTGGGTGGTGCTTTACTTTACATCCATCCAAATTTACCTAGAAACGTATCGCTCAAAAATTGAGTAGTATTTTAATTAAAGTCCTCCCTATGTTGACTTCAAAAAGAGCCACTCGAGGAGTGGTTGGAAATTAAGGCTCTGGAAGGGATTTCCTAAATTCTACCTAATGATATCAAAGCTAAATTTTTACCTCGTGACTCAATGCTAAGAAAAATAAATCTTTCGCCCATAAAGCTTACAAAGCTTATACTCAATTTAATTTGGATCCTTCAGAAGTCTTTCACTGCAAATAGGGAATATTAAGATGGATAATATTTATGATATGCAAAAGATTCAAATATACAAATATATTTCTTATATTAACCAAAATAGAAATACATTGAAGATGTAGTTTTAGAATGCTTTAAACAAAACCTTTCACCGGATGCTTCTTTGTTATGAAGCTTTACACAATCATCTGCAATCGTTGTTGCTATTGAGTACATAAAAATTGGATATTTTATTGAATTTAGAAACATAAGTAATAAAATAATAGTTTGATGGAGGAAGTGAATAATGACTTCAACCAACTACCATGCCCTAACTATGCCCCTAACCAACTTGGTAAAAATGCTCTCATGTAAATGTGCTAATCAATATGAAACATATTATGTAATAAATAACATATACCATATATACTATAGTATATTCTAACATCCTCCCCTTATTACATTTTTTTAAAATACAAAGAGTATTGTGAAACAATTCAAATTTGACACGTGCAAGTACCGTAGTGAAAATATCTACAACATGTGCATCATTGGGAATGTATTGAAGCTAGATATTGTGTTTTGGAACTTCATCTCGAATAAAATGACATTGTGTGTCAATGTGTTTGGTGTATTCATGAAATATTGAATTCTTTATGAGCTTCAAAACACCTTGGTTGTCACAAAACAAGTGAATTGGAAGTTTCATGGAAAGACCCATACTTATAAGAATGTGGTAAATCCATATTAACTTGTAGACTGCTCCATGTGTTATGCGATATTCTACCTCTATAGATGATAAAGCAACCACCTACTTATTTTTACTATGCCAAGAGATAGGATCGGAGAAAAGATGAAAAATATATCCATAAGTGGATTTCCTATCATCAAATTACCCGATGTAGTCTGAGTTTGTGTAACCTTGCAAGAAGAAGTTGTCATTCTTCTTGTATTATAGGCCATATTTTGTACTAGCACGGACATAATGAAGAACTCGTTTCACTGCTTTCCAATGACTAAACTTTGGTTCCTGCATGAAACTTGAAAGATAACTAACAACAAAACTAATGTCTATGCTAGTGTTGGTCTAATATATGAGACTCCCAATCAATTGGCGATAGAGAGTACCATCTACCTATGGAGATTTATCATATCACGATAATTGTGACCTTGTTTCCATTGGAGTTGCTTTGGGCTTACAATCAGTCATGTGATATTTCTCAATTAATATATTGGCATGTTTTTTTTGTGTCACTCTGATGTGATTCTTATTTTGAGCCAATTCTAAACCAATAATGAAGAAGTCCTAGATCTGTCATCTCAAATGGTTTTTTCAAGTCATCTTTCACTCTATCTATCAATTTCTCTAAATTTCTAGTGATAATTAGATCATCAACATAGAGTACTAAGATCACTATATCAAAACTACTTTTATTGTTATAGATATTAGAATTTGAAGTACTTATCTTGAATCCATGCTCCAATAGGTGACTTTCCATTTTGATGTACCAAGATCGTGGAGCTTGTTTTAACCCATACAAAGATTTAACCAACTTGTAAACTTTTTGTTCTTGGCCTTCAACCACAAATTATTTTGTTTGAATCATATACACTTCTTCTTATAGATCACCATTTAAGAAGGAAATTTTGACATCCATTTGATGTAGCTTCCATCCAAACCAAGCTGTCAGAGCACAAAGTACATGAATGGTAGTCATTCTAGATGTGGGTGTAAAAGTCTCATCATAATCAATACCTTATTTATGTGCATAGACATTTGCAACAAGGCATACCTTATGCTTATCTACCATTTCATTTACCTTATAATTCAATTTGTATACCCATTTGCATCCAATGGGCTTCTTTCTTGAAGGTAAATCAAATAGCTTCAAAGTATTATTTTTCATGAGAAACATATGTTTTGCACTCATAGCAGCCTTCCACTAAGACTCACTAAGTGCAAATTGAACTGAGATAGGTTCATCCTCATACAATGAAGTCATATAAACTCGTTTATCATCCAAATACATATCTTCTTCTCTATTTTATTTTGCATATACATAAAGTTCATCAAATTATTGGCAAAGCTCATTAACCTCTAAATTTTATGCTTTTGCTCTCATCTGTTGAGTCATATTGTGTGTACAGGATCGATCTAGAATTATATTTGGAGGTGTTTTTAATTTTGAATCTCTCATTGTGCTAGTATACCATTTTGGAACCTTTTTTCTATGGGGGTGGAGTCTCTTTCTTAGGCTCCTCTTCATCCAGGTATGCATCTAAAGATGTGTTATCTGATGTGAAAGATTCATCAAATACCACATCTCTAGTTATGTGATTTTTCTTGGTTTTAGAATATATCAATCGATATCCCTTGGAATGCTCATCATAAACAAGAAAAATGCGTTGCAAGGTTTTATCATCTAACTTATTTCTCTTCTATTTTGGAATGTGTATGAATGCCTTACACCCAAAATTCTTTATATGAGAAATGGAGGGTCTTTTACCACTCCCTAATTCTTGTGGATTCATTCTCTCAAGATCTTTTGTGGGTGCTCTATTCAAGAGGTACGTTTTTGTACTGACAACTTCTTCCCAATATTGTTGCTCAAGATGTACCCCTGTAATAATACAATAAACCATTTTTATGATGGAACAATTTCTCCTCTCAGCAACTCCATTTTTCTAAGGAGTATAGGTTTTTGTAAGCTATTTATTAATCCTATATTCAATAATAAATGAGGAAAATTATTTGGAGGTATATTCCCCCCCTCAATTTGAGTGGAGGGTCTTAATGGAACATCGTGATTCCTTCTCAATAAGTTTCTTGAACTGCTAAGAATATAGAAATGCCTCCGACTTCAGTTGTAGAAATAAAACCCACATATTTCATGAGTATTCATCAAAAAACAATTGAAAATACCTTTTTCCCCTATAACTATTTGGCATAGGACCACACAGATCGATGTGTGCCAACTCCAAAGGTATTTTGGCTCTTGAATAGCTCACCTCAAATGGTATTCAATGTTGCTTCTCTGCTAAGCAATATGTGCATATTGGCAAAGTGGATGAAAGGTTGGGAAGACCTTTCATCATCTCAAATTTACTTAAGTAAATATCCTAAACTTAGATTCCCATATATCTTATGCCAAAAAGAAGTGGTCTCCTTTGTGTTTACTATCATGGCAACATGTGACATATAAATGGTATCTAAGGTGAATAATCCATGCTTTTTGGAATCTATGGCAACATGATATTCCTTTCTGGTGATGAAGCATCACTTATTTCCATCCTCAACTCTGAAATCAACAACCATATTTTTATCCATGATCTAAAGGACTGAAAAAAAATTGTTTGCCAATACAAGAATGTATAAAACCTTATCAATCTCACATTGTCCATATGGAAGAGTGATGGAAACATCTCCTTCACCCTAGAATCTATAGGTCTTATCATCAGCTATTGTAACTAGTTTTCCTTTCTTTGCCTCAAATGTATCAAACCACGATTTATCACAAGTCATGTGTTTGCTAGCTCAAGAATTAATATACCACACATGATCCTTTTTCTGAGAAGATGTGTGATTCATGAGCACCTTGTGTGCTATTGAATTTGATTCATCATAAGCAATATTGCCCTTGGGTTGCTTATTCTTATTTTGTGTTTTGTATTTGCCCTTGCCCTTTTTATTTTGATCTTGGTCATAGGGTTTTTTATTATTAAACCAAAAATTTTAGTGTCATGGTGATCCATATCATAAATTTTTCAATAGTTCTTTTATTTTTGTTGAGGTTGTTTCCTTTTTGAAACTTTAGAAGAAGATCCTCCCTTCTAAAATTTACCCTATATTTTGGACCCCTGTTTGGAGTAAAGTGCATTATCTATCACTTCATTTCTTTGAAGATGATTTGCCTCCTCAGTTTGAAGTAAATTTACCAACTCCACAAAAGTAACTTGTCTCATGGACACTTGAAGGGATGTGATCAACATATTGTAGTAATCTTGCAAAGCTCTCAAAATTATCAAAGTCAAGAGTGTATTCTTTATTTTTTCTCTCAAAGAATTCAACTTGGCTTTCAATTAAGCCACTCTGCATAGGAACAATTCTACTGATTCACTAGACTTTATAATGAGAGTATGAAGTTATGATTGAAGGTTAAGAATGGTGGACTGATTCTTCCCTTCATAGATTGTAACTAGTGTATCCCAAGCTTCTTTACCAGTTTTAGCATCACAAATGTAAGGTTTATCTCATCAGTAGTAGCAAGGATGATAAATATGAAGGATCTTTTCTCATTTTTATCATATTCATCCTGATCTATATCTGGTGTTGTAGGATGTTTTGTAGTGCTATTCACTACATCCCACAAATCTTCAACTTGAAGAATGACTCTCATATTTGTTTTCCATGGTGCAAAATTGGAACCTTTGAGCAAATCTTAATCTAAAAGTTAATTATGAACATAGGCCATTGCAAAGGTTCTTTATCTCACCAAAATGGCCCCCCTTTATTTATACTTACAAAGAGTATGTGAAAGGGAATTCACTCAAATTAATGACACCTACCTCAAATCCCTTCCAAAAAAGGATGATGAATTAGAGGAGTTTAGGTCAAGCAATAAGAATGAATTAGGGTATATAATGGAGTGAATATCAATATATAATTAGCTTTCCTTATTTCTCCCTGATGATTTATAAAGAATAATATCTCATATGTCATTGTTGCAGCTATGTTAGGTGTAATATACAATATCCTAAAGCACAATAGCTTTACTTGTAAGTGTAGGCTAGAGGTACAGTATATACCAAATGCTACTGTACAATAAATTACACAAATAGGTGTAACATTTGGGGTCTTATCTAGTTTTTAATTTTAACTTATGATTGAAATGCAAAAAATAGGAAATTAAGTGCAATAAACAATCATAAGTGCCCACAAATTTTAACTATAGGTGTCGGTTTCCATCGAAAATGCACCTATTTACAATACCAACTTTTTTTAATATGTTGATTTCCACTAAAAATGCACTTTCTGTTACAATAATTTTTGCAAAATATTTAAGGTTTTTTGTTTTCAAAAACGATATTCAAGTCCACAATTTCCCCCCTTGTGTTTGGATTTTGCAAGAAAAAATAATGCTTTTATCCCCATTTTTTGTTGCAAAATAAACAAGGTTTGAATTTTTTTTATGTACCCTTTCAATATGCAAAAAAAGCTATGTGCAAATTTGTTTTCTTATCCCTCCATGGAAAAATGCACTAAGGTTCTTTTTCTTGGTTTTAATGGTAAACAAAAAAAAACTTCTTTCTTGCTGCCTTCTTGTGCAAAGTTTGCAAAAAAAAAATAATTAAGGTATTAAAAAAATACCTTCTTTGCCTCATTTAGTAAAAAAAATATCTTTATGCGAGTTGAAATCACAACCTTGTAGCTTAACACTCTACCCCCCAACCGTCTTAGCCACGGCCACCAACAAACCTTGTGCATAGCTTCTTAACACTCTGCCCCCCAACCGTCTTAGCCACGGCCACCAACAAACCTTGTGCATAGCTTCTTAACACTCTGCCCCCCAACCGTCTTAGCCATGACCACCAACGAAACTCAAGGGGAGGAAATATTTATCACCTTGCAAAAAAACTATGTCAAAAAGAAAAAAATGAATGAATGGCTGGCGCTGTGGGAGATTTGAACCCGCAACCTCCATTATGAATGTGTTAGCTTAAAACTGCCAACAAATCAAGCTACAATGCCTGACGTGAAGGTAAGGACGAGCACCTTCAATTTATTATTGTTTTTACTTATAAAAAAAGGAACAAAAACATGATTATTTGTCCCACATGCACCATGTCGATGCTTTTGCGAAGGTTCAAAAATCTTTGGCCGCAATGTTATTTTTTATTACCTTTAGGCAATCAGGTACCTTCAAAATATTTTTTCCACCTAGTGCATGTAACACGTTAGCCGAATTACTCCATAAGCACCAAGTTAGCCACCCAACGGATGCCACGTCAAACTACTCAAATGGTCGCCATGTCATTACTCCGTCAACACACAATCATCCACCCAACGGAGACCACATCGGACTGAACATGCAAACACATCAGGAAATATGTAATTGCCATGTTAGCCTACCTCTTGCGATGCCATGTCAACCTGCTTCCTCGGTCTACATGTAGAGATTCCTTGATTCGCATGTAAAAATTATCCTCGGTCTTCGTATTGTGTCTCCTTGGTTCGCATTGGTCTAGGTTCAAGGATTCATCTTTGGAATGTATGCCTGAATTAGCCTCAAGAAACATGTTTCAAAAATCAAAATGTTTCAGAAATCAAAACAACACCCTTCTCCTGATACCATATTGAGCACATGAACATTAGACATTGTATTGAATTTAGGAACATAAGTAATACAAGAATAGTTTGGTGGAGGAAGTTAATAATGACTTCAACCAACTACCATGCCCTAACTATGCCCCTAACCAACTTGGTAAAAGCGTTCTCATGTAAATGTGCCAATAAATATGAAACATATTATTTAATAAATTATATATGCCATATATAATATAGTCTATGCTAACAGGTTAAACTCAAAAAGGAGTCTATGAAATGTGCAGCTTCACCTCCTTATTCTGCTCTTGGAATTCTTTCTCCTTCGGATATTTTTCTCCTCTATCTCTCTCCTCTTCCGCTCATTCTAAATAATACCAGCCACACAAGTATTTATAGAGTTGGGGATGGAAGGAAAGGTGGAAAAGGCTCACCAACACTCCAAAAAATGCAAACATGATGTGAGAAACTTCATGAACAACAAACTGTAATAAAATCACGAGTTACCGGTAATAAATAGATACAGGTTTAACAAAATATGATGATTAATGCAAAAAAATAAAATATATCAAATATCATTTAATTTTCTAACACCCTACAATGAATATGTTAATTCTAGTCTACTTCAAAGTTAAAACCTCGCGAGGAATGCTTGTAATTCATTCTATTTCAATTTTTGTCTACTTCAAAGTTAAAACCTCGCAAGGAATGCTTGTAATTGATTCTATTTACAGTGGAACTACAAACCGTACTCCATAGTTCAAAACGCATTAGATTATCATGCCATTTAATAATCAATCGCCTTAAAATTTGCATACTTCTTTAGGGCTTGCATATTTACTTAGAGATGGGTCTTGTCTACAAAAACACAAATGGTCCATTTTTCTATTTTCTGTCATCTGGTATTCTCTCATTTAACTTTAATCATTTTTTATACATAGCGGGTCAGTAATATTTTTATCCGTGGGACTTAAGATCGAAGTCTAGGACTCACACACAACCAATAGGTATATTCCCATTGTTCGATACTGGACAAGATTCGTATTTTCAAATTAGGAGTGGAGTCCGATATTAGTCGGTCTATTTTTTTAAAATAAAATTGGATTTGATCTTTGATAATGATATCTTTAACAATTTGAATTTGAATAAAAACTTAATATTTTTTTAAATAATACTTCTTATATATATCCATTATAAAACTCGAGTCATATTAGTAAAAATTTTAAAATAAAATCCTAATATATGAATCCCCATCCCCTCTTAAATTTAAACTATAAATTTCTTAAATAAAAAGACTCGTTTAATTTATGCCATGGGCGTACTAACTTTCAAAGTTTTCGACGTGCGAGTTGACAACATGCTTTATTCTCTCAAAATTTGTATTTTCAATTTTCTTTTTTATTATTATATATAACAATTATTATCTTCTCAAGGGCTATAGTCCGTGTTGGTTTATATCCCAGACGTATAAAGTAGATAAACCATTTTTAAATAGTTATTTTGTGCTCGAGAGCCTTCGTCGCAGATTCAAACTTCTCTCCATCCCCCTTATCGAAGCTTCTTCCATATATGTAATTTGAAAAGGTTTTTTTTTTAGGAATAGAATGAATTTTTTTTTTTGTTAGTTGCAGTTGGTTGTTCATCAGCTATTGAATATATGCTTCTTCTCTGTTAGCAGCAGCCAATGCTCCTTTTGTCCTCTGTATATGCTATGTTTTAATATATAAAAAATACCTTGTTATGTTCTATTCTTCCATGCGTTTGTGTGGTCTGTAGTTTTATATTGAAAGGTTTTTCATTTCAGGGAATAAATCTGCAGATTGTCTGCACACAACTCCTATTTAGTCCATCAGAGTGGTATCAGAGCATAAGGTTTCAGAGACAAGGGTTTCAAAAATCAAAGGAGTCAAGCACAAGCTTCTACAATGGCAGCTCAAACAGGTCCCAGCACAAGCTTAACAACTCCAAATCTTCCTAAATTTGATGGTAAGAATTATGAATACTGGTCAATAATCATGAAAACTCATTTTAACTCAATAGATGTTTGGGATGTAGTAGAAAATGGGTTTCAAGAGCCTGCAGATGCAGCTGCTTACAGTGCCTTAACAAGGGCACAAAAGGATACATTGAAGGAGAATAGAAGCAAGGATTCCAAAGCCCTTCAAAGCATATTTCTAAGTGTAGACCTGAGCATCTTTCCAAGAATACAAGGAGCATCTAAATCAAAACAAGCATGGGATATCTTGCAAACTGCATACCAAGGAATGGAGAAGGTGAAAGTAGCCCGGTTACAAATACTCAGGAGAGATTTTGAGACAATGCAAATGAGAGAATCAGAGTCAGCAGATTTGTTCTTCATTAAAGTTATTGGGTTGGTGAACCAGATGATATCCCATGGAGAAACCATTGAGGATAGAAGAGTTGTGGAGAAAATATTGAGAAGTCTACCTCTAAAGTTTGAGAAGTCTAACTCAATACTCCTTAGATGAGTTGCAAGCATCTCTCATATCTCATGAGCATAGACTGAATAGATCTAGTAATACTTCTTTGGAAAATGCTTTCAAGTCACAAGTGAACATTGGTCCTGGAAGAGGAAGAGGCAGAGGAAGGCCAAATTCTAGAGGTAGAGGAAGAAGTTCATCCAGAGGTGGAAGAGGAAATCCATAAAATACAAGTGGAAGAGGTTACAGCCAAGGCCCAAGCCAGAACTCGAGCCAGCAGAACCAAAATTGGAGATAAAATAAAGCACAAGATGAAAGTTATGACAAATCTCAAGTACAATGTTACTATTACAAAAAATTCGGTCATTATGCAAGTGAATGTAAAAAAAATAGTATGATTTAAGAAAACAAAATGAAAATTTTATAGTAGAGGATGAATTTCAGGATGGAATGTTTCTTGCATACAATGCAGTAGAATAAAAACAAAAGGATGTATGGTTCTTAGATTCTGGGTGTAGTAATCACATGACTGGAAACAAAGAATTGTTTGCAAGTCTGGATGAAAGCATAAAATCTGATGTCACTTTAGGGAATGAAAATAAGGTCTCTGTTATGGTAAAAGGAAGAGTAAACATTCTAACAAAGAAGGGGGAGAAGAAACACATTTCAGATGTATATTTTGTTCCAGGATTAAAACATAACCTGATGAGCATTGGTCAGCTTGTTGGAAATGGTTATAGAGTGTATTTTAAAGATAATGAATGCATAATATTTGATAAGTTTCCAAGTAAATTTTTGATTGCAAGAGTGCAGATGAAAAATAATCGAATGTTTCCCCTCAAACTTCCATATGACCTAAATTCACAAGTAGGAGAAAGTATTGCAGCAGTGACACAAACAATCTTACAAGCTGAAATAAAGGATGAAAATTGGCTTTGGCATCTAAGGCTGGGTCATCTTAACTTTGAGTACCTGAATCTATTACAAAGGAAGAGAATGGTGAAAGGATTGCCATCGATAGAGAGATCAAACAGAGCATGTGAGGGATGCATACTAGGAAAGCAGCATAGAGATGCATTCCAAGTGGGAAAATCAGTAAGAGCACAAGCACCATTGGAGATCATTCATTCAGACCTGTGTGGTAAGATGCAAACCCCCTCACTAAATGAAATGAATTATTTTCTAACTTTTATAGATGATTATACAAGGAAGACATGGGTGTATCTTCTAAGGCACAAGGATGAAGCATTTGAATACTTTAAACAGTTTAAGGCCTTAGTTGAGAAACAAAGTGGCTATTATATCAAAGTGTTGAGAACTGATAGAGGTGGAGAATATGTCTCAAAGGAGTTCTTGAATTTTTGCAAGTACAATGGAATTCAAAATCAATTTACAACAAGATATACACCTCAAAAAAATGGTGTAGCTGAGAGAAAGAATCGGACAATCATGGAAATGGGAAGAAGCATGATGAAGGTAAAGCATTTACCAAATGAGTATTGGGGAGCAATAGTGAAATATGCCATCTATATTCTAAATAGGAGTCCAACTAAGAGTTTGCATGATGTAGTCCCTCAAGAAGCATGGAGTGGAAGGAAGCACAATGTATCTCACATGAGAGTCTTTGGTTGTGTAGCTTATGCGCATGTTCCTGATGAATTGAGGAAAAAGTTGGATAGCAAAGGAGAGAAATGCATATTCATAGGGTACAGTGAACAATCAAGAGCATATCATCTTTACAATCCAGTGACAAAGAAGTTTATAACCAGCAGAGATGTAAAATTTATTGAAGAAGAAGCATGGGATGGAAGTGTAGAGAAGACTGTGAATGTTGTAGGTACTGAAGAGGATATGGCTGTAGTAAACACTCCATATGTGACTCCACCCACACCAAATCAAGATCAGCAATGCTCCTCTCAATCATCATCATCATCATCAAGCATAAGAGCAGCTCCAATATTGCAAGAAAATAGTCAAGCAAGTGGACAACAAATGTCTTCAGCAGGTCCAATAAATAGCACAAGTTCAAGTGACTCATCAGATCAGACTTTAGCAAGGCTGAGAAGACAAAAGTACAGAAGTTTAAATGAGTTATATGAGCAAGATGAAGTCAATAGCAATGTTGGACCAAGTTTGTTATTTGCCTTTTATTCTCAGATGGAGGATCCTGTACATTTTGAAGAGGTTGTCAAAGAAGAGAAGTGGATTGCAGCGATGGATGAAGAAATTGCAGCGATTGAAAAGAATGACACATGGGAGTTGGTGGATCTCCCACAAGGCAAAGATGTTATAGGTGTTAAATGGGTTTATAAAACCAAGTATAATGCTGAAGGAAAGATAGAAAAACATAAGGCAAGACTAGTTGTGAAAGGCTATAAGCAACAATATGGCATAGATTATGAGGAAACCTTTGCCCCAGTGGCAAGAATGGAGATAGTGAGGACAATCCTTACAATTGCAGCCCAACATAAGTGGAATATCCATCAAATGGATGTTAAATAAGTATTTCTAAATGGAGTCTTTAAGGATAAAGTGTATATAAAGTAGCCACTTGGGTATGATATTGAAGGCCAAGAAAATAAGGTGTACAAGCTCAAGAAGGCATTGTATGGGCTTAAGAAAGCACCATGGGCATGGTACGATAGAATTGATTTCTATTTCATGAGCAATGACTTCAACAAGTGTGAAGGTGTGCATACTCTTTACATAAAAGCAAGTAATGACAAGTTTTTAGTTGTTGTGTTATATGTGGATGACCTAATATTTATGGGTAATGATGAAGAAATTGCGGCTGAGTTTAAACATGAGATGAAGCATAGTTTGAAATGTCTGATTTGGGATTGTTAAGGTACTTTCTTGGTATAGAGGTTCAACAATTAGAGCATGGCATATTTATTTCTCAAACTAAATATGCTACTAACATTTTAAAGAGGTTTAAAATGGAAACTTGCAAGTCAACACCAACTCTAGTTGCTATGGGACTGAAACTGAGAAAAGAGGATTGGAGCAAGAATGTGAATCCAACCATGTATAAGAGCATTATAGGTAGTCTGATGTATTTAATAGCCACTAGGCCAGACATAATGTATGTTGTGAGCTTAATCACTAGATTCATGGAAAACTCAAAAGCAACTCACCTCTAAGCAGCCAAAAGGATAATGAGATATGTCAATGGAACTAAGGAGTTTGGTATTTTGTACACAAAGACAAATGATTTCAAGCTGATTGGGTACATGGATAGTGATTGGGAAGGTAGTGTAGATGACAGAAAGAGCTCTTCAGACTATGTGTTGCATCTTGGATCATGTGTGGTGCCATGGGCCTCTAAAAAACAACCAATAGTCTCTCTCTCTACAACTGAAGTGGAGTATGTGGTAGCAACAGCAACAACATGCCAAGATATGTGGATGAGAAGGATCTTAAATGAATTGGGACACAAACAAGAGGAGCCAACAAAGATATTTTGTGACAATACTTTAGCAATAGCACTTTCAAAGAACTCAAATTTTCACAAGAGAACCAAGCACATAGACACTCGTTATCATTTTATCAGGGAGTTAATCAATGTTGGAGAGATTATCCTGGAACATTGCAAATATGAAGAGCAATATGCAGACATTTTTACTAAGTCCTTGGGAACAAGAAGTTTTGTACAGCAACGCGATAACTTGGGTGTTACAGAATGCAGTAATGGCAGTTGTGATTAAGGGGGAGTGTTGAAAATAATCCCAACTACCCCATTAAATGTGGACTTATAAAGTAGATAAACTATTTTTAAATAGTTATTTTTTGCTCGAGAATATTTGTTATAGATACAGACTTCTCTCCATACCCTTTCTCCAAGCTTCTTCCATATATGTAATTTGAAAAGGGTTTTTTTTTTTTTTTTAGGAATAGAATGAAAAAATTCTTTGTTAGTTGCAGTTGGTTGTTGATCAGTTGTTGAATATATGCTTCTTCTCTGTTAGCAGCATCCAATTCTCCTTTTGTCCTCTGTATATGATATGTTTTAATATATAAAAAATACCATGTTCTATTTTTTCATGCGTTTGTGTGGTCTGTAGTTTTATATTGAAAAGGTTTTTCATTTCAAAGAAGAAATCTGCAGATTGCTTGCACACAACTCCTATTCAGTCCATCAGAAAGTAAGGTGAGGAATGCAACATTTTGTTTTTGTATCCATCATTCATCGGTTTTGCATTGTATTATAGTTGTTCATTTTTTTCTCTCTAGTTTTCTCTTTTGTTTGGTTTTCCTCCTTTCTTTCATTTTCCATGACTTTTATAAATATTAAAGTATATTTTATTTTTTGAAAGTGACTATGTATGGCGTTGATTTTTAATTGAAATTGTTTTCATTTTTAATTATTTATTTTAAATTAAAATTTTGAATTAAAATGATAACAACCTATTACATTGTTTTAGATGAGGACAACCTATTGAATTGTTATCATATAGTGGTATTTATAGTATTATAATTATGCATGTTTCGTAAATAGATATCCTTTAAAAAATATAAGAAATTTAACCATTTAAATTAATATTATTTCATTTTTTAACTGGTGGATTGAAACAACCACTTGTCTTACATCATAATCACATAATGGTGTCTTAAATGCTTGGAAAATTGAGGAATATAATAAGTTGAACATCCAACCTATATTACATCATAACCACGTCATGTCTTAAATACTTGGCAATTGAGCATGTATAAATTGATTTTAACCTTGGTCAAATCCTTGAAAATTAAGGAATGTAATAGGTTGAGCTTATACCATTTGACCATTTTATAATACTATTATGTGGATTATGTTGTTTCGTTATGTATGTTATTTTTTGTTTTCCTTTTTTCTTCTTTTTAGTCTTCTTTCAATTTTCTTTTTTTTCTTCAATGATTGACATTTTTCAAATTATTAGAGTATAAAATGTTTTAGAGATTTTAATTGTTTTTTTAAAGTTAATATATGTAATATATTAAAAAAGAAATTAATTTATTATATAATATTGCATTTATATCAATTTTTGACTAGTTATATGGAATTGAAATGATTACAACCTATATTGCATATTACATGGTAAATATACAAAGGTATTATAATAGTCTATCAATTATGCATGTATTATTATTATTATGTGAGATTCAAAATAGGTCTTCTCTTTGAAATTTGAGATATTTAACCATTTGAGCTAATAGCATTTGATGTTTCAATTGGTGGATTGAAACCATCCTATATGTTTTACATCATGACCATATACTGGTATTCCAAATGCTTGGCAATTAGGCATGTATCATTTGGTTCTAACTTGGGTCATCTTCTTGACAATTGAGAAATATTATAGGTTGAGCTAATTCCATTTGATTATTTCATAATATTATTGTGTGGATTATATTGTTTGGATATTTCAAGAATTTGAATTATTATTATGTTGTATGGTTGGTGTTTGACTAAATTTTACTATCGCATTACTACAAAAAAATATTATTTTTATAACAAACACGAGTAGAAAGTAAGCTTAAGCAAGAAGCTATACTGAGCAAGCAATGAGCCCTGATATATCCATGTTCTATATCTTTGGAGATATCTTTTTTAAATTGATACTTATTATTAAAAAGTACACAGCATGACGAAAAAGTAATTTTATAAAGTTCTAACTTGAGGTATGGATGCCCTGACTTGAAGTATAAATGTCCTAGATGAGGAGAAGAAGAAGATAAAATATATGGTAAATACCATTAAAGCAGGATATGTTACACCATCATTTTTTAACAAGGATGAGATGACCAACATTGATATAACAATTCTTAAAAATAAAGGGTTAACATGTAAGTTCTATAGATACTAGACAAGTCTTTTAGAGACTAAAACTTAGATTAAGTGGAATGGGGATGGAATTGAAATTCCTCCATTAATTTTATTTCAAAATATTTTTTCCTCATCATCTTCTCTATGTTGAAAATAAATGATAAAATAATTAGTGATGGACTATGGTTTAATGGAAGAGATGCATTCTATTTAAGACCATGGTGTTAGAACATTTTGTGTAAAGAGAAATTATTGGATATGAGAACACATTTTATATTACCATTATATTTTCATGTCATTGCTTGCAACGTAGAAACCAAAATTATTGTAGAAATAAAATTTAGGAGTTGATTTGAGGTGCAAATTTTTTACTATAACAAAACTCAAAAATTCATGGTAAGGAACATGAAGAAATAGTAGAATTAATATATATCAAAGTATAAAAATAGAGAACATAAAAATATATAAGCAAAAATAATAATAATTTTAATGCTTAAAAATAGATTACAACACAAAAAATCATTATGAACATTGTTGGGCAAAAACATTGGTTAGTTTTCTACGTTCAGATTTATAGCTTGTAAACTTGTGAAAAACCTTACACAAGATATACTTGTAATTCCATCTAATGAGATGAGTCCCTTAGATGTATGGTTTGGGGGTGTTGGTATTTCATTTGAGTTATTATTTAGTTTTAAAACCACTAATCTATCCTAAATTATTAAAGACATGACTAAATTATATTCAAAAATTGAAACTACACATTTGCTAAAAATTACAACAAAATAGGAGAAATAACATAAATTAAAATTAAAGCTACAAAAAATAAAATAGAATTGAAAAAACATAGAAAACAGGGAAAAGGTAAGGGAAAAACACTATTGAGTGTGGTCCCATGCTTCCAATAGGTTCTACCCACATTAAATCATTCACCAGATGCAAGTTGATTTAATAAAAAATGACTCAAAATTTTTATTGAAATTGCAGCAATATAGGTACAGAAAAAATCTAGGATCACTTTTTCAGTGGTGGCTTACATATTTATAAGATATGCAGCCATGCCCTATTATAAATTGAAAATAAATAAAATGTTTGACTTTATTTTACAACTGTATGCATGAATAAAGGGAATCAAGTAAAATATCAAGTTTTTTAGACTATTTCAGCGTATGTTGTTTTATCAAAATACATATGATATTTGTTTTACTCGATTTACATAACAACTAAAAAATATATAGCTAATAATTTTTTATATTGTCCCTAGTCCAAATCCAAAATTGAGACTCCATCTACATCCTTTGCTGAAATCGTATTCTATTTTATCGATAATAGGGTTGTGCTGGAATTTGGCTTTAACGAGAATCAAGTGCCTTATCTATAGAAGTCAATAAGTAGGTGTCATCATGGGATTAAGGCACTAAAAAAAATTAGGTGTGATAGTCAAGTTCCGAATGGGAATTAGACGCCCATCTGTCAAGCACTAAATAAGAATCAGGTGCTTGACTTAGCGCTTCACACCAGTGTACTGCAGACGTTTTACCTTTACTTTTTCCATCATGGAATTGAAAGTGCCAGGTCCAAGTGGGACCTTGATGTAAATATTCTAACACAGAAAATTCTACAAAATATACACAAAATGCACTCAAAAAAATATTAAATATGATGCAAAATAAACTATTAAACATATATAAAATTCTCATAAAATATACATATATACATAAATAAGTGCCATAATTCATAGGGAAATTAGTATAAAAAATGAGCATTTTTAGGGTTCATCATCCCCCCATGCTTAAGGGTTGGCATGTCCTTGTGCCATTTTATACTGGTAATTACCAGTTTCATTTACAACCTTCTAGTAAGCCCTCACTATTTCTTTCATTTTCTTTACAGTGGCCTTAGCTTTTTTCTTATCCTTGGGTTTTCACCCTTTTGATGCTTTGGGAGTGGCTACCTACCATTTTTGTTGTCTTTGGTGCTTGTTGCACTAAACTAGATGACTTGGAGCTTCTATTTTACCTGGTTGTTCTCTTGTCCAGACTATCTTTCCTTTCTCAAATTTCAAGTAGTAATAACTAGTAAAAATGGGGGCCTCCTTCTAGAATGTGAACTCAGTCATCTTCTAGTATTTATGGTAAAGGGGTAAACGTTCCCTCATTGGTACTATATATTTATCTCCAAATGGTATTCTAGACAACTCAAAAACCTTGGTTGTGGAAAAATTGACCCTATTTGGGTCGAGTTTAGCATTATACTTAAACTTTGTTTCTTTCATCTAAGGGATTTTTCTACTTGTTGATTGATCTACAGGTGGTACAAGACCTAAAAATCCCATCTTCATGAAATATGCCTTCATATTTGAAGGTTGATTACCTATTGATCCATACAAGTCCCAAAACTTCACTAGTCAAGCAACTTCGATTTTTGGCCGAGAAGTTTTGGATGTCTCTCTGGACTCTTTTTTTGTTTTCTTGGCCACTCTTTTAGAGGCTTTATTACACTCATTTTTAATTGCTTTGATATCTGCCTTTAGTTGTTTGAAATTTAGTCTCTGCTTATCAAATATATTCAAGGCCTTTACCCATTCCTCATCGAAATTCAAGCATAATTCCTTCAATTGTGTAGTCCTTGCTCTGGTTTTGGCTCTTTGTCGATATTCCCTTACAACCTTTCTCTTCGATGTCAACTTTTTGGGTTGTCTTTCAAGGTATGCTAGTGTTTCTACTGCTTCTAATTTTTTAGAAGATACAGGCTTTTGAGTTTCCTCTACCTATCCTAAAGGTATGGACTCAGGTAATTTCTCAGTTTTTATGCAATAGATTGTTGCTCTTCTAGAATTACATTTTCCTCATGAGGTTGTTTAGCCCTTGCATCTGCTTGAGAATGTTTTGGCTCAACCCCTATATCCTGGCTAGGTTTATGATCTACCAAATGGAGAGACTCTTGAGGCTTATTAGCCTCCAAATTCCATTCTTCACCCTTGTCTATAATCTAAGTCTCATCAGCCTCCACTTCATCCTTCTTTTCATATTCATTTTCTATATATTTCTTTGAATTCTAAGGTTTTTCAACCTCAAATTCATCTTCCTGAGTTACCTATTCTACATAGTGAGAGTGTAGGGAAGTACATTCAATTATAACTATGGAGGACCTTTTCTGAGATTAAGGGCTCCCCTGTTTAGACAATTTTTTAGTAAAATCTATATAGTGGTCTCTTGCCTCAACCTCTTGGCTAGCATTTATAGCATCTGACATAAATGAGCCAGAGGAGAATATTGTATCCTCATAATCTAGAGAATTAGTAGGCACTTCCATGGCCCAATCAGTATGTACTGCCGCTTCTGCACTGGTTTTCCTATTAGCACTAGTTTTTTGGGCTTGTAGTTGTAATTTTGATATTATCTCCTACAGCTGGTGGATAGTTCAATATAGTTCCTACAATTTTGTTGTAGCTAATTTTTG
This sequence comes from Wollemia nobilis, assembly GCA_028583015.1. Lineage (NCBI taxonomy): Eukaryota > Viridiplantae > Streptophyta > Pinopsida > Araucariales > Araucariaceae > Wollemia > Wollemia nobilis. Next base: position 508,802 of record JAQPPZ010001108.1, read on the forward strand.
GGACTCTTGGAAAAGTACCTACTCTTCCTTGTATTTGACCTCCCAAGTGCATGTCCATTATTTCAATATATATAGCTATTTCTATAGGTACTATGTTGGCATTTCTTGCTAATAATTTTGATAACTGGATAAATCCTATAATATGTGGGTCATGTACTCATCATTGTTTAGCTCATAAATTTTTTCTTCATCATATGATGATCTAAAACCACCATATACACCTTTATCCTTATGCTTCTTATTCTAGTGGAAAATGGAAATAAAGTAGGGATTTGTTGATCATGCCCTACCTTATCATCATTTTAAGGAAAATAGAGGATGAGGCTTGTCTTGCTTCCCATGTATTTTCCTCAGGCAAGGATGCAAGCACCATATCTTCTTGCTCTATCACCTTATCAACCAAATATTCATTCTATTATGGAACCTCCACTTCTTCATATTCTCCAAAAATTGCATTATTACCCTCAGCTTCCTCAACCATCACATTTCTATGTGACTCTACATATCATACCAAGGCCAAAATTAGACCATGGTGAGTCAAGGTGGATGTTGTGCCTACCTGATAGCATTTGACCTTATATTTGAGTACACATGTAAGGTAATGGGGGATATTGATCTTGTTCCCATGCAGTATATGATTTAGAAATTGAAAATGATTCAAATTTATCTTGGAGTACCTACTAGAATAGGTGAAGAATCAAGAAATCTACTCAAAAACTACCCTATAGAGATCGAGGCTTTGCTACTTGGTAAAACCTCCATGCGTTAGGTGCTCTATCAAAAATTTTAAGAATATATGTTCATAGAGATTTGGGTTATAATATTTGTATGTGCGCTCCCCTGTTAGGGGAAGGCCCGTCACCATGGAAATATATTCTTCAATGACTAAAATCTCCAATCCTCAAATATGAACAATCCCATCCCTCATGGATGCTGCAAACTCATTAGCTACCTATGCATCTTGGTCTTGGCTGACCATTTTATAGTACTCCATCCATCCTACAACATCAAATTGTGTTTGGACATCCGTAGAAATACCTTAGCAATTGGTAAGTTCACTTTTATTTAAATCGTGGTTCTTAGACTTTCCTCCATAGCTTTGAGTGCAAATTTTTCTTCAACTTGGGATTCACTCTATAACTATTTCACACTCTATTATTTTTGGTTATAGTATTCTGTAATTTCCCTCCTTAGACAGTAATTGTTTGGTAAGTATTTTTTACAACTGGTTGCTTCCTTGGACACAGGTGGTTAACTACCATAATCAAAAGTAATTATGTTTATCCATGTAAAAATTCCTTAGAATATGTGTCGGATCTTACGTAGGTGATAACCATAAGCATTTTACCAATTGGAGCTATGACATGTGTAAAAGTTCCAAATGGAATAATACAGGTGGCTAGGACTACAATGGGGGTTGTACCATTAATTTTTCATAGATACACATGCGTATGAAAATAATATATACAAAAATTTGAGAATTTAATCATGTACCTAAATTTGTTTCATCCGTGTACTATGTAGATATATTTGTGGTGCATTGTTATTGGTTGGTGGATTATGATTAGGAAAATCACAATAAAAAATGATGGTCATTTCCCATGCGGTGAATTTCTCTCTGTGTGACTGGTTCTTGATAACTACAATATAATACATTCAAGACATCCTGCAAGGTTTCAAAACTAATTTTAGAAAACACTTATCTTTATGGGATGACAAACATCCCCACCTCGAAAGTTCTTTACTAACAACTTTAATTTCATCTGTGACAAATTTGACTTTGTGCATGAGTGGGGTGTTGATGTGGCTCAAGCCACTTTCCAATGCTAAAGTTTATTTTTAAGAGGCATAAACACCTATGAAAATATAAATCAAGCACCTTATTTTGAATCAAGGTATGCAGGTGCCTTAGAAATCAAGCGTTAACATGGAAAGAATGTACCTTTTGTTGTAAATCGGGTATCGTACTTTAAGAAAACTTTATGTAAAACTTAAACTTTATATACAATATCTTTTTTTTTAATGATACATTCAGGATATTAGGTGTCACTTTCCCAAAAAATGGAAGTTGTGTGCCATCTCCTTCGAAAAACCAGGAATCATGCATCGATCTTCCAGAAAATGGGATGCATGCACCATCTCCTTGATATACTGGGAGTTAGGTACCTTGTACTGTACAAAAAAAAATTGGGTGCCACCTTCTCAAAATATAGGAATCAAGCAACTTCTTTCATAAAATGGGAATTGGGCACCATTTTCTCTAAAAACCCAGAATTAGGTGTCCTTCTCATTAGAAAATGGAAAGCAGATGATACTCCTTTATTTCAACATCTGCTTGATATGCCCACTTATGTACGCTTAATTTTGATCAGACCTTTAGCACTCTGGTTGAAGAACATGGACAAAATTAGCATCCACTACTTGAATCAAGTGTTAAGTGATTTATTGCCCATAAGGACCAAACCAAACACTCCTGTACAAATTCAGGTATAATATCCCTCTTTCTAAGTAGGGATAAACTACTCCTATTGCAAAAAATTCTTCTATAAAGTTGGGAAGGTGTAGGTTCATTGATCTTGTGCTTGTTAGGCCTAGATTTACCAAGCTGCCTAACAATTACACTCAGGGTATCGTTGTTGCATAATAGAAATACAACTAAAAGAAAGAATAATTTGAAAGAATAATTGTTTTTGGGAATATGTGTACTACGTCCACATATTCTTGACTCAATTTGAAATTATAATCAATTGGGGTCTCTCCCATGCCTAATATGGAGTTCATCATGTATGTTTCAAACACATGATATGGATGCAGGTGGTGACCATTGACTGTTAATGTAATGTTGCTACCATCATTTGTTTTGATCCTAAAAGCTCCATTGTTGATGATTTCAGTCACTTCATATGGCCCTATCCAAAACTACATGAGATTACCTTTATTTTCTTGGAACTTGCAACCATACATTAATGCCCATTCTACCACTTTGAGTTGCTTTGGCCTGGTGTGGTGATCATGCCACTTGGTCTTTTGTTTTTGGATGACCTTTGTTCTTTGTAGAGCATCAAGGTGGTATTCATCCAGTTGATTAAGTTGTTGAATCTATTCCTTCTATGCATCATCTATGTTTATATTCAACTCTACTATAGTCATAATTATTTTAACTTCAAAATATATAGGCATCATATAATTCTTCTCATATACTAACTGGAATGGTGTGAAACTAGTAGTAGTATTCCACGTGGTCCTATAGGCCCACATTGCTTCTAGTAATCTAGTAGCCTAGTCCTTCCTATGTTGTTGTACTATCTTTGTCAAGATATATTTCAACTCTCAGTTGGTTATTTCAACTTTCCCATTTTCTTGTGGGTGGTAGGGAATATTTTTGTTATGCCTAATTTTATATTGTTGCATGGGTTCCTAAATTATATTTGAAGTAAATTGATGTTTGAAGAACACAAGCTTATACTGAGAGGGGGGGGTGAACATTATAAGACCACTTTTTACTTTTATTTTCAATTCAATATTATGTAGTGTATAGATAGCAGTATCAATAAAAGTAATAAAAGCAATGCACAAAACACCATCCAAAAAAGTGATACAACATTTTACGTGGTTCACCCAATGCGGGCTACTCCACGGAGAAAATATTTTGCTAAAAATTTCTCAATAAATCTCTTGGGAATCCTTACCAATTACAATGTTTATGGACCTATGTCCAAAGGATATGATGATCCCCTAAATCTCAAGTTCGTGGATCTCTTCCATAGGAGAAATCTTTCCCCTTATGCTCTAGCTAGTGATCTTCTAGAAGACTCTGTCTCACTATTGCACTGACTGGTGGATCTCTCTCCACTTGAAGACTCCTCACTCAGATCTATCTTCAATTGTCCTAGTTGCTGGATCTCTATCCATTGATACTCTATCCTATTTACTCTGTCACCTCCAAATATTTGTCAATAGCTTCACTCAGAACCTCCTCAAATCTGCTCAATAGGCTCACTCAGAACCTTCTCAAATCTTCTCAATATGCTCACTCATAACCTGCTCAAATATACTCAATAAGCTCACTTAGATTCTACTTAAATATTCTCAATAGGCTCACTCATAACTTACTCAAGTCTTCTCAATAGGCTCACTCAGAACCTGCTCAAATATGCTCAATAGGCTCACTCAGAACCTGCTCAAATATGCTCAACAAGTTCACACAAAACTTATCCCAATCTACTCAATAAGTCATCTCTAGGACTTGCTCAAATATGAATACCAAGCTTTCACAAAAGCTTACACAAAAATAGTCCACAAGCCTTCTCAAAGACTTACCTCAAATCAGGTCAACAAAATCTCAACTCAATCTCATAGAAGCATAAAGAGAATTGTTAGAGACTCAATATGTTCTATACTCAAATCCCAATCTCAATTCAAAGTAATCTCAACTCAGATCAATATTATAGAAGCATAAAGAAAATTTTTAGAGACTCAATATGTTCTATACTCAAATCCCAATATCAACTCAAAGCAATCTCAACTTAGCTCAATATTAACTCAATATCATAGAAGCATAAAGAGAATTTTTAGATACTCAATATGTTATATTCTCAAGGCTCAAACTCAACTCAATCAGAATATAGAATAGTTTATTTCATGGAACTTGAACAACAACTTCATGCAACCACTTGAATAGGGTCAATCAACTCTACGCAACCAATCACTTCAAGAAATAACTCTTTCTCACAAAACCTAGTCCAAGCATGAATCAACTAACTCAAAAAGTTTACAACAATTCTCAACAACAAATCTTACATAACAATGATACTCATGTTTTTTTCTAACTCAAGTTCAAGTTATTTGCATCACCCATTGGCTTCAATAACAATGCTAATAATACAAGGTTTTAATCACAACTCTCAATTCAGAAAACCTTGAAGCATAAACTCAAAGTAATTCACTCAACCAATGGTCTAAAAAACAATGCTTATCAAACAAGGTTTAATCACAACTCACAATCCAAAAAATGTTGAAGCATAAACTCAAAGTACTTTTGAAAAGGAAACCACAATCAATCCTTTACACTCCAATGATATTTCAAAAATCAACCACCCAAATAAAATCAATGGAGAGTATTGCTCATACCTTTTTGATGCCTTATGAGTTGTCCACTAAATCTGCCACGCTTAACACACTTTATTTTTCAACTCTTAACAAGGGTTAGAGATCTTGAGTAATAACACAAGAATAATATCCAAATAACACCTTATTACTCCTACTTTATTTTGGCATCCACCAAAGTTATTTTTAAAAGAAAACCCTTACTCAAAATAACTTTCACTAAAAAGAACTTTATCAAAAACCCTTATTAATCCTAACATTTTCAAAAGTCACAATTAAAAATAATTCACAACTCAAATAGCCACCATGACCTTATTCTCTAAGGTTACTCAAAAAATCAACTAACGAAGTACCTTTACCCCTTATCACTCAACCTTAGGCAATCTAAACAAAAAATAATAAAAACATTAATACCTGTCTCGAGGGGAATTGAACCTTCGTATTTCCCCAATGTGAATGCCCTAGCAGTAGCCAAGATGTCGTATGAGCTGTGGGCTCATTGGTGAAAAATAAGTGCCACCCACTTCTTATCCTTCATCCTCTTTCACCAAGTGAAAAGTATGCGCCTTGGGCGCCTCAACAGAACAAAGCCAAAAATGATGCTTGCAAGAATCAAACGCACAACCTCCTTGTCACCAACACCTTTGCACAATCCAAGATGCAACTAGGCCTTGCTGCCCAATGCATTTTGGTAAGTGGTCGTTGTATCCCTTTAATGTTCGTTGTGTCACTTAAACAAAAAACACGATCTCTTTTTCTTCGTAAATACCAAGCGCAAATATCAACGAGCAAGGATGAATGAATTAAAAAATTCAATGGCATATTTATATGCCTTCCCTTTGCTTTGGAAACGCCAGCCTGTTTGAAACTTCCTTCATGACGTCAGCGGATAAACATTTAATTTTAATTTTAAAATTAAAATTAAAATTTTAAATAAATTAAAATTTAAACTAAATCTTTAAAATTAAATATCTCCATCATCGAGGCATATTTTTTGATGAAATGAAAAGCCAAATTGGGTTTTAAGAAAAACCCAATTCAAATATGCCATCCATGGTTTTAAATAAAACCTTTAAAATTAAATTTCTCCATCATCGGGGCACATTTTTTGATGAAATGAAATCCAACTTGGGTTTTAAGAAAAACCCGTTTCAAATATGCCATCCATGCTTTTAAATAAAAACCTTTTGCAAAGATTCCCTTGAAGATCCTTTTGGAACCAAATGCCATGCATCCCTTCTTGAACCTTTGATCAAAAACCTTTGCTTCTCATGAAGCTCTTTGTGAAACACAAACATAGTGCTTACTTACATAGATCCTTTTGACATCAATGACAACTCTTAGCTTAGGGACTCAAAATTTCCAAAAATATCCCCCTTTGTCATTGATGGCAACCCATATCCTTTTACTGAAATTTGACCTTATTTTCTTCTCCCCCTAGGAATTTGCTCTCCCTGGCTCAAATATTTCTCAAATATCAAATCTCTCCCCATATAAAAAAACTCTCCTTAATATACACAAATCTCTCCCCCTTTATCATCAATGGAAAAGGGTCACCTTTGGGGCTCGGGGCTAAGAATGAGCCTCTTAGATTTATCCCTCCCCACCTACACATGAGGTGGTTAATTCTAGGGTGGGATTATTTCTACTTCTTGAAAGCACTGCTCTTTACCTTTACCTTTCTCTCTTCCTCTCTGAGTTTTTTGAATCCTCTCACTATTTCTTACCAAGTCATCATCACTTCTATTCCTATTCCTATTCTTGTTCTCATCCATGTTCATGTTTCTATTCCCGTTCTTGTTCTTGTTCTCATCATGTTCCTATTCATGTCTACTTCTAGAATATTTTATCTACACCATATTGTTGTGTGACCATCATTATTGCACTTATAACCCTTAATGTTATTATTCCTTGGAAGTGTAAATGTTTTAGGATATCTCCTAGTGAAGCCCTATCCTCTTCTGTAATGAACTCTGCAATTCATTGCCTTATGACCAAACTCATTGCATGAGTAGCAATACCTATGGAAAAGCTGTCCTTTCCCATATTCCTGTCTTTTGTATGACCTGCACTATGAAGCCATGTGCCCAAACCTGTGACATGAGAAGCATCTCCCATTGAAGCTTCCTTTCCTACACCTCATTGGTATCCTATTCTGATTGTTGTTCCATATGTATCTTCTTTGTGCATTGTTTCTATCTTTGACCTGTTTGTTGTCCAACTCATCCCCTGATGTCTCATTCCAATGTTCTTCTAAAATTCCTTCTTCTTCAAGACTTGAAGTAAACTTTTCTTTCCATTCTTTTGAGCCTTTTTGGAACCAAGACATGTCTTGTTTGTTGCTCCTCTTTGTATCTTGATTATTTTGTCTACACTCTTTGCACTGTTCACATATTTGTACAAATTTTTCTTGGAATCCTTTATATCTTCCTTTGGTAGTGCCACTTCTTGTGTTAACTTTTCACACTCCAAAATCTTTGCTTCTAACTTATCCTTGAACTTACTATCCTTAGCCTTTGACTTTTCTAAGTCCTCTATGAGAAATAATATTTCTTTATCACATTATTGAAACTAACATTCAATCTTAGAGTGTTGCTTTCTTACCTTCTTTACTGTGTCAAGAGCATAGATAAGTTCTCCGTTTATATCATAACCATTCTCTATTAAATAATCCTCTATTTTTTTTACATTTGTCCTTATTAGTACTTCCTTTTGGCTTGTCTTCTATAATATCACTTACTTCATCTTCTAATGCCATTAGAATATTATCATATGGTATTTCAAGTGCATCTCAAAAACCATCATCACTGAAACTATAGCCATCCCTAGTGGAATTATCTTCAAGATGTCCAAATTTACCACATCTAAAACACTTGAGAATAACTGGAGTGCTTTTCTCTCTAACCATAAATAGGACTTCATCTCTATCATTGTCTGAAAAACTAGCATCACTATCATTTGAGTACTTACTTGCATTATCCGCATAGTAGCTTTTATTTTACATTTGAAAGAACTTCTTTCCTTGTCTGTTTTGTCCATCCTTACCTTTCTTCTTGTATCTATGTATTTCTTATTCTTTATACTTGTGATCCTATTTTTCTTTATCACTGTTGTACTTTGGCTCTTTGCACTTTGTCGCATAGTGTCCATACTTTCCATAAATGAAGCACTTAATAGATCTTACATCTATGAATATTTTGGAACCTTTATCTCTTCTACCATAGTTAGATTCTTCATCACTAGATGACTCACTGCTTGATTTTGTCTTTTTACCCTTTTTATTTTTGTCCACTTTGAATGTAGCTTCTTTCGGAGGAATAGGATCTTTTGTTCTTATCTCAAAAGTAGTAAGCATGCCAAGAAAAGAATTCCTTGTCAAAGAATCACTATCAATTGATGTTTCTATAGAAAAAAAAATTTCACTATACCTTTTTGGAAGAGTTATCAAGATCTTATCACAAGCATCAGATTCATCAACCTTATTCCAAGACCTCTCATATCATGTACAAGTTCATTAATATTATTGAGATAGTCATCAATATTTTTATCATATCTCATTATTAATTTCTCAAATTCTCCTTTGAGATTTCTGAACTTATCTTTCCTGACACCTTTATCATTGTCATATATGTCATGCAGTAGATCCCACATATCTTTTTTTGTTTTACAATCCATAACCTTCATATATTCTGATCTACCCAATCCTTTTATAATTGCATGTATAGATTTTGAATTTTCATGCATTAGAAGCTTACATTCCTTATCTATAGGAGTATTGACTATAGAATCATATCCAAGTTCCATTGCATCCCAAACATCATTTCCAAGTGCTATCAGGTACAATCTCATTAGCATGCACCAATACAAGAAGTCACTTCCATCAAATATTGCATTGCATTATTGAAGGACCCATCCTTTTGATCCTTGTGATCCATTATGTTCTTAGACAACTTTTCCTTCAAGTTGTCAAACTCTTCAGAAGGAACCCGCTTTGATACCAATTGAAGAACACAAGCTTATACTGAGAGGGGGGTGAACAGTATAAGACCACTTTTTACTTTTCTTTTCAATTCAATATTATGCAGTGTATAGATAGAAGTATCAACACCAGTAATTAAAGCAATGCATAAAACACCATCCACAAAAGTGACACAATAATTTACATGGTTCTCACAATGTGGGCTACTCCATGGAGAAAATATTTTGCTAAAAAATTCTCAATCAATATCTTGGGAATCCTTTCAAATTACAATGTTTATGGACCTCTATCTAAAGGATATGTTGATCCCCTAAATCTCAAGATTGTGGATCTCTTCCACAGGATAACTCTTTCCCCTTCTACTCTAGCTAGTGATATTTTAGAAGACTAAGTCTCTCTACTGCACTGACTAGTGTATCTCTCTCCACTTGAAGACTCGTCACTTAGACCTATATTCAATTGTCCTAGCTATTGTATCTCTATCCACTAAGACTATATCCTCTGTACTCTATCACGTCCAAATATCTATCAATAGGTTCACTCAGAACCTCCTCAAATCTTCTCAATAGGCTCACTTAGAACCTGCTCAAATCTGCTCAATAGGTTCACTCAGAACCTCCTCAAATCTTCTCAATAGGCTCACTTAGAACCTGCTCAAATCTGCTCAATAGGCTCACTCAGAACCTGCTCAAATCTGCTCTATAGAACACTCAGAACCTACTCAAATCTGCTCAATAGGCTCACTCAGAACCTACTCAAGTCTACTCAATACACTCACTAAGAACCTACTCAAATATGCTCAATAGGCTCATTCAGGAGATACTCAAATCTTCTCAAAAAGCTCACACATAACTTGTCCCAATCTGCTCAATAAGTCCTCTCTAGGACTTTCTCAAATCTGCATAGCAAGCTTTCAAAAAATCTTAGACAAAAGCAGTCCACAAGCCTTCTCAAAGACTTACCTCAAATCAGCTCAACAAAATCTCAATTCAATCACATAGAAGCATAAAGAGAATTGTTAGAGACTCAATATGTTCTATTCTCAAATCCCAATCTCAATTCAAAATAATCTCAACTCAACTCAATATTATAAAAGCATAAAGAGAATTGTTAGAGAATAAATATGTTCTATACTCAAATACCGATCTCAACTCAAAGTAATCTCAACTCAGCTCAATATTAACTCAATCTCATAGAAGCATAAAGAGAATTTTTAGATACTCAATATGTTATATTCTCAAGGCTCAATCTCAACTCAATCAAAATATAGAATAGTTTGTTTCATGGAACTTGAAAAACCACTTCATGCAACCACTTGAATAGGCTTAATCAACTCTACTCAACCAATCACTTCAAGAAATAACTCTTTCTCACAAACCCTAGTCCAAGCATGAATCAACTAACTCAAAATATTTCCAATAATGCTCAAAAAAAAATATTACATAACAATGACACTCATATTATTTTCTAACTCAAGTTCAAGTTCTTTGCATCACCCATTGGCTTCAACAAAAATGCTAATAATATAAGGTTTTAATCACAACTCTCAATTCAGAAAACCTTGAAGCATAAACTCAAAGTAATTCACTCAACCAATGGTCTAAAAAACAATGCTTATCAAACAAGGAATAATCACAACTCACAATCCAAAAAATGTTGAAGCATAAAATCAAAGTACTTTTGAAAAGGAAACCACAATCAATCCTTTTCACTCCAATGATATTTCAAAAATCAACCACCCAAATAAAATCAATGGAGAGTATTACTCATACCTTTTTGATGACTTATGAGTTGTCCACTAAATCTGCCACACTCAACACACTTTATTTTTCAACTCTTAACAAGGGTTAGAGATATTGAGTTATAACACAAGAATAATATCCAAATAACACCTTATTACTCCTACTTTATTTTAACATCCACCTAAGTTATTTTTAAAAGAAAACCCTTACTCAAAATAACTTTCGCTAAAATGAACTTTATCAAAAACCCTTATTACTCCTAAAAATTTCAAAAATCATAATTAAAAATAATTCACAACTCAAACAACCACCATGACCTTATTACCTAAGGTTACTCAACAAATCAACTAACAAAGCACCTTTACCCCTTATCACTCCACCTTAGGCAATCTACACAAAATAATAATAAAAATATTAATACCTACCTCGAGGGGAATTGAACCCTCATTTTTTCCCAACGTGAATGCCCTAGCCGTGGCCAAGCTACCACACAAGCTACAGGCTCACTGGTGAAAAAGAAGCACCACCCACTTCTTATCCTTCACCCTCTTCCACCAAGCAAAAAGTATGCTCCTTGGACGCCTCAACAGAACAAAGCCAAAAATGATGCTTGCGGGAATCGAACGCACAACCTCCTTTTCACCAACACCTTTGCACAATCCAAGATGCCACTAGGACATGCTGCCCAATGCATTTTGGGAAGTGATTGTTGTCTCCCTTTAATGTTCGCTGCGCCAATTAAACGAAAAACATGAGCTCTTTTTCTTTACAAATACCAAGCACATATATCAACAAGAAAGGATGAATGAATTAAAAAATTTAATGGCATATTTATATGCCTTCCCTTTGCTTTGGAAACATCGGACTTTTTGAAACTTCCTTCATGACGTCGACAGATAAACTTTTAATTTTAATTTTAAAATTTAAATTTAAATTTTAAATAAATTAAAATTTAAACTAAATCTTTAAAATTAAATATCTCCATCATCAGGGCACCTTTTTCGATGAAAAAAAAAGCCAACTTGGGTTTTAAGAAAAACCCATTTCAAATATACCATCCATGGTTTTAAATAAAACATTTAAAATTAAATTTATCCATCATCGGGGCACCTTTTTCTATGAAATGAAAAGCCAACTTGGGTTTTAAGAAAAACCCATTTCAAATATGCCATCCATGGTTTTAAATAAAACCTTTTGGAAATCTTCCCTTGAAGCTCCTTTTGGAACCATATGCCATGCATCCCTTCTTGAAACTTTGATCAAAAACCTTTGCTTCTCATGAAGCTCTTTGTGAAACATAAGCATAGTTCTTACTTACATAGATCCTTTTGACATCAATGACAACTCTTAGCTTAGGGACTCAAAATATCCAACAAGGTCCTTGATTAGTTGTGATCTCCCTTGGAACCCCAAACCTTGTGAAAATAGATTAATACAATAAGTCTAATATAGGCTTCTATTTTAAATCATGCAAAGCCTACACTTCAATCCACTTGGTCACATAGTCAGTACAAACTAATATAAACCTCTTACCTACTAACTGTGGATTAATGAATCCTACGAAGTCCATCCCCTATTTATCAAATGGTTCGATGTGAACATGTGTTTGGAGTGGTATTTCATCTCTAAGAGTAGGTCTACCCTTACTATGACATTAATCACACTGGATTACATGTTTGGTTGTATCTTTGAATAGTGTGGGCTAGTAATAACCAACCTGTAATATTTTGTAAGCAGTATTTTTTCCTACAAAATGGCCACCACAAGGTTCATCATGGTAAGCCTTCTTATCTCATTCTCAGCAACACACCTTCTCATGATATGATCAAGACCTATTTTAAATAGGTACCCATCAATCCATTAGAAGTATGCACTTTTCTCAATTAAAGTTTGTTTTTCACATGGTGAAAGTTTAGGGGATACTTTACCAATGGCTAAATAATTAGTCATATCTGCATACCATGGTGGAACTCTAATTGTACTGGCTTTTTTGGTTCCTACAATATTTATGGAAAATGTGGAACATCTTCTATGTTATTTATAGGTGTTGATTCTTCTTCTACTTCTACTATAAAAGGTTATTCCTTTTTCCTAATTCTATTTTTTCCTCCTCTTCTACCAGAGGAGTGACTTCTACACCTATTTTTTTTCTAACCTTAATTGTATTAGACTACAATATACTTTAATATTGTACATGGGGTAAATATAATTCTCTATTTGATAAGCTGGTTGTTGTTTATTATTTGGATTGGTTGTAGGTTATGCTGGTAGTTGAGCAGGCTTGAAAGTAGGAGAAGCTAATAGGGTTTGTTGTAGTGGAAATGGAGCATCATGTTGTGGCTTTTGATTCCAAGCTTTTTGGTTCCTCCACTATTTCCCAGGCTACTAGTATTGCATCCATGTATAAGGGTTTTAAGAATTTACTCCTTGGGTATACTGATTCCAAGTTTGTTATCCCTACTGATCCATATTGGGTGGTTGATCTTGACCTTGGTTGTAAAAATGGTTACCCCCATAAGATGGCATTATTGTTGGTATGTTATTTCCCATAGAAGACTGCTGCCAATTTCTCCTATTACCCATGAAGTATGCTTCTACTATCTTAGGCTCCTCTCTAGGTTTTGATAACTACAGACACAACTTTGTTTTGTGATCCTTTGAACATACAACACACACTCAAACTTTTTTTTAGGACATTCATTTCTAGGATGTTTTCCCTACATTTAGGAAAAAAGTAGGCCAATGTTACCTCATTCTCCTAATTATTATTTTTAAGTAGAAGGGTATCCGTTTGAAGAGCCAAAGATGATAACATCTCACTCTTGATATCTTCAAGCATATTTCCTATTTCTATTTTAGTGACAATGGCTAATTGTTTGATATTTCTAAGTTTAAACTTACCTTTCCTTTTTGAAAAGTTTCAAAACAAACACCAAATATCATCCATATAATTTTGATAAATATCCCCTCCAAAAATCATGTATAAGGATTTCAAATATTCATTTGTAAGTCACTTTAATAAAATGCTTATTAAGGACCTATATCCTAGTTTCCAATGGGGTGATATTTGCAAATTAAAATTGAACCTATCCCAATACTCCTCCATATATTCCCATTCCTTTTATGTCATATCTAGGACTTCTTCCCTTGCATCACGTGCTCTACCAAAATCCTGGTACTTATCTAAGAAAATTTTCTTCAATTCTTCCCAGGTAGTTATATGTTTATCTTCCAAACTGATGAACTAGCATAAAGCTGAATCATCAAGAGTGGAAGGGAATAATTTTAGTTTTTGGACATCAACTGTATAATCCACATATATACATAGGATATCAAATCTAAATAGAAATGGATATGGATCTTTTGTTGGTAGTCCTCTAAATATTTGAAGGTGGGCAAGGGAGATATGTTTCATCTTGTGGTCTCCTCATGCCTCTTCTTTGAGAAAATTAAAACTAGTGGATGCTTCCTCTACATCATCCATCTTATCTATGAACATGGTATCTACACCAACTACATTCAAAGCAGCTTTAAAGGCTTCTAGTTTGTTTCTCTTATCCTACATAAGGATTACTAAATATGTGTTTGATATAGTTCCTTCTCTAACTGCTTGCCAACATTGAAAGTTCAATAAGTCTTCCTTAGAACTCTACTTGTCTTAGATCCATATCTAAGATTTTGTTGATTTATTTCAGAAGGATCCTGTGCAAATACTGGATGTTCAAGCTAAAGCATAGGTGGATATTGTGTAGAAGAGGCTTCAATATCAAGATCAGCTACAATTGAAGTATAAGACTTTTGATAAACATATATTTTTTTAATAACACAACCGTTTGGTCCTCTATTCTTAGGTGAACTCATACAAAGCTAAAAATAGAGGTTCGGTAGGTAGAAACCTAAACTACTGCTAACATGCTTCCTTTAGAACAAGAAATTACAATAGGCTACTCCCTGGAAACGATGCAAAATTTTGGGCAAAAAAATTGGTTAGTTTTCTATGTTCAGATTCATTGCCTCATTTAATTTTTCAACCCAGGGTATCTTGTAAACTTGTGAGCAACCTTGCACAATATATGCTTGTAATTCCCTCCAATGAAATGATTCCTTCATATTTATGGTTTGGGGGGTGTTGGTGTTTCATTGGAGTTCTAATTTAGTTTCCAAACCATTAATCTATCCTAAATTATTAAAGACATGACTAAATTATATTCAAAAACTGAAATTGCACATCTACTAGAAATTATAGCAAAACAGAGGAAATAACAAAAATTAAAATTAAACTATAGGAAATAAAATAGAATTGAAAAAGATAAATAATAAGGAAAAGTTAAGGTAAGAACACTATTGAGAGTTAGTCCATACTTCCAGTAGGTCTTCGCTACATTAAATCATTCACCGAATGCAAGTTGATTTAATCAGAAATGACTCAAAAATATTTTATTGAAATTGCAACAGGATGGGTGTAGGAAAAATTCGGGATCACGTTTTCAACTGTGGCCTGCATATTTATAAGATATGCAACCATACCCTATTACAAATTGGAAATAAATCATATGCTTGATTCTATTTTATAATAGTATGCATGAATAAAGGAAATCAAGTAAAATATCAGGATTTTTAGACTATTTTAACGTATTCTATTTTATCATAATACGTATGATATTTTCTTTCCTTGATTTACATAGATTTTTATAGAAAAACTGAAAAATAGATAGCTAATCATCTTTGACACTGTCCCTGGTCCAGATCCAACATTGAGACTCCATTTGCATTCTTTTCTAAAATCACATTATGTTTTTTCGACAATAGGATCGTGCTAGAATTAGGATTTAACGAGAATCAGGTGCCTTATCTATAGAAGTTGAAAAGCAAGTACCAACACAGGAGTCAAGCACCTAATGAGAATCAGGCACCCAATAGTAAAGAACCAAATGGAAATTGAGCACCCATCAATCAAGCACCAAATAGGAATCAGAAACTTCAAAGAGAATTAGGTGCCTGACTTAGTGTTTCACACCACTGTACTACATACATTTTACCTTTAATTTTTCCATCATAAAATTGAAAGTAGCAGGTCCGAGTGGAACCTCGACATAAACATGCTAACACACATCAAATTCTACAAAATCTACACAAAATGCACTCAAAAATAAATATTAAATATCATCCAAAATAAATTGTTAAACATATATAAAATTTTCATAAAACATACATATTTACATAAATAAGTGTCACAGTTCATAGGGAAAGTAGTACCAAAAATGAGCATTTTCAGGGCTTATCAAAGATATATGATTGTATAAGATTGCATCAATAAGTAATGTTATTTATTGTCAGGGGTGCATCTTTGTTTCCACAATATTTTGGTGTGTTAAAAATATAATATATTGAATATGGAAGGTCACCCAAATGGTGGTTCACATTCCACTTGTTATAAGACCATCCATATGAAAAATATGGTGATTCACCTTCCATGAGTTACAATGTGTTTTTACCTAAAATTTACATACATATGACTTGTTCCTTTGTATTTTATCTTCTAGTAATGTGTCAATATGGCTAGAAATACATATTTCTTGTGAAAATACTAAAAGAGAAAATTATTACTTTGAGTAAATATTATTTTACATTTTTGAGGGGCTCTATATTATTTTTCAACAATGTTTTTTTGAAATTTTAAAAAATGTTTAAACTTTCTTATTTAATTATAACTTATTGATTTAGGAAATGTTTGAAACTTTACTATTTAATTAGAATCATGCCTTATTTATTTAGGAAATGTTTGAAATGTTTCTATTTAATTATAGCATATTCCTAAGGCTAAATGTTATTTCAAGTATTTTACTTCTTGAGTTCACCTCGATATAGTCCTATATGAAATCATCTAATATTACCTATAATAAAGCACATAGATCTTTAAACTCAAATACTCACTATATTTTTTGAGGGTGAAACCTCGTGTTTATCAAATATATTACCTAGTTTACGTTTTAACATCCTACTATATTTGATAATTGATGGCATATATAAATTTAAGCATAAACTACAAATATCAAATATACTTTTACTACATATAATCATTTTATGATATATATTACATTACCTTCAATAAGTGCCTTGCTCATGGTATTTTGTAACACCAAAATAGTTGATTTTTGCATGTTCCTATGCATTAGAATTCTATGGATCTACAATCCTACTATGATATTGTTTGTTGACATTAATGTTTTAGGATCCTAATTTGTTAGAGGATTTATCTCTAAAGTTTCTTGCTATTATTATTGAACATATATTACATACAATTTCTTGAATAAATAAAATATAAATTGACATAACATATAGCATAGGATAGATTAATTGAACCATCATAGTTCTAAAATAAAATTAATATCTCCATTCTTAAATTTTTTTGTTAACTCATTGATGATGCTTGATATTTCCTTGAAAAACAAAAAAACATAAATGCATTTTAACTCTAGTACCATCAATTTGCATTTTTCTTCAATTTCTTCGTATACATGCTCTAATACAAAGCGATAAATAACATATTTTTTGGGATTCACATTTCCTCATAACTACTTCTTGAGGCGATCGAAAGTCGACCATTTGATCAAACAACTAACAAAATGTAAATTGTTCAAAAATATTGCTTTTATTCATCAAGAGTGTTTTTAGGTTACAAAACAAGTCTCCCTATTTTATTTACAAATATGAAGCATTTTGATGGTGTCCTTTAGAGCTCCTTAGTGAAGGTGGGCTTCTATGCATGTGTTTCAGTGGTAGTTTACTTATGTGTGTTCTTATGTACCTATTTAGAGCCTACAAAAGATTGTTAGTGTGTTTGGGGGCCTACCTTGGTCAATACCCATGATTATAAAGACAAATTAACATGAAAACCATATTGAAAGGTGTTAAAAACTAAGGGAAATATTGTAAAAGCACTAAATAACTGATACCTGCTTGATTTGATGTTGTAGTCCTGATGTACAATCAATTCACAAGGTGGCCTACAAACCGGTTGAAGGGTGAATTGGTCGGTAGCTGATGTCTAATGGAGATCCTCTATCTAGATGGGCTCTAGAAGTGATTTAATGTTGTTTGCACAGTGTAAAGTTTTCAAAGGAGATTCTAGAATGATTTTTGCAGAGTTTTGGTAAGTTGAAAAGAAAGGAAGAGAGAGGTAAAATGATGTAAAGGGCCCTCTATTTATAGGAAAATATAATGTCAAGTGGGGTGGGTGGATATACCAAACCCTAGATTCAATTTCTAGTAAGGTTAGGTTAGGGTTTATGAAGTTTCAAGCTTACATTCCCTAAGAGAAATATCTTATCCTCACACATGTGTGATGAAGGATTAGGGTTAACTAAGGTTAGCTAACTCCTAGGATAGATTGATGTTTAGTTAGGGTTTCTAGGAAATATCATAACTACCTTAGGGTGCACATATGTGTAAGGACATGCTTAAAACTAATTAGATCATTAATCCTAATTAAACCCTATTAATGATAAAGTGCATGTTTAGTGAAGGTCACTTTAAAATTAGAATTCTATTTAGCCTAATTAGGGTTTTTAGTAGGGAATGGTCCCATGGGGTCCTAATTAGGTCTAGGAAGGGTTTAGGTGGTCTTAGGGAGCTATTAGATGGCCTCCTAGCGGGTAGAATACATTTTGGACGTGTTTCATGCAATTTTGTAGGTTTTATGCCTACGAATGACTATGGTGACCTATAGATGACCATGGTGGCATATGATGGTTTATGATAGCCTATGATGGTCTATGCAAACCTACAAGTGTCTATGCAGATCTATGAGTATATAAGAATGAGCATGTGTGACTTTTGGGTGTCTACATTTTCCCCTTTTGTACTATGATGTGTGGAAACATAATTTAGTACAATAATAATGTGATGGGAGAAGGTAACAAAGCATTTGTGAAATGGGGAAGAAAGGGAAAGGGAGGAATGTGATCAAATAAAAGGTATGTAGCCACTCGAAGCATGACCATACAACATTGATTGATAGCCAAAATAAGAAGGGAGAATATGAAAAGAATGGAATCCAATCAAAGGTATGTAGCCACTCGAAGCGTGACCCTACAACATTGAGATAAAGTCCAAACGAGGAACAAGATACTAATCAAAGGTATGTAATCGCTCAAAGTGTGACCATACAATATTGATCAAGAACTAGAATATATAGAGAAGAATGAGTGAATAAAAATGATGAAATATGGATGGATGGCTGTAGATAGAATATGATGGTGAAATTGATGATTTTGCCAATTTGGTATGATATTTTGTAATATCGTACTGGTTGTTTGTGAGGGCAAATTATGATTTCTTTGGTTTTTGTGACTAATGCAAGATGGTCCAAATATGAATAGAACAAATGCCTATTCAAATTTTTCCTTTGGTTGATTGATGAGTTCATGGTGACACATATCAAGCCATTTGAGCTGAGTGGCATTGATGAATCAAGTGTAAAATTTAGTATGTGGTCATCACCAATATACATGAATGAAAGCAAGACATATTCGATATTGCACATGGCTCTCATGACTTAAAAAATATCTGATTTGGGATGGGGTTTATCTTGAGATAATATTTAGCAAAAAAAATTGTAGACATATGTGATATCTATGATTTGGATGTTTGATTGTTTAGTTGCATGCAAAGCATATTTATAAATAAATACACCCTCGAATGAGGAATCGGTAATGAGATAAATAAAATGTGGTTATTGTAGTGATGATTCGATTGATAGAGGAAATTGATGACTAAGGGATAGGAACAATTGGGTAGATAAGAAGAGGAAAGAAGAAAAAGGTACTAGAGTGAAAAATGTGCATATGGTGGCTGGAGTTGTGATTCACATGGTGACCTATGATTTGGGGAGTGAGAAGCATGTGGGTAATCATTTATGCGGTGTGAGAGTTAGGGAGGTAGAAGTGAGTGACGATTGGTGATGTGAAGCACTTATGAATTTTAGAGTTGATGTAGATATGACGAGGGGATAGACCAGTGTTGGCGGTCAGTGTTGGGATCCACCAGTTTGTATACAAAACTTAACTTGATTAAATTTTTAATTTTAGAAATGTATGAAATTATTAGAGTGTGTATTTGCATGTGATTTTTCGTGTGTATGTCATGTTTGAATCAAATGTGTACACTTTGTGTTAGAATGGAAAAATGGATATCTAGAATGGTTTATCATTTTTTTGTTTGACTAATATTTGAGTTAGTTTGAATACATGATGTGAGTTGTGTGTGATTAGTTGGACATTTATTGTTGGGAGAAAACAATGTATTATTTTCCATGTGTAATTGAATTTTTTTGTAAAAGTGAAAAACGGGTATCCAAAAAGATGATTTTTTTTGCATTTCATTGTGGTCTAGAAAGTTGTGTGAATGCATACCGATTGTTTTATTATTATTGAATTTTGACTATGATGTATGTGAGTAATGGTGTATCTTTTTTGAAAATTGTTAAAACTTTAATTGTAAAATAGGCAAATGGGTATCCAAAAATGTGATCTATTTTATGTTTTGCATTTATTTGGTGAATTTTTTAATTTCATGCTATAAGATGTGTGTGGCCAAGTGTAAGTATATCTATTGGAAGCCATATATGTACTATTTTTGGAATTCGTTTACACTTTGTCCATGAAATGGAAAAATGGGTATCCAAAAATGTGACTGCGTTGTTGTTTAGAAATTTGGTTTGGAATGTTAATTTTGTGCATGTATCGAAATATGTGATGTTGTTGGTATTTGAGTTTGTTATTTTTGGGTTTATTTTTGTGTATTTTTGTATGTTTTCCATGATGGGAGCTAGTAGGTGGTCGAAAGTGGCTATCTAGCTAAATTCGTAAGGTGACCTACGAATTGGGCCTGAGTGTTGATTGTGTTTTTTTTTATTTTTTGTAAATGCATGTGATATGTTGTAATAATGTTGTATGCAATGAGTGTTTGAATGAAATGATAAAAATAGAATAAAATTTGTGTATGGAATTGACATGAAATTTGTGATGTTTGTGGATGAAACAAATGAATATGAATGAGTCACAGCATCATGTGCAATCGGTGAGAATTTTTTTGGGTAAGCCTTAGGTGAGGCAGATATGGAGTGGTTGGAGAAGGTGTGGATGAAGGGAGTGTGGGATTGTGTGAGTATCCATGTTAACAGGGCTTACATTTCGATTATGTGTGAGAGGTGGGATTCAGATAGGGACACCTTTAATTTTTTATTGGTAAGATGACTATCACCCTAGAGGATGTGTACAAAATATAAAAATTACCAATTAATGATGTTCCAGTGAGGGCTATGGTGGATGAGAGGCAGGAGGAGATGCTACAATGTGCATTTGGTGCATGATGGGAGGAGTTGGATACCAAAAATAGGATAGATTATGAGTACTTTTGGTATTAGGAGATGTCTAGTCGCTAGTGTGCGGTGATGTTTATGATTTTGAGATATGCTCTACTAGATACTTTTTATGTGAAATTTACGTATAACATGTTGGATGTGGTGTGTAATATGCTAGAGCATAGGGTTTATTTTCCTAGGTTCTTTCATTGTTGGCACATGTGTATTGAGAGTTGCATGATGTAGTACGTGTAGTGTGGATAGGGTTGATATGGACTCCATTGTTATAGGTTTGAGTGTGGGAGCATATAGCCATAGAGTGATCACCATTATTACCATATACAAATCATGCAGGAAAGAATACTCACCTACCATATGCTTTGAGGTTGTAAATAGTTGAGGAGAAGGATATGAAAAGGCCACATGAGAACGATTATCTATTTTGGAGGGTGAATTTTGGCTCGTTGGAGCCTAAGGATATTTAATGGAGACCCTGGAAGGGCCAAGTGGTATGAGAGAAGGATGAGGAGCAGTTAAGAGAGGTCCATCAAGTATGATGGGTGGTAGGGTGATATACTATATAGGTGGATTTATTTCCCTTTAATAGGATCCTACGATAGTTTGGGTTGTGGTAGGAGATACTAGATGCACCTGTAGTGATTTATAGGAGGTAGTATGATAGGGGATTCACCTTGTAGTGCCTCCCTAGAGTGGTGACAGGGATCCACTGATGGTGATTCCTAACATGGAGGATGCAAGAAGGGATTCTAAGTATGATGCATGGTGAAAAACATAGATCTTGGAGGTAGGTATTGGTGTGATTTATTGTTGGGTGCAGTCAGCTAGTGGGATGCCTTTGTGAGAGGTATAGACACCAAGAGGATTAAGGCCCAAGCTAGAGGGAGTATTAGGGGATGATGTAGAAGTACCTATTTAATGATCAAGGCAACATTGAGGTGGCGGGTCTAGTGTTCCTGTTGGGAGGGTACCAAAGGTACATGCTAGTGGTGGAGAGCAACCTATGGATGATACGGTGATCATGGAGGAGGTGGATGTTGATGTGGAAGTTGATGATATGGGAGATATGTGAGATATACCCTTTTATGTAAAGGAGAGGAGGGATTTTGATGAGGATCTACTAGTACTATGAGAGAGTACAACAACTTGAGGGATAGATACGTGAGAGTGAGGGAGGTTGGACGATGAACTTGGAAAAATGGAGAGAGAAGCACCACAATTTGGAGGAGAGGTTGGTGGTGATTGAGACAATGAATGAAATAGAGAGGAAATATTTGGATGAAAGTTAGTGACAGTAGAGCAGGTGCGTACCATAGAGAAGAGGTAGTTGGAGCTTCAATGCATGAAGCTACATAGATGGCTCAAAGTGGGGAGGCAAGGCATACTAATATAGTGGAGGGTTTTCTTGTCTTAGTAATAGATAATATGGATACTAGGAGAGATTGAAGTTCAAGGTGCATATGATGCAATAGGTGGTGGTGACCAAGGATTTTGAGCGAGCGGATCATGTGGTGGATATGGCCAAGTTATGTACCTATATAGAGTAGTAACAACAGGTACAAGAGGAGGTAGAGTGAGCAAGAGGAGCAGGCCCTTATAGATGTGATTTCTTTGAGATCTAAGATATAGTTATTACAGAAGGCCAATGAGTATGTATCAAATATGTTTAGGGAGGATGGAGTGATGCAACATGATTGTGAGCTTCTTTTAGCTTTGTATAGGTATTCAATTTATAATTATGGTAGGTCATGATAAAGATCAATACCATGATCATGAGCATAGATGAAATCATAATAGAGTCACCAAAGCACAACATCAATGGTGTAGATGAAGAACACAATCTTATACTGAGAGGGGGGTGAATAGTATAAGACCACATTTTACTTTTCTTTACAAAATAGTATTATCAAATATAATCAATGGCAATATAAATAGTAGTATTAAAAGCAATGCATAAATCATCACACACAATAGAGACACCAATTTTACCTGGTTCACCCAATGTGGGCTACTCCACGGAGAAAATATTTCACTAAAACTTTCTTAAAAAATATCTTGGGAATCTTTCCCTATTACAATTTTTATGGACCTCTATCCAAAGGAGACACTAATCCCCTAATCAAGTTCATGGATCTCCATCCATAGGAGAACTCTTTCCCCTCTTACTAATTCACATATCTCTATCCGTAGGAGAACTCCTTCTCCTCTACTCTGGCTGATGATCTTCTAGAAGACTACTACCTCCACTAAACTGGATTGTGAATATCTCTCCATAGAAGACCTATGTCCTCACTCAAAATACTTGTATCCTTAATTCCATTAATAATGGATATCTATCCATTGGAGACTACTATCCTCTACTCTTTCACCTCTAAAGCTTACTCTTAACTCTCTCTCAGATCTACACTAAACACTATCCTTTTGTCTACCACAAATATTCTCACAAGTCTATCTCAACTCTACACTAAAAGCTATCCTCCAGTATAGAACAAGTCTTGCTCATAATTCTGTCTAAAATCTACACTAAACACTATCCTTCGGTATAGCAAAAATCTTCTCACAAGTTTGTCTTTGATCTAGCACAAATCTACCCTCAAATATACACCAAAATATATCCTCAAATTTATCCTCAAGCCCTAACACAAAGCCTGATCCAATCATAAATCAACTCTGCTAGATATTTTCCAAACATTAACTCAAGTTTCAAACAAATCAATCAATCAAATATGCTCTCAAGTCTTCTCAAAGACCTGCCTCAAATCTATCCACAAATCTTCACCAAGACTTACCTCAAATCTTCTCAACAAGTCCTATCTAGAACTTGTCCAATATACTCAAAAAGTCTTCACCAAGACTTACCTCAAATATATCCTATAAGTTCTCTCTAGAACTTGTCCAATTTTCTCAACACGTATTCACTAGAATTACCTCAAATATACTCTCAAGTCTCCACCAAGACTTGTCCCAAATTTTATTGTAAGATTTCACAAAAGCTCACACTAATTTGTCCTTAAGCTTTCACAAATGCTCACTCAAATATGTTCTTAATTCCCCTCTAGGACTTACTCAAATCTATTCACAAGCTTCCCAAAAATCTTGCTTAACTCTGTCCTTAAGTCCCCTCTAGTACTTACTCAAAATAGTACACTAGATTTCACAAAAGCTTATTCAAATTAATTGCAAAACTTGCATACACAACTCAACTTAATCCTTCAAAAAAACCTCTTCAATTACACAAACAAGTTTCACTAAGATTTTTTTTTAAATATAGAAACATATAGAGAATGGTAAAAGACTCAATATGTTTAACACTCACAATTCACTCTATCACTTTCAAAAATAACAAGTCTCAAGTACACCTTATAATCTCCAAAGTTTTCAAAATATAACTAGCAAAGGTTCGATTAACTCACTTTCACAATAATTCACTTTAGAATTTTAATGCATAAAATAATCAAAATAACTCGTTTATATCTCCCTACTCAAAAATGCATTATCAATAATAAATACACCTTTCCAAAAATAATTCAATTTACTTTTAATCCAAAATTAAATCCTCCTCAATATTCAACTAAGACAAAAATAAAATATATCTTAATCACTTTATATTTCCCAAATTAAAAATTGCATTTCAAAATAATTAACATCACTTACCCATAAATAATACAATTTACTTTAAAACCACAATTAAATACTTCACAAACTTCAACTAAAATAATTTTTTCTTTAACCACCTTATATCTCCCAGGGCACTCACAATACAACCTTAGATCAAATGTACATTACAAAAAAAAATTAAAGTACCTTTGCACACTCCACGATGGGATTCGATCCCAGGTCAAGCTGTCCCCTGCGCCCTAGCCATGACCTATCTGATGCATGACCTAGGTGCTCACATGGGAGGTAAAAGTTCTTTGAGCACTTTGTTTCTTCAACCAGAACCAAAGACAAAATAAAAGTTTTTATCCCTTCGTAGCTATCGATACTCGAACGCAGAACCTCCACTTACCCTACGCCTTACACACCGACAACTTGCCACTAGCCCAACCAATTGGTTGGTGACAAGGCTTTATGCCTTGGTCAATTTATCCTTCACATTTTTCAACTGCATTAAAAAATAATATCCTCTTGTCTTATGTGCTCACGAACTTTCACATTCCACTCTCAATAATTGCTCGTGCATTAATATTAAGAGACTTGACTTTATGAGGCAAGTATTATGGTATTTATACCATATGCCACTTTTCCTTCAAATGTCGGTGGGAAAATTAAATTGAATTTGCACCCAACCCTACTTTGGGTTTAATAATTTTATTTTATAAATTAATTTACAAGATAAATATTATTAATAATTGTTTAACAACCTTAGGATTTATCTTTAAACCTTTAATATTATAATATTATTTCCTTTGAGCCTAGGTATTTTTCTTTTTCAATCTGACCACCTTTAATATTATAATAATAAATATTATAATATTATTTCCTTTGGGCCTAGTTATTTTCCTTATTTTGGGGAATTTAGCCATCCTTTTGACCAATCATGTGAGGCTTTTAAACCAAATCTCTTAGGAATAAAATATAAATATTTTAACCCTTCTTTTGCCAAATGCTTGCACTGATCACTGACACCAACTCTTGACATCAATGACAACACAACTACTCAAAATTTCCAATAATATCCCCCTTTGTCATTGATGGCAACCCTTTTTATATAACCATTCCTTTTTCCTTTTTTCAAATCATCTCCCTCTGAGAATTTGCTCCCCCTGACTAAATGCTCTCCCCCTAAATCAAATCTCTCCCCCTTTATCATCAATTGCAAAGGGCCATCTATGGGGCTTGGGGCTAAAGATAATACTTTTAGCTTAGCCCCTTCCCCACCTCCTTTCATTGAGGTGGTTGTATCACCCAAATTTTTTGCACCATTATCTTCTAGCTAAAGGATCCGTACCCGAAATGGGGATGCGAGAAGGATGGGACAATACCTCAGATGGAGAGGCCCTTTGAAGGTCGCGCCTATTAGGGGAGGGGTATACAGGTGAATTTTTAACGGATGGTGGGGCTCATCAGGAAATTTTGAGTGACAGTTTCCACGCCTAGGTCGATAATGGGTTTGATGTGTTCATTTTATGTTTAATCATTCAGATTCCTAGGTTGGCCAAAATGAATCTAAGCTATTCTATATGAAATTTTTGGTTTATATGCAGACAACAAACATAAATGCACCTGATTTCTAATGTCTAATGAAGATTCTAAAACTTGTAGGAGTCCAAATAATCCCTGATATGACAGGTGATGCGTAGTCGTTATACCATCATTAATTCTCAATGAATTTGTCAATCCAGGGCAGTGTACAAGGCTATCTGCGAAAGAAGTGAAACAGCTATAACTTAGGTCAATCTAGAGCAATAGGTCTTATTGGTGGAACCGGTTGTGTGGGGGTTAGGACATTCCTATCTCTAAATTGCATGAATTAAACCTTAATCTAAGTTGCAGAATTGGAAACTAATCATTAACCGTAGAAATGAAGTCCTGATTTACAATTGCAGAATGAGACCTAATTATGTTGCAGAAATAACAGTTGCAGAATTGAAAGTCTGATCCTAATTGCAGAAAGGAAATCTAATTACTTTTGCAGCAATGGAAATCTAATTCTAGCATGGAAAATAAAAACTGTCAAGGCTCTGTAATAGAAGGTTGTCAATCTTCTGTGCGGGGGTTGACAACAAAACACAAAATGCAAGAAATTGCTGAAAAACAGCAAATTCTGGAAATAACAATCTGAAATAAAATGGAAGCTTTGCTGAAAGTAAATATTACAACTAAAACATTAAGCACAAGATTAATCTAAGCATAAATAAACTAAGACTACAGATATTGTCAGTTGTTTACAAGCAATTGAAATAACAAGTTCTACAACTCATTCTATTGCAGCAAAATCAGAATAAAAACCTCTTGTTAGTCCTCCTCCTAGGTCTGGAAGTGGCCAGCCTCCTTGTCCAGAAGAAGGTATGAGTCTCTCTCTCTCTAGATCTTAATCACACTCATTTACAAGCAATATGAAATAGAACTGGTGCACTTTATTGATTAAAGAACATGATTACAATAATTCTACTGAAAAACTATTACAGGACTGATAATAGTCAAATTCTACCTATTTTTTGCTTTCTCCTAGCTTCCTTACTTTCTACTTCCTACTACTACTACTACACTAGGCTCAACCTGAATGGGAGCAATATTTATAGATGTCCTATGATCTAATTACAAACAAAGAATATCTCAAAAGATCTAATCCTACTATGCTGCAACAAATTCTGGTTTTATCCTAGAAGAAGATTAAAACTTGATCTTTCCATTAATGATGGCTTTGGTCGGCAATGATGGCAAAGACAGATGGAAGATCTTTTCCTTTACCTTTTCCAACCTTTATTTCCTTTTTTCGGCTTCAAAAATCGGTCAACAAGTCAAAAGCACATTCTGTTTTCATTCCGAAGATAAGTGGCTTCATTTCGAAGACAATGCAATTCTCATTTCGAAGATCGCTCATTCCGAAGATACTGCAATTCTCATTTCGAAGATACTACAATTCTCATTCGAAGATACTCATTCCTCATTTCGAAGATAATGCATTCTTCATTCCGAAGATCCGCTCATTTCGAAGACGTTGTGTTCTCTCATTTCGAAGATATCTGTTCATTCCGAAGATACTTCGGAATGAACAAATGTGTGCTTTTCCAATGATTTCTTTTGCATCTCTCAGGTGGGTTATCTCCTAAGATCAAATTCCAATGGTCTTCATCTCTTTCCACATGTGAATTCCATGCCTTGCTATTTATGGACAGCTGGCTGGAATTTACATGGGAAAGACCAGTTTTTGCTGCACAACAACAGTTTGCTTGCACTATTGCCAGATTTAGGTGAAATAAATGCTTGAGACAAATCAAAACATGATTAGTGAAATGCTGCTATTATTCTAAGCATATCCCATTTTAGCAAGTCATAGCAAAAAGAACACAAAACTATGCAAAAAGCTATAAAAATCAGCATATAATATTCCAAATACATTGATCATGCAAAATGGTTAATATACAACATATTGAATCAACTTAACTAACATATCAGATAAAACATAAGAGTTTATAGGCAATTTTAGTGTTCAAAACATGTTATGATTGAGGCATTTCCAGGCCTCATCATTTTCCCCCAACTTATATTAATGCATGCCCTCATGCATTCTGTTGGGCTATGGAATCACATATGTCCATGTTTAGATTCCATGACCTGTAGAATAATTTCTTGCCTATATAATACCCCCTATTTTCCTGAATGTTTTTGAGCCAGTCTTCAAACTGTTCATCAGGTTGGGCATCTTCCTCAAAGTAGAATGGAACTGGAGTAATGATGGTTGGAGGCCTAAACCTAAGACCTATCCAGTTATGTTGCATGATTTCAATCAGCTGGATTACACCTTCTGCTCTTCTTCTGGACCATTCTAAGTTGATGGGGGAGATGGGTTCTCTTTTCCGCAAAGACATGGAAAGTTCAGCCCATCTATCTCTGCACACTGACAATGCTGGGAAAAAATTATGATCACAAAAATTGTTGAATCTAGCCACACAGTCCCTTAAGTTGTTCAAGTACATCCTCTTTACATCATCCCTGTTCATCATTGAGAAGTGTTGTCTGGTGATAACTGGGTGGTTTGGCTGGATTGCTCTGACTAACAATTCAGCCCTTGTTTCAATCTCTTTATTCTGCTTTTTCTCTTGATCCCAGTAAAGTTGATTCTGCAAAGTAGACATAAATGCTCTCAACTGAACATCTCCAATGTAGATTTGAGGATGAAACTCTACTTCCTCTGGAATGAAGAAACTGTGCAAAAATAGTTCACATAGGAGATTTTTTTGCTCAAAAGGGCTGTCAAAATATGCCTCCAAGAAATCTGCAGTTGTGTCCAATTTATATGGGAGGTTTGAACTAATCCTCATGACCTGCCATCTGAGGTATTTCTCCTTCAAAATAAGGCTGTAAAATCTGGCTGGTCGTCTAAATTGAACTAAAAATTCAGCAATTTGGCATAAGTCAGACACCTTTTCTTTTAATGCTTGGTTTTCTGTTTCTTTTGCCTCTAGTTGTTTTCCTTCCAATTTGAATTTCTCAGTCTTAGTGGCAAGCTGCTCATATCTAATCATCCAATTGGCTATGTCTGCATTATATTGCTCTAGAGACACAGTATTAGGTGGTCTGACTACGGGGGGATCCTAGGTAGCAGATCTACCTGAACTCCTTTTTCTGCCACTTCTACTGGTTGATTATCTACCAATAATTCTACCTGTACCCCCTTATTTGCTATTTCTATTGGGTTGTCATCAGATAGTAATTCTACTTGTACCCCCTTATCTGTTGTTTCTACTGAAAGTGTAACAGTTTGAAATACAGGGACCTCAATAGGAGTACTTACTTGAACATTTTCTTGCTGTTGGGACTGTTCCTGTGTTGGTGGCTCATCTTCAACATCCTCTGTTATGCTCTTTACCATTTTTGAAGCATCTTGAGAACGAGAAGGCAATGCTTCAGAATGAGAAGGTAATGCTTCAGAATGAACGCCCATGTCTGTCTCAACAGAGTCATCTGCCCTTGATAGACCCAAAAGCAATTGAGCCAAATTGTCTTCATCAATGGATACAATTGGCTATTTTTTAGACTGTGACAACATTCTTCTTAATTCTGCCACTTCTTGCTGTAACTCTACAATTTTTCTTTCTTGTATCTCAATGATGCTTTCTTTCTCCTCAATCCACTTGGTTTGTGTTTTGACAACACTTCTTGCTACCCTCAGCTGCTCTGTGATGTCTTCCACTTCTATTTCTACCTCAGAATCTGATGCAGACAGATCAACTATAGTTGGTTGCTCAACCAATATCTCTTCTTCTGCAACAATTTGCTCTTGTTCAATAGGTTCTATGAAACTGCTTATAATTGTATCCACCATATCTATAGCCTGTTGAACTGTAGCCTCCTCCAAATTATCCTGCCCAATTTTTGCCTCAACTATCTATTCAAGGAATTCTAGAAAATTTTCAGAGGCTGGTTGTATTTCTGTGACATCTGGGCTGCTTTGTCCTTCTTCTTCCTCCATAACCTATTCTGCTATTTCTTTCAAATGGATTCTGGTGGACCTCCTAGTTCCAGATGCAAACTTCTTCTTTTTGCTCTATTTTTTGGTGTCAGCAGGGGTTGTGGGGACAGTTTCAGATGCCTCTATTTCCCTTGTTATTTCTTTTTTCTCCTCTCTATTCTGTCAAATCAGTAGTCACTCCAAAAAAATGAACCTTCTTTTGTTTTTTTATTCTACTGCCAGTTCCAGATCCTCTTTTCTTTTGTTTCTTGGTTCGTGAAGTTGAGGGTTCAGGAGCAAGGTTTTTTGTCATCTACTGTTGTTGGGTGTGTTTTTGTTTCTATAATAGCTTTAGGGGCACCTTCTATAGTTTCCTCTGTATCATCTTCTACAACGTTTTCTACAGTAGTTGTTCTTCTTCTGTAGCAACATCAGTAGTATCTGGTTCTTCTTCTTCCTCATCTTCATCCCTAAAAATGACATCATTTAGGGTAGAGTAAAACCTATCAAAACTCCTAGGGTTTCCTCTAAAATGGTGTTGGCAAACTAGTTTGATGAGGCCATGATGGCGAAGGCTTCCTTTACCCTCCTGATATCTCTTTGCCATGTTTTTTAATTCTTGATACAGATACAGGGGAAGATTTACCCTAACTTTTGGTTGTTGCTCACCATGTCTGAGATGGTTCAAAATTCATAGATGATGCCCTGACAACAACACATACTGCCCTTCACAGGTTAGGAATTTAATTACCCAGGTGGCTACTTCATCCCAGGGTTCCTACAAGCTGGCCCTTTTTAACCCTTTGCATGTGTTGTTATGGGTTAAATACTCTAGCTCTCTATCATTTTCTTCTACAAATTGATTAACTACATTTGCCAATGTATTCTTGCCAGATCTAGAAATTGAAATCCCTTCTAATGGCAGCTCAATAATCTGACTTAAAATTTTAGGGGTTACCTCAATAGTCATGTCGTTAACATGTGCTCGGTTGTTTTTGAATGTATGGGCGAACATGCCAGCCAAATCTTTAGAAGACCCATTAAACTTATCCAGAAATGGCATAAACCCTCCATCTTCAAAAATCGCAGGACTCGCGATTTTCTCGGAGGTAGGTGGTATCTACAGGTTCTATTCTGATCTTTCGCCCCATATTTTTTGTTCATTGCTACTGCTATTCCTCTACTGGATCTCTGGTTTTTTTATGTTGCAGATTTGTAGAGGTTTAGTTCAAAATCTTCGCTTGCCCTATTTCTCATCTTCTTCTTCGAAATGAACCGTAACCTGAGCACTGTACTTCGCAAACACGTCTTCGAAAAGAAAGGTGGCACACATTTCTACTATTGCATCGAACACCTATCCATCAATGATTGCGTGGATGTCCTTGCCATCAGATCCACCTCATTCGGTTTTAATTTTTCTGTTTAGTCCATAGATTCTCACATAAACCATGTTTTCCTTGATTCTAGTACCATGCAAAATAAACCATATCCTTGCTGACACGTGTTCCTTTTTATCGTATGCAGCTAAAAGAATTTGATTTTGTCATACCTTGTCTTTCTTGGATGCCACGTGGAAATGCTCTTTCCGAAGATTATAATTTAATTGCAAAAAACTTCATTTCGAAGATTATATCTTCATTCCGAAGACAAGTCTTCTTTGCAAATTTAAATCTTCATTCCGAAGATTAATCCTCATTCTGAAGATCAATCCTCATTTCGAAGATCAGGCTGTATTGCGAAGGTAAATCGTCATTCCGAAGATAGATCTTCATTCCGAAGACAGATCTTCATTTCGAAGATGATGCAGCAAGTCGTCATTCCGAAGACCAAGTTTCATTCTGAAGACAAATTGTCATTTCGAAGACAAAGTTTCTTTTTGAAGACAAAGTGCAACATTCATTTTGTTGTCATTCCGAAGACAATTTCAATCCGAAGATAATACAACAGGCACTGTGTTTGGCATTCTTGTTTCGAAGATTAGGCAGAAATCAATATTTTCATTTTCAAAACATGTTTTAAGTATGCCAACTCTTATGAATACCTTTTATGCTAATGGTTAATTGTCATATACTATATACCAATCATTTTACAATGAAGAAATGTAAGAAATATATACCTGATAAAAATAGTTAATGTCAGTTTTGAAGAATGACTGCCTTTGTTGATGTTCTGCTGAGATTTTCCGCAACATTTCAAAACAAGTGCACTTGGTGAATTTGTACAATGATGGTTCAGAAATTTCTCAAGGTTATGCATGCCAGAAAACTGGTTTTCATGCATACCAACCCAGTAGTGCCTTAAGAAAAGGTTTTCACTACTGAGTTATTCATTTTTCTCTTTTTTTTTTTCTTGATTTTCCCCTTTTTTTTTTTTACCTCTCCTTTTCTCTCTTTTTTTTCTTTTTTTTTTCTTGATCTTGACTATGCCCATGAAGGAATTTCATGATTTCCCCTGAAACCATGCCCATGAAGGAATTCATACTCAGAATTTATTCATCTTTTTGTTTTCTATTTTTTTTTATTTTTTTGTATTTTCTGCTTTTTCTTGAAATCCATGATCATGCTGATTGTTTTGAAGTGGAAGAGGGAATCTCTTCCACCTATTGTGTATCCAAACTATCAAGTTGTTGCAAGAATTCATCTTTAGTCAGAGGTGTATGGTACACCCTGAGGCGATGTCCATTTACTACCAACTTTCTTTGTGATCCATCAATAGGAGATAGATGAGCTGCTCCATTGTCAAATACCTCTTCAATCCAGTAAGGTCCCAACCATCTAGTTCTCAATTTTCTAGGGAAGTCTTCATAGCGAGAATCAAACAGTAAAGCCCAATCTCCTTGTTGAAGTTTCCTCTGCTGAATGTGACTGTCATGCCATAACTTCCTCTGCTCCTGAATTACCTCAGTTTGGTGCAGAGCATCCAATCTAAGTTCATCCAATGCATTCAGCTATAGAATCCTGTCTGTCTATGCCTGCGACAATTCAATTCCAATTTCCAGTGTTGTGCGCAATGTTAGTAGCTCAAATTCAATAGGTAAGAGAGGCTTTTTACCAAATACTAGTTCATAAGGTATGAATTCTTTGTAGTCCCAAGCAAAAGCATAAACATGCTTCTGCAAGACAACTATCAATTTTTCTTCCTCTTCCCTAGTAAGCCGGCTGTAAATGTTCAAAAATTTTCCTGGTTGGACTTCTATTTGTTTTGTATTTAGAAGGACTGAATTCACTCCTTCATACCTGGTGATTAAGGGATTAAGAGGACATTGTTGAGATGGGAGAAGAGAAGCAGTTTCTATTTTATTGCTGCTTGAGGGAAGCATATCTTGTATGGAACAGTGAGAAGGAAAAATTAGATGATGGTGCCATCCATGTGGTAGTGAAACAGAGTTTCCCTGTGATAGTACAGATGGTTCATCTTCAGATTTTTGATTCTCCTCATTACTTAACTATTGGATATTTGTTGCTTCCCCTTCTAAACCTTGTTCATGCAGAACATTCATCAAGATTGTTTCATTTTCTAAATTTTCTGTGTCATTGAGGTCTTCTGTGTGTTCTCTTACTACTAAGGTAGCTAGTGTAGAAATGACCTCTTCTGGTTCTTCATCTGAGTCAGAAAACCATAACTGACCTAAAAATTTGCTAGATGGTTTTGCAGGAGGATATAAAGAAATCTGTTTCAGATCAATACCATTTGAAATAGTCATATTTCCAGATCTACAGTCTATGAAGGCTGCTGCAGTTGCAAGCCAAGGTCTTCCCAAAATAATGGGATATCCATGTGCTGAATTTCTTGGTCTGTAAAACCAAAAAATCTATAGGGAATTCCCAAGAAGAAACTTCTATAGGGACATCTTCAATGATACCTTCAGGTTTTGCAACTGACCTATCAGCCATTTCTAAAACTGTAAATGTGGGGCTGAGATGTTTGAGCTGTAATTGTTTCATTGTATCCTTGGTCATGACATTTATTGCAGCTCCTAGATCTACTAAAACATTTGATATTGGTACTGAACCTATGGTAACTGTGATAACTGGACTTCCTGGGTCACTATACTTTGGAGGTACTAGTTTTCCAGATAAGAGATCAGCTATCTTTCCTTCAACCTGCACAGTCTTGGGAAATGCTTTCTTTTTTCTTCCTGCTCTTTTAATGCATAAATTTTGGATAGTACTATTAATCTCTGGTATTTCCTTAATGGCTTGCAATAAGGGCAATGATATAGTTAACTTTTTGAGTTCTTTGACCAATTTTGACTCAGAATTTTTTGGTATTGCATTGAATCTTTCAGGATATGGAATTATCCTTGGTAATTGTTCTGCCTGTGGTTTTGTCTCTTTCTCTATTGTTGGTTGGATTTTCTCTGGTTCCAATTTTTCTTCTATCTCTATTGTTGGTTGGACTTTCTCTGGTTCCGATGATTCTTGCTCTTCATTTTCTTTGATTTCATTTGAAACTGGTTCAGGTACAACTTTTCCTGAACGAAGTTGGATGTTACTACAATCAAGAACATTAATTTCAACATTTTCTTCAGCTTCAGCCACATAGACAGGAGGTGTCTGTCTCATGCTATTTGGATTAGTGACTGGTTGAGCTGGCAGTTGAGGTTGTTTCACTTGTTGTGTTTGCTGTTGTTTTTCTTGAAAATTTTGATTAGGTGCAGGCAACAAATGTTGAGTTTGACCTTGATTCCTTTGCTGCCTTGGATAGGACTGGTATTGCTGACTCCATTATGGTTGGTTTTGCATCCAATGTGGATTAGTCTGATTTTGATTCCAGGATGGATTGTTTTGATTCCAAGATGGGTTGTTTTGATTCCATGAGGGGTTGTTTTGATTTTGATTCCAGGCTGGGTTACTCCAATTTGCTTGTGGCCATTCTTGGGAATTTGTCCATTGAGGATAATTCCAAGGACGTTGGGGTGGTTCTGATTGTCCCCAAGGCATAGTACCAGGATTATGCCCCCAATTTGTAGGAAAACGAGGGGGATTTTGGTATTGAGAGAAATTTCCCCCTTGTTTTGGTCCAATATAGTTGAGTTCCTCGAGTCTGATTTTCTAACACAGTTTTGAGTTGTGGTAGCAGGTGGCATTGATCAGCTGAATGCCTTTTTGAACAGATACTACAAATGGCTGAGATAGATGTTTTATTCAAAGGACATTCCTGCAAAGCATGTTTATTTCTACATCTTGGGCAATAAATTGCCAAAGGTTCTATGTTTTTTGCTTTTGCAGACATTTCCCCCAAAGTAGTGTTTAGGTGCACTAGAATATCAGTTTTGAAATTTGCAAGTTCCTCTATCAGGTCCTTCACATCAGTGCCATTTGTGTGGCTTTTTCTTCTTCTCTGCTTAGTGCGAGAGTAATTCCTATAGAGATCCATAATTTCATCATTACTGAGAGTGGTTACATCCCCTTTTCCCATCAAATCCAGAACTTCTCTGGATTCATCTTGCAATCCTCTCAAAAATATGGTTTTACATAATTCTGGTTCTACAAGTCCACATCTCCTTTGAACAAAGGAGAACCTATCAAGATAATCTTCCAATGTTTCATCATCTTCTTGCTTAATTCTGAATAACTCATCTTTTCTATTCCTTACATGGCAATATTCCTGATATTTATCTAAAAACATAGTTTCCATTTGATCCCAGGTTCTTATGGAATTTGGCTCTAAGCTCATGAACCAGCGTAATGTTGAATCCTTGAGTGTTGAGGGAAAAACCTTAAGTTTTTGATTGTCATTTATATAATCATAGGTCTGACACACTACCTTGAATTCAAACAAAAACTGATCGAGATCTTGAGATACAACACCTCGAAAGGTTGGAAGTATTGAAGGTGAAATGGTCTTCATGGGAGAGTTTTGTGTTGGATTCAGATGAATAGGATATTCAAATGTTCTGGAAGGTTGGAGCATATCCTGATCATCTCCTTCATTATGGACATAGCCATGTTGGCCATCTATATTGCCTCTCTTCCATAGTTTCCTGTTTGTTGGGAGAAGTTAAAGCTTTCCAAATTGTTCTCTCAAGAGGTCCAAGCCTCTCTGTTGATGATGAGTCTGATGAATTTTCTTCCTTAGGATATTTTGATGATGATAAAATTGGTGATTTTCCTTTCTCAAAATGTTCTAATGATGGTGAGACTGGTGATTTTTCTATCAATCTTTCTGGTAGTTCAAACACAGGTGATTCACCCCTTAGGCATGAAGATCTCCTTAATGGAACAAGCCAGGGATCCTTTGGGGTAGTTCTACCTTTTTCATCCCTAGACTTACTCATTCATGTTTACTCTTGAATGACATAAATTAAGTCAATAGTTGTTACCTTCCTCAGCTGTTGTATTCAGATTTTAACCTGAATTTTCATAGCTTAGTCTGATTACAGGCTATTGGACTGTTTGTTTTCTTCTAGCAACACTATTCCCTAGAAACGGTGCCAAAATGATGCGTAGTCATTATACCATCATTAATTCTCAATGAATTTGTCAATCCAGGGTAGTGTACAAGGCTATCTATGGAAGAAGTGAAACAACTATAACTTAGGTCAATCTAGAGCAACAGGTCTTATTGGTGGAACCGGTTGTGTGGGGGGTTTTAGGACATTCCTATTTCTAAATTGCATGAATTAAACCTTAATCTAATTGCAGAAATGGAAACTAATCATTAACTACAGAAATGAAATCCTGATTTACAATTGCAGAATGAGACCTAATTATGTTGCAGAAATAACAGTTGCAGAATTGAAAGTCTGATTCTAATTGCAGAAAGGAAATCTATTTACTTTTGCAGTAATGGAAATCTAATTATAGCATGGAAAATAAAATCCTGTCAAGGCTCTATAACAGAAGGTTGTCAATCTTCTATGCAAGGGTTGACAACAAAACATAAAATGCAAGAAATTACTGAAAAATAATAAATTCTAGAAATAACAGTCTGAAATAAAATGGAAGCTTTGCTGAAAGTAAATATTACAACTAAAACATTAAGCACAAGATTAATCTAAGCATAAATAAACTAAGACTACAGATATTGTCAGTTGTTTACAAGCAATTGAAATAACAAGTTCTACAACTCATTCTGCTATAGCAAAATCAGAATAAAAACCTGCTTGTTAGTCCTCCTCCTAGGTCTGGAAGTGGCCAGCCTCCTTGTCCAGAAGAAGGTATGAGTCTCTCTCTCTCTAGATCTTAATCACACTCATTTACAAGCAATATGAAATAGAACTGGTGCACTTTATTGATTAAAGAACATGATTACAATAATTCTATTGAAAACCTGTTACAGGACTGTAACAGTCAAATTCTACCTATTTTTTGCTTTTTCCTAGCTTCCTTACTTTCTACTTTCTGTGCTACTACTACCCTAGGCTCAACCTGAATGGGAGAAATATTTATAGATGTCCTATGATCTAATTACAAACAATGAATATCTCAAAAGATCTAATCCTACTATGCTCGCAACAAATTCTGGTTTTATCCTAGAAGAATTAACTTGATCTTTCCATTAATGATGGCTTTGGTCGGCAATGACGGCAAAGACAGATGGAAGATCTTTTCCTTTACCTTTTCCAACCTTTATTTCCCTTTTTCCGGCTTCAAAAATCGGTCAACAAGTCAAAAAGCACATTCTGTTTTCATTTCGAAGATAAGTGGCTTCATTCCGAAGACAATGCAATTCTCATTTCGAAGATCGCTCATTTCGAAGATACTAAAATTCTCATTCTGAAGATACTGCAATTCTCATTCCGAAGATCGCTCATTCCGAAGATAATGCATTCTTCATTCCGAAGATCCGCTCATTTCGAAGACGTTGTGTTCTCTCATTTCGAAGATATCTGTTCATTCCGAAGATACTTCGGAATGAACAAATGTGTGCTTTTCCAGTGATTTCTTCTGCATCTCTCAGGTGGGTTATCTCCTAAGATCAAATTCCAATGGTCTTCATCTCTTTCCACATGTGAATTCCATGCCTTGCTATTTATGGACAATTGGCTGGAATTTACATGGGAAAGACCAGTTTTTGCTGCACAACAACAGTTTGCTTGCACTATTGCCAGATTTAGGTGAAATAAATGCTTGAGACAAATCAAAACATGATTAGTGAAATGCTGCTATTATTCTAAGCATATCCCATTTTAGCAAGTCATAGCAAAAAGAACACAAAACTATGCAAAAAGCTGTAAAAATCAGCATATAATATTCCAAATACATTGATCATGCAAAATGGTTAATATACAACATATTGAATCAACTTAACTAACATATCAGATAAAACATAAGAGTTTATAGGCAATTTTAGTGTTCAAAACATGTTATGATTGAGGCATTTCCAGGCCTCATCAATAGGATAATCTGTAATTATATAGAATCATCCAGATCATATGAGATCGTCTGAGATCAGTCAAGATCATCAGCGACCCAATGAATTCGTCAGACGAATTCATAAAAAACCTGCAATCATGAAAATAGACACCAAAAAAAAAAAATACGATTGCAAGAATGATACAAAATGATAGAAATAAGAATGTAAATACTTAAATGATAAATCCAGATATCAAATCAAATAGGATGTAATGTTTTAATAATTTATTTTAAATTTTATCATGCAAATATGTTAAATGAGGTGAACTCGAAGATGTAGAACATAAGTAAATTAATATAATGCACAATTAAATAAGAAAAAGAATAGAGAATGCAAACACAGGGCTCTGATTACCCCCAATCTAAACTACAGTCAAAATCATCTGCAATCGTATGAGATCATCATCGATCTCGACAGGATCATCTGAAATTGTGGTTGAATCACCTACGGCGATTCGTGCTTCCTCCGACTAAAACACAGTGAGATCCTGTAATAAAACTTGAAAATGCAAATGTAAATGATGGGGAATAGGACATTCTAACATAGCGAAA
Source organism: Wollemia nobilis (assembly GCA_028583015.1). Classification (NCBI taxonomy): domain Eukaryota; kingdom Viridiplantae; phylum Streptophyta; class Pinopsida; order Araucariales; family Araucariaceae; genus Wollemia; species Wollemia nobilis. The sequence continues at coordinate 548,040 of JAQPPZ010001108.1, forward strand.
GCTAATATTGCAGGCAAATGATCAGCCAGGAGCTAGGCAGGGGGATAAACTGAGAAAATCCTAGTTTATATAGGATTAGGGGAAGGTTAGGAGGTTGGGGGCCAAAATTTATTCCTTTTTTTAGATGACAATTCTAGGTTGAATCGTACAACTATTTGCTATGGTGCCCCCTCTAATTTTTTACCCAAATAAAATGTTTGACGTAAAAGCACGAAAAAACAAGATTAAAAAAATGTTGTTTTTAAATAAAAATAGGAAATGTAGGATAAAACCCTAATTCATTTTTACTGTTCAGACGAAATGGTGGAAACGGCACACAGATTGATAGAGGTCCAATGCGGGTTGCGGGTAAGGATCTAAACCTAGTGTATTATGTTTTTAGCTTGATTTGTTTAATTTTTTAGTTGAATTTTAATTATTTTTGGGTGTCACGGCCGTTTTTAGGCCATCGACTACGTCAGGGTGAAATCGTCCCAATTTTGCCGAAATCGTCCCTAGATCGTCAATTTCGTCTAAGGATGAAATCGGAGAAACAAGGGCGATCCCGTCCAATAAGGGGTGATTCCCAAATTAAAGAATCAGAGATGATTTCATCCTATTAAGGACAATTTTGCTAAATTTGGTACGATGTCATACAATAATGGGCGATATCATTTTTTTTATGAGATGAAATTGATTTTAATTGCTTTTAATGATTATGTACTAATTATTTTGTTGTTTTATTATTGATTTTGTAGAGGGGATTTCTAAAGAGTCAAGAGTGGAAATACAAGGGTCTCAAGGATGACTTAGCCACGCTCGATCAGGATGAGCGAGATAGACTAGCAGAGGTGAGACTACAGCATGTGGCAGAGATGCCACAAATTCCTATAGACATGGAGCTACTAACAGCCCTAGCAAAGAGATGGTATCTGGGGTCATCCTACTTCTGGCTACCGATAGGGGATATGACTCCCATTCTAGAGGATGTATGGAGGATCTTGAGGATCCCCATACATGGGCGGTTCATGACTCCTTCAACCAATCAGGGCCATGCCATGATGAGGTTGTGCGTGGACCCGAGCTTCACCCTGGAGAAGGGCAGAGTGAACATCGAGTCTTTGAGGCAGATTCTTGGGGCATCTCGGTTGACCCAGGTTTTGGCAGGGGTGGTGGGTGGCCTTCTTCTATGCCACTAGAGTGGATGCAGGTTACCGTAGCTGCTCTTAAATGTGGTCTACAAAATGAGAGACCACGGGTACAGGTTTGTTTAGGGTAGCTTTGTATTGTGCCACTTGTATAGGATCCTTTACAAGGTCGTATACAAGGGAGGTCGATGTATGGTACTGACATCACTCCTAAAAATTTGGTGTTGGGAGCACATTGCGGTACGAAGGCCAATAGGGCTTCCACTAATAGGAATTGACTGGGAGAGACCCTAGGTTTTCTATTGGTGGCTCCAGAGAGGGTCACAACTGTAGATAGTTTTGCCTATGTCCCGAAGGTTGCTAGATGACCTCACCCTAGATTATATCACCTAGAGACCATGGAGAGAGCATCCAAGGTGGGCAAAGGATGGATAGGAGTTGGCTAGCATCTAACGAGTCATCTGGTTGAGGACAGAGAAGGGAGAGGTAGAGCTCCACCGCTATGATCAAGTTTTGAGGTAGTTCGGTCTACAACAGGGGATCCCTTCTCTTAGAGATTATGAGTACTCCCAGAATGGTCAGGATAATACCACATTGAGCATGGATCTAGACATGCAATGGTTCTGGAGCCATCATTCAACCAGTTTATGGGGATGACACAAGGGTAGCAAATGGGTATGATGCCTAGTATGTAGGCATCCGCCCTCCTCGGATGATGAGGGCACAGGGTTTGATGCACGTTGTAGTGCAACAGATGGAGAGATAGCACTAGGCTTCCATCAGTGCAACGAGGGGTCATGGAGGGAGGGATCAGTGATGAACTCATTAGGAGAGACATCAGAGAGTACCACAGACTTCAGAGAGACAACAATAGCCATAGAGGAGGGAGAGACTCCCTTATTAGCAAAGGGATAGGCCACCATCGCCCAATAAGGGTAAGGGTGTCGAGGTGGGGGAGAGCAGTGAGATGGTGACTCTCCGACCAGATAATGTCTGCCTACGAGCTTAGGTGCAAACTCTATAGGATGAGGCTACATGACTCAGGGCTCAGAGCAGAGGGGTGAGCATTCTAGAGCTGGCATGGGTTGTTGCATAGATCGTGTTCTACTAGGGGCTATATTATCATGTGGTTCCAGAAGGGCAGAGGATACCGTTGCTAGCCAGCATTACAAAGTCGATCAAGATGGGGTCATCGAGGACATCATCACGATCGATGTTGAGGACCTATGATACAACACGAACCTCGATGGTACCACCTCCTCCAGCTCAAGGTGGGAGAGGAGATGAGGCTGAGAGCTCGAGGGCTTCTCGAGACTAGCTGCTCATTGTACATAGACCATATATGTTTGAGAGGATTGAGTATGCCAGGGTATATATTGTGGCATACCAATCCATTTTGATATGATGTATAGACTTTTTGATATATATATATATATATATATATATATATATTTTCTTTTTGTGATATGATTGGTGCATATGTTTTATGATGCTTTAAAATTTTGAATTGTTGATTGTCTATTCATGTAATTATATCATTTTGAAAATATTATAATTTTATGTCATGCTATAGATTGTGGTGGTGTGATTTTATAAAAAATAAAGTGACTTCTAACAATAATTTCAAAGGACATTGTCACTGTTACATGACCATTTCATGGAGTCGTCGCTTGCTAGGTCATTAAGCTAATCCTGTTATGAGAGAAATATTGCTAAAAGTAAAAGGGTGCTTAAGAGACATTCTTAAGACTTTGTGTTGTGATGATGAAAAATGATGATGATGATTTGTTTTTCATATTTCCATGAAAATATTATGCATGAAATATTATAAATATGATTTTTTCTAGGCATAAAATTCCTAAGTGTGATAGAAATTTGAACAATTGCCTAGGAATTATACCATCATCGCAAAACTGAATGTTGACATAATGAAATGAAATAGAAAAAGGTTTTCATTCTTTTTAAAGAACAATTGTGTAACATAATGATTTAAGCCATAGTATTTTATGGATTAAATAAATGAGAAATAAAATTAAAACAATGGTTTACGTTAGGCATAGAATTTTAGGTATAGACTTATACCATCATCGCGAAATGCAAAGAAGAAATTGATGTAATAGTTTTATTGCATAATTTGATTTTTGATTTTGAGATAAACAGAAAGTTAATGAGGACTTGCACTAGGCTTAAAATTCCAATTTTAGGTTTTAGGAACTATACCATCATTGCGAAAGTCGAAAATATATAAATGTGATTTTATTGCTAGATTTTTTAACATGTTTTGAAAGAAAATTTTTGGATTTTTGAAAAAATGTATTTAATTGTTTTTACGCTAAGCCAATATTTTCAAGTAAGAAAATCAAATTATTCTAGAATATTTGCATACATATTTTAAATTATCTCAAAGATAAAATTTAGATTTATAAGGAACCCCATGTGCATATGTGAGTTCATTACCGATCTTGATCTATCATAATGATACAAAATATCTCAAACACAAATGTGTGTGCAATTGTAATGTTCATTTACCGATTTTGAGCAAGATAATTTGATACAAGTAATTTGAATTAACCAAATGAGTGTTCATTGACCATGATTTATATGCATGTAACCATACCAAACTACTATGTAAGGCGGGTCATCAAGAGCTAGTTGATCCATAAGTGGACATAGGTCTATACAAAAGAAGGTCGCTAATGTGACAGACATATCGCCACACAAAAGAGAATTACCCAAGGCCAAGCAGGTTGGGCAAAAACCACCTGTTATGGGGCTTACCTCATAATTTTCGAATAATTGCGAATTCCAAGGATTCAAGCTCATTCACCCTTCTTTTATTTCAAAATGGGGGGAAGGATTTATTGCTTTTTGATTTTTATTTTCTTTTCTTTTTCTATTTTTTATTTTTGTATTTTGATTGACACTGAGATAATGCTGAAAGATTGCTGATATGGTACAAAATGATACTGAAATAATGCTTATGAATAATTTTCTTTTTTTCTCATGATTTTTATTGATTTTCTTTTTCTTTTTCTTTTTCTTCCTAGACTAGGGATACTTGCTCGGATTGGCTGTATAGCAAGGGATTTTTATTCTGGGTAGGGGTGAACTTGTCCTTTTTTCAATTCTCAAATATTCTAGACCATGTGCATGATAGGATAGCAGGGGAAAATTTTCGCTCAAGAGACCACTTCTACTATGTAGCATCATTTTGAATTTGCAACGAAATCATTTTAATGTGAAAAGGTGTACTTGGTTCAAGTAAATAAAAAAATCAGTTCTCTATGCTCAAAACTTTATTTAATTCAACTATGGACTTCGATATAAGAGAGATTAATAATCATACCAAATAAGATCAAGATATTTATTCATGTGAGTGTGATAGTAAGGGATTCCAAATAAATGCTAATTTATCCAAAATAACTAAAAATATAAATGCAATACTTCAATAATTGACAGGTGCAAAAATAGAAGATGTTTTTGAGGATTTTGATGATTTTGATTTTTTATATTTTGATTTTAATTTATGAATTAAGATAATACATAATATTACTGTTTTTGAAATTTTGATATGAATTACTAAAATAATACAATATGTATAATATATACAGTGACGAAATTACCATATTTATGCATAATAGCACTTAAGATACATAATGGTCATAGGTTCTTTAAGATCTTTACCATCTAAGGTAGCTAATATGTATGCTCCCGATCCAAATTTAGTAGTGATAATATATGGCCCAAGCCAGTTAGGCTCAAATTTACCTTTTAGGTATTTAGTGGCATTAGTATTTTGTTGATTTTCTTTTAAGACGAGGTCGCTGATCTCAAAGGATCACTGATGAACTTTCTTGAGATATGCTCGTTTGAGCTTGTTCTGGTAGGCACGAAGATGCTCCAAAGCATTAATGCACTTCTCATCTAGGAGTTCCAGCTGACTAAATCTACCAACATGATATTAATCTCCTACTTCAGTATCTTCAAGTAGCAAAGCCAAAGAAGGAACTTCTAATTCAAAGGAAAAAATAGCTTCAGCGCCATAAACCAAAAAAAAAGGTGAAGTGCTCGTGGGAGTACGAATGCTAGTTTGATAAGCCCACAAAGTAGGATATAATTGAATGTGCCAATCATGACCAGATTTATTGACCAGTATTTTGAGGATTTTAATTAATGTTTTATTAGATGCTTCTGCTTGGCCATTACCCTGAGGATAATAGGAAGTGGACCAACGATGTTGAATTTTATATTTTTGACATAGTTTCTTCACATATTTGTTTTTGAAACAAGTTCCATTATCCGAGATGAGATTTGTAGGAATTTCGAACCTAAAAATAATTTGATTAAAAATAAATTTGGAAACTTGGGTTCCAATGCAAGAAGCTAAAGGCATAGCTTCGACCCACTTCATAAAATACTCGGTGGCGGTTATGATGAATTTGTGTCCATCAGATGACACAAGATTTATTTTTTTGATGATGTCTAAGCCCCATTTTGAAAAGGGCCAAGGAGATGAAATAGCCTGCAATTCTTGTGCAGGCACATGGACAAGGTCAACGTGTTGTTGGCACTTTTTGCAATGGCACACGTAATCATGTGCATCATTCTCCACGGTAGGCCAAAAATATCCTATCGTAAGGAGCTTCTTAGAAATGGCGCTACCACTAAAGTGTCCCCCACAAGATCCATCGTGGGCTTCACTCAAAGTTGATCTAGACTCTTCTAGATTCAAACATCTTAGTAGGATACCTTTAAAAGATCTCCTATATAAGGTATTGCCAATTATGATGAAGCGACTTGCTCATATACGTAATAACTGGCGCTGGTTTATATTAAAACCTTTAGGGAAGGTCCCATTTTGAATAAAAGTGAGGATATCAGTGTACCAAAGTTTATGAGTAGTTTCATTGATTAGAAACACGTCCAAATGTTCCAAGCATGATTTAATTGAAGCAGGTTCCTGGAGTTGATGAATAATTATGGTAGCATATTCGTCATCTAACTCCAAGGGTAAAAGAGATGCAGCTGCGACCATGGCATCATCCGCACGATTGCTAGTTCTAGGAATAGCTTCTAAGGTAACTTTATCAAATAAAGATATTAATTGTAATACATATGCTTTATATGGGCATAATTTATCATATCTGGTCTGATAAACATCATTAATTTGATTTATAACAAGTTGAGAATCATCAAAAACTAATATATTTTTAATTTTTAGTTCTAGGGCTGCTCGTAATCCAAGGATGAGAGCCTCATATTCAGCAATGTTATTAGTATAGGAAAACATTAATTTAAAGGATAGAGGTATGAGATGTTTCTATGGAGATATCAAAATAATACCTGCACTAGCCCCACTCATGCATCGAGCTCCGTCAAAGTATAAGGACCATTGCTCTAAATGATCTGCCTCTAGTTTAAGGCATTCGTCAGGAAACTCAATGACGAGGGGATGGGTGGACTCTAAGGGTGCAACAACTAATTGATCTGCTATGATTTGACCCTTAACAAACTTCTATCCTATAAATGTGAGTTCAAACTCGCTTAACACAAGAACCCACTTTGTTGTGTGGCCAGATAAATAAGGTTGAATCATGAGATACCGCAAGGGATCGAATTTAGCAATAATGTATGTTTTCTGACTGAGAATATAATGGCATAGTTTTTGTGTATAAAATATGACTGCTAGACATAACTTATCTAATGCTGTGTAGCGGGTTTCATAACTAATTAATGTTCTTCTAATGTAATAATTAGCATGCTATCTTTTCTCATCATCAAGTTGAGCTAACATAGCTCCTAAAGCAAAATTTGAAGCAAAAATATACAAGATAAATGGGCAATCAGGTTTAGGTGGTGAAAGTACAGGTGGGTTAAGAAGATATTGTTTGAGGAGTTCAAATTCTTCTTGAAATTCATCGTCCCAATGGAAGGAGACATCCTTATTACAAAGCTTAAGAAATGGTCCAGTTTTATCCGTGAGCTTATTGATGAAGCGACGGATAGCTTGAAGCTTACCTTGTAGACTTCATGATTTAGATATATTTTTAGGTGCGGACATATTAGTGATATCCATAATCTTGAGAGGGTTAATTTTGATGCCACGTAAAGAAACTATAACCCCCAATAATTTACCTAACTTAACTTCGAATATACATTTGGCTAGATTCAATCGGATAAGATATTCCCTTAACCGATCAAATACTTTTCTCAAGTCATCTAAATGGTCATATTCTTCAGTAGAATGAGCTATAATGTCATCTACATAATCATGTAGTATATCATGCATCATATCATGAAATATATAAGTCATGGCTTGTTGATAGGTTGCACCTGCATTCTTCAACCCAAATGGCATCACTTTCCAATAGAAAGTCCCACAAGGGGTAATAAAGGTTGTTTTAGCCTGATATTCAGGAGCTATCCTGATCTGATTATAACCAAAAAATCCATCCATTAAGGATATCATTCCACTTCCAGCAGTAAAATCAATGATTTGATCCATATTGGGAAGGGGAAAATCGTCTTTAGGGCATGCAAAATTAATATCTCTAAAGTCTATACAAACCTAACCTTAGTAGCTTCTTTCTTAGTTACCGAAACTACATTCAAGATCCATTCATCATAATCAATGGCTTGTATAAAAATAACATTCAGGAGTTTTTCTAACTCCCCTTTGACTAGTAAGGCCACTTTAGGATGCATTTTTCTAAGTTTCTGTTTAACAGGTTTAGCATTCGAGTGCACTACTAGGTGATGCATAACTACAGAGGGGTCTAATACTGGCATATCTTCATATGTCCAAGCAAAGATATTTTCATATTATTTAAGAAAGGCAATGTATTTATTCTGTTATTCTTGAATCAATTCTGATCCAATGTTGATTATGTGGGGGTTATCCCCGGTTCCAATGTTAATTTTTATGACATTTTTTACTTCCATATGTAAATCTCTCTCAAAATTAGGTGGGGCGGGTGAAACACCAAATTCTTGTAATTCTTCCAAGTTTAGCTTGGATAATTCATCTTGAGGAGTCATGACCTCAAGCTAGGCTATACTAGGTATAGACCCATCAAAATAAAATCCATTATGTAATAATTCCTCAATGGAGACATCATGAAAGATATCTCCCTCCAAATCATCATCGGATTCAGCGATCATCTCAGGATAAGCTATAGATAGCACATTACATGTGAATGTCTTATTTATTAAACACAAGGCATCACATTCATCTAAATAATCTTGATAACACATAAGTTGGTCATCATCCTCAAATGGGAATGGCTGACCCTTACTAGGAAATAGGCCCACACCACATCGGGCGGGCCATGCTTCTACCTCAAAAGGTTATTTCATACCATTCTAGAAAGGTCCCAAACCTTTCCCTTTATATCCAAATTTGAGCATTATAAGTTTGTATTTAATATGCTCATTAGTAAAATAACATCGAGCATATCCATTATAATGAGTTCTAACATTTCTGGGTATTCTACCCCAATCATATCCCTTATAAATAAAGGCACAACTCCCAACTTGGTAAATACTTCCCATAGGCTATGGGAGGCCCAAGGTATGAGGAGATGGCAGAAAATTATTTAAAATACGGGAATCTTGCATAGAAGCATTTGTTTCTTTTGATATAAGAATTTTAGATATATCGGGTAAGAGCTGGTCAGTAAGAGCATAAGAGGTAGAAGGAACATTCCCTACATCTTTTGATGTGGAAAATATGACTTTTGTGGATGTATACGGTGTAGAGGAGTCGATATATGGGTCTATTAAAGGTATGGAAGTTATAGGAGTAGAACAAGAGACATTGGTTGTGAGATTAGGATCTTTCTTAGGTCCTAATGTGGTTTGTTCAGAATATGGTTGAGCTATATGTGAAGGTGCAACTAATGGAGAAGAAATATATGACTTGTGGGTGCAAGTTTCACATGTTTAGATGGATAATGAGAATTAGGATGAGTGGATGACAAAGTAGGGCAAAATTGAACTCCAATAGGTTCTTCCAATGCACGCATATCAAAGGGTCTTGGATCACCATGAATGGTAACCAAATAATTCTTAAATTCAAACTTAACACATTGATGTAAGGTTGAGGGAACATCTCATATTGTGTTGATCCAAGGACGACCCAAGAGTATAATGTATGATGTAGGGAAATGTACAATAAACATAGTCGTATCCAAGGTGCTCGTACCAACCTGCAATGGAATGGTAATAACTCCACATGTTTCTTGTCTTTCGTCATTGAAATCTTTTATGATCATGTCATTTATTTTTATTTCCTCACTTCTAAACCCAAATATTTGGTAGAAGTCAAAAGTGCATATATTTAAAGATGAACCATTATCAATCAAAACTCATTTGACTACTACATCTCCAATTAAGGCAGTAATATACAAGGGGTTATCTTTATGTAAACTATGTTGAGGTATGTCTCTATCTCAGAAGTCAATGCAATCAACTTCATGATTTATTATAGTATTGGCCATAGCTTCAGGTTGAATGTATTGTGGTACCATCATCTGGCTTAATGTGAGCATTAATTCATCTCTATGTGTAGGAGAAGATCTTAAGAGGTCCAAGAGGGAAATTCTAGCTGTAATATTTGATAATTGTTCATTAATATTATAAGGAGGTTTAGGTTGAACATTAGGTGCATGATTCCATTTATTAGGAACCTTCAAAACAAATGGAGTTGATCCACCATTCTGAATTTGATATTGTTGAGAATTTTGATCCTGTTGTCTAGTAACAACTCTGATGGTACCCACAATATTATTCTACAGATGATGAATGGGTCCTGGTCTGGCATTTATAGCTAGCTCATTTGAAATTAATTGGTGAGATGATGGTCTAGTAGTGACTCTTCTTGGAAATGGTTCTTCTGGAAACATATAACTTGTGATAGGGTGAATAGTATTTGATTCATCTTCAAAACTATTCGATTGATTTGATGTGATTTCCATATCACTCTCAGTCTCGTATTCCGTATCACTAAGATCAGGTATCTAAATATTATATAGAGGCCTGGTTGTAACCACGGATAAAGTTGTGTCAAATATTTCCAGATCATGAGCAGGTAAATGCCCACTAATAGTTCCTACATATCAAGCAGGAGGAGGGACATTATGAGATTCAATTTGATTAGCCAGCTCCTTACCATGCTTTGGTAAGGGGTGTTGAAAGATGTCTAGTGACTGATTGGTGTTCTGATTCTAGTTTTGTGTGGTGTTCTATTGAACATTATTAGGAGGATTTTGCTTAGGTTGAAAGGCATGGAACTCCATCTCATTGTTATCAATCAAGTCCTGTATTTTATATTTTAATATTTTACAAGAGTTGGTATTGTGTCCAGGTCCTCTATGAAAGTCACAATGTAAATCTTATTTGTATCCGGGTATAGTTGGATCATGTTCTTAGATATTTGGTAATTGAATCAAACCTCATTCTAATAATTGCGGTAGAATAGTTGATAAAGGTTGATTTAACCTAGTAAATTCTCGAGGAGGTCTATTAGGAGGTTTTAGTACAAACTTCTCTGCTGTCTTTGTAGCATTAACATTAGAAATATTTCTGCTATCGGTGACTCCATCACCCACAACTTGTTTATTCTTATATTGATTTTTGGATGTTTTCTCATCGTCTTTATTTTTAAGCTGGCCTTTCCTAATGAGAGCATCTTCCACTCTTCAGGCTAAGTCTATAGCCTGATCGAAGGTGGTCAATGTAGCAGTTGATAATTCGTAAGATAGTTGCTCTTGCAAATTATTAATAAAGATGTCCAACATCTCCCTATAAGGTAACACAAAGTGCAATTTTCTTATCAACTGTCTCCACCTAGCTAGGAAATCAGAAAAGCATTCATCTTTGTCATGTTTTAAGTTATACAAATCTTTAATGGTCACATGTATTTCGATGTAGGCACAAAATTGTTGAACAAAAGATGACAGTTTCTTCGAAATTCCTCAAATAATTTGTGGGTAATTGATAATACCACTCTAATGCCATTCCTCCTAAGCTTTTCGAGAACATTTTTAGTAATAACAAGTCATCATGTGATATATCATGACATGCTATCCTAAACATACAAAGATGCTCTATGGGATCTTCGGTTCCTTTATATATGGGAAGAATAGGCATAGGAAAATGTTTAGGATACGACTGTGCTATGACTATAGGATCTAAAGGTTGACTACACATCTCTCGATATTTGTACGAGGGACGATAGGGATCTATCTGGTCCATGCGAAAAACTAGCTGTTTCACCATGGTTTCAAGATTGCTAGTTTGTCCGCCATATTGGTTCGGTGGGACATAGGTATGGGATCTATGAGTGTATGATGGTGTAACATAAGGATTGGATGCTATATTGCTATTATGCAAAGTTTTGGTAGGAAGAGTATTATGAAGAGGATTTGTAGTAGTATTATGTTGTACCCTAGATTGTTGGTAATTGGTGTTTGGTTTTATTTTGGGTTTTTGTTGATTTGAGGTATGTTGATCAAGATATTGGTGAAATAGAGTAGTAAATGATGTTTTATTTTGCATGGGAATGACCCTAGGCTTGTTAATAGGCACTTTAGATTTTTGAATAGCCTGCTGTTGTTGCATGTTCTGGATCACAGCTGCCATATCCAAATTGAATGGTCCATCTTGATCACTCTCTTGATCAATAAAGGACAAGGGATTAGTGCATGTTGGAAATACGTCTTCTAGAGTTTATTGAGTGTCACTAATTCTATCCTTGTCCATATTGACTGCTCTATTAAAAATACCAATATTAGTGTTAATGAAATTCCAAAATTGTTCCATGTTTTCAAAAGTGATAGCTCCTCCTAGAGACATTTTAGGGGATGAGGATCCTTCCTCTCTATTAGTTTGTTCTTGTTCATTTGCTACAAAAATCTCTTCTTATTGTTGGTCTAGGATTTCTTCTTATTGAACTTGGTCCTCAGGAGGGACAGTTTGGTCAATTAATGGTCTAGCTAACCAATCTTCATCTTCTTTGGTTTGTTTTCCATCCCTAATTCTAGGCATTGTTCTAAACTTAGGTTTTAGCAAATATATACATACTTTTATATATATATATATATATATATATGTGATAGGGTTGAGAGGTATATATTTTAAATATATACCTACTATAATACTTTAAAAGGAAAATGTTTTGCTTGTGTTTTGTTTTATTTTATTTTATTTTATTATTTTCTTTGATTATATTATTATTTTGCGAGAATAAAAATAACAAACAACATGCTAGTTGCAAGAAATAACAATAGTAAAAATACTGACTTAGTTTTCTATGAATAGTTTATGGATATCATTGATAGGGTCAAGTTCATCAAGAGTCATGAAATGCTCCTCTTCAAATTGGAAGTGATTTTTCAAGAATTTGACAAAGTGTGCTATGGTTTATGATCTACTTCAGACTCTGACTTGTAAAAATAAATTTCATGGCAATACTCTTGATACAACACAACTCTAGGAACTCTATTCCATATTTTTCTATTCATAAGAATGACTTGTTGATCCTCTATATGATATAGAAACTTATGTACTACAACTGTGTTCTCAAGGTATTCCTCAAAGGTGTACAATTCTGAAGACACAAGTGCTCTTTTATCTGCTAACCACCTATGGCAAGATCTCTAAAGTTCATGATACAAGGTTACTTGATCAGGATCCAAGATTCTATCTAGGACAAACCTTTTAATTTGCCTAAGTTCTACAAATTTGGATTCAATAATACCTAATCTCCTATCAAGTTCATCCCACAAAGGTTGGGCTCTATTTTTTTGAGGTACTCTAAGCACAGAAGTAATCTCTATGGTTGTTAATTGATTTTCAACATTTATGGAGATTGCTCATCTTCTATTATAATCTACCATCTAAATGTGATATGCAAATTTAACGGTTGTCTAATAATTCTAGATGTTCTTAATAATGTGTTTTTTTTTTTTTTTTCAAAATGTGTTTTAGTTTCACATCGGGTTCACAAAAATGTATCGCCCAAATTTTTCACACCCTTACCTTCAGGCTAAAGGATTTGTGCCCGGAATGGGGATGCGAGAAGGATGGGACAATACCTCGGATGGAGAGGCCCTTTGAAGGTCGCGCCTCTCGAGGGAGGGGTATAAGGGTGAATTTTTGACGGATGTTGGGGTTCACCAAGAAAATTTGAGTGGCAGTTTCCACACATAGGTCAAGAATGGGTTTGATGTGTTCATTTTATGTTCAATCATTCAGATTCCTAGGTTGGCCAAAATGAATCTAAGCTATTCTATATGAAATTTTTTTTTTATATGTAGACAACAAACATAAATGAATCCTAAATACAAAGAATATCTAAAGTGGAGAAGAGTGCACCTGATTTCTAATGTCTGATGAAGATTCTGAAGCTTGTAGGAGTCTAGATCGTCTCGGATATGATAGGATCATCTGTAATTGTACAAAATTGTCTAGATCACATGAGATCGTCTTAGATCAGTCAAGATCATCAGCGACCAGACGAATTTGTTAGAAACCTACAATCATGAAAAAAGACACCAAAAACCAAAAATACAATTGCAATAATGATACAAAATGATAGAAATAAGAATGTAAATGCTTAAATGATAAATCTAGATATCAAATCAAATAGGATGCAATGTTTTAATAATTTATTTTGAATTTTATCATGCAAATATGCTAAATGAGGTGAACTCCAAGATGTAGAACATAAGTAAATTAATATAATGCACAATTAAATAAGAAAAGGGATAGAGAATGCAAACTCAGGGCTCTTATTGCCCCCAATTTTAACTACAATCAAAATCGTCTACAATCGTATGAGATCGTCGTCAATATTGAAAGGATCATCTGAAATTATGGTTGAATCACCTGCGACGATCCGAGCTTCCTCCGATTGAAACACAGTGAGATCCTATAATAAAACTTGAAAATGCAAATGCAAATGCTGGGGAATAGGACCTTCTAATACAACAAAAGCTAAGGTTGTAGGGAAATGATCAGCCAGGATCCAGGTAGGGGGATAAACTAAGAAAATCCCAGTTTATATAGGATTAGGGGAAGGTTAGGAGGTTGGGGATCATCCTAATATGGGAGATCTCCAACATAGGAATATCCAACCGTGTAGACACGCTTCTACCCGAGTTGGAGAGGTTGTTGAAATAGAAGCTAATTATGAAAATTTAGTTTTGGGACGAAATCGTCTGGATGTTCTGTTCCAAATGAATTCATCCGATTTGGGATGATATCATCATATCTGTGACAATATCGTCCAATGATCAAAACAACTTCTAAAAATGGCACGAAAAATGAGGTGAGTGGTTAACGGGCGGTTTCGGGGTTAAAATTCAAATTTTTATCTTTTACTGAGGGTTTAACTACACCAATTTTAGGGTGCTATGGTGGTTAATTTTGGGGTAGGAGTATCTCTACTCCTAGAATACACTTCTCTTTACCTTTGTCCACATTATTTCTCAATTGATGCTTCTGATTCCTCTGAATATTCATGTTCTTGTTTGTCTTTGGAAAATTTTTTCAACACCACTTAGCCATATGCCCAACATTATTGCACTTATAGCACTTAATGTTGTGATTCCTTGAAGATGCAAATATATTGTAGTTCCTCCTGGTGAAGCCATATCCAATTCCTATCATGAACCCTACAATTTATTTTTTTATGGATATACTAGTTACAAGAGTAGTAATACCCTTGAAAGAGATTCCCATTTCTAAAATTTCTATTGGTAAAACCATATCGCTATATTTCATGTGTCTTGAATTGTATAGCCTTATGTCCAAACCTATGACATGAGAAGCAATGTCCATTGAAGGATCCTTTCTTTGACCCCATTGGTCACTTAGTATCTTCTTTCCTATGATGTTTCCTATTCCATTTGTTCCTCATTTATGCATTGTTCCTTTCCTTGTTGAAATTTCTATTTTCCAACTTATCCTTAGAGGTCTCACTTTCTCTTTCACTCTCTTCTTCTTCAAATTTAACTCTTGTCTTGTTTTATGAAGATCTATGTACCCTTATAATCTTATCCAAGTTCTTTGAGCTTCTCCCAAACCTGCATAGCTTGTGTTTAGACTTTTTACTTCCTTCCTTACTGAAACTACCTCATGCTCTAACCTTTCATATTCCAAGACCTTTTCCTCTAGCCTTTATTTATATTTCCTTGTATTAGCTATTGAGTTGGTTAGATCTTCTATAAGCTTTCCTTTCTCTTCATCACATTCTTAAAATTGAAGTTTAAGTTTTGATCTTTGCTTTCTTACCTTCCTTAATTCCTTAAGAGTAGAAATGAGCTCACCCTCAATATCAACTTCTCATTCTTCGAAATTTTTTATTCTTCCTCTATTCTTTTGTTTTCAAGATCATATTTATTATTTTCTAATTCATTTCCACTAGAAGCACTTCCTTATTCTTCTATTGCCACAATAATACTTTCTTCTCCTGGACCTTCAAGAGAATCTTCATATTCATATTCACTAAAACTGAACCCATTCCTTGTACAACTATCTTCAAGATGACCAAATTTTCCACACCTAAAACACTTGAGAATTATTGGTGCCTTTTTTACCTTTTTCTTATCATCTTCTTTTTCTACTATCAAAAATAGAATTTCTTCTTCTTCATTATTTGAGGACCTGTCATCACTATCACTTGAAATATTGCCTTATTTATCTGCATAAAATATTTTCTCATGCCTTCTGAAAAACTTCTTATCATGCTTGTTTTGTTCATGCATGTTTTTATTTTGGTACCTGAATTTTCCTGCTTCCCTGTTCTTATGATCATGTTTCTCATCATCACTGCTATTTATAGATTTTGGACAATTAGATTCTTAGTGACCATATTTACCACATTTGAAATACTTAACTAATTTTATACCTTTGTGCGTTCTTGTATCCTTGTTCCTTCTGCCATAGCTTGCTTCTTCATCACTGGATGATTCATTACTTGGATCCAACTTCTTACCCTTTGTCTTCTTTGTAACTTTGAAGGCTGCTTATTTTTGGGGAATAGACTCCTCTTTTCTTCTCATTTCAAAATCTATGAGAGTTCCATGTAACTCATCCCTTTTCAAAGTTTCAATATCTCTTGTTTCTTCTATGGTTGAATATTTTTCACTATACCTTTTAGGGAGTGATCTTAAAACCTTTTGACAAACATCTAATTATTCCACTTTAAACCCAAGTCCTTGTATGTATTTAACAACCTCATACACATGAATTAAATATGTACCAATATCTTCCTCATCCTTCATATTTATATCTCCAAATATTTTTTTGTAATTTTGTAAATTTACCATATTAACCTTTTTGTCTTCCTCATATATATTTTTCATATTATCCCAAATCTCTTTTGCTAATGTGCAATGCATAAATTTTACAAACTCTATTTCATGAAAACCATTTAAGATTCCATTCATTACATTTTAATTATTTAGTTTAGGATATTACCATATTTATCTGTAGGTGGAGTAGTTAGCAATATGTACCCATCCTCAACTGCTTGCCATTTATCATTTCCTAGTGCCATTAGGAAAATATTCATTCTCGCACTACAAAAAGCATAACTTTTCCCATCAAACAATGGTGCCTTATTCTATGAAGATCCACTCTAATAATCCATATATGTTCTTGTAAGATTTTCCTTCAAGCTATTAAACTCTTTCGAAGGAACCCACTTTGATACCAATTGAAGAACACAAGCTTATACTGAGAGGGGGGTGAACACTATAAGACCACTTTTTATTTTTCTTTCCAAAATAGTATTATCCAATATAATCTATGGAAATATCAATATGAGTAGTCAAAGATATGTATAAATCATCACACACAATAGAGACACCAATTTTATATGGTTCACCCAAAGTGGGCTACTCCACGAAGAAAACCTTTCACTAAAATTTTCTCAACCAATCTCTTGGGAATCCTTCCCTATTGTAATGATTATGGATCTGTATCCAAAGGATACACCAATACCATAATCAAGTTTGTGTATATCTATCCACAGGAGAATACTTTCCTCTCTTGTTGATTCATGGATATCTATCCATAGGATAACTCCTTCTCCTATGCTTTGGTTGGTGATATTATAGAAGACTACTACCTCCACTGCACTGCCTTATAGATCTCTCTCCATAGAATATCTATGTCCTCACTCAGAAGACTTCTATCCTCATTGCCCTGGAAAATGGATCTCTATCCACTAGATACTACTATCCTTTGCTTTGTCACCTCCAAAGCTTACTCTTAGCTCTGTATTTGCACTAAACACTATTCGTTGGTCTAGCACACATATGCTCACAAGTCTATCTCAACTCTGATCCTTTGGTCTAGCACAAAATCTACTTACAACTCTATCTCTGATATGGCATAAATATGCCCTCAAATATACACCAAACTTTGTCCTCAAATATGTCCTCAAGCCTTACCACAAATTCTGATCCAATTACAAATAAACTTTGCTATATCTGTCCCAAACCTTAACTCATGGTTTGAACAAATCAATCAATCAAATATACTCTCAAGTATTCTTAAATACATGCCTCAAATTTATACATAAGTTTTCATCAAGGCTTACCTTAAATATGCTCAACAAGTCCTCTCTAGAACTTGTCCAAAATTCCCAATAAGTCTTCACCAAGATTTACCTCAAATCTATCCAACAATTTCTCTCTAGAACTTATCCAATCTGCTCAATAAGTCTTCACTAGACTTACCTAAAATATTCTCTCAAGTCTCCACCAAGACTTGTTTTAAATATTATTGTAATATTTCACAAAATTTCATACTAATTTGTCCTTAAGCTTTCACAAAAGCTCACTCAACTCTGTCCTTAAGTCCCCTCTAGGTATTACTCAAATTTGTTAAGACGCTTTCACAAAAAAATTCTTAACTCTGTCCTTAAGTCCCCTCTAGGACTTACTCATAATAGTCCACTAGATTTCACAAGCATATTCAAATCAGTTACAAAACTTACATACACAAATCAACTTAATCATTTCATAAAACCTCTTTAATTACAAAAACAAGTTTCACTCATAATCTTGTTTAACCATATAAAAATATAGATAATGGTAAGAGAATCAATATGTTTCACACTCACAATTCACTCTATAACTTTCAAATTCACTTTCAAATCAATTCGAAAATAAGGAATAATTTGTTTCACAAATTTTGAACTATCACTCCAATGCTTTCAATCACTAATGCTCAATAAAATTCATTCAACCATTCACTCAATGAAACACAACTTGCTTACAAATCCTAACCAAGTGTTTCACAAAACTTCCAATAACTCATACTATAGAAGTCAAACTTTGACTCAAGATGATTCTAGTTTTCACATAACAATGATACTCAAGTTCTTTCATAAACCCTAGTTCAAGATAGTTTTAAATTTCACATAACAATGATACTCATGATCTTTCACAAACCCTAGTTCAATATAGTTCTCAATTTCACATAACAATGATACTCATGATATTTCAACAAACCCTAACTCACATAACAATGATACTCATGATCTTTCACAAACCACAAATCATGCATATGAAAACTCACTCAAACATTTCCAACAATGCTTATCAAACAATCCTTTTCACTCCAACTTTGCATTTCACAAACTTTCACTCATAAGGAAGATGTGCCGATACCTTTTGTTTTGATGGATATATGTCTTCAAAACCTATCTTAATCACAATCAAAACCTTTTTGCCAATTTCAAGGTTAGGTAGCAACAATCTATCTCAAAATCTTCACTCAAAATTCTCCTCTATATTTATTTTACTATGCAAAAATAACAAGTCTCAAGTACACCTTATAATCTCCAAACTTTTCAAAATATAACTAGAAAAGGTTCAATTAACTCACTTTCACAATAATTCACTTCATATTTTTAATGCATAAAATAATCAAAATAACTCCCTTATATCTCCCTACTCTAAAATGCATTATCAAATAATCAACACACATTTGCAGAAATAATTCAATTTACTTTTAAGCCAAAATTAAATCCTCCTCAATATTCAACTAAGACAAAAATAAAATATATCTTAATCACCATATATATGCCAACTTAAAGATTGCATTTCAAAATAATTAACATCACTTACCCAGAAATAATGTAATTCACTTTTAAACCACAATTAAATCCTTCACAAACTTTAACTAAAATAAAATTTTCTTTAATCACCTTATATCTCCCAAGGCACTCACAATACAACCTTAGACCACATGCACATTACAACAAAAATTTAAAGTACCTTTGCACACTCCTTGGTGGGATTCGATCCTAGGTCAAGCTATTGAATGAGCCCTAGTCATAGCATAGATGTCACATGAGCTAGGCACTCATGTGGGAGGTAAAAGTGCTTTGTTTCTTTGACCAGCAGCAAAGCCAAAACAAAATATTTATCCCTTCATAGTTGTTGAGACTCGAATGCGGAACCTCTGCTTACCTTGCGCCTTACACACCGACAACTTGCCACTAGCTCAACTAATTGGTTGGTGACAAGGCTTTATGCCTTGGTCAATATTTCCTTCATATTTTTTGGATGCATTAAAAAAATGATATCCTCTTGTCTTATGTGCTCACAAACTTTTGCATTCCACTCTCAATAATCGCACATGCATTAATATTCGAAGACTTGCTTTTATGAGGTAAGTCTTATGGTATTTATACCATATGCCACTTTCCTTCGAATGTCGATGGGGGAAGAAAAATTAAATCGAATTTGCACCCAACCCTACTTTGGGTTTAATAAATTTATTTTATAAATTAATTTATAATATAAATATTATAAATAATTTATTGACAACCTTAGGATTTATATTTAAACCTTTAATATTATAATAATAAATATTATAATATTATTTCCTTTGAGCCTAGGTATTTTTCTTTTTCAATATGACCACCTTTAATATTATAATAATAAATATTATAATATTATTTCCTTTGGGCCTAGGTATTTTCCTTATTTCAGGGAATTTAGCCATCCTTTTGACCAATCATGTGAGGCTTTTAAACCAAATCTCTTGGGCTTAAAATATAAATATTTTAACCCTTATTTTGCCAAATGCTTGCACTGATCACTGAAACTAACTCTTGACATCAATGACAACACAACTACTCAAAATTTCCAAGAGCATATGGAGGTAGGGATAGAGGCACCAATAGTGTCACAAATAGGAGGGGTTATCCCAGGGTTAGATAGGGATACAATACCTGTGGTTGCATAGATGATAGGGGTAGTATTAGAGTCAAGCAGTGTAACTGAGATGCAAGGGATGGAGCTAATAGTGGATACTCATGAGGGGAGTGGTGAGACTCCCAGTGGATAGTAGGGTTGAGGTTGGCTTGTGGGGGTATTTCTTATTTTGTATCCTATGGGTATGTGTGATGATGGGTTGTGGACATGTTCCCTTTTTATAGCCTGAGGGTATTTTTAATCGTTTATATATATATATATATATATATATATATATATATATATAGATACACATTTGGTTGTGGCTCTTATATATATGTTGTGTGATTTGATTGGAATGTATGTATGTTTTCTCATGTATGTGTGATGTAGAGTATGGATAGGTAAATATATGATGAATGAATAACTATGCATATAGTAGCATGTGACATAATGATGTCATTGTAGTGTAGATACAATGTAGAGTGATGTAATATAAATAAATATAGACTAGGTGTCATGATGTAAAATATAAGGTAGATGTGATGATGCATAATGTAATGTAAATAAATGCATGTATGATAGATGCAAATATGCATGTATGTGGAAGCTGAAATGCATAGAGGAAGCACTTGTATCATAGCATAAATTGATGTGAATGTAATTTGTTATGTAATCTCAGGGATGTAGGATGGTATAGGGTTTATGCAATAATTTTGATAATCATAGTTATAGCAATCAAATCTCATGAAAAACTGAGTGGGATTTTTTTATTACTCATAACTAACCTGGCTAGGTCAAAGTCTATCAAGGATCAGTGTGTGCAAATAAGTGATATTCATTTATCCATTTTGAGGGAGGTAGGACTAACCCATTGTAAGCATATCCAAAGTAGCTAGATCATCCACAAGCACCTAGTAATATGTACAAAAGAAGTTCACTAATGTGAAAAATGTGTTACCACTTGTAATACTATTCCACTGGCAGGCAGGCACTTAGAGCCTATAGATGGCAATGGAAATTATCTCATGATGTTATGTTAAAAATAAGGACCAAAGGTAATTAAGCATAACAGTTGTGTTTACTTACAGGTTTTTCCTTTTATTTTTTGCCCGTCATTTTTTTTAAATGTCTTTTTGTGGTACTCATTTTTTTGTAGGGGCATTGCCTTTTGTTTTATGCTAATTTTTTTGATATTTTTGCTTATGCTTATCCCTTTGTTTATCCCTAGGTCATATGTTTACCATGCAATTGATATGATGAGCAGGGGAAACCGTTCACTATATGGTGATATCTATGCAAGGTGTTATCTTTCCTAAACTCAAAATATGCTTAAATTATAACATGTGTTAGTGGTCCCTGTAAGAAGTTGAACCAACCAAAGAAAGCTATGAGTAATGTAAGAACCTATCAGTTAGAGGTGACATTTAATTGATAGAAATAGTGTATGATAAAAAATATACAAGATACCATATACTCTATAATCCTAAGAAAGGGAGTGGACATCCAAGTGGTAATGCTAACAAGTGTGTATATTATTCCTTCCATGGGCACATTTCTATAGGGAGGATATAAAAACATGAATGTAAACGTAGAATAAGATCAATGCATATAGATAATGGATGCAGTATGAAAGATGTGATATGGGAGAAAAGTATCTACAAGAGGAGATTTATGTTATGTAACCAACTGATGTTAGAAACAATATCTAAACATGAATATGTATGGTGATGATGACGAGAATAGATAATCATGATAATAGTTGTCCCAACATGTGGGGAGGTGTAGCAAATAGGAGAGAAGAATTTACCTAGTATAATGTATGTGATAATAAAAAGTAGGACAAATTTTGAGTAAGAAGAGATGTAGAGGAACACAAGGATTTAGAAACATGACAAAGAAGAGAGAGCAAAGGAATGGTGCAAGGAAAACAAGAAGAAGAAAAAGAATAATATGGGAGAATCAACATAGGAATGTAACCACTCAAAGGATGGTCATTCTATAATGTCATATATGAAGAAGAAGGGGAAGCAAAAGGAAGAAGACATAAGAAAATAAAAAAAATAAAAGACTATGTGAAGTGATGTGGATCGGGTCATGAATGATTGGATGAAGTGATGAGGTGACTAGGATTTTTTAATTGGTGTAATTGGATAACTGTTGAAAGTAATGAGGTGTGGATGTAAATGAATCGCGTGATGGGGTGGAGTGAGGTACTAGTTGATGTGAAGGTATCTGGAGTCAAGTAGGTGAGGGAACTTTTTTAGAGTGTGAAGGAGGTGTGTCAAGCAGCATATCTTGAACAAGGGTCTCAAATGTATGACATGAATTTATGTCATGCCTTGGTTGAAGATGATAGATGTAGAAGTGGTTTTCTCTATAGTTGTGTGGCTTAGGGTGCAATGGGCCAATAGGGTGGATCTTAGGTAGAACCAAGAGGTCCTTGTGGAGAAACTGATGAAATTTTTGGGAGAGTGGTGTTGATCGAATAGGCATGGGATATATGTATTGGTCGAATGGTGATGACTATGAAGAAGGTGGGGTAAGAATGATTGGTTGGATCAGGTATCTAAGGTGTGATGAGGATTAGACCCAAGAGTAAAGAATAGGCCTAGAAAAAGATGAAGGGATGCAAGATATGGTAGAATGACGAGGGGAATGGGAGAAATAATAACTCAACTGTAACTTGAGGTTGTCAAGGTGAGTAAGGATGTGTTAGATATAGATGGAAGGAGGTGATGTAAATGAGGTCAGTGGGGATTTGAGATTCTAGTGTGTAAATGGGGTTGGGGTATGGGTGCAAAGAAGAGAATGAATAGGAATAATAAAGTGGGGATTGAAATTGTTGTATTGGAGGTAGAGTAGGCTAAAGTGAAATACCTCAGAATGCAAAAGGGGATATTTGGAGAATAGGTGGCATGGGAAATTCCTGTAGATAATGAAATGGATGATATGGTAGAGTACATGCAAAAGTCGCTTTGGTGACATGCTTGTGTAGGGATGGTTGTAAGGGGATATCCCGCTCAATAGGGGTGGAGGTAATACTAAAGAGTGTGAATGAAGGGGTATTGTTTCCCTATTAGGAGGATAGTATGGATGTGAACATCAACAAGCTAGAGAAGGTGGTAGATACATATCTCGTCGGTCAAATGAGTGAGGTGGAGATGGTCCTTGTACATGAAGGTATAATAGGTGGGAATGTTCTTCCTTATATGCAAAGGAGGACAAGGAGATCTAACTATCTCTAGAGCAAAGTGACTAGGAAGAATCCCTATGGCAGGGTGAGCGAATATGAGGTGAAGTGCGGTAATCTATATGTGATGATGTGGAATTTTGATGTACATGGAATAGATTGGGTGGCATTGCAAGATTAGCTGGGGTGATTGGTACCAAAGGTAGTATTGGAAGATCTTGCATGATGGAGAAGTGGTATGCTAAATGTGTAGATCTAGAACAAGGTATTTCCATGGAGGATGTAACTTATGGCAAGGAGAAACCTAAAAAAAACAAGATGCCTATAACATATAAATGGCACAAAAAGTACAAGTGGTTTTTTTGTGTAATAGAAATTGCAAAATGTGTGTGTAGTGTGGTGTGGGTTGTGTTACACTCCAAACATAGTATACGTCAGCTATTTTCCAAGCATGTTAAATTTAGTATATATGATTCACAAATAGTTTAAATTGAAATATCATCTTATTTTTATATATTTCATCTGCATTTTGCATTTAGCCTATACGGCGAGGGTGTGCCCACCTCAAGTGGCCATTGAGTTATTTTTATTTCTTCCGCTTCTAAATTCCTCTTCGGCATAATTAATTTGTCTTTCTGTTTCGAAATCTTTGTGTGTAAATTTAAATTGTGCAGAAGGATAGTTAAATCCTTCCAAAGATTTAACTATCCTTCTGCACAATTTAAATTTACACACAAAGATTTCGAAACAGAAAGACAAATTAATTATGCCGAAGAGGAATTTAGAAGCGGAAGAAATAAAAATAACTCAATGGCCACTTGAGGTGGGCACACCCTCGCCGTATAGGCTAAATGCGAAACACAGATGAAATATATAAAAATAAGATGATCTTTCAATTTAAACTATTTGTGAATCATATATACTAAATTTAACACGCTTGGAAAATAGCCGACGTATACTATGTTTGGAGTGTAACATGACTCCCCTCCTCGAAAAGCTTTGTCCTCAAAGCTGGAAATGTCTGGAAGATACTTTTAGGTTCCCATGTGGCATCTTCCTCTAGTAAATCTTGCCATTTAATGAGAAATTCTTGAATCTGACGTGATCTCAGTCTTCGGGTTCTATGTTGTAGTATATCTTCAGGTTGGAGATGTATGCGTCCTTCCTCATCGAGCATTGGTAAGTCTGATTGACTTTGTACTTTTTGACCAATTACTTTTTTAAGACATGAAACATGAAATACCGGGTGTATTCGTGATGATGTAGGTAGCTCTAATTGATAGGCTACTTCTCCAATGCGGCGCACAATTTTGTAGGGACCATAGAATCGTGGAGCCAACTTTTGGCTTGACTTTATCCTTAACGAGGATTGTTTGTAGGGTTGCAACTTTAGGAACACCCAATCACCTATATTAAAAGTTCTCTCTGATCGGTGCAAGTCTTGTTGTTGTTTCATACGATTCTGTGCTTGGACTAAATTCTCTTTGAGGATGGTGAGTGTAGACTGCCTTTGTTGGAACCAATCATCCACTTTGGCTACTTTGGCTGATCCATGTACGTAATCTGCGATTGCTGGAGGTTTGGTGCCATACAATGCTTCAAATGGAGACATCTTAATTGAATAATGGTAAGAAGTGTTGTACCACCATTCTGCCAATGCTAACCAATGGCTCCATTGGTATTGTTTATCTTGAGCAAAACATCTTAAGTACGTACCCAAACATTTGTTAACTACTTCTGTTTGACCATCTGTCTGTGGATGGTAAGCTGAAGACATGTTCAATTTGGTACCACTAAGTCGAAATAACTCCCGCCAAAAGTTACTAGTGAAGATGGGATCTCTATCACTTACAATATTTTTTGGCATACCATGTAATTTGAAAATTGAATCCATAAATACCTTTGCCACCTTGCTTGCGGAAAACGGATGTTGTAAAGCCTGAAAGTGAGCGTATTTGGATAACCGGTCTACGACGACGAAGATTACTGTCCTGCCTTCTGACTTTGGAAGACCTTCAATAAAATCCATGGATATATGTTCCCACTGTCGTTCAGGGATGGGTAATGGTTGTAACAATCCTGGTGATTTGACTGTTTCTCCTTTATTGCGCTGGCAAACTTCACATTCTGCTACCCATTGTTTGACTTCTACTTTTAATCCTTTCCAACAAAATGATTGTTTGACCCTTAAATATGTCTTCAAAAATCCTGAATGTCCTGCTGATGGAGAAGCGTGTGATTCGTCGAGGATCTTTGATTTGAGTTCTGAATTGTGTGGAATGTAAATGCGGTTCTTCTTCCGGAGGATTTTATCTTCATAAGAGAACAAAGGGTGTTTAGAGGACCCTATAGATAATTCATGAATTATTTGGGCAGTTTCACTATTGGACAACCATTCATCTTGTAATTGATTCACCCATTGGGAGCAAGGACCTGAAATAGCGTTAATGACTACTTCATCTTCATATTTCCTGGACAGCGCATCGACGACTATATTTTCCTTCCCTTTCTTGTATTCGATAACGAAATCATAGCCCAACAGTTTGGTTAACCACTTATTTTGTTTCGGATAAGAAAACCTTTGCTCCAAAAAATGCTTGAGGCTACTATGATCGGTTTTTATAATGAAGCGACTACTGATTAGGTAGTGTCTCCATTTTTCTACGGCATGAAGAATAGCCAACATTTCTTTTTCATATGTTGATCTTCCCAAATTTTTCCCTGACAGTTGTTTACTTTCAAATGCCAATGGATGACCTTCTTGCATTAGTATAGCCCCAATTCCTGTTCCTGATGCATCACATTCGATAATAAATGGTTTGTGAAAATTGGGAGTTGCTAATACTGGAGTTGTACACATGGCTTTCTTAAGAGCTTCGAAGGCTTGAGAAGCCTCTGTCGACCAACGAAAAGCATCCTTCTTTGTGAGTGCGGTGAGAGGTGCTGCAATCTTACCATAGTTGTGCACAAACTTGCGATAGTAGCCCGTGAGACCCAGAAAACCACGAAGTTTCTTGATGGTTTTAGGTAAAGGCCACTCTTGAATTGCCTTAATCTTATTGGGATCCACTTTGACGCCTTCATGTGAAACTATATGACCAAGATACTCGACTTCTTGAACACCAAATGAACATTTGGAACGTTTAACAAATAATTTTTCTTTGTGTAAAATGTGAAGGGCTTTATCCACATGATGTAAATGGTCCGTCCATGTTTTGCTGTATATGAGAATATCATAAAAAAAAACTAACACAAACTTACGGAGGAGTGGACGAAACACTTGGTTCATGAGACTTTGGAATGTGGATGGTGCATTAGTGAGACCAAAAGGCATGACCAAAAATTCGTAATGACCTTCATGAGTACGAAAGGCCGTTTTGGGAATATCTTCTTCTCTAACACGGATTTGGTGAAAGCCAGAGCGAAGGTCTAATTTTGTAAAAAAATTTGCACCATGCAACTCATCTAATAGGTCATCGATGACGGGGATAGGAAATTTGTCCTTGATAGTGAGTTTATTGAGAGAACGAAAGTCAGGACACATACGCCAAGAGTTATCTTTTCGTCTAGCCAGGACTACAGGTGAGGAATAAGGACTAGTGCTGTGACGAATGACTCCATGATCCAACAAATCCTGAATGATCTGTTCGATTTCTGTCTTTTGTGGTTGAGGATAGCGATAAGGACGATTGTTAGGAGGAACACTCCCTGGAATCAAATGGATGGCATGGTCATGAGATCGTTTAGGTGGTAATCCTTGAGGTTCTTGGAAAACCTCTCCGTAATGTGTTATGATGTCTTGTAACTCTGGAGCAATAATATCCGAATTTGCTGGAGATTGTTTTTCCAAACAATTAATTTGAGCTATAAACCCATATCCACCCTTTTTTAACATCTTCTCCATACTATGAGAGCTCACCATTTGTGATGGAGGAGTAGTAATGCCTTGTAAGCGAATGATTCGACCGTTTTCCTTCCATTCCACAAATAATTTTTTGAAGTTGAAGCTAATTGTGTCTAATGTTTCCAACCATTCAACTCCCAAAATGACATCCGAGTTCCCCAAATTCATGACGAAAAGGGATCCAAACCAAGTATAAGTTCCCATTTTTATGGAAACTTGAGATGTGCGACCAACACATTGTGCGTTCACCCCGTTGGCCACTAGAACCTGGAATTTGTCTTTGTTGGAAGAGTTAATGAATAAATTCAAAGCTTTTGCGGTTTTGATGTCGATAAAATTGTGGGTACTACCGAGAATCAATTAGCACATTCACCTTTTTCTGGCGAGAGAAATCCCGGTACCTTGATGGTATGGTGGGCGGTTAAACCCATGAGAGCATGCACGGAGATCGCCATTGTATCCTCTTCTTTTTCTTCTATAGTACATGGTAGGTCTTCTAGCATAGGTTCTTCGGGTTGGTAAGGTTCTTCCTCTTCTCCTTCACATTGATCACCTTCAATATGAAAGTTTTGTTTTTGGGCACATGCTTGTTCCTTGGGGTGATGAGTGCGACACTTATAGCAAAAATATCTTGATGGTTGATCATTTCTACGAAAGGAATTGTTGCGATATGAAGGACGACTATAAGTTTCACGCCGTGCAGACAACTGATGTCTCTTCTCGGCCAGCTTGGCTATTCTTATACAATCGTTCAGCAAGGTTGGATTGTGCATGTCTACCTCCACTCGAATACTTTCTTTCAAACCATTGCGAAAGGCTCCTACCACCGTGTCGGGACTGAGTTCTAAAGTGTATGGTAGTAAACTGGTAAACTCCGAAACGAATTCGCTAACTGACCCTTCTTGTTTAAGAGATAACAATCTTACTGTGTATGATGATGTAGCTCCTTCATCAAATATTTCTAAAAAAGAGGTAGTGAAATTTCTCCAATTAATAGTAGCTCCTTTATCTCGTTTAAGCCATACAAACCATTGGTAGGCCTCAGTGCCTAGTTTTGATGCAGCGAAAGGGACTTTATCAATTTCCTTAATTTGATATAAGTCAAGAATGCCTTCCATTTTGGCTATCCAACCACGAGGATCATGACCCTCAAAAGTGGGCATATCAATGCGTGGAAAATTATTAGGGCCTCTCGGTTGGTGATAACCCGTATCCCTTTCTTGATCTTGGTTATACCACTGTCTATGATAGCGATCCCTGGAATTATCCGAAGTGCCTATTTGCTGTTCCCCATCGTCATATTGATCGACATTGTCTTCATTCCTTTGGGCATGGGAGTGATATTGGGAATTAGTATTGGGATTAGACTGGTTTTGTGCTCGCACTAGGGATTTTAGGAGGAGACCCATTTCGTTCATACCCTCTAGTAAGAGTCGAAGAGAATCATCATTGGAAATGGCTGAGTTACTTGAGTTTCCTTGTGTGATGTTTTCGTGAGTTGGGAGAGGATTAGTAGCCATAGGATCTACTAGTGGATGATGTGGATTATAACTACCAATTTTAAAAGGAGAAAGAGAATTTTTAGTACCTGGGCTGCGATTAGGTCTTCTTGTGTTGTTATTGGTCGTTTTCGAGCTTGATAATCGACCGTCAGCACCTTTTGTCCACTGTTTGCTCATGCACTTGTTAACATAACCTGCTTGGGATTCCGCTTCAACTATCGCAAAATTTGGTTGAATTTAGCAAAAAAAAATGTGGATTCCGCTTCAACTGTCGCTCCAACTGCGACGCGGATTTGAATTTTGCTGGCTCACCTCCTTAACCACAACTTTTGATGACTTCAATGATTTTGATGGCTTTCAGCGACTATTGACAACTTTTAGCAACTTTTGACGACTTTTAGCAATACACGACGCGACACGACGGGACAGCTTTGACACGCGAGACACTAGACACATGCGATGACACGACACCCGAAACCGACACGATGGGACAGCTTTGACACGCGAGACACTAGACACATGCGACGACACGACACCCAAAACCGACACGCGAGACCGAGACAGAACTGAATGGAAGACTGACAGAAGACGCGACGCAACTAATGACAAAGCGACGCACGACCCCCGAGACAGACGCTAGACCGAGAACGAACGAAATGGAAATGTGACACGCAGACACGATGCGCGGACCAAGACGAAACGGAACACGAAGACGTGACACGCGAGCGGATGACAGAAGACCAACCGAACGGAAGACGAAGACTACACGGAGGACGCGGACAGAGTAGCAAGGCAAGCGCAAGGAGGTGAGCGTGTGGCCAAAACCACGACTCACTATGTGCGCTAAGCACCTTATAAACACCTAATCGCCCACAACACCGTGTATGTGGGATAATTGCCCCCACGAAAATAAAAAAATAATAATAAAATTGTGAGTACCTTATAATATAACGCGATATAAGATTATTTCACGCTCGCTGATTGGCCGATAGCGCTCTCTGCGTTAATGGCGTGCTAGCTTTGAATTTCCCTGCGGGTAATGGCGATTGGAGAACCGGATCTCGCCTTTCCTGAGACGCCAAGGTTTTTAGGACTGCCAACGATGTATTGCTTCCACCGAATTGTCGGAAAATTTGTCTGCGGTGCGTTTAATCCTGCAGCACGTTCTTGCACCAGTTTTATTTTCTGAATCGATTGGATACCGGACGCGTTTGCACTGGTGAGTGTTCGACTGTCTGTTGAATGCAAGAAACCTGATATGCACGGTTATATCCTTCAAAACGATGTTGACTGTTTCACGACGGCCGACGAAGTTGTTCGGGAGGATACGCAAGGTGTTTGGGACGCCTGCGAACGTGATTTGAAATCGGAAGACATACGGATACTCAAAAAAACGATGCGGTTTCGTCAGGATCGAAGGAATCTGATACCACTTGGAAGGATTTAACTATCCTTCTGCACAATTTAAATTTACACACAAAGATTTCAAAATAGAAAGACGGATTAATTATGCCGAAGAGGAATTTAGAAGCGGAAGAAATAAAAATAACTCAATGGCCACTTGAGGTGGGCACACCCTCGCCGTATAGGCTAAATGCGAAACGCAGATGAAATATATAAAAATAAGATGATCTTTCAATTTAAACTATTTGTGAATCATATATACTAAATTTAACACGCTTGGAAAATAGCCGACGTATACTATGTTTGGAGTGTAACAGGTTGTGAGTGATGTGTACCTAGACAGTATTATAATGAAAATATGTACAATATATGGTAATGCATACCTAGATAGGCTAGGCATTAAATATGCAAAGGTAAATAATTTTGATAAGCTCAGGTTTAGTGAGTCCTTCAATATTTTCCAATCAATAGGCACCAGAACCAAATTTTTGTGTGATGATGTATGAGCCTAGCAAATTGGGAGTGAACTTATCTTGTTGTTGGTAGGGTTGACTAGTGATTTGCTGATTTTCTTTGAGAACTAGGTCACTAATCTAAAACTTATGCTAATGTACCTTTCTATTGTAGGTACGGTAAAGGAAGTTTTGGTAGACACGTGTGTGCTCGATGGCATGAATACACCTCTCATCCAATAGCATTAATTGGTTGAGGTAGGCTTGATGAGCAGTTTCATCATCTATAAAATATTTCATAGAGATGCATAAAGAGGGTATCTTGAGCTCAAGAGGTATAATAGCTTTGATGTCATAGATCAATGAGAAATGGGTTGCCCTAGTGGGAGTACAAATTATTGTGTGATAGGACCACAAGGCTAAAGGCATCTGATTATACCAATTGCAATGATATTTTGAAACTATCTTATTAAGGATGGAGCAAATGGTTTTGTTGGTAGCCTTAGCCTGGTCGTTACCCTATGGGTAGTACGAGGTCAAGAAGTTATGGTGGACATTAAATTTAGCATAGAGGGTACGCACATTTTTATTTTTGAAAGGTGTACCATTGTAATATGATTTGTAAAAGTATGCCAAAGTGACATATGATATGATTAGTGATAAACACTGCAATTTTAGTTTCTAAGGTTTGGACAAGTGGGATGGATTTGACCCATTTTGTGAAGTATTTTATGGCAATTATGATGATTTTATGGTTGCTTGACAAAGCATGTGAGATCTGTTCAATAATATATAGGTCCCATTTGGATAAATGCCACATGGATTGAATAGGTTGGAGTTCTTGCAATGATAGGTGTGAAAGGTTAGCGTGTTGTTGACACTTAATACATCACTTGACATATTTACAATAGTCATGTTCTATTTTTGACTAATAATAGCCCATGTGTAGGATGCATTTTGTGATACCCATTCCACTAAAGTGGTAACTACAAGAACCATAGTGGGTTTCTTATAGCATTCATTGAGATTCATGCATTTATAGGCAACGTAAAAGAATACCATCACAGTACGATGATACAAAATGTTCCCTAGCAGTGTATAAAATATGGCTCATTGATTGAATGCTCAATGATGAGCATGTGGTAAATCATAATTTAGGAAGCCTAATTTTTTATAATCCTTAATTTATGAAAACCAAGGATTGTGTGGTTTAGTGTGGACAACATGAATGCCATCATCGTATGTGGAGGGTGAAGATGAAATGGTAGATTGTGTTAGAGTATGAATGGATAAATGTGTAGTGTTGGATAGGTGGTTTTATGATATTAATTACCCTAGGGAAGCCATTATGTCTATTAAGTGATTGGATGAGCACGAAGCAGCTTTGATATCATACCACTCAAATTGGGTAAGGAGTTGTTGGACGATTTGTTTGCATTGTTGGAGGACTAGGCATTGAGATTTCCAAATCTTTTGGACTTTATTGACAATGATGATAGAATAAGCTATGATGTGAAGGTGCTTAATGTGAATAGAATGTGACTACTTTAAACCAAGAATGAGGGATTCATATTTTGCATTGTTTTTTGTGCACAAAAATCCTAATTATAATTAAAATGGGAGAGGTTCTCCATCTGGTGTGAAAAATACAATGCCTGCATCCCAAGTATATGTGCAACAAGAACCATCAAAGAAAACTTTAAGTCGGCTGGTATTTATGGTTTGACATATTATTCAA
The DNA here is from genome assembly GCA_028583015.1 of Wollemia nobilis. Classification (NCBI taxonomy): domain Eukaryota; kingdom Viridiplantae; phylum Streptophyta; class Pinopsida; order Araucariales; family Araucariaceae; genus Wollemia; species Wollemia nobilis. The sequence continues at coordinate 580,577 of JAQPPZ010001108.1, forward strand.
CTTCTGTGACATGGAATATGGAGTCATCAAGGAGTTGAATGAGGAGAGGTTGATCATCGAGTAATGGGGGTTTAGCGAGTTGGTCTATGATGACCTACCCTTTGTTGAATTTTTACAAAATGAACTCTAGATCAAATTCAATGAGGAGTATAATCCATTTAGCAGTACATGAGTTATGATAAATCTTGTTCATCATGTATCGAGGTGGTTTGTCATGAGCAATGATAAATGTAGTGTGATTAAGAATATAATGATGTAGTTTTTGGGTGGCAAATACTACAACTAGGCATAGCTTTTCCATGTATACATAGTGATTTTTGTAGCTGACTAGCATACAAATGATGTAATATATAGCTTGATCATGGTTCAATGCATTATTTTGGGCTAGTAGTGTGCCAAGTATGAAATATGTAGTAGAAATATATAGGATAAATGGTAGCTATGGGTGTGGAGGAGATAGAACCGGTGAAGAGGTGAGGTAGGCTTTGATTGAATCAAAGGATTATTGATAGTTTTCATCCCATATAAACGTGACCACATTTTGTAAGAGGTGATTAAATGGTTTGCATTCATCTGATAGTTGGATGATAAAGTGGTGAATAGACTAAATTTTTCCCTGTAATATACATAGTTGTTTGATATTGGTGGGTGGAGGTATTTCAATGATGGCTTTGAATTTGTTAGGATCCACTTTATGCCTCATTGAGAGATGACGAACCCTAGGATTTTACCAGATGTAACACCAATGACACATTTATTTAGTTTAAGGTAAACATTGTGTTTGAGAAGACGATCAAAGATCTTGCGGAGATGAGTGATGTGTTGCAAATATTATTTGGAATTTACGATGAGGTCATCAATGTAATCCTCCACAATTTTATGCATGTAATCATGAAATATATAAGTCATTACACGTTGGTATGTTTTCCTAGTGTTTTTAAGGCCAAAAAACATGACCTTATAAAAAAGGTCCCCTAGGGCATTGTGAAAGAAGTCTTGTGTTGGTTAGCAAGGTTTAATCTATTCTGATTGTAGCCATAAAACCCATCCATGAGGGAGATCATTTCATAACCTATGATTGAGTTGATGAACAAGTCAATATTTGGTAGGGGAAATTTATCTTTTGGATAAGATTTATTTAAATCATAGAAATTGATGCATACGCAAACCTCATTATAGGGATTAGGTACTAGTACCATATTGGAAACCCATTCGAGGTAATAAATAGGTTGGATGAAATCCATGTCAAGGATATTTTGAAGCTCAAATTTTACTAATAATGCAACCACAGGATGCATGCATCATAGTTTTTATCTGATGGGTTTGTCGTATTTGTTGAGAGTAAGGTTGTGAACTACTAGGGAAGGATCAATTTTAGGCATGTCCTTATAGGAATAGGTGAATACTCTGATGTATTCCTTAAGGAATGTTGTAAACAATATGTTCTCTTCTGGTGAGAGACTAGCAATGAGTTTGATAATATATGGATTGGTGGGATCATCACCAATATCAACATCGATGGTTTATTCCACAAGCATATGGAGCCATCTTGAATTTGTTCTAGTATTGGGATAAGATGAAGGTCATCGATAGACTTGGGTAACTCAAACACATCATCTAGATATATGTAAGTATGATGAACCCATAAAACATGAGGTGGGGTAGACGGTGAAGTTGCATTTATCATGCATAAGATAGGAGGTGATAGTAAAAAGTCTTGCGATGCAGGTGTTGGTGAAATGTGAGTGAAGTTAATGGAATTAGGTTTGGTGTATTATTGTGATTTGTGGAAGATAAGTATCAAAGTGATGAGAATAAATCCACATCAACTATGTTGATGAAATTAGTAGAGGTCATGGAAGACAAAGAGTCTGATGATAAAAATTTAGAAGCATTTGAACATCATGGGAGGTTTAACGATGGACATAAAATCATGGGTGGAGAGTGAGGTCATGTTGTGGATTGATAAAGTTATCAGTAAGTGGGAAATGGTGTGGTTGGATGTATAGGAAATGGAGGAGGCGGTGAAATGAGACACTCTATATGAGGATCCATGAGGGACAAGGTAGCAAATTGATTAACTAACGCATCGATACAATAAGTAGAGGTTGCATTATTAGGAGACATTTCTTGGAAGAAGGTGCATGGAATGGTGACGGTAGAATGAGGATATGGACTCTCATATAATATATCCATGTCAATGTATTCTTCTAGAGTGTGTGTAGGTATTACAGTGAGTCATAGAGAGATATTGAAGTTCATCCTCGAGCGTATGAATGGTTGTAGTGCGATAACTGAGGTCAGATTTGTATATGGGTAATTGAATGTGGGGGTTTATAGGTGTTCCTAATCCTTATTCATAGTGTCCTAGCCTTACAAAAATGGAAATGTTGAAGGTAGTGCAAGGAAAATTGGGGGTTTGACATGTGATCTAGAGTCCCACATAAACTTGATTGTTGTGGTGAAGGTATGATTGTTGGAAGGGGTGAATTTATGCCTACATAAATGAAGTTGGTGTAATTATCGAGAGAACCTAGTTACACCACAGTACTGATGGTTAGTACCAAATATGAAAGATGATAAAAATCACACGTAGCTTGGATTCTTGGAGGTCAAACATGAGAATCCTGAATGTTATAGTCATACCGCCCAAAAAATATCATAAAAGTTGACACTCGAGGCATCGCACATGTTGGGGATTGTGGTGGTGAATCAAAATATGAGAAGAGTGATGCCAAATAGAAATAGTGAATTATGTGAGGCAAATAATGGAGTAGTTAAAAATCTAGATGAGAAACTTGTTATTTCCAATCGTGGCATTCATTCATGGTAGATAGAATGGGTGGTTTGCATGTGGTTACTGTGTGGTAGAGGAAGGAGGTGTAGGCATCCGACTACAAGAAGATATGAAAGATCAAGGTCATGGACTAAAAGGAAGTGGAGGTGTTTATGGAGTGGGAAGAAGATGAGGCTCTATATAAGAAGATGTGTGACATAATAGGAGGCCCCAATGAGGTTGGTGAAATAGGTGGAGGCATTTGAGGTTGATATATGAAATAAAATGGTTGAAAAGAAGGGGGAGACCACAAGGAAGGTGGCAAAAAAGATATGGCTATAGAGCGAAGTATCATGCTAGGTGATTATTGTTGTGGGGATGAGGTTGGTATTGAAGGAGGTGTAGATTATCCTAATGAGGGATAAGAATAAATGGGAAGGACCTGAGTTGAGGATGACGAGGGTCCTAGTGGAAGATCTATGATATTGTAGAATTTGAAGGGGTTATTATCGATAAAACTACAATGGATAAGGTCATCATATATATACTTAAGATAGTGGTTCAAGGTAGAAGAAACACACTACATGTCTATGATCCATATATGTTCAAGCAAGATATTGTATTGCATATCACCTTGAATGATATGAAATAGGATGTATATGATTTAAATATCAACGTGAATAGGTAGGATAATAGAGATTATAGTGGGTCGCATGGAACCATTCAACACTATGAGGTCAAGTGATGGTGTGGAAAAGTGAGTAGGTGGAATGTGGAGATGATGTAGGGAAGCCATTGAAATCATGCCAATGGATGATCCAGTATCAACAAGAACATGCTTGTAGGTGATGTCATTGATGGTCGCTTGTATGTCATTGATGGAAGATAATAAAGGGTTGTAGGAAATGAGGTATGTTTTCCATGAAGTTAATAAATATGTTTGTGTCATGTGTTTAAAGGTTGATAGATTGAAGGATGTCATTCAATGCCTCATTATGGGGTTGATATTGTTGTAAGAAATCAAATATGGATAGCCTCGCTAGGGTATTATGTAACTGATGTGTAAGGATACAAAAAATGGGGATGATATTTTGTGGTAAGTGTGGTGAGGCCTAAGCTACTAGTTGTGGATAAGTGAATGGTGCTAGAGGAGAAACCATTGGTGCATTTTTTCATGGTTTATAACATTTAGCATGAGTGGTAAGCTTGATCATATTAACGATGCCACATGAGAATGGATCTAGTTGAACATTATTAACCTATTTGGGTTGTCCTTGGAGATTGGATTGGGTTACTGGGGATTAGTCCCTGGGGGATTTTGGGGTACGAGGGAGTTTGAGACTTGAATGGTACCCATATTAATAACATCCTGGACAAGACCATGGAAGGAATGACAAGACTCTATATCATGGTTGCACTATTGATGGTATGCATAGAAGGCCTACTTGATATATCCTTGAGGCTTGGGTTGATTTGGATCAAGAGGTTGAATGTCTGGTAAGGTAATATGACCTGCATAGTAGAATCACTAAAATAGAGCTGATAAAGGCTCATAAAATGGGGTTAAATTATCCTACAAAATATATGGGTAAATTCTACGAGGTTGTGTTCGTCTAGGTGGAAGAGGTGTGCTAGTCTGGAATAACTACTATGTTGGAGGTAGAGGTTGTAATATGAATGAAGAAGCTGGATAAGTTGTTGCCACCTAGTTGATTTATGGTAGTCTATTATAGGGTTGATTTGAAATAAATTTGTTGAAGCAAAAGTTGGAATTGTAAAAGGTTTTTTGTCTAAGCTTGATCTTTCCAAATTAGAATTTGATGTCCTAAATGACTTTGGCTTGAATGATAGCTTCCTCAAAGGTGCAACTTTGATGAAGCTGTAAGGAGATGAAAATATGTTTGTGATAACACTTGGAGAAGAGTGTGACTAACTTAGTAGATGGGAGGATATGAGAAAGGTCATGTATGACTGATATCCATCGAGAAAAAAACTCTATAATGGGCTCATCATTAGTCTATCGCAAGGTGTAGACATCTAAAAAGTTGATTTTATTCTTTATTTTAATAGAGAAATGTTCTACGAATGAGTTGACCAACTGCTCGAAGGTGTACATGTTATGGCATGGAAGAATGTTGTACCAATCTAGGGCTTGTTCCTTAAGTAAGAAGGAGAAGGTATGTAACAAGAGGGGTTTGCTACTATGAAGCTTATAGCAAGTTGAGCGATAATTGGTTACGTGTTCACAAGGATCCTATTTACCTTTGTATTTATCAAAATTTAGGATCTTGAAGCTATAATGGTAGGGAGGAATAGTAACTAAAGGGTGGACTGGCTCATTTAAGAGTTCATCATATGTAGGTTTTTGTGGTCCATAACTAGTTGTATGTAGGTTGAGCATCTTAACTTCATCTTGTAGAAGTTGAAATTTGAGTGCTAATGGTGTAGAATATTTTACAAGGGTAGGCTGAGCCTGAGAATGTGGTGGATATTAGATTTTTTGTTCCTCCTAGTATGGAGAAGGGATATATTGCAATGGTGCATGTAGGTGAGTCTGCTAGATAGCGTAGGAGGTCGAAGCTGAGGGGACACCTTGTTGTAGAGTAGGCATCTACTAGGGGTAGTAATATGGTGGTTTCATGATTTGTGCTTACTGAACTAGGATCTTCTAGAGAGGGGCCTACTATAATGGTTTGACCATAGGATGCGAAGACCAAGAAGGAGATGTAGTAAGCTATGGTGGAGGTAGTGGCATCTGGATAAATGGTGTTGGTGGTAGGCGAGTTGAGATGTCAAAATATGGGACCTACATCTGGCTAGAAGCATGATGGGTGGAGAAGCTATGCAACATATGATAGCCTGGAGGATTGGTAGGATAGGACATAGATCATGGGTCATAGGTAGGAAAGAAACCAGGAAGTGCAACTCGAAATGGATGAGGTGGAGGGATTTAGAATATGGGAGTAGATGAATATGGAAGTGGAATAGACAGTGGTGCATCATACATTCCAAGAGGGTGTGCTATAGGTGGAGGTAATGATGAGGAAGGAATATGAGCTTCAATGGTTGGAGCTTGAGGAGGTGGTGTGGTGAAAATATCATCATTGGATATAAGGGATGGGTTCTATTGATGTAGTTGATATGAGAATTATTGTGAGTGAGGAGGTGGTTGTGAGGGAGCATTGAAAGATGTGAATAAGGGTTGTTAGAAAAATGGTGGTTGTGGTGCTTGAGAAGCGTCTTGATATGATGATGTAAGGGGTGCATATTGTGGCTCTAAAGGAGGTTGGAGTGTAGGGATTTGTGATGAGTGTGCCTACGTGCTTGGTGTGGAATATGATAGATATGAGATCATCCCTATAATAGGGGTAAATGAAGTGATCTCAAGGTGAGTAGGATTGAGCAAGGAAGAGTCATTCTCGAATAGTGATTGAGATAGACTCTAGAAGAAAGGATGTACAAAGGTATGTGAGGTAGGATAAGTCTCCTTGTAAATAATAAAGAAAGGAGGTGGATGTCTGAGAGCAGTGTACAAGATCTGATCACAAAATGTGGAAGGCAAATTAAGTGAAGTTGAATGGGGGAGGAGTGGGTGATCTTTACTAGATGAATTAGGCGTCTCATCATGAGATATAGTGTGTATGTGAGGTAAATCTGGACCTACGAGGAGTTCTACTATGAGTGTGGCAACTTCCCATGTAGGAGGGGGAGAAGTAGACTGACTAGAAGTGGTGAATGAAGCCTCCTCCTCAAGATGCACTTGCTCATGTGCTTGGATATGGGTAACTATAGGAATGATGGTGTGTTGTGAATTGGTGCTCATAACTATATAAAAGTGGAAATATGAGGTTCTAGGTATGACCTGTGTGATGTTTATAGATAAACTAGTGAAATTTGAGATTTTATGTGTTTGGAAACAAGATTCGTAGGTCACTATGTGAAATTGAGACCTTATTCATAGATTGCCCTAAAAATTGGACTCATACTATGACTCATATAGAAAATCAAAAGTGATACGCTATGGACAACCAATAGATGTGTTTCTAATCAGTGAATGTGTTGAAACCAATTTTGCGAACATGCAAACAACACGTAACTATAATTAGTTCTAAATGCAAAAAATAAAATATTTGTTTGTTTGGCATGTTTTGATGTTGAAATATTCCTCCTAGAAATATCATGAGAAGTGGGTGAAATTATAGAAATAAAAGGAATGTCATCAGTATGGAACCTCTTGCAACACCCAAGGATGCATAGAATAGAACAATGTCTCAATGGGTAAGTGGTGACCTATATGGAAGGTGCAGTAAAATAATATCCAAATGGGAGGGAACTCAAAATATGCTTATTATTCCAATATCCTCTTATGAGAATAGATGGTACTATCTAAGACCTACTACTAGCCCAATCAGGCATTTGCTTCACTCTTGGGTGAGCATAGTAAAAAACAATGGTTATCGTGTTCACTAATTATGTGAGCCTTTTGAATGAAGACATATAATACTATACTACTCTGAATATCCCTTCCGATTATGAATTAAAAAAAAACCAGTATCAAGAGTAGGGGATTATCTCATGATGAAGTCTAGAAAACTACTCTTGGGGGCTACTAAGGTGTCTAGGGGGCAAGCTGGTGGAAGGAGATGAATTCCAACATCACTAGTCTTGAGCGATGGAGTGGGGATGAAGTCCAATCCCACAAATATGTATGACACATGAGTGTGTGGTTTTGTGTTGTCTAACAATGATGTAAAAGAAAAACAACTAACTAAATGCCTTTTCAAAAATGAATCTAGCCCTAGATACATTTTTTGAAATAAAACTAGGTTATAAGTGCCTTTCAAAATAAAGCTAAGCCTAGATGTATTTCTAAAAATAAGGAGATGTACTCTAAAAAGCATGGAAACAAGAAAGTGAAAGTGTGTGTGAAAAAGGAAGTTGAAAATTTACCTAAGTGCATTGGAAAGAGATTGAAACCCTGGAGGATGGAATCAAGAGGAAGAGTGTTGTGAGGATCGAGATGATGAGGGTTTCAAGCATATGAACGTGCTATTTATGGATCACGCATCTATTCTAATAATTTTTTTGATTCAGGTGGAGCTTTGGCAGTGGAAAATATTGAGGAAAAAGGTATCATGAAAGGTTTTGAAGATTTGTTGCAGGGTTTCGAGGGTTCGCAAGGCATCCAAGGTGCTTCTTTAAACCTTCCTTTGACCATAAAAGGTGTGCAAAAGGATGTGTAGGCCATATTGAGTAATAATTTACTGTTTGGATCAGAGGATTATCGGGTGTGTAAGGAGCCTCTGCTCGAGTTTGCTAAAGTTGTTAATTCAGGGAAGAAGATGTAGATCAATGAATTATTTGAGCTTGATTTGACTAACGATAAAGGGCATGATGCAAAATCATTGGTGAATGCTCTACGGAAGAAAAAATTATGACTATTGGGATCATTGGGAGCCCTATGTTTTTCATGAAGCCTCTGAATTGAAAGATCATGTTGCCTTTCCTGAGCTATCGGGAAAGTCTTCAAAATATTACGGGTTTGAGGGATTGCCTAATGGAAATAAAGCTTGCATTTCTAGGATGAGTATTGGTAGTATGAGGGAAATTTGTGAAGGACTTAAAGGGGTTGAAAAAATATTTCCTAAGGCTTCTAAGAGTATAGGATTTAGCAAATATATGATAGTATATGGGGAGTTTTTTGGTTGCCCAAGTGATGATTTTTTTGAAGATGAAGTTGTACGACTTGATATAAGGGAATCGTTACTGGTAGATATGGATGATGATGAGTTCACATTCATTGTTAAGGAGCATGAGGAATACCTAGAAACTAAGAATAATTTATTAAAGAATGGGGTTATTCTATTTTTTCTTAGAAAAATGCCTTTTGAAGCAGATTTCTAGAAGTGGGTCAGGTTGAACTGGGAAGCCAAAGGAGTGTATGTCCATTCGTACTGGGGGTTAGAAGGTAGATATATATTAGTGCTTTTTGATAATTCATATGCTATCTGATATGTGCTATATTTTGAAACTTGATCATTTTCTATATTTGTGGCTTTTGCGCAATCTTGGCATCCAAACTTCAATCCCAAAGATGTGTCCCAGGCTAGGTATCCCTTTTGGATCGAGTTTGTGGCTATGAAATCAGATTTTTGAGTTATTTTGTGATCTATGGATCAAAGTTTTGGAATAATTCTTATTGATCTTGCAACAAGCACATATTTTAGATTTAGTCCCAGGGTATGTGTTGAAGTAGATTTACAAAGAAAGTTGCCTAAGTCTTTGAATATTGTTACTAAGGAAAGGGTAATTTCTTAGGAGATACATTACCTGAATCTTTCTAAATCTTGTTTTTTCTATAAATATCAAGAACACCTCATTCAGGATTACCCTCAGAAAAAACAAAAGCAAATGAAGGAAGAGAATGCCAAGAATGTTTCAGGAACCTTTGTTATTAGTGGGAATGATAAAAAATGAAAGGAAAAAAATGAGGAGCCACAAGATATGGAGACTGATATGGGAAAATAATTAGTGGTTAGTAAGGGGGATTCAATTTGGAAGATTTTTTAGAGATGCAGAGAGGATAAGGACTCATCGGATAGGCCTTCTAAGCTGAAAAATAGCTCATTTTCTTCCCAAGAGAAATTTAGCGAACGAACTATTACTTCCAAGGATAGTAACCATCTTAATCAGTTTGCAGAGGTTAGTAGAAATCTAAGTGAATATTTATAAACACTTGAGGGTAGGAGGAAAAGCAAAAGTTCATCTTTACACAAGAGTATGTCTCCCAACGAAATTTCTACTCAACTTAGCAATTGGTTTGAGGCTTTAAATGATGTAGTTTCCTAATGAAAATTAAATTTAGTTCATGGAATGTTTAGGGAATGTCAATTTCCCCCAAAATATTTTTGGTGAGTGGTTTTTTGCATAGTGTTAGTGTTGATTTTGTGTGTTTATAGGAGGTCAAGGATGATGGTTTTTCTCTCTATAGTTATTTGAGTAAAAGTTGGAATGGGATTTGGTGGTCTTCTATGCATGATAGATAGTCAAGTGGGGTGGTCCTTTCTATTAAACCTTAGCTGGATACATATATGGTGGAATAGGGGGAGGATCCTTAGGGTAGAATATGCTAGGATACATTTTCTATAGTTGTTTAGGTGATTGACATTTATTCTCTATATGCTCCTAACACTTTTGGTGAGCAAATGATTTTGTGGGATTGGATGCAACACAATTTACCTAATGCATGTTGGATTGTTTGAGGTGAGTTTAATATGGTTGAATGGGATGGGGATAGAGAAGGTGGTCAAGGAGATTTTCTTGTTGGTTCTAAAAAGGAATCCTAGAGCAGTTTGAAGTCTTCACTTCAAATTTTTAATGCTAAATTTAGACAAAAATATTTGGAAATAAGGGGATGGTTTGTCTGGTCTAATAAGAGCAAAAGTGGTGATAGAATTATGGCCTGATTGAATAGGATTTATGTGGACAATAGTGTATTTACATGTGTTGTTAGAGTAAGAAGGGTTGTTTTTATTTACTTATCTACCACTAGGTCTAATCATTATCCAATTAGCTCTTCAATATTTTTGGGAGCTACTACACTAATTGATAAGAAGCTTCCCTTTAAACTTAATTTTTCTCATTTATATTCTAATTCTTTTAGAGATATTATCAATTGTGTTCGGAATTCGGAGCCTCATCCAATTAATACTAGGTGGATTGGTTGGTGGGAGACAGCTATTAAATGTACTATGAAATTTTTGCATGGTTGGGGAAAGCTGGTTGCTAGGAGAAGAAAAGGAAGATTAAAGCATCTTAGGAAAGATTTGGATAATGTTAGAAGAGCTCTTAAGGTGGATCTTTTTAATTTTCAGCTTCAGGAAAGAGCTACTGGTTGGGAGCATGATATTCATTGGTATGAGGATTATATTAATAGAAGGGCACATATTAGGAGTAAAATTCATTTATTGCAACAAGGGGATGATCCTTCTCAAGTTTTTTTTAGTCATATTAAGAAGAAAATTGCTTGTGAAAGAATTACTTCTATTCACACTTTTGATGATAGGTTGGTGGAATATGATTATGGTATTAGGGCTATTGTTCAGGAGCATTTCCAAAATATTTTCTTTGCTTATCCTATGTCTCTAGAGGTTTTTTCTGCTAGGGAGGAAATTAATAGGAGTGTTCCAAAAAAAATGTTCAGTGTTGAGAGTGATCGTGTTGCGACTGTCATAAAGAAGGAAGTGTTTCAAGCCCTTTTAAAAATAAAATATGGTAAGTCTCTAGGTCTATATCGTATCCTAGTGGAATTTTACAAAAATTTATGAGATGTTGTTGGTGATGATTATGCTAAAAAAGTTCAGGAAATTTTTGATAAAGGTCAAATTTCACCTATTCTTAGTCAAGGGCTAATTAAGCTTATTTTGAAGGGCAATATGAAGGATATTATGGGGGTTGGAGGCCCATCACCCTATTGAATGTTTTATACAAGATTTTTGCCAAGGCTTTGGCTCTTTGTTTTAAGGATATTGCTACTCAGATTGTGAGACATGAAAAAACTAGTTTTGTGAAGAGGAGATTCATTTTAGACACAGTTCTCATGACTTGGGAGACTTTGGAGTGGGATAAAGAAAGCGGAAAAAAAGTGATTATGCTCAATATTGATATTTATAAAGCATATGATCGAGTGGATTGGTCCTTTATATTTAGTATGTTGGAATGGCTTGGTTTTACCAGGAAAGCTGTTGATAAAATTTGGGTCCTTTTCAATTTTACTTTTTTTTAAAGTTGTTGTTAATGGGAAGCTCACTAATAATATTAGCCTCTTCAATTCCATTAGACAGGGTTACCCCCTTGATCCACTTCTTTTTGTGATTTCAGCAGATGCCTTGGGTTATATGTTGGAGAAGAGAAGTTGTGCTGGTTTGATTAAGGGAATTGATACTCCTGGAGGTTCTATTATGAATAATCATTTTGCAGATGATTCTCTATTGTCATTTCAACTGGATGCTTTGTCCGTTACTAATGTTAAAAGATGTTTGGATCAGTTTTGCAAACCTTCAAGAGCTATAATTAGTGGATCAGTTTGGATTATTGGTTGATCGGTAGTGACTCTCTTCCTACTTATTTTTCCCCTAGTTGGTGATGGGTGAAAATGGTGAGATTTTCAGGTACTTGGAAATCTCTTTTGGTAAGGCTTTTTCTTTGAAAAAAATGTGGGATTTGTGTCTTGCTAGATTTGAAAAAAATATTCAACTTTGGAAAAACAAACTTATTTCTTTTTTTAGAAAAGTGGTCATTGTTGAGAAGGTTGTTCAAGCTTGTCACCTCTACTATTCATCTTGTTGGCTGCCTAATGCTTCACAATTTGGGAATATTGAAAGACTTATTCGTGGGTTTTTATGGTCTAATTTTTATGGATAAAATAAAATGCCCTCTATTTTCGAGAATTTTTGTATTATTCCCAAGAATGAAGGAGGTTTGGGTTTTTTGGATATGCAGATGCAGGGTAAGGTTTTGGCTACAAAATGGGTAGTTAGGGCTCTCGAAGGGAATGATATTTGGAAATGTCTTTTGCGATTCATAATTCAGAACGATTAGCATGTTGAATGTTTAAAAGGGGCTTTTCATATCGAGGACAATGTGGGCCATCATAGCAAGTTTAAAATTAGATGTTGTATTATTATTAAGAGGATTTGGGAGGCTTGGAAGACTGTTGGTTCAACTATTTACTGAGATTATATGGAAGAACATAGGGGTTGGGTTCTTTTGTATAGATCTATTTTGGTTTGGAAAAAGAATGGGGTATATGATTCATAACTCCCTCGCCTTAGATGTAAGAGGTTTATTAAAAAATAAATTATGAAATGGTCGTATATTTGGGATTCAAGGGTTGGAGGTTGGGTCAAGTGGATTGATTTATGTAGTAATTTTAAGCTAAAATTTTCTAAAAGAGATGTTATTATGCAAATTCAATCTCTTCTTTTGTTCGAGAAATATTTTAAATTAAATGGTGGGTTTTCGGGTCCCATATTGCGCTAATGGCATTGAATTTTTCATGGTATCATTACTTGTTATAAATCTGGTAAGATTTATAGAGCTCTTTTGCCTAAGTTTTCCTTGGATATTGTGTTGAATAGGCGTTGGAGGATTGTTTGCCTTGAAAATAAATAGAAAATGAGACTTGCCTAGATATGGAATTTTAGGATAGCTCCTCAAATCAAAGTCTTCTTATCATTATTATTTTTTTAGGGTATTCACTGTAAGGCTATATTAGCAAAATGAATGAGGATTTTACATCAATGTAGTAGCTACGAAAGGAAGGAAACTATCAAACATATCTTTTGGGACTGCAAAAGTTGAAATAAAGTTTGGAAGAACCTCGAGTGGACATATTTCCCTATTCTTGAGGATTGGTTTAGTTGGAAAATAGTTTTGATTGGTGATTATTTTGGCTATATTTAGCCTCTATTGGATGTGTGGACTATCATTAGAGCAGAAACTATGTATACTATATGGAGGTCAAGGTGCAGTTTGGTCTTCTAGGACTATTATTGATATACAAGATCAATGTAGAGTGTTTAAGAGGCTACTTATGAAATACATTAAAGATTTTTCTTCTCAATACAAATCTTATTATTGTATGTCCTTGAGTAGATTTTTGTAATCTTTGTATCTATGATGTATTATGAATTATGTTTAGTAATATAAGTAATATTTATTAAAAAAAAATATTGAAACCTTAATTTAAATGTTTGAAAGAGATTGAAATTTATTTCCATGAAAAGAGATATAAATGTTATGCTAAAAGATGCGAAAAATAATTTGAAATCCTAATCTAAGAGCATGAAATAAATGGAGATTGATTTGTGTGAAAAGAGATGTAAATGGAATGCAAAAAGATACAAAAAGGAAATGAAATCATAATCTAAGAGAATGAAATAATTTAAAAGAAAAAGATATATAAATGGAATGCTAAAATATATGAAAAAGGAAATGAAATTCTAATATAAGAGCATGAAAGAAATGGAAATTGATTTATGCAAAAGAAAATGTAAATGGAATGCTAAAAGATGCAAAAAGGAAATGAAACCCTAATCTAAGAGCATGAAATAAATGGAAATTGATTTGTGTGAAAAGAGATGTAAATGGAATGCTAAAATATGTGAAAAGGAAATGAAATCCTAATATAAGAGCATGAAAGAAATGGAAATTGATTTGTGCAAAAAGAAATTGAAATGTACTCAAAGGATTTTTAAAATAAAATTTTAATTATAAACCCTAATGACTTGAAGGAAATTGGAAATATTAACCTAAGTGTGATTTTGGAAAAATATTTGCAAAAAGGAATGTAAAGGACATGAAAGAGATTTGCAAAAGCTAATTCTAGATGCAAGTGTGAAAAAAATTTGAAGTGCTTTTGAAATGAAATTGCAAAATGATGTTAAAGAGATTTCAAATCTAATCCTAAATGCAAATTGAGAAAGAAATTTGAAGTGCTTTTGAAATGAAATTGTAAAATGATGTTAAAGAGATTTCAAATCTAATCCTAAATGTAAATTGAGAAAGAAATTTGAAGTGCTTTTGAAATAAAATTTCAAAGTGATATGAAAGAGATTTCAAATATAATCCTAAATGTAAATTAATAAAGAAATTTGAAATGCTTTTTGAAATGAGAAAATGAAAATATTTGATATACATGCAAATTTGGAAAGGAATTTGAAAGATGTATTTAGTATGAGAAAATATGATTGGAAAGAATGATTTACAAAAGTTAAAAAAGAGATGAAAGCTATTTTAATGACTTGAATAAAAATGAATGCAACTTTGAATTAAATGATAGAAAAAAAATCTGAAAAAAAATCAAACTAATTGATTCTACAATAATGTGATAATCCTAATTGATGTATTTGAAAGGCAATTTTACAAAATGATGTGATGCATTTGACAGTAAAACCTTTATGCCAAAAAATAACAAAAATAGGAGGTCCCAAGGGGAATACCCGACTCCTGTGGTTTCAGATGTTTTTTTTGATATCTCTGCTATGATACCCTACTATTTTTGGGTTCTTTGAGATAGTATAATAGAATTCATAGGGTGGCTTATGAATTAGATGTTGATTTGCAGGTTGGGGGTGAATTGGATTTAGGAGCCTGTAACTCCTATTCTACTAAACTGAAGTGTATATAAGGTTTTTTTAAGGTCCTATTTTACTTTTACGGTACTTGCAACAACAAAAAAAAACTAGAAATTACATCAAATTTGTGAGAAGAACTAGTCTAACACAACTACTATGGGGGTCCCACTAAGCGTGCCAAAGTGAAGTGACTGAAAGACAACCACTTGATCAAACAACTAATAAATGTAAATTTTTCAAAAATACTTCTTTTATTCATAAAGAGTGTTTTTAGGTTACAAAAAAATTCTCCTATTCTCTTTATGAATATGAAGCATTCTGATGGTGTCCTTTAGAGCTCCTTAGTGAAGGTGGGATTATATGCATGTGTGTCTTTGGTAGTTTGTTGATGTGTGTTCTTTTGTACCTATTTAGGGCTTGAAAAATATTGTTAGTGTGTTTGGGGGACTACCTTGGTCAAGCCTTGTGATTATAAAGACAAATCAACATAAAAATCATATTGAAAAGTGCTAAAAACTAAGGGAAATACTGTAAAAATACTAAATAGCTAATACTTGCTTGATTTGATGCTGTAGACCTAATGTATGATTAATTCATAGGGTAGCCTATGAAATGGATTTCAGATTCATAGGTTGAGGGGTGAATTGGTCTGTAGCTGACTTCTGATGGAGATCCTCTATTCGAATGGGCTCCAAAAGTGATTTGATGTTGTTTGTATGGTGTAAAGTTATCGAAGGATATTCTAGAATGATTTTGTAGAGTTTTGGTAAGTTGACAAGAAGGAGAGAGAGAGGTAAAATGAGGGGAAGGGCCCTCTATTTATAGGAAAATCTAAGGTCAGGGGGGGTGGTTAGATATACCAAACCCTAGAGTCAATTCCTAGCAAGGTTAGGTTAGGGTTTATGAAGTGTCAATATTACATTCCCTAAGAGAAATATCCTATACTCACACGTGTGAGGAAGGATTAGCGTTAAGTGAGGTTAGCTAGATCCTAGGTTAGATTGAAGTTTAGTTAGGATTTATAGGAAATATCCTAACTTATGGTGGACACATTTGTGAGGACATGTTGGACTAATTAGACCATTAATCCTAATTAAACCCTATTAATGATAAACTACATGTCTAGTGAAAGTCACTTACAAATTAGAATCCTAATTAGCCTAATTAGGGGTTTTAGTAGGGAATGGTCCCATTGGGTCCTAATTAGGTGTAGTAAAAGTCTTATGTGGGCTTAGGGAGCTAGTAGATGGCCTCCAAGAGGGTAGAGTGCATTTTGGACATGTTTCATGCAATTTAGTTGGTTTTATGCCTACGAATGACTATGGTAGTCTACATAATATTGTGATAGCTTTCAATGGTCTATGATAGCCCATGATAGCCTATGAGAACCTATAAGTGTCTATGAAAATATACGAGTATATAGGAATGAGAATGTGCAACTTTTGGGTTTCTACACTTCTATTTTTTTAACACCCCATTAAAACTATCCCCTCTAGAAATAAAGGAATGTGTTCATAATACTTAAGAAGAAATATTATAATGTGTATTTGTTAATTTATTAAGGTTGAATGAGCTATGATGCTCTTAATTACACCTTTACATATTAGAAATAAAGTAATGAGATGACCTTAAATGAACAATGGATAAACTTCAAATGATGATTCAATTATTTTACTTGTCTATTAAAAAATATTGAATACTTGTGAAAGTTGCAGTCTAGGGATTTAAAATAATGAAAATTTCCTACTTTCAAATATTCTTCTTAGAAACTTGTTTTGTCATTCAAGGCTCTCCATATGACTCTAACATAATTTTCGTTAGCTATGAAGTAAGATCCTTATGATTATAATTAGGCATAAGAGGATATCATAAATGTAAAATCTAGTAGCATTCAAATCAATTAATTATTCATGGTTCATTTCCTTGTAATATTTGGGAATACCTTTAGTAAATATGAAAATATTGAATTAATATAAAAAATGAAATCACTATAAGTTTTATAGATAATTTAACTTGCTTTTATTTATTGGAATTTTTGGCTTTAAAGAAATAATAGATTGTTTAAAAGCAAGTCTCAAAATCATGCCCCTAATTAAAATTTTACTATCACCTCTCTTAAAATTTTAGTAACATGGTGTTCACCATGGTTACAAGATTTGAAAAAATATCTCTCATATCACTAAACATTGAAAAATAAAAGTTTAATAAATATATTAGTAAGAGAATATCTAATAGTGGAGAAAAAACAAAATAGTATAAGTTTGTTTAGCATAAAAGAGAGAAAAAAAAGTACTTATGAAAACTAATTTTTAGAGTGTTTCCAAAGAAATAACAGAAAAGTTAGGAAGATGGTATTTTTTGAAAAAAAGGTACAAAACTAGGGCAAATATTATAGAAATAAAAATTACCATTGAAAATGCATACATGCAAATATCAATTGAGAGGGATTTATAACTAATTACTAATTTTACGAGGACATGTTTTTAATGGGATTGGATCTTACACAACATTTTCTATGATGTCCACCAATTATTGTTAAACATAGTATCTAAGGACTATTAGTAAACCTAGAAAAAACGAAAGTGAGTAACAAATGCTCTAACCAATCATTGATGGTTATGTTCATTAAATTCAAATTATAGATGATAACTATTTATGTGAGATTTTATCTCTTAATAATAATTATTTTGAGAATAATATATTGAAAACATTGTAGGAAGAACGAAGAATATCTTTAATAAAAGACAAGATGAATATAGTTTAATTGACCTTACAACACTGCAAAGTGTTATATTTTAAATGGAAGTAGTCCTAGTAGAGCCACACACATAAATATTATAAATTATCCTTGAATATGAAATCTCTATAAAAAAATATAATATACCAAAAATTTTAGATGTTGAATGTCATTTTTTAATGTTAAATTCTTTAAATTTACATCTATCAAAAATTCCCATCGATGTAATTGGGTCTTCCACTATTTCATGGTCGATTGGTGAATTCTCTATTGAAATTTGTTATTGAGTGAGTACAAAAAAATTGGTGGGCTGGAAAGGCATGCTGTTAAATCATGCTAGTAAGGTGCTATTGGCTAAAAATTCATTGCAAAGCATACTTATTTATTTTATGTCTTTATTCAAAATACTAGGAGGTTTGCTGAAGTGCATAGAAAGAATCATCAAGTCTTTCATCTGGGTAGGAGTAGATTTGAAATACAAGTTTCACCTAGTCTCGTGGGACCAGGTTTGCAGTAATTACAAAAGGGGGGACTTCGGCTCAAAGATATTCAATGGATGAACATGGTCCTAGTGAAAAAATAAGCATGGAAATTATTTCTCAGGCGATAATTTTTACTGGACCAGGATGGTGAAAGACAAGTAGCATTTTAAAAACTTTCTTTCGGACCAGTTTCATCTTGAGGGCTCTCAATTTTTGTGAAGCCTAGTGAAGACTCATTCTATCATTTATCAAGGTAGGTGTTGGATCCTTGGGAATGACATCTCTATCAATTTTTGGATGGACTCCTAGATATGCAACCAATCACTTATTTGTGATCCATATCTTGGTCCTTTGGTTTCCTTTTTTAGCGCTTAGGGGCGTGTGAAGGTCTCAAACATCATTGATAAATCTAATGATATTAAAATATGGTTGCTTCCACATATTACTTCAAATGATTTGGTGCTTCATTTTGCTTCCTCAAAATCTCTTATTTTTTAAACTGCCATGTTATTACCTAATCTACTATTATGGATATGGTCATTTGGACAGGTGAATTTGATGGTTTATTTTCTATTTGATATATTTATAGACTATCAAAGCCTGAATTCTTCTTTTGGATACCAAAATTTAAGGTATGGATAAAGGATCTGCTTCTAAAAATTAATATATATTTTTGGCTTGCAACTAACAACAAAATTCTCTCCATTGAAAATTTGAAGAAGAGTGGTACGGTCCTACCAAGTAGATGTTATCTCTACAAATCTAGACTTGAGTCTACTAAGCACCTCTTGTGTTCTTACCCATTTTTTAAAGGTGCTTGTGAGGTGGTTCTAGGAATTTTGGTAGTCAATTGGGTGTTCCCAACTATTTCATGGAAGTAATAATTTAGTGGGAATCACCTTTTTATGCACCAAGGTTGAGAAGCTTATGGAGATTGATCGTCCCACACATTATGTGGAAGACCTAGAAAGAAAGAAATGCATGTGCATTCAATAATGTCAAGCAAAGATTTCACCAAGTAGGCATGAGAGCCTTGTGGGTAGCGGTTGAAAATGTGAAGGTCCTTAGTAAGCAGCAAGAAGAACAAAGTCAAACCTATTCCAATTGGGAATTGTCTTTGGAGTGCTCCTTAGGCTTAACCTCTGTTACTTCACATAGCGCTCTTCCAAACCCAAGACTTCAAGCTAGATGGAACCCTCCCCTTTGGACTGGTTGAAGCTCAACTTTGATGGCACGTCTAAAGGAAACCTGGGTATGGTTGGTGTTAGAGGGATTATCAGAGATTCCAAGGGCAAGGTGATGGCTTCCTTCACTGAACATCTCTCTATCCAATGTTACTTTTTTTTTTAATCTAGAACAACGTTTCTGGGTGTGTCGTTACTCCAAGATTTAACATTTAAGAAGGTGGTTGTGGAAGCAAAATCCTCAAGCCTTATTAATGTACTTAACTCTACTAATCCTCTAAATTGGTGCCTCTATAACATAGTCTGTGAAACCCAAAGAATCTTATAGCATATGGAGGTCATCCAAATCATTCATGTGTGACATGAAACCAATAAAAGGGTATATTTCTTGGCAAATTGGGGCATGGCCCATTTAGGTAGGTTTGATTTGCTATTGAACTTTCTCCAGGATTTCATCTCCATTATCAATGTTGATATGTCTGACCCAGATCAGGTGGACCTCGGTTAACTGTTCTTCACCTTTGCCTTATTTTCCTAGGATGTTTGGCATCCCATGTGGCACCTGGGTTGGACATGGACTCCTTGTTTGGTCCTTTGAGTCACATGGCCTATCCTGGGCATGTGGTTCTCCTCAATGGGTTTGTGGCTTCCCAATCATGTAAATGATGGCCCTTGAATTTCAATCTTGTAAATTAGACCCCTACCAAATTGATGATAAATAGAATTCGATTGTGGGTATCCTAAATATTGTGGTTATCATAAAGATTGTGCTATATTTTATCGAGGGCGTGAACAAATTGATGGGCAATGTTATGGAGTTGGTGTCCTTAGGTAATGTTTCGAACTTCAACCTCCAACCCATGCCCTAAATTTCCTATATCTGTTTATTTGCGGTTGTTTTTCAGTTTGTCCTTTGTTTCTCATTGTCCTCAAGTGTATTTTTCTTCTTTAATCATTGTTAATCACCTTATTATGTTCTGAATTCTTTTGGGATCTTGGTTTAAACCTCCTTCAAAAAATTTATACTGTATTGTGAGTCCATTTCAAAACCTTCACTTTCTACCTAATCAAAAATACATATAATAATAATATAAAAAATTAAAAAAAACTAATATAAAACTTTAAAAAATACATCTCTAAAAATCATTAACCATATTATATAGTAGTTATGATTGAATGCAATTGAACCCTTTATATGAGGTAAAATTTCTTATTTTTCTTTTCAAAACTAAAAATATATATTTTTTATTTTTAATTTAAAAATGTTAAGGAATAAAAAAAACAAAAACCTATAACCAACGACAAGTTAGTTTAAAAGTAGGAGTCATCGAAGTAGAGCTCCGGTTCCACGGGAATTCTATCAAACGACAATTTCGTGCTTTTGGCATTGTAATTGTGCGCATTTTTTTGTTGTCGCTTGCACGGAGTCACAAACAATATTTTCATGGACGGAGTCCCGGAGTATTACATATGGCAAGGGTGGAAATTTTATTTTTATTTTAATGCAGTTATAGGGACGAATGTATTTGTAAAGCAAATGAGAGTAATAAAAAATTTCAAATGCATGTGATATGTAAGTTAATTTCATTAGGTTGGAGAGAGCAAATGAGAGTAATAAAAAATTTCAAATGCATGTGATATGTAAGTTAATTTCATTAGGTTGGAGAGTGGGAAAGACCTGAGGTTCCGGAATGGGTGGCATTGGAAAAAGTCTTATTGGATCTTGGGTCTAGTTCATAGAAATTATGACTTTTGATTATTTATTTTAATCATGTAATTTTAGATATTATAACGTTTTTATAAATTATATGACATTTTTATTAAGATAAATGTTGTATATTTTAATAATCAAAATATTCATTAAAATCATCCTATAAATATAATATTAATAAAAATTAAAATAATATTTTTAAAATATATAAATCTAACTTTATAAAGTATTAGCATATATATATATATTTTTGTTATTCATACAATTATTAATAATATAATTTTTTATATATCATAGATATATTACTATGATTTTTATTATTTATAAAAGAAATTTAAATATTATTAATTTAATATATATATTTTTTGCTTTCTAATATTTGTAATAGATAATTAACATCTAGCTTCAGGTGCTTCAAATCCATTCTAGACACAATTTTATTTACTAGTAGGAAAAAAAAAAAAAAAAAAATTAATTAAAAAAAAAATGAAAGTTTAAAAATTAAATTAAACTAAAGTATATATAAAATAAATCTACCTTTGTAGCACAAGTGGAGAAGGTGGGAGGTCCATAGCTTAAACTTACCTTTGCATGTAAAGGGTACAAAACAAAATCTCTTGTGACTTCCCTTCAGATAGTGGTACCCTAAGAGTTTGATACCCAATTTCAAACCTCCATAAGAGGGGATAGGACCTCTCATAAAATCTCGTATAAACTCAACATTTTTTCATTAATGAATAATTTCATTCTCAGTTTCTAATTTGTACCTAACGCTAAGGCTCTATTCATTAAGAAGAAATAAATCTTGTCATATCAAGGAAAGTTGTAAATTTAATAAAGAATATTTGTATTTATTATCTTTCATCCACTGGGGGCACCACCTACATAAGCCAATGCGTTGCTTAGGTACACCATCACTTCAATGGGTTAACTAGTTATTGGGACTTTTGAACTGTTGCCACTTGTTGTGAGACACTTGGCTGACGTGGTGATTTCAAAAGTTTTAAAAGGTTCGAGGTGTAGACCAATTGATTCTTCCAAGCCTTGTAATGGGGGATAGAGGTCCAAGGTTCAAATATTAGGTCACCTCAAAATGAACGCTTGTCCCTTTTCTTGTGTGGTGTAAAAGGTTTAAAATTATTAATGTATAAGATACATGGATTGGTAGCAAAGGAGTTGATGAGACTATTGAAGATTTAAAATTATCAATTAAAACATGTTTCTATAATATCTATAATTACATAAAATATTGGAGATGGTTATGGATAAATTTTAGAATTTTATATTTCATAATGTAAGAGGCACAAGGGACCATAGTATACCCAATGCCACACCATATGGGTTCATAGTAGAGTAATTAAAATAAAATATAATAGAAGCAATATACTACTAACTATAAGATATGATATAATAAAATTTATATGATACATATTAGGGGTATAGAGGGAAGAGGAGATGCTGGTTTATATCTAATATAAAAGAAAAAAAACAATTTACCTTTCATCCTATTGTATACAATTGTGCTTAGTTTTGTTTTTTCCTAATTTGATATCATAGATGCCAAAAAATATTCATCTAAAAATTTTAATGGTTAACATCCATTTTCCAAATATATTAGAAGATACATTTTAGAGGGGTTTTCTCATAGTCTTATCCATAAGAAAATCTTACTTATAATATTCATTATTCTCTCCCATAGAATACATTGTGATAATATCATTCATAGGAAAATATTACTAGTAATACTAATTGTCTCGTTGTATATACCACACATGTCGGTTGTAACCTACTTGGAGTTTGAAGACTCTTTGGATTTGAGTACAAAAGTGCTCTTTCTCAATTATTCTAAAGAGTGATGAATGAAATCAATCTCTAAGAAGAGATATTGTTGTAGTAATGTTTATGATCATGCTTAAAAAAAATAAAGTTCCAATGGTATTCGAGTTTAAACTAAACCTTTTTTTTATTTCATTCATAGATGGTAGGGTTCATTAGGTCGTTCAATATAAAATTACCTTATTATGGAATTGATAGAAATAAAAAGTGACATTAAAATACCTAGGATATGTGATGAAAATAGGAAGTATGACAATTTAAAAATATATCAGGAGGGATTATTAACAATAAATGAAGAAGGGGTAGAAATGAAATTTAATTTGTTGCAATTTGTAAAATATTGAGGATACCAAAACTCAAAATTTCATGTTAAGGAACATGAAGAAATATTACAATTAAAATATAACAAACTAAAACACAAAAGTATATAAGAAAAAGCGTATAACAAATTTAATGCTTGGAAAGTATATTATAATGCAAGAAATATTTATTTAAAAAATATTTGGTGTATTAGAAATCCAATGTATTTAATATGGAAGGCCATCCACATGGTGGTTCACCTTCCATGAGTGAGAAAGCCACCCATATGAAAAACATGGTGATTCACCTTACATAAATTAAAATGTGCATTTGATTGAAAATTGCATACATATAACTTGTTCTTTTGTGTTTTATCTTCTATTAATGTGTCAATATGGCTACAAATATATGTTTGCTATGAAATCCAAAAAGAAAAAATATTACTTTTAATAAATATATATTTTTTTTACACTTTTGGGGGGCTCTAGATCATTTTTCAACAATGATGTGTTGAAATTTTGGTCTATAATCTTTCTAAAGCTTATTGAATAGATTAAAGTAGAGTTCAAAGTAGAAAAATATGCCCCTAATAGTGTTTTTAGAATTTAAAAATAAATGTTTAGGTATTTTGGGGTATAAAACCATGTCCCAAAAGGTTCACATACTTAGATCAAGAATTTTCTTTAATACCCTACAAATACATGTGCTATGCCATTTTATTATTAAGGCGATCCTATTTTAATGACTTGAATAAAAATGAATGCAACTTTGATTCAAATGACAAAAAATAAATCTAAAAAAAATCAAACTAACTGATTCTACACTATGTGATAACCCTAATTGATGTATTTGTAAGAGGATTTTACAAAAGGATGTGATGTGTTTGATAGTATAACCTCTTTGTAAAAGAATGAAATAAAAATAGGAGGTCTTGAGGGGAATACACAAATCCAATGGTGTTAGATGAGTTGTTTGATATCTCTGTTGTGATACCTTACTATTTTAGGGTTCTCTGAGATAGTCTAACATAATTCATAGAGTGGCTTGCGAATTGGATGCTAATTTGCATGTTAGGGGTGAATTGGATTTAGGAGCATCAAAATCCTATTCTGCTAACCCGAAGTGCATATCAAGATTTTGTAGGGTCCTATTATGCTTTTAGGATACCTGTATCAACAACATAAAACTAGAAATTGCATCATATTTGTGAGAACTAGTCTAATATAACTATTGTGGAGGTCCCACCGGGCATGCCAAAAGGAAACGATCAAAGTATGACCATTTGATCAAACAATTACAAAATGTAAATTGTTTAGAAATACTAATTTTATTCATCAAGCATGTTTTTAGGTTACAAAATAAGCCTCGCTATTTTCTTTACAAATATGAAGCATTCTGATGGTGTCCTTTAGATCTCCTCAGTGAAGGTGGGATTTTATGTGTACGTGCCATAAGTAGTTTACTGATGTGTGTTTTTCTATACTTTTTAAGTGCCTAAAAAATATTATTAGTGCATTTGGAGGCTTGCCTTGGTCAAGCCCTGTTATTATAAAGACAAATTGACATGAAAACCATATTAAAAGATGCTAAAAACTAAGGGAATACTGTAAAAATACTAAATAACTAATACCTATTTGATTTGATGTTGTAGACCTAATGTACGGTCAATTTGAAGGGCAACCTACAAAATGGATCTTGGATTTATAGGTTGAGGGGAAAATTGATCTGTAGCTAACTTTTGATGGAGATCCTCTGTTCGGATGGGCTCCAAAAGTGATCTAATACCGTTTGCATGATATAAAGTTGCCATGGGATATTCTAGAATAATTTATGTAGAGTTTTGGTAATTTGACAAGAAGGGGAGATAGAGGTAATATGATGGGAAGGGTCCTCTATTTATAGGAACATATAAGGTTAGCGGG
This sequence comes from Wollemia nobilis, assembly GCA_028583015.1. Taxonomy (NCBI): domain Eukaryota; kingdom Viridiplantae; phylum Streptophyta; class Pinopsida; order Araucariales; family Araucariaceae; genus Wollemia; species Wollemia nobilis. The sequence goes on from JAQPPZ010001108.1 coordinate 605,662, forward strand.
GTGGTTAGATATACAAAACCCTAGAATCAATTCCTAACAAGGTTAGGTTAGGCTTTATGAAGTATCAATATTACATTCCCTAAGAGAGATATCCTATCCTCACATGTGTGAGAAAGGATTAGGGTTAACTAGGGTTAGCTAACTCCTAGGTTAGATTGAGGTTTAGTTATGATTTCTAGGAAATATCCTAACTAACTTAGGGTGCACACATGTGTGAGGACATGCTTAGGACCAATTAGGTCATTAATCCTAATTAAAATCTATTAATGATAAAGTGCATGTTTACTAAAATTCACTTGTAAATTAGAATCCTAATTAGACTAATTAGGATTTTTAGTAGGGAATGGTCATGTGGGGTCCTAATTAGGTGTAGGAAAGGGCTTAGGTTGCCTTAGGGAGCTAGTATATGTCCTAGCCTCCTAGTGGGTAGAATGTGTTTTGAACGTGTTTCATGCAATTTTGTAGATTTTATTCCTATGGATGACTAATGCAACCTATGAACGATCGTGGTGGCCTATGATGGCCTATACGAACGTACAAGTGTCTATGTAGAACTACAAGTATATTGGAATGAGCATGTGCAACTTTTGGTGTCTACACTACTATTTTTTAACACCCCATTAAAACTAACCCCTTTAGAAATAAATGAATATCTTTATAATACTTAAGAAGAAATATTACAACGTGTAAGGTTTAATTGCTTTATTTCTTAAAAATAAAGTAATTAGATGACCTTAAATGAACAATATGTAAAATTCAAATGAAGATTCAATTATTTTACATGTCTATTAAAAAATATCGAATACTTGTCAAAGTTGCAATCTAAGGATTTAAAACAATGTCTAAGGATTTAAAACAATGAAAAATTCCTACTTTCAAAGATTTCTTCTTAAAAAATTATTTCGTCATTCAAGATGCTCCATATGAATCTAACATTTTCTCATTAGCTATGAAAAGTAATATCCTTATGAGTGTAATTAGGCATATGAGGATATCATAAATGTAAAATCTATTAGCATTCAAATCAACTAATTATTCATGGTTCCTTTTCTTGTAATATTTGGGAATACCTTTAGTAAATACGAAAATATTGAATTAATCTAAAAAATGAAATTAAGTTTTATAGATAATTTATTTTGATTTTATTTATTGGAATTTTTGGCTTTAAAGAAATAATAGATCTTTTAAAATCAAATCTCAAAATCATAGCCCTAATTAAAATTTTATTATCACCTCTCTAAACAATTTTGTAACATCATGCTCACCATGGTTACAAGATTTGAAAAAATATCTCTCTCATATCACTAAACAATGAAAAATAAAAGTTTAATAAATATATTAGTAGGGGCATATCTATTAGTGGAGAAAAAACAAAATAATATAACTTGGTCTAGCATAAAAGAGAGAGAAAAAAAGACTTATGAAAATAGATTTTTAGAGTGCTTTAAAATAAATAACAGAAAAGTTATAGAAGGTGGTATTTTTTGAAATAAAGGTACAAAACTAGAAAACATATTATAGAAATCAAAATTAACGTTGAAAATGCACAATGCAAGTATCAATTGAGGAGGATTTATAACTAATTACTAATGTTACGAGGACATGTTTTTAAGGGGATTGGATCATACACAACATTTTTATTATGTCCACCAATTATTGTTAAACATAGTATCTAAGGACTGTTAGTAAACCTAGAAAGAAGGAAGGTGAGTAGCAAATTCTCTAACCAATCATGGTGTTGATGGTTATGTTCATTAAATTTAAATTATAGAAGATAAATAGTTATGTGAGATTTTATCTCTTAATAATAATTATTTTGAGAATAATATATTGAAAACATTTGAGGAAGAATGAAGAATATCTTTAATAAAAGACAAGTTTGATATAGTTTAATTGACCTTACAATATTGCAAAGTGTTATTTATTAAATGGAAGTGGTCCTAGTAGAACCATACACATAAATATTATAGATTATCCTTGAATATGAAATCTCTATAAAAAATATGATATACCAAAAATCTAGATGTTGAATTTCGTTTTTGAATGTTAACTTCATTAAATTTATATTTTTAAAAAATTCCCATAGATAGACATACTTGGATATTCCACTTTTCCATGGTCGATTGGTGAATTATCTATGGGACTTTGTTATTGAGTAAGTGCATAAACACTGGTGGTCTTGAAATGCATGATGTTGAGCCAAGGTAGTATGGTGGTGTTGGAAAAAAATTCATTGAAAAGCATACCTATTTATTTTATGTATTTATTCAAAATATTGGGAGGTGTGGTCTAGTGCTTAGAAAGAATCATCAAGTCTTTCATATTAGTGGAAGCAGATTTGAAAGGTAAGTTTCACCTAGTCTTGTGGGACTAGGTTTGCAGCAATTACAAAAGGAAGGACTTTGGATCAAAAATATTCGATGGATGAACATGGTCTTAGTGGTAAAACAAGCATAGAATTTATTCTCGAGCGATAATTCTAACTGGACTAGGATGATGAAAAACAAGTAGCATTTCCAGAACTTTCTTTCATACCAGCTTCCTCTTGAGGGCTCTCAATTTTTGTGTAGCTTAGTGAAGACTCATCCTATCCTTTATCAAGGTAGGTGTTGGATCCTTAGGAATGACATATCTATTGATTTTTGGATGGACTCCTAGATATACAACCAGTCACTTATTTGTGATCCATGTCTTGGTCCTTTGGTTTAGTTTTTTAGATCTTAGGGGTGCGTGAAGGTATCAAAATTCATTACTAAATCTAATTGTATTAAAAGGTGGTCGCTTCCCCATATTACTTTATATTATTTGGTGCTTCATTTTGCTTGGTCAAAATATCTGATTTTTTAAACTACCATGTTATTACCTAATCTACTATTATGGATATGGTCATTTGGGCAGGTGAATATAATGGTTCATTTTCTATCTGATATACTTATAGACTATAAGAGACTAATTTTTTCTTTTGGACACCAAGCATTAAGGTATGGATAAAGGATCTACTTCCAAAAATTAATATATATTTTTGGCTTGCAACTCACGATAAAATTCTCTCTATTAAAAATATGAATAATTGTGGTATGGTCCTACCAAGTAGATGTTATTTCTACAAATCTAGCCTTGAGTCTATTGAGCACCTCTTGTGTTCTTGCCCATTTTTTAAAGGTGCTTGTGAGGTGGTTCTAGGAATTTTTGCAATCAATTGGGTATTTCCCAGCTCTCTCATGGAAGTAATAATTTAGTGGGAATCACATTTTTATTCACCAAGGTTCAAAAGATTATGGATATTGGTCCTCCCATATATTATGTGGAAGACCTAGAAAGAAAGAAATACATGGGCAATCAAAAATTTTAAGCAGAGCTTTTACTAGGTAGGCATAAGAGCCTTGTGGGTAGCAATTGAAAATATGAATGTCCCTGGTAAGCAACAAGAAGAACAAAGTCAAACCTATTCCAATTGGGGATTGTCTTTGGAGCTCTCCCTAGCCTTAACCTCTATTACTAATGAGGAAACTAAGAATAAAAACACACTAACTATTCTTATTTCCAAGTTGTGCTTAAATAGCACTATTTGCAATAAGAATATGCCAAATAAGGAATATGCTTAACCATAACTATGACTAAGCATTCAAAAGCATTTTGTTAACTGTAACTAAGCTAACAATTCTAATCCAAATACTATGTCATCCAAATGTGCCAAAATTTACAAATAGGATTGGATATTTATTAAATCACTCCTAGAATTAGGACTTAATACTTAATTAAATAAGTAAAGCTAACACCTAGTCTAGAACACACACATTCTAACTTAGACTTAGGACTTTAGGCTTAAGTAAATGATAAAATAAACTAAGCCTAATAAACATTAGCCTAGATCTAATGATGTCCACATCATCCCTCTCCACCATAGAAGCATTGGACTCCAATGCTTTTACAATAGGGGTGAAGGAGTGAGATACAACATGCTGAAAACAAAGCTTACTAAGATGTTGAACAAGATCATGTGGACCTTGATTCATATTTTATGCTAGATTTGAAGTTCATGGTACATCTTGGTCATCAATCCATGTAGGATCTCTATGAGGCAAGGAAGAAGAACCAGTAGTCTACTGTGGAGCCGGTGAAATCTATTAAAAAATAGGAACCGATGAAGATGGCAATGATGGCCACTCTAAAATAGGTGGAAGAAGAGCTTAAGAAACAAGAGGAGGTGCCAATGAAGAAATTGCCTTCGTAGGAGGAGGTAATGCAGCAAAATATGATGATGATGATACCACCTTGGAAGGAGGTGGTGCAGTGGAAGCAAGTGTGTCATGAGACCTATGTAAACCAAGGGCTATCTTCTCTGGTAGATAACAATTAGGCATAAGTGTGGTCTATGGTTGAGAATGAAGATAATATTATCTCTTCTTATGATGCAAAGTGTAGGTCTGATGGTATGCATCATAAATAGTCCTCTTATCAAACTAATAGGGCTACCCAAGAATAAGACCACAATAGTCCATGGGAGTCACATCACAGGTGACTCGATCTACATAATGAGGCTCAAAAGCAAATGATATAGTGCAAGTATTTGTGATGTAGGAGTTGGAATCTATATCCTTCTATCCCAATGGATAAGGACGAGGATGTGGTTTTATAGGAAATTTGAGCCTATCGATAATAGATTGTGCAATTAGATTGGTTTGGGATCCATTTTCGATAATACAATCCATAAAGAAGTCATGTGTGAGGTGGGCTTTGGTGACAAGAAATCAATCATGACCACCTTTTTGATGTAATAGGGTAACATTGTTCATTTTTCCTCTTAATTCATCATAGGCTCCCCCTTCTCATATAACCACAATGGGGGCCTTTGGGGGCTCCTCCACTGTAGGTTGTACAATTAAGTTCTTTTATTTTCTAAAACACTTAGATTCTAAGTATCCTTGTCTCTTATAATGATTACAATATTTCTTTGCATTATAAGACTTTGGAGAAGAAGAGGAAGAAGAAGAACTAGGAGAAGAAGAAGGAGAAGAATTGGAAGGCATCTTGGCCTTCGAATACTGTTGCTGATTTGAAGAGTGAGAAGTTTCTTGTGCTCAAGTGGTGAACTTCTCTTTGACTAATTGTGCATGATTGAAGGCAACATCAATGGTTTCCAAGGGAGTATATTTGAGCACCCTATACAAGTGTTGTTGAAGGCCACTTGTAAACTCGACAATCAATTCATCTACAGGATCTTTCATGCAAAGAAAAATGCATAACATGTTGAAAGAAGAGACATATTCCTGCATAGACATATTAGAAAGATGGCATAATATACACCATTTAACTCTCAATTATCTAGCATAATCAAAAGGATAAAAAATAATGCTTCAATGCTTGGACCAATTCTTCCTAAATGGAAATGGGATTTTGGTCTTTTTGTCTATCCATGATGACTAATTTTGCTAACCTAGTCAATTTGAGTTTAGCAAAATAAACTTGATCATTGACAGAAACTTTTGTGTATGCAAACCAGGTTTCCATGTCCATGATCTAGTTATTCAATACATCGGGGTTCCGAGACCCATCATACAATTTCACTTCACATTTTGTGTGGGCCTTAGCATCTCTAGTGGCTTTTTCTTCAAGAGCATAGCGAACTAAAATATCATCCACTTTGTTGGCCAAATTGTCAATAGTTTACGCCAAGGCAAATATTTGATCAGCCAAATTGGATGCCATTTGTGATCTAGTGTAAGCCTCTCCCATACAATTTCAAGAACTTGCAAAATTTTACCTTCTACAAGAGGGATTAAAAATAGAAATTTTAGCAACATGTGAAAAAAATAACCACCCTCTTTTACAAATTTTATGTACTATTCCCGAAACAAAAAGAATGACCTTGGCTATTGTTAGAATTAAAGTGCACTATGCCTTCACCTTGACACTTGTTAGTTTCTCTTGAAAAGTGTCATGTGTTTCATATAGGCTTATGCCTATATATTGTAACCATTTGCATCAATAAAATAATCCCACCAGTTTAAGTCCCAACATTTGGTATCAGAGTAGGCTTTCCCTGCCCTATGAAACCCTTGAGGGGGGATTTCCCTCATGGAAATCCTCCCTCCCCCCTCATCATTCTCCCCCATTTTTTTCAAATACTAGGGAGTATGCTCTCCATTTTTTAAAATGGATCAGAAACCAGATAGCTTGAAAATTAATGGCTGCCCCCAAATTTTTTTTTAGATCCATTTTTCCTGTGCGTGGGCGACAATCCAATCCCGTGCCATTTATTGATAATTGGCGTTCCAGTTTGTCGGTCCCGATTGATTCTGGAGATACTATGGCTGCTCCGTCGATGTATTGCTGTTGCCCCCTGTATGTACAGAACATGGAGTCTTGTGGAGAGATACAGCCATTGCGGTGCGAGATGAAACGGGAGCAGTCGTGGAGCCTGAAAACCGAACTATTCGTTGTTTAAAATTCAAAACTCATGCATTTTTTTACAGGACGTCCTTTCATGATGCCACGTCATGTAGCTGGTGCTTATCATGGTGCGTAGCGGCGCATCCGTCCATTGGTAGCCATAAAAAACAGCACAGTATTTATTGTTCTCATGTTGTGGTTAGTCATGGAGTTCTTCATAACAGGATGACGCGGTGGCTCCTAGATTTTTTGTCTAATTCTATCATGATTTGCACTTGTATTGGGCTAAATTCCAACAAACTACTAATTTTTCAATACTTTCGCATACAACTGGATATTTCATAATGGCTGAATGGTGGAAATGGCTGGAGCCATCTCAGTTAAGTTTTCTGTTGCTTCTAGCCATGGTGGTCCAAGAGCCATCCTTTTGAAGTGGAGAAGCCGTCCTTCAGAGAATGTGTGCTATTTTTTGGTCCGCTAATCCTCCTATGCATTATCTGAAATTTTCCATAGTGATGACGCATGTGGAGAGACATATTTGTTTTCAAGCATGTGGGCTTCGATCTTTGTAAGAATATGACGTTGGCTCGGTGAAATGCTACTGTGATCGTGCATGCTGTTGTGATCATGCTACTATGTCCTGGTTAAACTGGAGAGACCACTGCGATATGTCATCACAGTGGTGGGGCAGTGCAGTTGAGCTGAGGTTCATGGAGGATTCAACGTGTCACTTTGGCGTGATGCGAAATGAGATTGTGGAGATCATTTTTCCATTAGAGTTCACTCTTGCAGAGGGAAAGAACAGACGTTTTCGGCTAGTTCGGATACATCCATGCTGGCGGCGTGGAGTATTGCAGATTTTGAAGAGGAGGTTTCACCGTCCGAGCAAGCTAAGAAAATACCCTTCCACGACAAATATTTCACCCGGATTCACTATTGCTTTTGGATATCAAGACTGAACACAAGCGAGGAATGGGCTGTGTTCTAACTGGTGATACCACCTGCGGCAAAAACACACCTACTTTACACAAAGGGTAGCTCCTATGACGGTGATGGAGGGGACAAGTCCAAGCATGTGAGAGGGCCTTTATTATAATATGCTATGAGAAAACTATAATGAGTTTTTTCTTTAAAACATGGAGGTTTGCTGAGATGGGAGCATGTTCGGCACGGCGTGTTTTGTATTTGTTGATGGAGATCTCAATACTGTGACGAAAGTATTCTATTTTTTTTCATCGAGCTACAAATTCTGCCTTTGGAGCGGGGCTCATGTTATCGCCTATGTTGAGACGAGTCTGACCACCCAAAAAATTATCTGATGACTGTAAACTGGCAGTGAACTTTGAGTGCTATAGAGATGGAGGTGCAGTGTTAGAACAGCCCACAGATGGAGATGATGTATGAACCTGAGTGCGCATGCAAGCTGGGTGGAGCTGGGTGTTCAAGAGCTGCGGTGGTAGAGACGAAGCGTCATTCCCAAACAAACAAAAAGATGCCTGACACTTGTTCGGGCAGAAGCTTTGGTCGAGGGCGCTCACAGGCTTTGGTGAAAGGTTTTGAGGAGTCCTCCATGCAAAATACAACCAAAGAGTATTGATTTTATGGACGCCTGGTGATTTTTTTCTAATCTGCATCTACGCATTTCAGAATCATGGATTTTCCTGTATTAATGAAAAGTTGGCGCTCGCTGTGGATGTCTGCTCTATAACTGTGGTGAGATATTCTATGGTATGAGGTCCAAACCCCAGATTCCCGTGGCAAAGGTGGTGGACAACGTAGCCATGGTGACGCACTGGCTTACCCACTAGACTATGTTTTAGATGGTGCATGTGTCAAGCTGTTAGTGTGGAGACGCGTTGAGCACCTTAGCGACAAGTCGGACGTGTCGACTACCATCATGGACATCCACCGGAGAGTTGGTCATTGAGGCTCCAAGTGCGGGCTCCGATGATTCAGAATATGATATTTTTTATTTTCTGTCAATTGCTATTCGAGTCTGATTTGCGATGATGCGGGAAGTTCTGAAGGGAGACAGGAATATTACCATCCTTTCCTAATAAAACAGCCAGCAATAGAACCATCAATATTACAATCGGGGTAGGCGAGAAATTCTAGAGCATGACATTGTTTTTTTAGTGTCGTCCCATTCAATTTTTCATCCCAACTTGAAGGTGAGAAGTTATACATATGGATCGTGCGAAAGATTCCAATATGTCACGTGACTGGGTGTTGGCTAACCGTTGCACTATCACTTCCAGTTTCTTCGTGATTAGAGTGAACGTTGTCACGTAGGCCATGAGTGTTATCGCATCAGAACGCACCACGAGGTTGCGACATTGAAGCACAAATTTTTCTATTTGCTTGCAGGTGAAAGCAATGCCTAAAGAAGTGTTTTGCATTTTAAATACATTTTTTTAATGTGTGAGGGAAAATAGTTGTGCATGCTTTATTAAAGTGGAGGGGACCACTTTGTCTTATTGGGAAATTGACTGCCGGTTGTAAGCCTATGTAATTCCCCTGCGAGGAAAAATTGTAATGATGTTTGTTATGCCGCCATTGAGCGATGTTGTCTATTTATTGCCTAGATAGCCATGATGTTTTTTCCACATGATGAAGGCCCCTTTGATAGTGGAATATAGGGGTATTTATAGTTGTTGGAAATGGTTTTTCATGACGAACACAATGGTGGTGTCATATTGTAATTTTGAGGCTGTTTCAATTGATTTTTTTAGCCTCAAAGTTTTTCTACCTTGGAGTGCACTTTCGGTTGTACCCGACACTCCCAAGGTACTTGTAAGTGAACCTAGTATCTAGTATTCACCTCTTTCTACTTGGCGGATGCAGCGACTGGTTACCCATGCATTTCGATAAGATGAGGTGACTACCATAAGGACACTTATTCTAGGGACTACAGACATAGACACCCTAGATTCTATCCGAAGTTTTTTTGGATCTACTTTTGAAGACTACAGACGAAGAAACTTCAGAAGATTATCTTCTATTCTTCTTTCTTCTTCTCCTCCATATTTGGATTCTATGGCTCATTTTATTGTATTGAGTGCATTTTTGGCAAAGACCGACACTCTTATATGGCTCGTTTTTCATTTGTATTAAGGTGCATTTTCGGTAGAGACCGACACCTTCTAGATTGAGTTCACCATGAGGAAGGGACTTGATATTCATGGTGGATCTAGTCAGTGACCTACGAGAGGCAACATCCTCTGAGGATGACCTACAGAGGCAACAGATCCAGAAGTGGCTGACCCTGAGGCACCCATGATGACCCTAAGGCACTTAGTTGGCTGACCCAATGGCAACAGACCCGTGGAAGTGGCTGACCCTGAGGCACCAGACCAATATGTATACACAGTTGATCTAACATTTTTTCACAGCTGGAGAGCCAAGCGCATAGAGCACGAGCCTAGAACAAATCAACAATAAAGGAGGATGATAGGTTGCTTTTAGATAAGTCAACATTAAGGGAGAATGTTGTTGACTTGTTTTTTTCTTTAGTTAGGATAGTGCACTTTAAGGGGGAATGTTAGAATTAAAGTGCACTATGCCTTCACCTTGACACTTGTCAGTTTCTCTTGACAAGTGTCATGTGTTTCATATAGGCTTATACCTATATATTGTAACCATTTGTATCAATAAAATAATCCCATCAGTTTAAGTCCCAACAACTATTACAATTTTATGGAAATAAACAACAAAATAAATAAATTAACTAATAAAAAAAAATTAATAAATTTATTATATAGAATTCAATTTTAACCAAAATAAATTGGTTTTTCATGCTGCCAAGTCAATAGGCATGTTCGACAGGTCAACGACAACATTTACTATCAATTTTAACAAAAAAAAATTGGTTTTTCATGTTGCCAAGTCAAGAGGCATCTTCGACAAGTTAGCGACTATTTTTACTATCAAATCAACAACACAGTTGTCAGTGCGAATCAAAAATAAATCTCGTATTGTCAACAGTCATAGCTGAATATAGTCAATGGAATTCTACTCAGCAAACGTGCATAGGTCAATGCACAAAATAGTGCATGAGACCACTGTGGGCTGGCTATATATCAATAGGTGCCTTGCTTATTTTAAACCCACAAGATTCCCATGTCCTGTAAATGTAGGATTAAAAAACATACATATTCAACAAACTTTAAAACAAAAAAACTATTTGCAGCTAAATCAACAGGTAGGGTAGCAAGTCAAGGACATCCACGTAGCAAGAAAGTCAAATGCAAACTTTCAAACACCTTAGATGTTTTATCCTACATCTACGGATGACATAACCAGCCAAGGAGGCTCACTAATTTCCAATGCGTGCACTACGAGTTATAAAAACCTCAAGAAATCTTGCACGACCTATGTAGGATAATTCCCTATGCATTTAAAAATAAATAATATTTTTTATTTTAGATTGTTGCTAAGCAACATGGGAACACATCGAGGTCATCAGAATTTGTGCGCAGTTGCCAAAATCATCGAAATGAACTAGGGATCTTCAAAGGATGTCACAAAAACTATGAAACACCATGATTAACTACGTGGATGTCATCAACAAAGAGCACTAGGGATTAGTAGAAGAATTGTTTTGCAACATCGATGGCACTGGTTTGATATCGTTCATGTGGAGAGAAACATCATCGAGCATCAAAAAACTAGATTTGGACCATAATTACGGTATCGAAGCTACGAAAGGTAGGTTCGATCAGCGAAATACTAAAAAGTAGGTTTTATCATCAATGGTATGATGATCGAGGTAGTGGGGCTGCTACTACCAATAAACTAGGATAGCTATAGGACAACATCGAACAATGTAGGTGGAGGAGTCGAGCAATGCTATTAGTGGAATTTGGGAGCAACGGGGCAACGTAAATCAACTAGTTCTATGGTGGAGTCATTGGGGTGTAACACATATCATCAGGCATCGAAAATCCACACCAAATTTTGTAGGTGGCATTGGTGGAAATACCACCAAATTTTTGAGCTAGTCGATGGTGCAAGGGTGGTCTTCAGGAGGGCACCATTGGAAAAGACCACCAAAATAAGAAGGGTTGGTAGGGGGCTAGCATTGGCAACCTATGGTGAAGTCATCTATTGTGCTACACTAGGAAGTTGGTATCGGCTATTCAGATGAATTTTACCATCGGTTGGGTTAGCCTTATTAGCTATTATCAACAGAATTGAATTGGATGCCAACTGTGGTGATGATCAGGCAAATCATGCCCGAATAACCCAAAATTTGGTAATTTTGAACTTTAAAAATTAAATTAATTAATATTAATATTTAATAATATTAACATTAATTTATTTATTTTCAACCTTATATGATCCCAATGCTATCTTAAATTTTCTCAAAATTGGAGTTAACTCATCCAATTTGCACCACATTTTGGACATGAGTGCAAATTGATTAGAACCAACTAACAAAGGGTTAAATTGGAAACTAAAATAGGAATTTGGAAGGATTTTTGCAAGGAATTTGCAAGGGAATTTATGCACCTAATTCCTATGCAACTAGATCTTCCTAGAAAAACTAGGAGACTAACTAGCACACGCTTGATCATAGGCTCTAATACCAATGACGAGGAAACTGAGAATTAAAAAACACTAACTATTCTTATTTCCAAGTTATGCTTAAATAGCACTATTTACAACAAGAATCTTCCAAATAAGGAAGATGCTTAACCATAACTATGACTAAGCATTCAAAAGCATTTTGTTAACTCTAACTAAGCTAACAAATCCAATCCAAAGACTATGTCATCCAAATGTGCCGACATTTACAAATAGGATTGGATATTTATTAAATCACTCCTAGAATTAGGACTTAATACTTAATTAAATAAGTAAAGCTAACATCTAGTCTAGAACACACACATTCTAACTTAGAATTAGGACTTTAGGCTTAAATAAATGATAAAATAAACTAAGCCTAATAAACATTAGCCTAGATCTAATGATGTCCACATCAATTACTTCACATAACACTCTTACAAACCCAAGACATCAAGCTAGATGGAACCGTCCCCCTTTGGACTAGTTGAAGCTCAACTTTGATGGTACGTCTAAAGGAAACTCAAGCATGGTTGGTGCTAGAGGGATTATCAGAGATTCCAGGGGTAAGGTGGGGGCTACATTCACTGAACATCTCTATGTCTAATATATATTTTTTTAAAATCTAGAACAATGTTCATGGGTGTGTTGTTACTCCAATATTTAGGGTTTAATAAGATGGTGGTGGAAGGGGACTCCTTAAGCCTTATTAATGTACTTAACTTTGCTAATCCTATGAATTGATGTCTCTATAACATGGTCTATAAAACCTAGAATCTTACAACGTATGGATGTCATCCAAATCATTCATGTGTGTCATGAAGCCAATAAATGATGGATTTCTTGGCAAATTGGAGCATGGACCATTTAGGCATGTTTGATTTGCTATCAAACTTTTTGGAGGATCTCATCTCCATTATCGATGCTGATCTATCCAACCTAAGTTAGGCGAATCCCGGTTAACTATTCATCTCTACCTTTTTTTCTTGGTGTGTTTGGCATCCCATGTGGCATATGGGTTGGACTTATACTCCTTGTTTGCTCCTCTAAGTCACGTGGCCTATCCTAGGCATGCGGTTCTCCTCGATGGGTTTGTGGCTTCCCAATATTGTAAATGATGGCCCTTGAATTTCAATCTTGTAAATTAGACCCCCACCAAATTGATGATAAATAAAATTTTATTGTGGGTATCCTAAAGATTGTGCTAGATTTTATCGAGGATGTGAACAAATTGATGGGCAGTTTTCTAGAGTTGGTGTCCTTGGATAAAGTTTCGAACTTCAACCTCCAACCCATGCCCTAAAATTTTTGTATCTGTTTATTTGCGGTTGCTTTTTAGTTTGTCCCTTGTTTCTCTTTGTCCTCAAGTATATTTTTTTGTTTAATCATTGTTAATCACCTTATTTTGTTCTGAATTCCTTTGAAATATTGGTTTAGGTCTCCTTCAAGAGTTTTGTACTAAATTATAGATCCCTCTCAAAACCTTCACAATCTATCTAATCAATATATATATTTATATTTAAGAAATAATAATATAAACATATTTTTAAAAAATAAAATAAAATTAAAAAATTACATCTCTAAAATCATTCACCTCATAATATAGTAGCTATAATTGAATGCAATGGAGCGCTTCAATATGAGGTAAAATTTCTTATTTTTCTTTTCACAACTAAAAATATATAGTTTTCATTTTTAATTTAAAAAATGTTAAGGAATAAATAAAACAAAAACCTATAACTAACGACAAGTTAGTTTAAAAGTACGAGTCATCGAAGTAGAACTCGGGTTCCACGGGAATTCTATCAGACGACATTTTCGTGGTTATAGCATTGGCATTCTACGCATTTTTTGTTGTCGCATCCACGGAGTCGCAAACAATATTTTCATCGACGGAGTCACGGAGTATTAGAGATGACAACGGTGGAAATTTTATTTTTATTTTAATGTACTTATGGGGACGAATGTATTTGTAAAGGAAAGGAGAGTAATTAAAAATTTTAAATCCATGTAACATGTATGCTAATTTCATTAGGTTGGAGAGTCGGAAACGCCTTAGGCTCCGGAATGGGTGGCATTGGAAAAAGCCTTATTGGATCTTCGTTCTAGTTCATAGAAATTGTGAAAAGAACATCGTTTTGATTATTTATTTTAATGATATAATTTTAGGTATTATAATGTTTTATAAAATATATGATATTTTTATTAAGATAAATGTTATACATTTTTATAATCAAAATATTCATTAAAATCATCCTATAAATATAATATTAATAAAAATTAAATAATATTTTTTAAAATGTATAAATATAACTCCATAGCATATTTTTTCAGTTATTTATACAATTATTAATTGTGAGTAATATAATATTTTTTATATATTATAAATATATTACTATAATTTTTATTATTTATTAAAAAAATATTTAAATATTATTAATTTAATATTTAATATAATTTTTTTTTCATAAAAATGGACATGTCAAAGGCTTATGACAGGGTTGAATGGAGTTTCCTGGCTAAAATGATGGCAGCCTTTAGTTTCTCTCAGGACTGGATAGAGTGGGTCATGAGTCGTGTCTCTTCCCCGACTTACTCTGTGCTAATCAAGGGCCTTCCTTCGCAACCTTTTGGAGCTACTCGGGGACTGCGCCAAGGGGATCCATGTTCTCCTTATATTTTTCTCATTTTGGCTGAAGGTCTTGGTAGATTTTTCTTGAGGAGAAGATAGCAAGGTAAATTATTGGGTATCAGGGTGGGTGACAAAGTTTTAATGCACCTACAGTTTGTGGATGACACTGGTTTGGTGGGAGTGGCCAGCTTCAGGGAAGCAAGAATGATTAGGGATACTCTTAATGTCTATCTCGGGGCTACTCAACAGGTCATTAATAACAAGAAATCCAAAGTGGTTTTTTTAATCTGGAGCAAAGGCTTCAAAACAAAATTTTAGAAATCCTGGGATTCACAAGGACTTCTCTCCCAGTTGTTTACTTGGGGGTCCCCTTACACTTTAAGAAGCTAAAATTAGACACATGGAGGAATCTTCTGGAGTGTATCAAGGACAAAATTAATCATTGGTCTCACAAGTGGTTAAGTTATGGTGGTAGATTAATGTTCTTACAGTTAGTCATTCAAGCCATGCCAATTTACAAATTCTCTATCATGGCTGCCCCAATTACAATATGGAAAGAGTTGGACAGGATGGCTAGAAAGTTTTTATGCGAAGGAGAAAAGGGAGAGAGAAAGTGGGCCTTAGTGGGTTGGGAAAAAATTACCCAGCCCAAGGTTAAAGGAGGTCTGGGTTTGAGAAAATCTAAGCTGAATAATAAAGCTTTGGCTGGAAAGTTGTACTAGAGATGGATCTCCCAACCCACCTCCCTTTTCAGTAGAATCCTAACTAGCAAATACCTAGGATAGGCCAACCCAAACGATGTAGCTCGCATCCCCTTGGATGGTACTGGGTCCCTAGTTTGGCAGGCTCTCAAGTTAGGGTCTCAGGTTGTTAAAGATCGCTTATTTTGGAAAGTGGGAAGAGGGGAGAAGGCTCATTTTTTGATAGATTCTTGGGATCAGTTCCCACCCATCATTACTGAATTTCTAGAATTATAGCCAATAAAAGCAACCATTGAAGCCAAGGGATGGATCTGTATTGAAATTTATTTCACAACTACTCAGCTGGGGGAGTGTAAGTTTAAGCAGTTCAAGAAGTTGGATGAGTGGCCCATTTCAATCCCTCCGGATTTGACTCCCATCATGACTAAAATTTTGACAGAAAGATTTCTTACAGGGGGAGATGTGGAGGATGAACTAGCCTGGGGCTTTGAGAGTCTTGGCATCTATACAGTAAAGGATGGATATGACAACATTATCCCAGAGCCCCCCCCTCATACTTTTCAAGTTGAGGACTGGAGGAAAATCTGGCACTCTAAAGGCTGGCCGAAAGTTAACTTTTTTTCCTGGTAGTGCATGCATAATGGAATCCTCACTTTTGATAATCTTGGATCAAAAGGTATCATCGGCCCTTCTCAATGTGTACTATGCTATAAGAGCGAGGAAACTACTGACCATTTGTTGTTTGGTTGCCCTTTCACCTGACAGATTTGGCTATGTTGGTTTGCATACTTTAGAATTCAAGTAAGTGATGACTGAACCGGATGAATATCTAGACAAAATGGCAGAAAGGTAGATTCAAATCTAAAGCTCTTCGTATTGGCTGGGAGCTCGGTTTAAGATTTATCTGGTAGCAAGTATGGCTAGAAAGAAATGCCAAAATTTTTAGAGAAACTTTTACTGCTCTAGACGGGGTGTGGCAGACCATTTAGATCAAGGTTACCGAAACTGTGGCTGTTCATGCTGAGGAGGAAGCTCAAATTGACATTGGAGCTATGGATGAATGCGTTGAACTGCAAGAGGAACAAGACAAAATTATTGGAAACCTCCCCCTGAAGGTTGGATTAAAATCAATACTGATGGAGCTACAAAAGGCAATCCAGGTAGAGCCAAAATTAGAGTGGTGTGCCCAAACCATGCTGGGAATGTGCTCTATTGGGAATTGCAAGGCCTGGGAAGAACCACTAACAATGAAGCCAAAGCCATTGCCATCAAGTCTGCTTCTGTTTGGGCAGTGAAACATGGCCACCATAGGATTATTATTGAATCAGACTCGCAAATAATGGTTGGAGCTCTAGACTGCATGAAGAACTTTGATCTAAAAGCTTGGAGGTTGAGGGTTCTTGTTACCCAAATTAAGGAATTATGGAAGGAATTGGAGGACGTGATCCCAGTTTATGCGAGTAGAGATTTGAACAAAGCGGCTGACTTTCTGGCTAAGATGGGTGCGGAAAAGGAGGTTGGAGTTCAGTTGCACACTGACATGGATATTGAGGATGAGGTGATTAGGAAAAGATCAAAGAAAAAGCAAAGGGAGAAAATTTGTTGTGATATCGCGACATGTTGTGCCGTCGCAGCCACTAGAGGAAAGTTGTCATGATATTGTGACATGTTGCGCCATCGCGGTCACTAGAGGAAAGTTGTCATGATATCGTGACATGTTGCGCCATCGTGGTCACTGGAGGAAAGTTGTCACGATATCATGACATGTTGCGCTGTCATAGTCTTTGGAGGAAAGTTGTCATGATATCATGACATGTTGCACCGTTGCAGTCACTGGAGGAAAGTTGTCGTGATATCGTGACATGTTGCACCGTCGTGGTCTCTAGAGGAAATTTTTCACGATATCATGACATGTTGCACCATTGCGGCCAAGGGAGGAAAGTTCTCATGATTTTGTGACATGTTTCTTTGTCACGGCCAAGGGTGGAAAGGTGTCACGATTTCATGACTTGTTGTTCTGTCGTGGCCAAGGGAGGAAAGTTGTCATGATTTCATGACATGTTGTTTTGTTGTGGCCAAGGGTGGTAATGTGTCGCGATTTCATGACTTGTTGCTCCGTTGCGGCCAAGGGTGGAAAGGTATCGCGATTTCATGATATGTTGCTCTGTCACGGCCAAGGGTGGTAATGTGTCGCGATTTCACGACATGTTTCTTCGTCGCAGTCAAAAGATTAAAAGTGTCACAATTTCACGACATGTTGCTTCGTCGCGACCAAGGGTGGAAAGGTGTCACGATTTTGCGACACGTTGCTTCGTTGCAGCCAAGGTTGAAAAGTTGTCGTGATTTTGTGACATGTTGCTCCATCACGGCCAAGTGAGGAAAGGTGTCACGATTTCATGATATGTTGCTTTGTCGCAGCCAAAGGAGAAAAAGTGTCGCGATATCGTGACATGTTGCATCGTCACGACCAAAGGAGAAAAAGTGTCGCGATATCGTGACATGTTGCATCGCCACGGCCAAAGGAGAAAAAGTGTCGCAATTTCGTGACATGTTGCTTCGGCAAGGCCAAAGGAGAAAAAGTGTCACGATATCGCGACATGTTGCATCACCGCGACCAAGGGAGAAAAAGTGTCGTGATTTCGCGACATGTTGCTTCGTCGTGGCCAAAGGAAGAAAAAGTGTCACAATATTGTGACATGTTGCATTTTCGTGGACAAAGGAGAAAAGTGTTGCGATATCGCGACATGTTGCATTTTCACGGCCAAGGGAGAAAAGTGTCGCGATATCGCAACATGTTGCATTTTTGCGGCCAAGGGAGAAAAGTGTCGCGATATCGTGACATGTTGCATTTTCACGGCCAAGGGAGAAAAGTGTCGCGATATCGCGACATGTTGCATTTTCACGGCCAAGGGAGAAAAGTGTCGCGATATCGCGACATGTTGCATTTTCGCGACCAAAGGAGAAAAGTGTCGCGATATCGCGACATGTTGCATTTTTGCGACCAAAGGAGAAAAGTGTCGCGATATTGCGACATGTTGCATTTTTGCGACCAAAGGAGAAGAAGGAAAGAGGGTCGCGATTTTGTGACTAGTTGCATCAACTGATCATGCCGATCCCCCTATTAGCTAGTTAATGGTTCAAGAGATTTTACTCCATTGCAAATCTTCTTTTACTATTGTAAACATGTGTTCTCTCTGATTTCTGCTGGGAAGTGTCTCTTCCCAAATTGTAATTGTTCTTTGTTTTAATACAAGTTTTTAAATTTTTTTCAAAAATATATATAATTTGTTTTTTCCTTTTTAATATTTGTAATTGTTAATTAACATATAGTTTTAAGCTTCAAATCCATACTGAATACAATTTCATTTAGTAGCAGCGAAAAAAATAAAAAAAAATTATTATTATTTTTTAAATAAAAGTTTTAAAAATAAAATTAAAATAAAGTATATCTATATATAATAAATTTGCTTTTGTACTAAAAGTGGAGAAGGTGGGAGGTCCATAGTTTTCATAGTTTAAACCTCTCCCATGTAAAGGGTATACAAAAAAAAATCTCTTGTGGCTTCCCTCTAGATAGTGGTACCCTAAGAGTTTGATACTCAATTTCAAACCTCCATACTAGGGGATCAAGACCTCTCATAAAATCCCATATAAATTCAATGTTCTTTTTATTAATGAAAATTTTAATTCTCTATTTGTACTAAGTGTTTGCCAGAAAAAAAAAAAAAAAAAATGCTTACCTTGAGATGACAATATTTTTTCCTTCTTAATCAATAGAGCCTTAGCATTATGTGAAAAATTAGTTTGGTATTTTTTAATTTATTTTTAATGTATTTTTTGGTTGAAATAAGGGTGTTTTGAAAGGGAAACATTTTTTTTATTTGGTTAGGGGTTGGGAATTGGAACCACTGACCTAAGCTAGCAAACACTTAATAAAACTGAAAATAAAAAATTTCATTAATAAAAAAAATTAAGTTTATATGGGTTTTTATCAGGGGTCCCATCCCCTCGTATGGGGGTTTGAACTTAGGTATCAAACTCTTAGGGTACCACTATCTAAAGAGAAACTACATGAGATTTTTTTTCATGTCCCTTTTACATAGCAGAAGTTTAAACTATGAACCTCCGACCTCCTCCACTTTTGCTACAAAGGCTGACTTATTTTGTATATAGTTACTTTAATTTAAAAAAAAAAAAATTAAAGAAACTTTGTTATCTTCATTTTATGTTTAGAAATTTTCCTATTAGTAAATAAAATTATCTCTAGAATAAATTTGAAACTATGCTTCCCCTTCAAACTAGAAACTAGATACTAGATGTTAATTAATCATTACAAATATTAGAAAGCAAGGGCAAAAAAAACTTTAAAATATTAAATTAAAAATATTAAAATGATATTATTTTTTATAAATAATAAAAAACATAACAATATATCCACCATATGTAAAAAATATTATGTTATTCACAATTAATAATCGTATGAATAACAATTGAAAAAATATGCTAGTATACTTTATAGAGTTAGATTTATATATTTTAAAAACTATTATTTTAATTTTTATTAATATTATATTTATAGGATGATTTTAATTAATATTTTGACTATAACTTATTTCAATTATAAAAGAAAGTACAACATTTATTTTAATAAAAATAAATTTTAAGAAAAAATATATATGTATTGAGAGAAATGTAAATTTTATATAATTAAAAAAACGAAATTTTTTTGTACGATATAAAAAATAAACTATTGAATTTATAAAAACATTATAATACCTAAAATTATATCATTAAAAAAAATAATTTTGTTTTATTTAAATATATATTTATATCGAAACATAATACCGTTTCTATGAACTAGACCCAGGATGCAATAAGACTTTTTCTAATGGCACACAATCCGCAACCTAATGCTTTTCCGACTGTCGAACCTAATGGAATTAACATCAAGCTCCCACGAAGAAAAGAACAACACACCCACCTGATGTGGAGCTTCGTGCGAACGGTAGCACGTGGAACGGCCTAGTGAACTTGACGTGTGCTACGCAACGTGGCTGATTGTCTGCTTTCAAATAGGGAGGTGGTCACTCGTCACCAATATTTCTCCAGCTAATATCTCCACGTGAGCGTGACACTTGGATGTTCAGTCCTCCGTAAGATGTGCAGCAATGTACAATGCCAAAAAGTGTTGCGTTGTAGAGAAAATAGCCTAGAATTTTTTCAATGGTTCGGGTACCCAGTTCGCTCCTTTCTTCCTACAACACAGGCTGTGGCTGATCTACTGAGCGTATGGCTAATGCTCACAGATTTCTTCCATTGAAGGGGTGCTTGTTATATGTAGACATAGTCTCAACTGTGCTTGCTATTGAAGGGGTGCTTGCTATATGTAGACATAATCTCAACTGCAACAAGTTGGACTTTACGTTATTCAAGCAGGAAGGAGTTTTAAATGGGCTACACTCTTCTTGAGGTTGACGTGCAACACAGGCTGTATTGTTTATTGTTGCCTGACTGCAAAATAGGTGTACTATTGGCTTCAGAGAGCTACACGACCAACTAATAGCAGAAGTTTGATTTATGCAACTTGGACGTAGATATCCTCCTTGGCTAATTAAAAGGGCACTTTAAAAATGTTGGATGTCTTATGCCATCCGAGAAGCCAGAGGCTGACACAGGTTGAGGATTTTAAAACCTTCGGAGAACTGCAACTCTATTTTTTCAGGTTTTTAGACGTAAACTTACGTATAAAAATTCTTCTAGATCATTTAGACAGAGGCTGATTATGACCACATTATACCAGATCAGACAGAAAATTTTCCAAGATCAAAATTTTTTCAAGATCCGAGGATTTCCCATTCAGACAGAAAATTTTCCAAGATCCGAGGATTTTCCATTTTTTTTTTTTGAAGTAAATCTGACCTAAGGAAGAAGATAATCTCCAACCCAATGCTTGGTTCTTAATATCAGCCGATGTGATGTGGATTTAGATACTGAAACTCAAAATCCTTTTTATTATTGATGTGTATTGAACATACAACATGAAATCCCCATGAGTGTGGTCTACCGGCAAGAACACCACTTATATTATCGGTGATGTGACCCGGGTTCAATCCCTATGGTGGATGTGTATAAGAAGTATTATAAAAAAACACGCAACATGAATTTATAAGCATTATAAGCTTTTACAATCCACTTGTTTGGTCAAAACCACCAATCAATATCATGGTTGATCAACCAACCAGAAGTTACCTAATATTGTTACTCATGCATTTCTAGAAGGTATTATTTAAGATTTATTTTATATTATATTACTTTCATCACCTAATAACAAGCATTAATAAGGTTGATTGCCTACAAATAAAATGCAATAAATTTTCTTTTTAATTACATAGAAGAGTTGGTTACAACCGCTATTTTTAGTAACTGGCAAGCGCAGGGTTCAAACCATAGGGATTGGTCCCAAAAAACCTATCCATTTGGTTCTTGTTGACTCGGCATGAGATGGGGACCACTAGTCGCTCAAGGTTTGTACTGTCATCATTGGTATGACACGCACTCGAAGGATTCAGAGCAGACTATTACCTTTGCAAAGGGTTGGCTTCCCACCAATGTTTGAACCTAGGTCTCTTCTTCATAAGTGCCCAACCACACCTGCACTTACAAATCCACCTAGCCCTTGGGGGTTGCAACATTATTTGTAGACTTAATACAAAATGTAATATTATATTTCGATATAATATGTTAATCCCTATTTGTAGCCCTAATACAAAATATAATATTATATGTGGATATAATATGTTAATCCATATCAGCTACATGGTTGTAACATGCACTCTTAAAAATGTTTAGATGAGAGAGATGTCATGTAAACAAGGCAAGGTGAGAGAGAGCCACATGAGGAATGGGAATAGGAAATATGAAAGGAACTAAAAAAATTTAATTTATTAAAAAGAAGTTAGAAGGGTTGCAAGGATTGAAGTTGCATCCTCCTTATTCTAAGGATATCCAAAAGCATGGATTGGGTAATGCATAATATTGTTGATAAAGCTAAAATACCATCACTCTAATCCTTGAAAATAACTACTAACTAATTAGTTATTGCACTTTAATTCACATTAAAATCACAAAATTTGATTTCTAAGACTCATGTTTCCCTTTGGATTGAATAAAATCTTCAATTGAAATGTTAATCCTTATAGAACTAAAATGAACCAATATATAAATGAGATCTACTATTTTAATGTAATTATTTTTAATTTACACAATGCTTGAAATATAGACATGAAAACATTTAAAATATAGACATGAAAACATTCTAATATGTGAAAAAAATGTGCAAAAAATGTGATTTCTAATTCACTTTATGAGTGATCAATTCAAGAAAATTGGATAGATCAATAAGAAAAGATTTTTCATTGAGTGAATAAACCTAAAAAGATGTTTAAGGTGGAATAGAGGTAAGATCATTTTTACATAAATTTATCATGAATAGTGTTGTTATGGTTTTATCCTTTCACAAAAAACTTCTATAACAAATTTTATAATCCTTCAATACACATGAGAATGCTAGAGAGTCCAAAGATCCAAAAATATGACATTCACAGTACACATCAAGTGGTGTGAATATACGTAGAAAATAAAATGACATTGAGAAGATTATAAAAGCTAAGTGAGGAGTCTATATATAACCATAACACGGTTAGGTTTGGAAATTTAGCATTTGTAAAATAAAATACAAAAGTATTCCTAAGGTGATTTGTGATAATGAACTAATTTTATAATATTCATTCTATCATGGATGGTTATTTAGGGACACTATTCTATGATGATCTTTAGGTGTTTTAAATCTCTTGGGTGTTGGATTTTAATATTGTATGTGGCGACACTATCCTAGTGAAGCATTGTAGCCTTGTATTTTTCTATTATTTGCATGCATCTACATGGCATTATTTCTAATATTTCTATTGGAGGTTACTAAAAATTTTATCACCCTCCCACTATAGGATCAAATTAATAAGAAAATGACATAACACATGTATTTGTAGGGTATTAAAGAACATTCTTGATCTAAGTATGTGATCCTTTTGGGACATTGTTTTTTACCCCAAAATGCCTAAACATTTATTTTTAAATTCTAAATACACTATTAGGGGTATATTTTTTCACTTGGAACTCTACTTTAATCTATTCAAGAAGCTTTAGAAATATTATAGACCAAAATTTCAACACAACATTGTTGAAAAATGATCTAGAGCTCCCAAAAAGTGTAAAACAAAATATTTATTAAAATTAATAGTTTTTCTTTTCGGATTTTCAGGGAAAACATATATTTATAGCCATATTGACACATTACTAGAAGATAAAACACAAAAGAACAAGTTATATGTATGCATTTTTCAATTAAATGCATATTGTCATTCGTGGAAGGTGAATCACCATGTTTTTCATATGGGTGGCTTTCTCACTCATGGAAGGTGAACCACCATGTGGATGACCTTCCATATTATACACCAAATATTTTTAAAACAAATATTGTTTGCATTATAATATACGTTTGAAGAATTAAAATTGTTATACTCTTTTGCTTATATACTTTTGTGTTTTGGTTTGTTATATTTTAATTGTACTCTTTCTTCATGTTCCTTAACATTGAATTTTGAGTTTTGGTATCCTCAAAATTTTACAACTTGGATCAACATTAAATTTCATTTCCACCCCTTCTTCCTCTATTGTTAATAATCCCTCCAAATATATTTTTAAACTATCACACTTCCTATTTTCATCACATATCCTAGGTATTTTTGAGTCTCTTTTTATTTCTATCAATTTCGGGATAAGGTGAGTTTATATTGAATGACTTAATGAACCCTACCATCTATGAATGGAATAAAACAAAGGTTTAGTTTGAACTCAAATACCATTGGAACTTCATTTTAGTAAGCATGAGCGTAAAAATTACTACAACAATATCTCCTCTTAGAGATTGATTTCATTCATAACTCATTAGAATAATTGAGAAAGAGTGCTTTCCTAATCAAAGCCAAAGAGTCTTCAAACACCAAGTAGGGTACAACTGACATGTGTGGTATATGTCATGAGACAATTAGTATTACTAGTAATATCTTCTTATGAATGATATTATCATAGTTTTTTCTATGGGAGAAGCTAATGAAGATTATAAGTAAGATTTTCTTATGGATAAGACTATTTGAAAACCCCTCTAAAATGTATCTTCTAATATATTTGGAAAATTGATGTTAACAATTAAAATTTTTACATGAATCTTTTTTAGCATCTATAATATCAAATTAGGAAAAAATAAAACTAAGCACAATTGTATACAAGAGGATAAATTCTAGAATTTTATATTTCATAATGTAAGAGGCACAAAGGGTCATAGTATACCCAACACCATACCATATGGGTTCATAGTAGAGTAATTAAAATAAAATATATTAGGTCCTCCTCAACCTTCTATGTTTTTGACCTAAAACTCTAATTTTAGGGGAGCCATAGACGAAGCTACCAATGATGCGATTATGAATTTAGGCATGGGCACGAGACAAGTTGTGGCACTAGATCCCATTTCTAAGGAGTCCAAGCCTATGATTGGAGATGTTGAACAACTTTTCTTCTTGGATTCATGCTCCCTACCCTATGAGATTGAAGCCCTCTTCGCTAGTTCATGGGAACCTTCTCAAAGTGTTTATGTTGATTTTTCTCTAGAGGCTCATTTTTCTCTAGTTGAGCTAGAAGTTCTATTTGCTGCTTAGAATCATATTCTGATGGAGAGTGGGAGGTTCAAATTCGATGACCCGAAGTCCTTATTAGAACCTAAAAAATTGGTAGTGGACTATAGGGCTTTCTTTTCCCTGATAGTGTTAGCCCTAGGGTGGAGTATGAGGTGCTCCATGTCCATGTTATTTTTAGAACACTATTGAATGACATTTGATGGGGTGATGATCTGGGTTGGAAGATTCTCATTTTTGGTTGATGGAGACTCTTTGTTTGACCTTATTTTTGCTTTAGGGCTCCCTCCATTGGGGGGAACCTATTATTTTATGTTTGTGTGGGGCTAAAACCCATAGGAGTTGGATGTTGGGCTTTTTTATATACTTTTGGGGTCTAGACCTATAGGATTTTAGGTTTTGGATCCTTTCTAGGACTCTGCTCCGAGGTTCTAGGAATATTTTAAAAATATAGTAGCTCTCTTAGTATCCTTTGCTACTCTGTTCAAATTTTTTATGCATGGTGTTG
This sequence comes from Wollemia nobilis, assembly GCA_028583015.1. NCBI lineage: Eukaryota > Viridiplantae > Streptophyta > Pinopsida > Araucariales > Araucariaceae > Wollemia > Wollemia nobilis. The sequence continues at coordinate 631,210 of JAQPPZ010001108.1, forward strand.
AGAGTTTTCCAATTTGTTTTTGGTGAATTTTCCTTATGTTGATTTTAGCTAGAAATTTTTATGCTAGTTTATAGGCTTAGGGTGTTTGAGCTTTATGGGAGTGTGTGTTGAGTCTTTGTTCAGGATTTTGGGGGTGGTTGTTCACTTTAAAGCAGTGTTGGTTTGATATAATCTTTAGATTTGCTCCTTCTTGATCTTCCTAAAAATTGTGATGCTTACTCCATGCTAGTAGATGTTTAGATGCAGGCCTTTATTTTGTGGTAGAGATACATTTTGGTGTTTTCCCTCACATACTATTGAAGTTCTCTAACAAGTAATAGGGTTTATGTTTTTTTCTCGGTGAATCCTCATTAGTGCAAGATTTGAATATGGTTTTCAAATGAGGTGAGGTCTGTGTTGTTGCACTATGGATAGTAAGGTTCTTATCCTAGATGGTCTCCACTATGTGCTAAAGGGTTATTCTTTCTTAGATTATTTTTATTTTGACTAGGAAAAAAAATGCTACCATTTTTAGTGCAAATGCATGGGTCCACATCGTTGAGTTGTTTTCATTGCAAGGGTTTGTAGTTTCTTGATTTTCAGTGGATTTGGATTTTAGGTTGGAAGGTTGGTGTGCACGTTTCCTGATCGATAGTAAGTTTTTGAGCTATTTTGGAGTGAGAAGTTCATTTTCGCTAAATGTTATCTTTGTTGGGGTCCGCTTGTGTTAAAGTGTCAAATATGGCTTGGAATGAGTTTTTCAAAATTTAAATTTCAAATCCTTCTTTTGGAATGTGGTGTTAAGTGTCACTTCTAGGATTTTATTATTATATTTTAGAAATATCTACCTCCGTAATGAGTTGTTGACCCCTTCTGTGGGGTGTCAGTTGGCATCTATGATGTGAAAGTTATTATTTTTGTAGGTTGTGTTATTTTTTGGTTTACCCATTTTGGGTTGTTGGTTGTAAGTCTCAGGTCAAAGCTTGATGTAAAGGTTGTGGAATCCTCTCAAAACCTTCACCATATAATTAATAAAAACTAAATTAAATAAAATGTATTAAAAACAATATACTACTAACTATAAGATATGATATAACTAAATTTATATGATACATATTGGGAGTATAGAGGAAAGAGGAGATGTTGCTTTATATAAATAAAAGGAAAAAAATCAATTTACCTTTCATATTCTTATATACAATTGTGCTTAGTTTTGTTTTTTCCTAATTTGATATCATAGATATAGAAAAAATATTTATCTAAAAATCTTAATTGTTAACATCCATTTTCCAAATATATTAGAAGATACATTTTATAGGGGTTTTATCATAGTTTGTCCATAAGAAAATATTACTTGTAATCTTCATTATCTTCTTCCATAGAAAAAACTATGATAATATCATTCACAAGAAAATATTACTAGTAATGCTAATTGTCTCATGATATATACCACACATGTTGGTTGCACCCTATTTGGAGTTTGAATACTCTTTGTTTTTTATTATGAAAATTATCTTTCTCAATTATTCTAATGAGTTAATAATGAACTCGGTCTCTAAGAGGAGATATTGTTGTAGTAATGTTTATGCTCATGCTTACTAGAATGAAGTTCTAATGGTATTTGAGTTCAAACTAGAAAAAAATGTAACTTTGTTCCTATTCTATTCATAGATGGTAGGTTTTAGTAATTTTTTCAAAATAAACTTACCTTATCATGGAATTGGTAAAAATAAAAAAGGATATAAAAATACCTGATATATTAGATGAAATTAAGGAGTATGACAATTTAAAAATATATTAAGAGGGATTATTAAAAGTATAATAAGAAGGGGTAGAAAGGAAATTTAATGTTTATCCAAGGTGCAAAATTTTTAGGATACTAAAACTCAAAATTGCATGTTAAGGAACATGAATAAAGAGTACAATTAAAATATAACAAACTAGAACACAAAAATATATAAGTAAAAGAGCATAACAATTTTAATGCTTAGAAAGTAGATTACAATGCAAGCAATATTTATTTAAAAATATTTTATGTTTTAAAAATACAACAAACTGAATATGGAAGGTCATCCACATGGTGGTTCACCTTCCGTGAGTGAGAAGGCCATCCATATGAAAAACTTGGTGATTCACCTTCCATTAATTACAATATGTATTTAATTGGTAATTGCATACATATGAATTTTCCCTTTGTGTTTTATCTTCTAGTAATGTTTCAATATGGCTAGAAATATATGTTTTCTATGAAATCCTAAAAGGAAAAAGATTACTTTTTATAAATATTTTTCGTACACTATTTGGGGGCTCTAGATCATTTTTCAACAATGTTGTGTTGAAGTTTTGGTCTATAATATTTCTAATGTTTCTTGAATTAATTAAAGTAGATTTCCAACTACAAAACTATGCCCCTAATAGTGTGTTTAGATTTTTTTGAGTTTACATGGTGGAATCGGTAGCTACCACGATGATTCAGGTATGATTTTCATATTTTATGGCCACCACAGTATTATGCGCTATTCGCCTCAGAAGCCGCCACATAGTATTCATGCAGTCCACCCCTATAAACACCATGCCCAATAATTTTAAACCTTTTATGTCATTGAAAGCACCAGGAAATGGACAACCATTTAGTTTGACAAGGCCTAAGATTTGAACCGTGTACCTCCACCCCGCTTATAGGGTTTAGAAGAACCAATTGATCTACACCTCAAACCTTTGTGTTTAGAATTTAAAAAGAGATATTTAGGCATTTTGGACTATAAATCCATGTTCCAAAAGTTTCACATACTTATATCAGGAATATTTTTTAATACTCTATACATACATGTGATATGTGATTTTATTATTAAGTTGATCCTACAGTGGGGGTGATAAAAATTTTAGTCACCTCCAATAGCAATAATAGAAATAATGCCATGTAGGTGCATGAAAATAAAAGCAAAATACAAGGCTACAATGACTAGGATAGTGTATCCAAGAAAACACCCAAAATATTTAAAACACTAAAAGATAATCATAGAATAGTGCCCCTAAATAACCATCCATGATATAATGTATATTATAAAACTAGTCCATTACCACAAACCACCTTGCAATATTTTATGAATATTTTGTATTTTGTTGTACAAGTCCAAAATTTATAAATGTAACAATGTTGTGGTTATATATATACTACTCACTTGGATTTTATAATATTCTCAATATCACTTTACTATCTCAAGCTAATCGTAACCTATGGTTGTGATCCTTCGGATGTGTGGCTCATGTGTATTGAATAATTATAGAATTTATTATAGAAGTTTTGTGTGCAAGGATAATACCCTAAAAAAGTCATTCATGATAAATTTATTTAAACATGATCTTACCTCTATTCAACCTTATGCACCTTTTTAGCTTTATTCACTCAATGATTTTTTTTATTGATTTATGCAATTTTCTTCAATTTATGACTTGTAAAGTGAACTAGAAATAATTGTTTAGCACATTTTGCTTCACATATTAGAATGTTTTCATCTCTATATTTCAATAATTGTGGAAATTAGAAATAGTTGCATTAAAATTGTAGGTCCTCATTTATATATTGGTTCATTTTGATGCTATAAGGATCAACATTAGAATTGAAGTACTAAAATTTTATGCAATCCAAAAGGAATGTGAGTCTTCAAATCAAATTTTATGATTTTAATATGCAATAAAGCGCAAGAACTAAGTAGTTAGTAGTTATTTTCAAGGATTAGAGTGATGGCATATTATTTTTATCAACAATATTACCCATTATCCAATCCATGATTTGGATATCCTTACAATAATGAGGATGCAACTTCAATCCTTGAAACCCTTCTTTTTACTAAATTAAAAAAATTTAGTTCCTTCCATATTTTCTATTCCCCTTTCCTCATGTGGCTCTCTCTTACCTTGTCATGTTGACATGACATCTCTCTCATATAATATTTTTTTGGAGTGTATTTTACAACCTTGTAGCCCTTGACTCTTCATAAACCCCTTTGGAATCCCAAAGATGATATCCTACATTTCATAAACCTCATACATGGTGTTTGAATTTTTCTCATAAACTCTAGGGATTCATTCTTTATTTCTTATTTATTATTTATTTTTAAACTAACCTATGGTTTGTCCACTTAGATATGACAATCGTTATTTCTAGTAAATTTGATTTCTTTAGCTAATTTGAACTAAAAGTCAAATACACATGTATGTTGGTGTCATTCTACTCAACATCCAAATTCCCTACCAATTTATTTGATAGTGTAATAAAATTATAAAGATAAATAAACATAAAACACACAAATTCATCTTCTCAATTAGTAAAATGATACAAAGTTATATTGCAATAAAAAATGAAATGTTAAATTTATAAAGGAACTTGGTAATGATCCAAATTTATTGTTCAAATTTTCTATGAGTTTATTCATTTTAGTGTGTTTTGTTATTATAATTTAGAATACATACTGATATACAATACACTATGAAACTATTCCAAGTTAATTGTTATAGTTAGGACACCACCTTGCTAGATTTTATAAACCTCCAAAAATATTCACTATGACTCATTAAGTCAAAGTAGTGAAATTTATTTTACAATTTTAACAATTATATTACTATGTGTTATGTGAATTATCTCTCTAAATTGAAAAACCATTCCATCTCATAATGAACATTGTAGAAAATATTTTGATATTCTCTGGTGCATCTGAGATCACATAACCTTGACCCTACAGACCCATCAATAGAGGAAAATAAGAAAAGAAAAATCAAAATCACTTTTGGTACACTATGCCAAAATGATGGAATGGTCATGTTTTATTATTCGTTGAAGTGGTGCAAACATACATGCCATAAATATTTATTTTTGTAGGTTTATATTAAAAAAAATATTAAATATATTCAAGAGATTATCAAATAATATGAATCCAATTTGGTTGACCCAAAGGATATCATATATGATGTTGCCAACTTCTTGGAATCCCTGCTTAAGTCCTCTAGACTAGGTGATATCCAAGCTGAAAGAAGACTCTAAAACAACATTCCATCTCTCATCTATCAAGAATAAAATATCAGGTTGACCTCCTCCTTCTCTCTTGATGAAATCAAATATGCAAATTTCTCTATGGCTAGAGAGAAAACCCCTTGCCCTAATGGATTTCCTATCATGTTCTTTCAAATATTTTAGCATATCATAGGATCAGATGTTATTATTGCTAGTATGATGTTCAAAGATATGGATTCCTCTGTAATTATGTTAATTCCACTTTCCTTGTGATGATTACCAAAAGTGTTGGTACCAAAGGTATTAAAGAGTTTAGGCCCATTAGCCTCTATAACACCATTTACAAAATCTTAGCAAAAGTGCTAACCAACAGGTTGAAAACCATCCTTCCCACAATCATTGACCCCAATCAAGGAGGTTTTATTATAGGTTGATAAATTTTTGATGGTATCATTAAGGCCTGTGAACTAATCCATTTTAACAATAAGAGTGGTAAATTAGGTGTGTTTCTCAAGATCGACATAAAAAAAACTTATAATAGGGTCTCATGGAACTTCTTGGAAAAGATGTGTAAATTTGATTTTCATGCTAGATGGATATTTCTAATTAAGTAGTGCTTCTCTACTCCTAGATTCTTAATAATTATCAATGGGGAGGTCTTGAATATTTTAGTAGTAGTGGAGGCCTTCGACATGGAGATCCCTTATCCCCATGTCTCTTCATTTTATTATTGAAGCTCTGAGTAGAGCCTTGAAGGCTATTGCTTCGTCCAAGAGTATAGAAGTATTAAAACTTGCTTCTCCCATCAATATTATGACACACCATTAGTTTGTGTGAAGAACACAAACTTATACTAAGAGGGGCGATGGATAGTATAATACCACTTTCTACTTTTCTTTTCCAATCAATATTATGCAATGTATAGATAGAAATATCAACAGCAATAATAAAATCAATGCACAAATCACCACATACAATAGAGACACTAAATTTACGTGGTTCACATAATTTGGGCTACTCCACGAAGAAAATATTTCACTAAAATTTTCTCAATCAATCTCTTGGAAATCCTTTCCCTATTACAATGTTTATGGACCTCTGTCTAAAGGATACACCAATACCCTAATAAATTTTGTGGATATCTATCCACAAGATAACTTATTTCTCCTAAGCTCTGACTAGTGATATTCTAGAAGAAATATTGCCCCCACTGCTATGGATAATGGATCTCTAACCACTAAAAATTCCTATCCTCATTGTCCTAGCTAATGGATCTATATCCATTAGATACTATCGTCCTCTATGATTTGTTACCTTTAAAGTTCTATCTTAAATCTACACTAAACACAATCCTTCAATCTAACACAAATCTATCCTCAATATTTGTGCTTTGATTTATACTAAACACAGTCCTTTGGTATAGCACAAATCTATCCTCAATATCTATCCTTTTATTTTGTACTAAAAGCACTCCTTAGGTATAGCACAAATATATCCTCAATCTATGTCCTCTATTTTGTACTAAACATAGTCCTTCGATCTAGCACAAATCTATCCTCAATCTCTATCTTCAAGCCTTAATTCAAATATTGACACAATCACAAATCAACTCTACTGGATTTGCCCCAAACCTTAACTCAATGTTTGAACAAATAAATCAATCAAATTTGCTCACAAGCCTTCTCAAAGACTTGTCTCAAATCTGCCTTGTAAGCTTCCATAAAAGCTCACACCAATCTATCCTCAAGTCCTCTCTAGAACTTGTCCAATCTACTCAATAAGTCCTCACAAGAACTTATCCAAATTTTCTCTCAATTTGTATTGTAAGCTTCCACAAAAGCTTACCCAAATTTGTCCACAAGTCTTCTCAAACACTTACCTCAAATCTACTCAACAAGTCCACACTAGAACTTGTCCAATATCATAGAAACATAAAGAGAATTTTTAGAGACTCAACATGCTCTACACTCATCACAATGCTCAATCACTTTAAATCACTCTCTTAACAACATATAGAGAATTGTTAGAGACTCAATATGCTTCACATTCACCTCAATACTCAATCACTTTCAATAACTCTCTTGCAAATGTATAGAGATTTGTTAGAGACTCAATATGCTTCACATTCACCACAATAATCAATCACTTTCAGTTACTCTCTTAGAAACATATAGAGAATTGTTAGAGACTCAATATGCTTCACATTCACATCAATAATAAATCACTTTCAATCACTCTCTTAATAACATATAGAGAAGAGACTCAATATGCTTCCCACTCATCAATACTCAACCTCTTTCTCAAATAAATTTAGAATATAGAATAATTTGTTTCATGTAACTTGAAAAATAACTTTACACATTCACTTGACTAGGCTTAACCAGCTCTGCTCAACCAATAACTCAATGAAATGGTCCTTGCTCACAAACCCTAGTCCAAGCATATGAATACTCACTCAAATATTTCCAACAATGCTTTATCAACCAATCTCACATAAAAATGATACTCATGTTCTTTCCAAACCCTATTTCAAGTTCTTCACTCAAAAACTCACTTCAACAACAATGATTATAAGACAATCTTGACATAACAATGATACTCATGTTCTTTGTAAACCCTAGTTCAAGTTCTTCACTGAACTCAAACACTTTAACAACAATGCTTATAAAACAAGGTTTTATCAACAACTCTTAATTTCAAAAAACCTTGAAGCATTAATTCAAAACACTCTCAACAATGCAAACCAAACAATCCTTTTCACTCCAACTTTCCATTGACAATTTTAAACAATCACTCACTAGGAATAATATGCCCATACCTTTTTTTGGATGTAGAAGTGCCTTTATAAAACCTGTCTTAATCACAATTTCTTCTTTTCAATTCCAATGGTTAGACACAACAATATTACTTTAACACTTTCCAAAATATTCCTTGGACATAAAATAATCACAACTCAATTTATGCCTTATTGCTCCCTTTTAAAAATAACACTCATGATACCATACATAAAGATAATATTGTTGATACACCTTATAAAATCCAACTTAAATTAATATCCAACACCATAAAAATATCAACCAAACACCTTAAAATATTTTCAAAAAAGTTGAGCACACAAAATTAAAATTTTAATTTTGCAAAAAACCTTATAACTCCTTTAGCAACTTTAGAACCAATTTAAATATGCAAAAAATAAATTTTAAATGCCCAACTATATTTTTAAAAATTTCAGCAACCTATTTCCAAGCATACCTTATAATTCCCACAAAAGGGGATTCGACGAGATTTGATCCACCATCTCCTCTAGCCTAAGTGCCTTAGTTGTTGGAAGCCCACCGCGTGGGCTACTAATGCCCATATGAAGGAAGGTATAGCGCCTTCCTCTTATGCCTTCACTCGTCGTCTATTCCTTTCAAAATGTGCACACTCCTCCTTCGCTTTGGATGCAGTGTAATTCGTATAGCTCTCAATTATAAAGCTTGCATTAATTTCTAAAGGCATGGTCAGTTTGGTAGGGTGGGATTTCCCCCCTTATATACATGATTTAATTAATAATTAATTTAAATAACTTTATAGGTTAAGTAAATTAACTAATAAATTAATTTTAAATTAATTTTAAACATCCTTGGCACAATATTATCAAAGAATGTTATAATATTCTTTTTTTGGGATTTTTCTTGCACTTTGGACCTTATCTGACTTCCATGAACTGGGTATTGAAATTGAAACCGATACGGATGCTACCAACTAAAAATGCCACTGACTGGTGCTGAAATTTCGACATCAATGACCACTCACTCTTGACATCAATGACAACTTATCACTTAAAATGTCCAACATTGTGGATGACACATTGCTCTCCACAAGTTCCTCTATTTCCCAAGCTAAATAAATATAATTTTTTTTGAAGGACTATGAATTGGCTGTAGGGCAATACATCAATTTTCTAAAAAGTAATTTTTTTCTTCAACACACCTTTTAGTAGGTAGAGATCTATTGCATAAATTATTGGTTGTTTCATTGTTGTTCTCCTTTATACCTACCTCAACATACCTCTATTCTTTGTAATATGCAATGAGGATCTATAAAATTTATTTCTTTACAGAGTTTAGAAAAAGACGACAAGCTAGAAGGGAGCTCTCCTCAACCAAGCAGGTAAGGCCCAGTTTGTCAAATCCACCCTGCAAACTCTCCTAGTATATTTTCTATCTCTATTTGGAATTCATGTTAACATTGCTAAAAACCTAGAGTAGTTCTAAAGAGATTTTTTACAGGTAAGGACTCAAGTCAAAAAATATTTCACTTTATTTCTAAGGACCAAGTGTGTTAAAAAAAATATGTTGGGATTCTTAGGTTAAGTAAAATCAAACCCATGAACAAAGCCTTGCTATCCAAGCAATGTTGTAGGTTTATCGTTTAAGATAGTATTGATTGGACCCATATTATTAAACCAAAATATTTGAACAAAGGTTAAAATTTATGAATGATCAAGACCTCCCCCATGGCTCGATATTTTTAAACATTATTTTCAAATCTAAGAATTTCATACAAATAAGCATCAAGTGAATACTCGACAATGGAGTTAAAATCAATTTCTAGGAAGATCCATGGTTGGAGGACATTCCCCTTAGTTGAATCCCTTCCTTTGCTATCCTTCGATCTAGGATCACTCAGGCCTTTGGCTCTAAAGTGATGGATTTCATTGAAGAACCGAATGGTATGAAGAAGTGGAAGGATATTAGGAGTCTTTTTTTAAACCAAGATGATGCAGCATCCTTGAAGACCCTTACTTTCAAGCTAAGAACCCAAGCAATTAGAAAATATGCTTGTGAAGATTCTTTAATATGGAGGGAGGATGAGAAGGGCATCTTCTTTATTAAATCTACTTATCACCTCACAACTGTAAATAATTCTCTCTGGTTTCCTTTCTTTAAATCTTGGTCCAAAGAGGTCATTTCTAAGGTATATTTCTTCTTGTGGCTCACCCTCCAAAAAAAAATTCTATCACATAATCCTAGAAAGAGGGGACTTATTTTGGCCAATTGTCATTATCTTTACGATTTGAATGAGGAGACCACACACCACCATTTTTTGGAGTGCTCCTTCTCCTTTGATATCCTCTCCTCACTCCTTTCTTCCTTTGAGATCTGTTGGGTGACTCCTAATTCTCTGTTGGATATTTTTGAATAGTGGTCCCTTTCTCCTTTTTGTTCCCCATTTTGTCATGCACTATGGAAATTATGCCATCTATATTTTTTTGAAGTTGTTTGTAAAGAGCATAATAATAGGGCCTTCAACAATATTTCATGAAACCTAGCCTAGGTTATTTCTAAAATTTGTTATGTTTTTTTTTTAATATTTTCAATATCCCCTTTGGTCTTTCTTCCACTCCTAAAATTTTCCTAATTTCTAGTTTAGGCCTATGTATCCCAGAATAGCCCCAAATAAATCCTCCTAGAAGATAAACCTCATGGACGACTCCTCCTAGCAATTGGAACAAATTTAAGTTTGATGGAGCTTCTAAAGGCAATCCTGGCCTAGAAAGGGGCTAGAGGTCTCATTAGAAATGAAAAGGAGGAGATCTTCCAAGGCTTGGCCCTTCTTGCTAATATGGATGTCAACAAAGTCCTTATAGAAGGATATTCACTTGTGTCCTCATGGATAGTGATGTAATTATGTAAAAGTTTTGAGAGACCATTTCAAAACCCCTTCTCTCCATATCATAAAAAGGAAAAACAAACAAAGAAATAAAACACAAGTGTACTGCTTGCATAATGCTATGTATCATTTCAATCAGTCTAAATAAATAGATAATATTTTAGTTTATGTGATTCACAAGACAACAAAATATCCCTAAAGTTTTTCCCTATAAAATCAAGCCTCCACTCGATCTAAGATTGACATTAGAGAGGTAATCCATCAGTTTTACCCCATTAAATCTAATAAACTAAAATCCTTAAAATTTCCACATGTTTTAAGGTATGATCATCACCTGCAAGCAATTGGACTAAAACCCCCTTACATTTTTAAAAATGCTTGCTACCTAAAAAAAATACTATTATATCTAATTAAAATTGTACTCCTCAAAAACTTCATAAAATTTACTACCCAAAACCCATTAGACTAACTAAACGTCCTTAAAGCACAATGTTTTCAACAAGTACTCCTCTACTACTTCTTAACATTAGACAAAGACAATCTAGGAAGATAAATATTAAAAAATAAATAAATATATAAAATTAAGAATGATATTGGGGAGTGAATTTGTTAATTCTTGTCTACTTTGGAGTTAAAATGATGCAGACACAATGCTTTAAAAGTGCATGGTATATTACTTTCCAGACCAATTATTTGTATGATGAAATATCACACAACCTTTCCACCTTCTATTGCTTGGCCCCTTGTATGATGTTTTCAACAAGAAACTATATTTATTTTCATTTTTTAAGTTTTTTTCACAGTGTTATCAAACACGTTCTCATCTACATGAAGAGTAATTAACTTCTTTCTAAGAATGGTTAAAATTGCAATGGCTCTAGTCCTTGAATCGTTCAAAAAATTTGACCTATAATATTCTTTTTCAACGATCCTCTTAAGCCTTCAATGGACTATGTATATCTCTTGGCATACTTCACAATAGTGTAGGAGCTCACCCTACCATTATGCATTATCTTTCCATGAGATAACCATGGTATGACAAACAAAACATGATAAGCATCCATAGGCATAATATCATATAGTATCTCAAATTTGTAACAATCAATTTAAATGCTCAACATACATTTTTCACTTACCAAAATTTGATGTTCCTTTTACAACCATGAGATATTAATCCTCTTTGATCCCAACCTTTTTACCATTTCTATAGACACTACATTATTCATACTGATAATGTATATAATGAATTTGCAATACTTACCTCCTAATTTGCATATGGTTCTAAAATATTTTATTTTCTACATTGGCTCATGCTCGTCTTTGGCTAGTTTCAACAACACTCTCTTCAAGATAATATATTATCCTTGTTCTAATTCTTGTATGCTTTTTGGTGAGCTAATATGTTCTTCATCTACTTGTGCAATATAATTCATGGTTTGATTTCCTTTAATACTACCCTATGATATTATTAGATATTCAAATACATAATGACTAGATTCACCATACCTTAAGCAATTCTTGAGGACTTCTCCATCCCTTCCTCTACAATAACCACCTCTTCCTATTGATAACTATTCTCTTTCTCTAGAGGTATAGCTTGAATTAATTTGAGAAGCACTAGCTTCTCCCCCTTCCTATTGCTACCTTCTTCCACTATTGACTTATCCTCTTCTTGTAGAATTATTTTATTGTCTTTAATACAACTTCTTCCACAATTTCAAAGGACATTGATAGATTTTTTCTATGGACCTAAATCTTATTATAATAAATTAATCTTCAATAGACATATGAAGTCCATTGACACGCGTTAAAATTTTCTTTTTATTATTTTCTATATGGGTATCCTAAACGGTGAGCTTGTAAAATTCCTCTATGTAACCCTCAACATTCATCTTATTTTGCTTTAGATATTGTAACTTCTGGAAAATACCCATTTTGTAAACTAATTGAAGGAACTTGGATTTCAGTTCAACAACTATTACATCCCAATTCTTGACCCTTTTTTCATTTTCATTGCCTCTCCATTTGGACATGATCCCATGACAAAAATGCAAGTCCCTTAGTAGAGGAAAGCTTTTGCTCCATAGGGTCTTCCATTAGTTCAAAATCAAAGTAGTTCTCCATATCTATAATCCAATATATGAGCTCCCTATGATTCAAAATTCCATTATAGCATGAGGTACCTAACGTTGGATTACTACCCATATTTTTTATTATTGTCAATAATATATTATCTAGTCATTCACTTAGATTTCTTCTTCAAGATCTTAAATTAATGCTTCTTCCTCATCATCAATAACATCCACAACATGCACTCCCTTTCTTTGTACTATCTCTATGGCATCCAACCTTGTTATAATCCTCTTAACATCTCAACAATATTAGTGTTTTTGGTATTTCATGGTGCATATGGCCTTCCTCTATGTGTCATAATTTGTTCAATATTGTCTCTCAAATTAATTCATATAAATATAAGCTAAGGATTCTAAGAACAAGATGACTCAGCAATATAGACACATATATAGGCAAAAATTCAAACAAGAAATCATAGCAACAGGAAATTTTATCTATACTCAAAATTAGATCCAAGTAGAGATTGCTAAAATGACTTATAACTACTTAATATTTAACAAAATTACAACACTAGCAAAAAAGGATATATAATTAATTCAAACCAAAAAATTACTTCAAAAATAGCTAAATTTAATATTCTAGACTGAAATTTCTTTTAAAATTGATCCAAACCCAAATTTTTCTTCAAGGAACCAATATGACTCAAGCTATAATATTACCATCTAATAATTTAAGTTCTAATTAGCATGTTTGGGTGCTCAAGTGGGTCAAACTTTTGCCATCTAGCTAATTAGACTATGCCATCATTCAATCTAGCCTTAAACTCTCTATTTTTCTTAGTTTGGTTATTTTATTATTTATTTTATGTGATGCAAGATTGCTTGTACATCTAGATGTTCCTACATCATAAAATATGGACTTTACTTAAGTGGTAAGCTAGGGTAAAATACTAATGTATGCTTCTTTTGTATTTTTATAGGGATCAAGGGACAATATCATGAAAGTGGTATAGAAGCTCTATCATAGTATGCTATAATCATTGTGATGGGGTAATCATGTTTTTCCCCTTACAACTACTTGATCAATTAGAAAAGGGTTCAAAACCAAGTAGCTCAATGATTAGTTTAAATGCTACAAGTGGTATTGCATGTTTGATTAGTAGTGGAGTTTGAGGCTTCAATTTTGAGGTGTGATTTAAGAGGTTGTCTTGGGGATGGGTCCAATTTGTGGTATTGCAAGTAAACATGACAATAAAATAGGCCATGATGATTTTAGGATCTAAAAGAGTGTAGGAGGAGCACTCTTTAGTGCTTCACTAAGTAAGTTTTGTTTTAAAGACTACAAGGGAGGACATCTAGCGAAATAATGCTTAACTAATATTTTTGGGTTCCTAATAAAATACTTAGATTGGTAGATGAGAAGATGTTAAAAAATGCTTAATTGTCCTCATATCAAAGGTTTGTGTTTCCTTTTGTTGTGTATCCTTTTCAAATATCCAAGGTTTGTATCTCCCTTTGGTGTGTATCCTTTTCAATGCCAGGGGGCTTGAGCATGGCTATCACCATTTGCTTTTGTCATGGAATAGTTGGCATGGGTTTTAGTTGAGATCCTACCTTGGTGAGCAACAATCTTTAATAATGGAGTCAACAAGTCTTGATGGGCGGTTCAGATTGGTAGATGAGAAGATGTTAAAAAATGCTTAATTGTCCTCATATCAAAGGTTTGTATTTTCCTTTGTTGTGTATCCTTTTTAAATATCCAATGTTTGTGTCTCCCTTTGTTGTGTATCCTTTTCAATGCCAGGGGGCTTGAGAATGACTATCACCATTTGTTTTTATCATGGAATAGTTGGCATGGGTTTTAGTTGAGCTCCTACCTTGGTGAGCAACAACCTTTAATAATGGAGTCAACCAGTCTTGATGGGTGGTTCTACAACATGGTGAAGTGTGTATTTTGGGTATTCGAGGACATGGTATTTCTTTTTCCTTGCAAATGAGTCTTAGAATTAACAACTATTTGTACAAATATAAGTGAGTTGTTATTTAATTTCACTTTTGATGATGGATTACTCGCCATATTGTTAACTCTTTATTTATTTATTTTGGAGTTGATTCTATAATATGTGTAATTCTATGTTTTACAATGTATTTGATTTTGTTTATGGAAGGTGGTTCCTAAATAACATCTTTTTAAAAAAAAAAAAATTAAGATTAAAATTTTAATAGTATTACCTGTGTGTTGTAGGTGAATTGAAGACGGTAGGGCAATCCTCTCACGATCCCTAGTTCGAATCTGACTCTACCAAATGTACATCGGATACCATGCTGGTGCAATTAAGGTCTGAGTAGTAATTTTGATGGTGTAGAATCTGATTTTTCAAACCAAAGAAGTCCACACAAATTTTTTTTTACTAAATTCAAAAAAAAAAAAATAGTATTAAAGTAATACTAACCTCATGAAAAATCTATTAGTTTTTCAAATTTGATAAAATAAATTCAACTCGGTCTTAATAGTATATTTAAAAATAATAATAAAATAAAATAAAATCTAAACCAAACAATAAGCTTCAGAACATTCAAATACACTAACACGAGAACACAAGATACATTATAAATTAACAGTCCAGAGTTAAAAATAAAATCTACTGAATGTTGCAATTAACCCATCAAATTTTGGATGTTTTACAGCAGAACTGTATCGACCGGACTTAAATATAAATTACTCATAGATCTGTGTGAGAGAAAGTGTAATAATTTGACTAGGTTAGAAAAGAAATATAGTATAGTCGATCAACGAGTTCTTTATATAGCAAAAAGGTACGAAACCAGAAGAAGGTAGTGAATGGGGATACGAAAAAAACGACCCATCCAAGTTTTAACAAAAATGGAATTTACAGATTCTTATTCCCAAACATTATCTAATTGGTACTTTCACGTTCCTTGCCCCTCCATGCGCGTAACGAGAGAAGTGTAGGCAAAGCAGCAGTTAAGCCAAATAAAGTAACAAGTGAAATGCATGTGCAAATCGCGTCAGCGACGTAAGAGGAACCGTCCCCGCTGTGATTTGTTAGTGGGATTCAATTATTATCATCTGTAAGTAATAGTTTTCTACTCTATCGTGCTTGCTTCCGAGCAACTTCATCCGCGCTTAGCGCTTTCCCCTTTACCCTATAAAACATTCTCACTCCAACCCATCTTCAACACTACGTAAATCATCTCAGCTTCTTGTTTCGTTTTCTGTGAGGAGATAGGACACAGAGTACAGAAAGTTGTGTAAGAGTTTTCTGGCACAATGACCGTAAGAAATCTAATCCAAGCTTCATATCATCATTTAGCCGTATAGTTTTTAGCTGCAATTTAATTCAAATTCCGTGTGCTGTGGGAATGGCAGATTGTGGAGATGCAAGTGAGTATGGACTGCAGCGGTTGCGAAAGGAAGGTTCGCAAGGCCGTCTCTAAACTTGAAGGTAAACATATGATGACTTCAACTATTTTGACATCTGGAGTATCCTTTCTGCATGTTGCGAGGAATATGTTGTATGGTTATGTATTACGATCTGAAATATATTAAGTATATCTGTCTGTTTATTTTATGGTATTTGTAGAATCTGATGTCTGGGTTTTTTAATTTTACAGGCGTTGACAGTGTGGAGATTGACATGGAAATGCAGAAGGTGAGGGTGACAGGCTATGTGGAACCGAAAAGGGTTCTCAAGGCCGTGAGGAGAAGTGGGAAACAGGCAGAGCTGTGGCCTTATCCCTATCAGAGCGAACACCATCGTTATAGTGAGCAATACTATCGTAAGCAAACGTATAGTTCGAATTACAACTATAAGAAGCACGGCTACAATGGCAACAGCCACGGTTACTTTCAAACGGTCTCTCATTCCACAATTGTTGACGACAAATCGTCCAGCATGTTCAGCGATGATAACCCACATGCATGCACTGTGATGTAATGTAAAGGAATGAATCTGTGTCACATATGTCGATGCACATATGATTTGTTAGACAGTGAAACCAAATAAAGGATTTTACAATATGGCAAGACGCTTATGACGACGGTTGGGGAAAGGAAATACTTCTCCACAGCCCAGTCGAAGAAAAATCAAAGTTACGACATGGAAATGACCGTATGATTTCCGCTAATCCGTTGTAATGTCCTATTTTATTTTTTATTTTTAATTAAATTTATAAGGAAAATGTATAAATATTGTCATTGTTAAAAAGTAATAATTAATTTTATGCTTTTTAAAATAAATTTATAATAAAAATGTTGTATAAATATTCAAATTGTTATATAAGGTAAATGGTAAAGCAGTTATTAATGTAAAGATATTATTTATCATATATTTTTATTCATCTCATTTATAATTTTAATCTTTTTTTATTTTGAATATTGAATTTTTTATATATTATTTATATAAAATTATTAAATAATTTGATAAAATGTAACTAAACAATTTTATGAAGTTGTTGATATGATAAAGATTTTAAAAAATTTATATGATGGAAAAAATTTTTACTACAGGTGTTTTGAAATAAAAATAAATTTATAAAAAGTATTTTTTATAAAAATAATAATCTTTAGAATGAAATTATATATTTTATAATAATAAGTATTAAATATATTATTTTTTCAATTTGAAATAAAACTAGAAATGCATTGAATCTTTGACTCTTATTATCCAATAAAAAAATATGTCTAAGTTTATCACAATTGAACTTGAACTTCTAGCTAAGCACAAGAGACCTATATTGTCTAATGCTTTACAAGACACAAGTTGGTGGATCTATTCTTAGATATCTCTAAGGTGGCCAAAATATAGTTAGAATTTGTTGGGCATAAAGAATATTCTACTTGAGGGTGTTTAAAGGACTGATGGATGGCTCCCCTAACATTGAGAGGCTTCTTTATCCTCACTAGGAGTTATTGAATACAATAGTCATATTTCTAAATTTATATTTAAAGATTCTCCCATTTCTTTCAATTCATATGCACCATGAAAATGTTAGGATGAAAATATTTAAAATCATTTTTTTCTCCTTATCAAGAGGTCTCTATTGGATCCACCATTCAATAAGATCCACAGATTTTACCCAACTAAAACCCATAAATATCAACCATTGATCAACACTTCTTGAGAGAAGGAACATCTTAAGAAGATATGAGTGATTGTTTCTTAATTATTTTTGTAGAGGTAACAAATTTTGGGTCCTTGGAAGCCTCTCTTGCTCAAGTTGTCCTAGGTCAAGATTTTCTTTTGGAACACAAGCTAAGTAAATATTTTTCAATTTGGAAACCTTTATAGCAAGTGCATTCCCAAAAATTTAATTTAGTTTCTTTCTCTATCCTCAAGCATGTTCCTCCATTTAGTATGTCTATACCTCAATAGATATGATTCTAGATTGTCGAGACACCCTAGATTTGATTATTCTTAAAAATTATTGTTGGTTCCTCCTTTTGAACGTATTTTATCCTCATGATGTCAGCCCCTGGTATTTCCTTTTCTTGAATGGTTCTCCACATAATTTTTAGTGATAAAATTTGTTGAGGGTCTTTATTATTCTCAAGCCTAATCCTCCATAGGTTTTTTTGAGACACACCCTTTTCCACATTATCAAATGATATCTCTTTTGTTTCTCAGTGTATCTCCATAGAAATATTTTATAGAAGATCCTTGTTGCTTCCATTATCTTAGTCGAGACCTTGAATAGGGAGAGCATATAAATTGAGATGCTCTGCAAGGAGGATTGAAGAAGTTAAATTTCTTTGGCTTGGCTGAGAAGGTTGTCTTTCTAGCCTACCAATTTCTTATTGAGTTTGTCAATAATATAATTCAAGTGGATTAGCTTTATTTGTCTAGCTAATAAAGGCATGCCTAGATATAAGGAGGGAAAATACTCAATTTTAAATTTAAATATTTTCTTTATCTTGATTTATCTCAAGGGAGATGTGTTGAGAAAGTAAATTTTACATTTTTTAAAAGTTGATACTCTGAGAGGATGCCCTTTCATATCTATTTAGGATGTTTTTAAAATTCTAGCTTCCTTTAGCATGGTTTTCCCTAGCAACAAAGTGTCATCCACAAACTAGATGTGAGTTTGATTTTTGATATGGAATTAAATTGAAGTTGAATTTTATTAAAACAAACATAGGACTTAAATAAGCCCAAAAAGAAAACCGTAATCCTGGAAATGATGAACTGCTCCAAGGATTTACGTACACAAATCTAGAAAGGCTAAAATTGTAAGCCCTATAATGCCAAAAACAAAAACACCTAGGGGCTAATTTATTTTTAGACCTAGGATAATGTAATTAGGACTTAGTCTGCAAAATAATCAATGTGAGTTGTTTGTTTCCTCCGTTGATTGGTCTAGGTCTAGGTGTTTTTGTTTTCGGCATTATAGGGCTTACAATTTTAGCCTTTCCGGATTTGTGTACGTAAATCCTTGGAGCAGTTCATCATTTCTAGGATTACGGTTTTCCTTTTGGGCTTATTTAAGTCCTATGTTTGTTTTAATAAAATTCAGCTTCAATTTAATTCCATATCATTGGTATCAGAGGGTAGGATTTTTGGAGATTTTGGGTTATTTCCGATCTCCATAGGGTGATTGGATAGTTTGTCACCATCTTTCGTTCCAGTGTGAAGCTCAAAAGTTGCACAAATTTTTTCTACCAATATTGCAGAAAAAATTTTGCACGCGAGGCGACCATAACATATTTTAAATAAAAAAAAAATGATTCGAGAAAACGCCTCCATCGGCTCGCATGCCAGAAACTTGTGCATGACTCGGATAGTTTACGTGCAAACTATTCTGTACAGGACAGAGAATGATCCACGTTTGTCGGGTTCTATAGTCGAGGGTGCGGTCACCGACAACCGCACTTTCGGGGCGATGCAGGCATTTGTTTGGTTCCCTGTGAGTTTATCCCACATATATTGCAGGTTGAATCGCTTGCACTTTAAAATAGGTACTTTGCCTATTTTCTTTCACCAGCCTTGTCGTGCTCTCCGCGCTGTGGATTGACAGATTTCCCGTATTCATTTAATTGGTTAATGATATAAATGTATGTAGGCAATATTTGCAATTGGTACATTTGCATTTGATAACATCAAAACCACTTTTTGATTTTAAAAAAAAAAATACAAAGGGAAAATTCAATTAAAAAAAAAAAATGTCTTTTCCACCAAGTCAAATTTTGACTTTGTTTTTTAAAAGCATTGTGCAAATTTTTATTTTTGCCCTTCCATTGTACATTTGCAATTTTTGCAAATTAATTTGGGCACTTTTTATTTTGCACATTTTGTAATTTGTCTTTTTGTGACAATTCTTGCTGGTGATCACTCGGAGTCAAATGGCTTCCGAATTAGCCGATAAGTTGGCTCAAGTAACCCAACTTGTCAGCATTTTGGCTGATAAGGTTACTTCGAATGATGTTCAACAACAATGTGAGGTTCTGGTTTACACTGGTTCACGAGATCCCAAAGTCCTCAACAGTTGGATTTTGGACATGGATAGTTGGTTTCAGTATATCAAGATCGCAAAGGATCAGGAAGTTAACTTTGCAAAGTTGAAACTTTTTGGCATTGCCAAGGTCCTTGTCACTGATCGACAATGGACCCAAAATCCCATTGACACGTGGGATGAATTGCAAAGAGTATTGAAGAATAATTTTTATCCTTCAAACTATGCCACTGAGCTTGAGATCAAGTGGCTTCATCTTCGACAAACCTCCAATATGACTGTTCATGATTATATTTTTTAGTTTAGCAAGTTGTGGATTTTGAATTCTATACAGGATAATGCAGCACAACTTGTTAACAAATTCAAAAGTGGCTTGCAGGAACCCATTTACAGGAAGATGAAATACAAGTTGATTGTTAACATTGACATGGCTTTCAATCAAGCCCTTCTTGCTGAGGAGGAAATAAGGGAGTAATCGCGTGGGACTCGCTCTTCTATGTCGGGAGGAAATCGGAAGGCTTCTCCACAATCTTCCAAGGGAGCTAAATCTTCTTCTTCTCCTTCTCCCTCTTCTTCATCTTCCCCTTCTTCTTCACAAAAATCTTCTTCTTCTAAGTCACCTTTGATTTGTAATTATTGTAAAAAGCCAGGGCATACTCAAAAGAGGTGTTTTAAGTTGCAAAATGTGAAGAAACAATCCCTAGTTGTAAAGCCTTCCAATGAGGACTCACAAGAAAGTCCCATTGAGGCTCCAGGGGAACGCAAGCCTTATAAGGAATTGGCAGGGTTAAACAAATTGACCCTTATGAATACTTCACAAGGTGATCATGAGAATTTGTTTGTGACTACGGTCCATCTCAGTGACACCTTTATGATTGATTGTATAATCGATAGCGGCTCGCAAAAAAATCTAATTGTGAGGTCTGTTGTTGACAAACTGAAGTTATCGATGAATCCTCATCCTCATCATTATCCTTTGGGATGGAAGGACAATGGGATTACATCCGACATCACACACACTTGCATTGTGAATTTTGCTTTCAGTCCTTCTTTTGTGGACTCGGTTGTGTGCGATGTAACTCCAATGGATTGTTGTGGCTTGTTGCTTGGAAGACCCTATCAATATGATAGGAGTTCTATACATGATGGGTACAAAAATACATACACTTTGCACAAATACAATAAATCATTCATAATCAAAAGTACACAACAAACACCTCATAATTTGATGTTAAGGTGTATACAAGCACGCAAAGCTATAAACCAAGCAAAGGAATTAGCACTCATCTTCATCAGACCAATTCAATAAGAAAAGCAAGCACCTAAGCACACTAATAATAGGAGTTCTTCAGTTCATTCAATACTTCAATCATTTTCTAATGTTTTTCAAGAACCCACAAGTCTTCCTCCTGAAAGACAGATTAATCATAGTATTGAGATTGTTCCTGCATCTTCTCTTCCTAATTCTTCAATGTATAGAGAATCAATAGTGCAAATGGAAGAAATTAAAAAGCAAATTCAAGCATTGTTGACTAAAGGGTTCATCAAACCCAATACTTCCCCTTGTGCTTCTCCTATCTTGCTTGTGTTGAAGAAGGATGGCACATGGAGATTATGCATTGATTTTAGGGCACTCAATAAGATTACAATCAAGAATCGTTATCCACTTCCTCGCATTGATGATCTTTTGGACCAATTGCAAGGTGCAAAATTCTTCTCCAAAATTGATCTCAAAAGTGGATATCATCAGGTGAGAATTCAATTAGAAGACACTTGGAAAACAACATTTAAGACCAAAATGGGGCTCTTTGAATGGCTTGTCATGCCCTTTGGCCTTACAAATGCTCCAGCTACATTCATGCGGCTGATGAATGAAGTATTCAGAGATTGTATAGATCAATTTGTAATCATCTATTTGGATGACATTCTTATATATTCTTCTACTTGAGAGAAACATTTGGAACACTTGGAAACAGTTCTTCAAACTCTTCGAAAGAACCGATTGTATGCAAATTTTCCTAAGTGTTCCTTTGGGCAAACATTCATTGCCTATCTTGGGTTTGTAATTAGTGAAAAAGGTGTGCAAGTAGATCCTTCCAAAGTTGAAGTTATCTTCTCTTGGCCAACTCCTACTTTAGTCACGGAGTTAAGGAGTTTTCTTGGACTTGCTAATTTCTATCGCAAGTTCATTGGAGGATATTCTTCTATTGCTGCACCTTTACACTATTTGACGAAGATCAAAGTTCAGTTTCAGTGGACAAAGGATCAACAAAAAGCCTTTGACACATTGAAACAAAAATTGAGTACTGCACTAGTTCTTGTTCTTCCTGATTTGTCTCAACCATTTGAGATAGAAACTGATGCTTTGCAAGTTGCACTTGGAGCTGTGCTCATGCAGAATGGCCATCCAGTGGCCTATCATTCAAAAATATTTTCAGAGGCCAAGAAGAACTATTCTACATATGATAAGGAGTTCTATGCTTTGGTTCAAGCAATCAAGTATTGGAGGCATTATCTCTTGGGAAAAGAAACAATTGTTCATACAGATCACATGCCCCTTAAGTTTCTTCAATCTCAAACAAAAATTGAGAAAGCTAGGCACATGAAATGGGCATCGTACTTGCAACAATTCCATTGGTAATCAAGTACAAGAAAGGATGAAACAATGCAGTGGCTGATTGTATGAGTCGTCCTCCTTCTACTCTTGTTTTGACAATTGTCACTACTTCTCATCTTGGCTTCCAAACTTGGCCTACACAGTATCCTATGGATCTAGATTTTGGCAAAGTTTTCCACCAACTTTCCAATCCTTATTCTTCCAATTTGAGGGCTCTTCAGGACTTTCATATTCAAGATGGAATGTTGTACAAATTGGACAAACTTTGTGTTCCTCATGGGAACAGGGAGTCTCTTATGAAGGAGGCTCATTCCACACTCTATGGGGGACATTTTGGTAGGCAGAAAACTCTTCATCATCTTCAACGGTTTTTCTTTTGGCCACATATGCAAAGAGATGTTCTTCGCTTCTTGCGATAATGTGCAGTATGTAATCGCTCCAAATCAGCCAATAGGACATTGGGAATGAGCATGCCTTTGCCCATTCCTTCTCATCCGTGGGAAAGCATTTCCATGGATCTCTTGAGTGGTTTTCCAATGACAGTATGCAAGCATGATTGTGTCTTTGTTGTGGTGGACAGATTCAGCAAAATGGCCAAATTCATTCCTTGTCGCAAGACAAGTACTGCACAGGATCTTGCCCAACTCTTCTTTGATGTGGTATGGCGTTCTTTTGGTCTTCCTACCAGCATTGTCTCTGATCGTGACTCACGCTTTGTGGGTCACTTTTGGCGATCACTCTAGAATATTTTGGGAGTATCTCTTAACTTCTCTACTGCTTATCATCCTCAATTCGATGGACAAAAAGAGGTATTTAATCGTACTCTCGTGCAGAGTTTGAGGATTTACCATCATTCCACTCCAGCCAAGTGGGACTTAAGCCTCACTCACATTGAGCATGCCTACAATAGGGCCGTCCACAGTTCTATAGGGCACTCTCCATTTGAAGTGTGTTTTGGTTTTCAACCACTTGCTCCTTACGAGTTACCTTTGTCTTTACCTTCTTCAACCACAATGCACATTCAGAAGGAACAAGACAAGGCCAACTCTTTTGTGCAGCATTTGCAGAGTCTTCAAGCGAAAGTGGTTCAAATTCTTTAGAAGACTCAGCAAAAGTAGAAACAATAGATGGACAAGCATCGCACTCCTCATTCCTTTCAGGTTGGTGACAAAGTATGGTTTCATCTTCACAAACGACGATTTGCAGATAAGGCACATAGCAAAATCAAGCCTCTTTGATATGGGCCTTATACTATTCTTTAGCAAATCTCTAAGAATGCTTTTTGCTTGGACCTTCCAGCTCATCTTGGCATTCACGATGTTGTCAATGTTGATCTTCTCAAACCATACTATGATTCCACATTGGAAACAGTTCCAACCATCATTCATCCAGTTGATGTGGTTCTTGATGCTCAGCTTCCGCTTGAGCCGATACAGTATTTGATACAAAGACCCGACACACCCGCCAGGGTGCTTCTACTTCCTATCTTATGGCCCGATGAGGCCAATTTCCACATCAGGCTCACTGGATTTCTGCTCACATTCTGTCCCGGGATTTTAGCTCTTTTTTAAAAGCATTGGAGTCCAATGCTTCTTTTGTTGGGATGAATGATGAGGAATCTTAGACCTAGGGGCTAATTTATTTTTAGACCTAGGATAATGTAATTAGGACTTAGTCTGCAAAATAATCAATGTGAGTTGTTTGTTTCCTCCGTTGACTGGTCTAGGTCTAGGTGTTTTTGTTTTCGGCATTATAGGGCTTACAATTTTAGCCTTTTCGGATTTGTGTACATAAATCCTTGGAGCAATTCATCATTTCCAGGATTACGGTTTTCCTTTTGGGCTTATTTAAGTCCTATGTTTGTTTTAATAAAATTCAGCTTCAATTTAATTCCATATCAATTTTCTACCTTGCTTGTTACTCCTAGCCCTTTGATATAGCCTTGTTCCTTCTTGATATAACCAAAGCCTCCATAGAGTGTCTTATTCTATCTTATCATCAATAACATCCTCAAAATGCACTTCCTTTCTTTAAACTATCTCTATGGCATCCAAACTAGTTATAATTTCTCTTAACCCTTCAATAATATTAGTTTTTTGGCATTTCATGGTGCATGACCTTCCTATGTATCATATTTTCTTCAATATTGGCTTTGAAATCAACTGGTATAAATCTAACCCATGGAGTCTAAGAAAAAAATGAGCCAAAATAGTAGTACATACACTTCTATAGATAATAAATTGGACAAGAAATGATAGCAACAATACATTTGATCTAAATTTTAAGTTAAATCCTAATGGAGCTTACCAAAATGGCTTACAACTACTTAATATTTCCTATAATTACAACACTTGAATAAAATGAGATAAAACTTATTCAAACTAGAAAATTACTTGAAAAATAGCTAAATTCAAAATGCTAGACTAAAAATTCTTCTAAAATTGACCAAAATCTAAATTTTTATTCCAAGAAGCAATATTCCTAAAGCTAGAATATATCCATCTAATCATTTAATTTTTAATTGGTATGTTTGGGTGCTCTAGTGGGTCAAACTCTAGCTAACTAGCTAATCAGACTCATGTCATCATGCAATATAGCCTTAAGCTCTCTATTTTCTTAGTTTAGTTATTTTATTATTTATTTATTTATTTATTTATTTATTTTGTGTGGTGCAAGATTTCTTGTACACCTAGATGCATCTGCATCATGAATGATCAATATTACTTAAGTAGTAAGCTAGGGGAAAACACTAATGTATGCATTTTTTGGACTTTATAGGGATCACGGGACAATGTCATAAAAATGGTGTAGTAGCTCTATCATATTCTACCATAATCATTGTTGTAGGGAAATCATGTTTTTTCCCTTATGACTGCATGAAAAACTGGAGAAGGGATCAAAACCAAATAGCTCAATGATCATTTTAAAGGCTACAAGTGGCATTGCATGTTTGATTAGTAATGGAGGTTGAGACTTCAAGTTTTATGTGTAATTTAAGAGGTGGTATTAAGGATGAGTCCAATTGGTGTTATGGTATGCAAACATGATAATCAAATATGACATGACGATTTTGGGATCTAGGAGTGTGGGGGGAGTACTATTTAGTGCTCCAGTAAGGAATTTTCATTTTAAATGTTGCAAGGGAGGTTTTCTAGCCTAATAATGCTTCACTAATATTTTTTTGTTCCAAATCAAATGCTTAGACTAGTAGATGATAAGATGTTAAAAAATTATTGATTCTCCTCATATTGAAGGTTTATGTTTCCCTTTGTTGTTTATCCTTTTTAATATCCCATCCAACTTTCATTTTCAATGTTATGAGGGGCCTTGAGCATGGCTATCACTATTTTTTTTGTCATGGATTAGTTGGCATGGGTTTTAGTTGAGCTCCTAACTTAGAAAGTAACAATATATAATAGAGTCGATAAGTCTTCATAGTATTGGTTCCACAACATGATGAAGTGTGTATTCTAGTTATTCAAGGACATGGTGTTTCTTTACCCTTGAAGATGGATCTTAGAGTTAACAAATATTTGGTGAAAATATAATTATGTTGTTGGTTATTTTAGTTTTGATGGTGGATTTCTCACCATATTATTAACTCTTTATTTATTTATGTTTATGTTGATTTCATGATGTGTGTAATTATATTTTTTACAATGTATTTAATTTTATTTATAAAAGGAGGTTCCTAAAGTACCTCTTTTGCCAAAACAAAAATTAAAAATTAAAAATTAATATTAAAATTTTAATAGTATTAAAGTAATAACCCAACTTAGTAGTATGAACAAGAAAATATAGCAACAATAATTTTGATCTAAATTTCAAGTTAAATCCCAATGGAGCTTGCCAAAATGACTTACAACTAGTTAATATTTTCTAGGAGTACAACACTTGTAGAAAGGGATATAAAATTCGTTCAAACTAGAAAATTACTTAAGAAATAGCTAAATTCAACATTATAAACTAAAAATTCTTTTAAAATTGACCAAAATCAAAAAATTTCTTCTAGGAACCAAGATACCTTAAGCTAGAATATCTCCACCTAATCATTTAACTTTTAATTGGTATGTTTGGGTCCTCCAGTGGGTCAAACTCTAGCTAACTAGCTAATTAGACTCATGTCATCATGCAATCTATATTTAAGCTCTCTATTTTTTTAGTTTAGTACTTTTGGTGTTTATTTATTTATTTATTTTATGTGGTACAAGATTACTTGTACACCTAGATGCATCCACATCATGAATGGTTAACATTAATTAATTCATAATCTAGGTAAAAACACTAACGTATGCATTGTTTGGATGTTTACAGGGATCAAGAGGCAATGCCATAAAAATGGTATACTAGCTCTATAATATTATACCATTATCATTATGGTGGGATAATCATGTTGTTGCTCTTACGACTGCATGACCAATTGGAAAATGATTCAAAACTAAGTAGCTCAATGATCAATTTAAAGGCTAGAAGTGACAATGCATCTTTGAGTAGTAATGAAGGTTGAGGCTTCAAGTTTGAGGTATAATTTAAGAGGTGAACTTAGGGATGGGTCCTCCAAAAATTAGCATATTTTGATGCGTCTGAGGTCCTTGAAGAGAATTTGTTCCTCGATCGTGTCTCATGAAGTGCTTATCTTGGAATGTCAGGGGTTTGACAGATCTTGTGCGCAAGTATATAGTGCGTTAGGGTCTAGATGACTTCAAGTTAAAAAATAGTAATATTGATATCCTTTACCTTCAGGAAGTCAAAGTCACTAATTTTATGTAGTCAAGTACTTGCTCCTTTCACTGGCCTCGAGGCTGCACCTTTCATACTATGCATGACATGGTTAAAGAAGGGGAAATAATTTATCTTTCAAAATATTATCATTCTAAAATGATCTCTTCGGGTTGTGACCCTTATAATCATGTTGTTTGGGTTGTGATGGAGATTTATGACCATATTCTTGGTGTGCTCAATATCTATGCTCCTAATGATACCAATTATTGTTGTGTGTTGTAGGGATGGGCAACACTCTCTCTTCTCCCTACTATTTGGTTTCTCTATGGGGACTTCAATATGATCGAATTCCCACATGATAAAGTGGGTATTATTTTCGTGAGGTGGGTCACAAGGGAAAGAGAAGTATGGCTTTTCATGAAAGAAAATTTGGGGCTCTTTGATCCCAATAATTTCTTTTTACCCTCTTCATTCCCATATAGTGCTTGGTTCACATGGTCTAACAATAAACAAGGTGAGAATCAAGTTTTGAGAGGATTGGATAGAGCCATGCTCTCATATTATAATATTTTATCCTTTGAGCACCCCTCATATTCTTCTTCCTTTATCTCTATCCATCATGATCTCTGCTTGTCTGACCATTCCTCCATTTCCTTTTCCATATTGGTTTCTTCTACACCCCCTCATTTTTCTCATTTGTATTTTTTCCTTAATACCTCTAATTTGCACCACCTCATGTTGAGGGCCTATGTTATCAAAAATTTGAATCTTTTCCCTAGATCGATAGGGGCTTCAAGATGGATTGATTGGAGGAATATTGCTATCCAATGCACTACTCGCTTTCTATGCTCACTTGGGTGTAAGATTGCTAAGTTTCATCATCGATCTAATGCTACTCTTAAGCAAGAGTTGGAAGTGACCTCTTCTCAACGTTAGTCCAATCCTTTCAATGAGGAGCTTCAGAGACACCTCACTGTGGTTAAATTCCAGCTTCTTTAGGTAGAGCACCATGATGCCAAAGGAGCTCAAATCAAGGTGAGGTTGCACTGGCTCAAATTTGGAGATAGGGTTACCAAGGAGTTCTTTCACCACTTGTATCCTCATAATCAGTTTTTGGATATTAAAGCCCTTAAAATTAATGGAGAGCATGTTTTTAATATTCCTAGTATTCTCTCTACTTTTGAAGAGCATTACCAGTCTATGTTTGCAGATCAGGTCCACTCCCCATAGCATGATGAGGCCCTTAAATCCTACCTTTATGTGGATCCAGAATAACTTTATAAGTATCAAAGAGTTACCTGTTATAAGGCCCTATCTTTGAAGGATCTTGAGGAAGCTCTTTCTCATATGGCCAATGATAAATCCCCTGGTCTTGATGGCTTACATTGTGAATTCTACAAATATCTTTAGGACAATATAGGGCCTAATCTTCTCAAAGTTTATCAGGATGCCTTCTCTAAGGGTTTGTTGGCCCTAATATTAATCAAGGGATTATTAAATTTATCTCCAAGGCTGGTGATACTAAAATCATAACCAATTAGAGACCTATTACTCTCCTTAATAGCTCTTACAGGATCATTGTCAAATCCTTGGCTTTACCCATTCGTCATTTCCTTCCTATTATTGTGCACCCAAAGCAAACTGGCTTCATTCAGGGTAAATACATCCTTGACAATATTATTGTTGTCTGGGAAGGTATGGAGTGGGCTCACAATTCTAACCAACAATCTATGTTCATGAAAATAGACTTTAAGAAATCATATGATAGGATTGATTAGTCTTTCATTCTAGATATGCTTAAAGCTCTTGGTTTTAGGCCTTGCTTCATTAGTTCTATGGAAATATTGTTTGGTAAGGCTTCGACTATTTTGACCATTAAAAAACACAAGTCCTTAACCATTGGTCTCTTTAAATCCATTAGATAAGGTTACACTTTAGCTCCTTCCCTTTATGTTCTTACTACTGAAGGATTTGGCTATTTACTAGCTCACCACGCTACTCAGGGTTCTATTCGAGGAATTTCTCTCCCTAGAGGTGAAACTCAGTTGATCAATGGTCATTTTTATGATGACTCTTTTTTCACTCTTATTGAGGAAAAAAGTGTCATTCAACGAGTGCTTGATTGCCTAGATATTTTTTTATTTGGAATTTGGATCCTCCATTCAATGGAGAAAGACCCAATGTTATAGGCAGTCTCTCAACCCAATGCCCCATTGGATTAATCAATATCAATGGAAGATCATCCAAGAGGGAGAATTTTTTCATTTTTTAGGTATACCTTTTGCCTTTAACGGGTCGTTGCTAGAGTTATGAAAGTATGTTGTTAATAGAGTGGAACAAAAACTTACCTACTGGTCCACAAAGAAACTATCCCTTGCTGGTAAATTTAAAATTTACACTAATGTCCTTACAGCCACCCATGTTTATTATTCTTCCTACTGGTCTTATCCAAAAATTGTTATAAGAAGCTTGATAAGCTTTTGCGAGGCTTCTTATGGTCCTACTCCAATAATTCTTTGGGATTCCATCTTGTTGCCTAGAATTATTGTTGTCTTCCCAGAAGCCATGGTGGACTTGGTATTATTAATACCCAACGTCAAGGTTGGTCCCTTTGTGTTAATTGGGTCATTAAAGCCCTCACAGGCAATGAGGCCTGGAAAATTATCATCTGAGACTTTATTAGTGAAAGTTCCCCTTTCGGGCATAAGAGTTGGAAGAGCATGGGGTTCCCTTACCTCCTTATTTCCCCTGTGTCTATCAAAGTGTTAGGATCCTTCGTCATTAGGAGCATCTGGAAAGCTTGGGAGAGTGCTAAACCTTGTCTTAGATGGAATGGACAGAGATTTTGGCATGGCCTCTCCATAAACCAAATGAATATTTTGTGGTCACCTGTTATCACCTACCAAGGTTCCTCGCTTGCACAGGTTCCCTGGATTCATACGTTGAGATTCTTTCACAAAGGTGTGTGATGCATCACTAATTTATTTTCTCATCCTACTAGGTATTGGCTCCCTTGGGATGATTTTAGAGCTAAATTTAGACTTAATCACTCTGACAAGGATACCTTTGAGGTTTTCAAGGTTGCTTTCCCTAACTCCATGTTACATAAGATTTCTGTGCTTTCTCAGTGACCTTGGTGACATGACTAGAAGTGGTATCCAGGCACTCCATTATGGAATTATAAGGCTCTATTGGAGTATGGATGGCTCTCACCTTGCCCCGTCATGATTGATAATCTCAATCAACAATGGAAGGTCTCCTCCCCTCGACCTGTTTGGTTGCACAGGTTCCAAACTGCTTGGGCTCCTTTCTTGGAGCCCAAAATTTCTTATTTTGCTTGTAATATTTTGCACCAAAGGCTTCGTTTTGGGTAGCGTCTATAACATTTAGGCATCCTCAACCCTTCTTGCCTTTCTATCTTCAATCTAAAAATTTTATCCATATTTTTGGGTTTGTGCTCATGCTCATTCCCTTTGGGAGTGGCTTTTTTCCTTTTTAGACCCTATTCCTTTGCCATGTTTGAGTGGAAGCATATCATTTTGGGAGATCCCCCACCATTACCGGTTCTTTTTTTGAAGTGTGGCACTTGTTTCGTATGGCGATCATGTTCAGTTTATGGAGAGCTAGAAATGATTGTATACTTGGTAAGTGTACTTCCTCTTTTTTGAAAAGTCTAATATTATTTCTTGTGTATTTTCATATTACAGTTCAGGCCAATAAGGTGGCCATGAAGCTCACTTATCTTCAAGATCTTATTAAATAGTGCAGGAACGCATCATGCTCAGTAATTATGTATACTCCTTGTAGCAGTTCTAGGTCCACACAATAGTGTCACTCGGTCTCAAAATGCACTCCTATCCTAGTTCAACATGCTTATAGAGATGGTCGTGGCTATGTGACTGTTCCTCTTTTCCCCAACTCCTCGACTTGATGTCTAAGGTAACTTAAGAGTTTTTGGTTGGGTTTATGTTCCCAGCACTTCTAAACAGGGGAAGAACACATTTTTTAATTCTCTAAGTGGGAATCAGGGGTGTCTAAACCTTCTAAGTTTATTCTATTGTCCATTAGTTTTGTAAACTGTACATTGTTCTCTTTGATTCTCACTCTATTTTGATAAGGTTGTTTTTTTTTTTTGCTGATGACGTTAGCCACATAACCTATTTATCCGCCTCTATTTTTTATTTATAAAAAATATTTTATTAATTCTTTAATATAATGTTTTTTTACATTAAAAAAATGGACTACCATAACCGTCAGGAGTTGAAAATAAAATAAAATATACTAAAAATAGCAATTAGCCCCATGTAATTTTGCATTTTTTACAAAAGGACTGCATGGATTGGACTAAAATATAAATTACTCATAGATCTGTTCCTGACGGTTTGAAGGATTAAGAATTTTCTATAAATTACTCATAGATCTGTTCATACGGTTTGAAAGATAAGGATTTTCTCCCTTCCTAGATGGAATGCTTGAGATTTATTTCAAATACCAGGAATAAATCATGGCAGTTGGTCAATGGTATAAAATTTCATAACTCTGTATCCTTCACTGTCAATTTGACTGAATATACCTTCAGCCTCCAATGTCGGTCACGTGATATTCCATGGATTACTTGCTCTTAATGTTTAATCAAACAGGTTTTTTTATTGGGAAAGTCTAATAATTTGATTAGATTAGAAAAGTGATATAGTATAATCTTCTAAGTCATTAAACCAGAATTTTTGGGATCAATAAATTCTTTATATGTCAAGAGTTACAAAACGTAAAAAAACCGAAAATAACGAGGTGAATAGAAGCAGAAAAAACCATGAATCTAACAGATTTTCTTATGTATATAAAGAAAAATAAAACCTACGCTTGCGTGGCTATATTATATTTGTGGCTTTTATTGATCACCCAAAAAAAATACGTGACATATCTATGGCCAAAATACCAACAAAAACAATATTTGGTGGGTGCACTGAATTGGCAAAGAAAGACATTAACGGCAGAGAAGACCTTAATTTCAACTAAAACTTGAAAAGAATAATGTTTGAGACAATGGGAATGTTGGTATTTTAGATTACAAAACTAGTGGCGTGTGTAATTGTGAAGGACAAAGCTAAGAAGGTACTGAATGGGGATCCGAAAAACCGCCCCATCCAACTTTTAACAAAAAGAGGATTTACAAATAGTAGATAGACAAACATTATGTAATTGGTTTATTCTCGTTCTTCGTCCATCCATGTGCGTAACAGAGAAGTGTACGCAAAGCAGCAGTTAAGTCAAATAATATAACAAGTGAAATGCATGTGCAAATCGCGTCATCGACGCAAGAGGAACCGTCCCCGCTGGGTCGGGGAGTTTTCCACGCCTACATTCTGCACGACCTCATGATTTGTTAGTGGGATTGAATTATTATCATCTGGAACTAATAGTTTTCTACTCTATCGTGCTTGCTTCCGAGCAACTTCATCCGCGCTTAGCGCTTTCCCCTTTACCCTATAAAACATGCTCACTCCAACCCATCTTCAACACCACGTAAATCATCTCAGCTTCTCGTTTCGTTTTCTGTGAGGAGATAGGACAGACTACAGAAAGCTGTGTAAGAGTTTTATGGCACAATGACGGTAAGAAATCCCTATCAGAGCCAACACCATCGTTATAGTGAGCAATACTATCGTAAGAAAACGTATAGTTCGAACTACAACTATAAGAAGCACGGCTACAATGGCAGCAGCCACGGTTACTTTCAAACGGTCTCTCATTCCACAATTGTGGACGACAAATCGTCCGTCATGTTCAGCGATGAAAACCCTCATGCATGCACTGTGATGTAATATAATGGAATTAATCTGTGTCAAATATGTCGTTGGACATAT
Source organism: Wollemia nobilis (assembly GCA_028583015.1). Taxonomy (NCBI): domain Eukaryota; kingdom Viridiplantae; phylum Streptophyta; class Pinopsida; order Araucariales; family Araucariaceae; genus Wollemia; species Wollemia nobilis. The sequence goes on from JAQPPZ010001108.1 coordinate 664,603, forward strand.
GATTTGTTAGACGGTGAAAGCAAATAAAAGATTTTACGAGACGGTGGACGTTTATGACGACGTTTGGGAAAAGGACATGGTTTTCCACAGCCCAGTGGAAGAAAAATCAAAGTTACGACATGGAAATGACCTTATGATTTCCACTCATCCGTTGTAATATCAAATTTTACTTTTTATTTTAAATAAATTTATAATGAAAATGTATAGATATTGTAATTATTAATGTATAGATATTGTAATTATTATAAAAAAATAAAGAGTAAAGCAGTTTTTAATGGTTCTCTTCCGAATTTCAGATTCAAAGTGCCCTATATGGTGGGGCCTTGGTTCTAGCCGGTGCTGAGTCCTAAACCACGTCAAGTGGTTCCCTCGTAATTTTCTGAGCTGGCATCTATCCCATGTCGATGTGGTGTTCATTCAGTCTTTTTTTGGATGTTGGCTTTAATTTGTAACACCTTTTCCTCCTCGTGCTAATTTGCTAGCTTTGGTGAAAGGTGGATCTCTTGTGTCAGTCCTGTAGTTTTAAGGGATAGTGTCTTATATAGTTTTCGTGTCTGGGTCTTTTTTTAGTGTGGTTTTTTTTATATGGTTTGGAGATCCGTGTTTCCGGAGTCTTTTAGTTCTTAAGTTTTTTCTGGGAACGTATCTTCTTTCATTGATTCTTCTGATGCTTAGTTTTCTATTTCTGGTGGACTCAGAGAGGCTGATTTGGTAGTTCTTTATGCCCATGGTTTCTCATTTCCTCTTTTTTATTCCTGTTAGTTCCTTTTGATGGCTGTATTCTAGTTTATTTTATCAAGGAGTGGGATCTGCCTTTGTGATCGAGAGGGGTCTTTTTCTGGTGGCATTTATCTGGTTTCTTCATGGGCAAAGTGAAGAAATCTAGCCCTAAATCTCAGCCTTCAAAGTTATCTAGTTATCTTTACCGGTTTTAGTGACAGTCCATGATGAGGTCAAGTTGATCCTTAAGGAGGGTGGTTTGCTGAGTTGTATTAAAAAATTTCAGGATCATACTTTAATTCTATCAAGATGGATTGCTCATTCTTGGAATGATGGCTGGGTAAAGGCAGGCAACTAGCATTTTAAGGTTTAGTCTAAGTTGATTAAAAGAACCACTGGTCTCTCGTTGGATGGTGCTTGCCATAATTTGGAGAAACACTATACAGTGATCAAAGTAATCATGGGCTATTTCACTCTTGATTCGTCTAATGATGTGATCTAAAGTTTTCATGTGATGTTCTTGAATCATTTAAGGCATTAAAATTGGATGAATATCCCCTTATTTCTCTTCCAGTCCATGAAGAAGTCCATGACTGTTTAGGGTGGTAAAGGTTTGAACCCCATTCATTAGGGCCTGGTCTTGTTGGTGTTTGAGCAGTTCACTAGAGAGAAAGGCTTGGTAGCGGAGGATGTTCTAAAATCTGTTGAATCTCAGCTGATCCCAGTGTATCACAAAGTGGAGTCGAGATATTCGAGTGATTCCATGGGTAGTGAAGATCTTTATTAGTTTTCCATGGGCTCAAGATATGACAAAGTTTTTAAAAATTTACTTGTATCATCCAAAGGTGTAAGGGGGGAGGTTGGGCCTTCTAGTACATCAAGATTTTATTTTTCAAAAGTTTATCTTAAGGAGGCTCAGACTAGTAGGATTTCAGGAGGCATTTGGAATATTTCCTATGATTCAAGAGGGGGTTCTTCGAGAAAATCCAATCAAAATGCCTCTCAAAAAAACCTTTCAAAAAGGTTGACCCTCAAGTATTCATTGTTCAATCAAACTCTAAGCTTCTGATTAAGGATAACCTAAAAGAAAAATTAGCAAAGGAGGTTTATGATCCCAAATTTGTGGATGATGGAAAGAATAATGTCGCTCATAAGCTCATGGTGGTGGAAATTAAACAACGTGTCATTTTGGGATGATTGAAAATTTTAGTCGATTACACTGAGGAGGTGATACGAATTGTAGGAGAAATCATTCAAGAGATGGAGGTGGTTGAGAAGGTCCTGAACTAGCTCATTTCTATTCTTATTGTTTGGTTTGGGGGTTCTCCTTTTTGTTTTCATCGAAAATCTTGTTCTTTTATCTAGATCTCTTTTGGTGGGCATTTCTTTCTACCTTGTGGAGTTGTGCTTTTTGTGATGTTCTCTCCTTGGGTGGAATTGATGTAAAAGGTTGAGAGACTCCTTTCAAAACCCTTATTTTTTTATAGTAAAAAAAATAAGTAATTTTTAATGGTAAAGATATGGCTTGTCATATATATTATTCATGCTCACTTACAGCTTTAATATTATTTAATTTGAATCTTGAACTTTTTATATATTATTTATATAAATCACTAAACAATTTTATGAAGTTGTTGATATGATAAGGATTTTAAAAAGTTTATATGGTCGGAAAAATGTTTACTATAGGTGTTTTGACATAAAAATAAAATTGTAAAAATTATTTTTATAAATATAATAACATTTAGAATTAAATTATATATATTATAATAATAAATATTAATTTTATTATTTTTAATTTAATTTTGTAATATGAATAACATGCTATTAATTAAACAAACTATATTAATTAATATTGTTTTGGTGATTAAATAAAAGGGTTTTTAAAGGGACCCTCACCCTTTTACAATGAAATATTTAGCTTATAAAAAATAAAACCAGTAAAAATATGTCCAAGTTTATCACAATTGAACTTGAACTTCTAGCCAAGCACAAGTGACTTATATTGCCTAATGCCTTAAAAGACACAAGTTGATGGATCTACTTATGAATAGCTCCAGAAAGGGCCAAAATAGAGTTAGAATCTGATGGGCATAAAGATTATGGTACTTGAAGTTTACTTTAGTTTCTTTCCCTATCCTAGGGCATGTTCCTCCCTTTATTATGTATATACCTTAATAAATATGGTTCTATATTGTCAAGCCATCCTAGATTTAATTTTTCTTAAAAATTGTTGCTAGTTCCTCTTGAATGTATTTTATTCTTATGATGTCATTCCATGATCTTCCTCTTTCTTGAATGATTCTCCACATCATTTTTTGTGATAACCTTCGTTGAGGGTCTCTATTCTTCTTTGGACTAATCCTCCATGGGCTTTTGGGAGGCACACCCTTTCCCACATGACCTGATGAAATCTCCTTTTTTTCTCAGTGCATATACATAGAAATATTTTATAGATTGTCTCTATTGCTTTCACTATCTTAGCTGGGACCTTGAATAGGGAGAGCATGTAAATGAAGATGCTTTGCATGGAGGATTGAAAAAAAAATTGGCTTGGCTGAGAAGGTTGTATTTCCAACCTACCAATTTTGAGAAAGTAAATTTTACTTTTTTAAAAGTTGATACTATAAGAGGATTCCCTTTTCTATCTATTTAGGATGTTTTTTTTTAGTGTTTTAGCTTCCTTTAGCATATGTTCCTCTATTAATAGAGTGTCATACACAAAATATATGTGAGTTTGATTTGCTACCTTGCTTGTTACTCCTAGCCCTTTGCTATAGCCATGTTTCTTCTCTTTTGCTATTGATCTACCCAAAGCTTCTACCATGATGATGAATAGGGTTGGGAATATTGGATCCCATTGTCTTAGCCTCCCAAATCTATTGAAATAGTCTATAGGATATCCATTGATAATAATAAAATAGGTTGCACTAGAAATGCAACTTTGGATGAGTTTCCTCCATTAAATGAGAAGTTAAATTTTTCCAAGACCTTGTATAAAAAATTCTAGGATACTCTATCATAGGACTTATTTATATCTAGTTTAATAAACATACCTTCTTGTTTATTTTTCTCAATAGAGTGGATGTTCTCATGGGCAATCACAATACCATCAATAATTTATCTTCCCTTAACAAAGACCTATTGTTTTTATGAAATGATGAAAGGTAAGATCTTACTGAGTCTTGTTTCCAGAGCTTTCATAAGAATCTTGTATGTAACATTGTAGATATTGGTTGGTCTAAAGTCATCTAGGTGGGTGGCTTCCATTTTTTTTATTAAAGTGAGGAAGGTATTGTTCATTCTTCTAAGAATTTTACCTTTTATTTGAGCTTCTTAGATTACCCCCACTATATCATCTTTAACAATTTTCCAACAATGTTGGAAAAAGCCTATCAAAAAACCATCTAGACCTAGGTATTTATCTCTTTTTATTTCAAAATATGTCATCTTGATTTCCTCTTCTAAATTTCCTTTATTTAGATATTTGTTCATAGAGTCTTGGAATGTTTCTTAACACCTCCTCCATATCCTCCTTCTCCATGTTTCCTTTAAATCTTGTTTTGAAAAAAATTACTACTTCAATAGTGATTGCTTCCTCCTTTTTTATTTTATTGTTCTAATTATTAGGTGTTTCTTTAATCTTTGATGCTCTTATGTTTGATTAGCATGGTATGAAATAACTTTGTGTTTTTGTTACCCTCCTTCAAACAAATAGCTCTAGATTTGTATCTCTAGTGGGTGTCCTCTTTGGCAAGGGCAGTGTAGTTATATAGCTCTTCCTTTATCAGCTATTTTGTATAGCCTTGCAATTCAATTATTCTATTGATATTATCAGTTCTTAATTCTAGCTCCTCTTTATGTCTAAAAATATTACCAAAAAATTATTTGTTCGACTAGTTCAACTTTTATTTAAGAATTTTGAGTTTAATAATCATATATTAAATCTTTATTTCTTTAATTAGCACACTCCACCACTCTTTTATCCTATCACATAAATCCTTATGTTTCATCCACATCAATTCAAACCTGAAGGGGAATTTTTTGTGCCTAACTTCTTATTGAATTAACACCACAATGGGATTATGGTCAGAGCCAATCCTTGAAAGGGGCTTGAGGTTTATGTCCTCATTGCTACTATACCATTCTTGGTTTACCAATATTTTTTCAAGCCTACTCTGGATAGATTGGCCTTATAGCCTTCTCTTCAACCAAGTGAAGGAGGATCCTTGTAGTTCAATAATCACTAGATTATAGTCAATAATAAAATCACTCATATATAGCATTCTTTCATTGAGGTCAATTATACCTCCCTTATTTTTTATTATGGTGAGTGAGGTGTTGAAGTCACCATATACCATCCACTTAACCCTTCGAAAAGTGTTCCTCATATCAACTAAATAATTCCATAATTTCATCATCCAACCAAGGTGGTTTGGAGCATAAATTTTAGTTATAAAAACATTATAGTTTGCAGATATAAAATTGATGGTTACCTAGTTGTTATATTTGCATACTAGAGACTCTTTTAATTCTTCCTTCCTCATGTTTATGATTAGACCCCTAGAGGCTCCTTGTGTTTCTACTGCTATGTCATAGTATTTGCCCCAAGTGGCTTCTAAGAACTTTACACTATTCTTTTCATTGAGTTTTGTCTCTTGCAATAATATGATGTATGGCATGTGCTCTAAATGAAAGACTTAAATAGTATTATTTTGTTTAGGGTATTCAATCCCCTCACATTCCATGATATTATTATCATTTCCTCCTTATGGATGTTTTTCCAAAGTGGATTGTCTACCCTTTGCTATTTCTTTCTCTATTAACTTTATTTTGGCTTCATGAGCTAGAGATCAGCTTCTTTGTCTAGGGCCTACACCTTTGTATAAAATTTTCTTTTGGGTCTTAGGTACCTTAGGGGTAATCTCTACTAAAATTTTCATAGGCTCCACAAAGTTTGATATCATTGAATTGATGATAGGGGTATCCTTCATCCCATTTTTCTCTTGGTTGCTCTCTATTGAGGTAGGAATGTTGTCGATTTGTTTTGGTTGTGGATTTTCCTTATCCATTACCTTAAGAGGAAAATGTACTTTAATTTTGATTTGCCATGGTGGAGAAAGGCTTCCCATAACTTCTACCTTATCATATGTATCTTGCTCATTTTTTCTTTCCTTTTCTAGGACTAGGTTCATGTTATGAAAGTTTGGGCTCCTTTTCTATATTTTGAGGGCAACATATGCCAAGGTCGATTGCTTTATGAAAACACCAACATCAGAAGGAAAATTTCACATAGTCCAACATTTACTTGTATGATCCAAACTTCAAATTAAAATTTATTTCTTTTGCAAGGGGATTTTGGATATCAGTATTAACACAAATCTAAGTAGTAATTGCATTCTTCCTAATGTCAATATTTCCATACACTACTAGGAAATCACAAAGAGCATAACCAATGCTTTTTGCTACATTTATATTCTAGAGTTCCAAAGATAAACCATATAGTCTCACCCATATTGGAACTTTTCTTATCAATACTTTCAAAGGGTTAAAACCAAAGTTACCCATGAAACACTAGCCTCCATTCATCATATTAAGGAGGTCTTCTTCACATGTGAAGGATACAAAGAAGAAATATTTGGGTAAGATGGATAAGTCCACAATTCCTTTGATTTTCTATATAGAGTTGGCCAAATTATTGAGATCCAATAAGCCAAGCCATGCTCCTATAAATTTTTCTATGACATAGCATTTGAGGAGTTCTAGAGCTTTATCAACAACTTCATTTGCAATAACAATGTCCAAGGTTGTTTCAATAATAAGAAATGATGACTTAGGAGGATATTTACCCTTATCTTGAGGACCTCTCTTTCCTAGTTGAGTGTATTTGTTCTAGCTATTTACTTGCTCATAAACTTCATATCCATTGATGTATTTTCAAAGTGCCCCATCTATAGTGTGTATGGGATCCCCATTCAATCCTCCATGGCTAGAGATTTTCCCATACCTCTATCCTAGGTCTGATTCAAAAGCTAACACTACATCATTGCTCCTCGTCATATCCAAAAGTATATTCTAGAACTTCTCAACTATTGCTTGTCTTCACTCTTACCTTAACAATGCTCAATTGTTGCTTTCATTCACTCTTTCCCTAATGCTCCTGCTCACCATTGCTCTTACCATAACACTACTTAATTATTGTCTATCTTCTTTCTTGAGCTAGCATTGCTCAACTATTGCTTACCTTTGATATTGCCCTAACACTGCTCAACTACTACCCACCTTCACTCTTGCCCTAATATTGCTCAAATATTGTCCTCCTTTGCTCATGCCCCATCATTGCTTAACCTAACATTGCTTCATTACTGCTCCCCATTTCCAAAAGTATTTCCTAGAAATAATCAATTGTTCCTTGCCTTCACTATTGCCCTAACATTATTCAATACTACTTATATATATTAATATTAAATACTTTCCTCTCATGATTTTACATATATTAAGGTTTAAAATGATAGCATGAGCTAATAACTTCTTATTTAAACAGTCATTTAAGGAATGGCTAACACAATGAAATGAAAATTTGCATATACTTTTTATGATGCTATTTTTTTCATATAAAATTCATAAAATATTATAGTAGTATAAGATATTTTTTTTAATGAACAAACATCCACCCCTCACACACTCATATATGCCATGGTTTTAATCTTTGACCTCTAAAAAAAGAGCCCAAACCCAAACCGTTGCACTATCCCTCATGGAACAGTATAAGACATTATTTAATAATAACCTTTCAAAATATTAATATAAGATTATCTCATAAAAATTGAATTTTTATTTTTTAATTTTTAAGTTATAATTTCTATTATTATTAAAAGTTACAAAAATTTTATATTGATATTTTTTAAATACATTATAATATAAATTTTATATATTTAATTAATATAATACTTTTTAATAAAAATTATAATATATTAAAGTTACATGTACATTCAATTTAAAAGGAAAAAAAAAAACAAAATGGCTTATGTTAATATATTTATATTTATAAGTACAAGGAATTATGATATTATTATGTTTTATATTTTGATACCATTTTTATAAAATTAACAATTCTTTTATATTTTCATTTTTTACAGTTATAACATTCATAATTACTTAATTAAGGTATCAATTTAAGATTATATTATGTTTTTTATATTGCATTGTGATTAAAATTGTATATGCTTTATGTTGCATGGATGTTGCAAGGTAGCATACAATAAATTACATGACCTTTTATTTGTGGTGTTTATAAAATAATTACTAAATATATATAAAAAGATATATGGGTTTTAACATATTCAATAAGACTTGAGAATTGGTGAATTTTTCGGAAAATTCTCAATATCTCTGATCACTTGGAGTTCATTTATTTTGTGCATATTCCCCGAGAGTGGAATGGGTTAGTGGATTTGTTAGGTAAATGGAATTTTGAGTTTTAGGATGGTTGGGATGTTTAGAATTGGTCTCAAATTTCTTCTGATTGCTCTCAATATCTCTCTTATTTATTGAGAGCTGATATGTCTGAATAGCTTCTTCTTTTTCTTTGTATCTTGGATGTTTTGCTGAGTTAATAAATTTTTACCCTCTTTTTCAAAAAAAAAAGACTTGAGCATTGGTTATAGGGGTTTCTTACACTAACCCCTCTTTATGTATATATAAATATAAAGTACACATTACATAATTATTTAATGTTTTTGTTGTGTGCATATTGTAATATTTATTGTGTATACTTATGTGGAAATATTTTTGAATGAGTGTCACATGTTTTATCTCACTTGAAATTACATTTATATGAGGTGAAATATTTATACACTATACAATTATTATTTATACACTTTATATGTGCACATAATATCTTTTAATTATATCAATTTTATATGCTACACCTATTGGCAATATTGAGAGTGGCATCATTAAAATATTCATGGATTACAAAATGAGCTTGAAGAGTTACCCTTTAATTCATGATTAAGAAATTTATTTTCCAACCTTTCAAATAATATTTAATCCTATCCAAAATTAACTCACTAGGCTCTTCATTATTTTATTTATGATAAAAAATAATAACAAAATATGTTGATGAAAATTTTCTAATTTTACACCCTAATATATCCATAAGAATCCATTCTAAATTTAGGAAAATACTAATAAAATAGATCCCGTATTTTTGTATTAGTTCATTGTCTAACAATCTTCTCATAACATATAATAATAATGTAAACTCCATGGTTTGAATAACTAATGAATGACCCAAAAAAAGAGTCATCAACAAATTGAAGACAAGATTTAGAGATATTATTTCATGCAACCTAGGTACCTTTAATTTTTCCATTCATTTTTTTCCTTTAAGAAACCTGCTCCTAGTGCCTGGAAACAAATAAAAAACAGATAAAGAGAAGCTATATCACCCTAGCAATGTCCATAAGATGATCTAAAGTATCTAATATGATTAATCACCAAAGCTTACACTATATGATGTAATATTTAATAGGTCTAAGAATATTTTATTATACAATGTATTCAATTTATTATAATATGTTATTATGTAGACCCTATAGGTAGTGATTAACATTGTTATGGTTAAACTCACTTTATAAATTGTGATTGCCATTAATCCCTCTAGTTATGTTACCTTGGGTTAAACTCATTTATGTAATTGGCATTTTGGTATTGGTACAAATACCCACCACAACCCATCATTTCATCATCAAAGTGTTGTGAATACTATCTATGAATAATTTAGTGATTATCTATCACACCTATGGGCACCCTCAAATAATTTTATCTCTTTCCCTAATTTTTTTCCTTTTATACATTTTGTATAAGATTTAATTGAAAATATTTCTTCTATTCATTTCTACAAAAAATATGAATTCTAACATGGCATTAAAGTTATTTTGGAGTGATATTGTTGGATCATGAAGAAAGCCATTTTGGAGCCTCTAACCCTTCTTCTACATTATAAAGAAATATTGAAAAAAATTATCATATCTATCTATTTTTTTTTAAATTGTAAAAAAAATTTCTAGAATTTCTTCTTGCTTTCTAATTATCAAAGTGAAGAACACAAGCTTATACTAAGGGGGGTGAATAGTATAAGATCAACTTTTACTTTTGTTTCTCAAACAATATTATCCACTATTATCAATAGCAATATCAAATGCCATAATCAAAGCAATTAATAAATCATCACACACAATAGAGACACCAATTTAACGTGGTTCACCCGATGTGGGCTACTCCACGGAGAAAATATTTCTACTAAATTTTCTCAATAAATCTTCTTGGAAATCAATTTCCTATTACAATGTTTATGGACATCTATCCAAAGGAGACACCAATCCCCTATGATATGATTTATGGATCTCTCTCCACAGGAGAACTCTTTCCTCTTTTCTATGGTTTGTGGAACTTGATCTAGGATACCTCTATCTCCTCAACTGGTTTGTGGATATTTCTCCACATAATAAATCTATCTTCCCATATGGTTCATGAATCACACACCATAGGAGAACTTTTTCCCCTAGCTCTAGTTTTTGGATCTCTCTCCATAGGATAACTCTTTCCCCTTGCACCGGTTTTTGGATCTCTCTTCATAGGAGAAATCTTTCCCCTCTAGTCTGGCTGATGATCTTCTAGAACACTACTACCCCCACTACTCTGGCTTGTGGATCTCTCTCCACAGAAGACCTCTATCCTCATTACCCTAGCTAATGGATATCTATCTAGTAGATACTTATATCCTATGCTCTATCACCTCCAAATCTTACTCTCAAATCTATCTCAAATATAAACCAAACTCTATCCCAAGTGTAGTACAAATAAGCTCTAACTCTGTCTCATGTCTAGCACAAATCTGCTCACAAATCTATACCAAAATCTATCCTCAAATATTTGTTCAAGACTTAACACAAAGCTTGATCCTATCATAAATCAACTTTGATTAGATTTGTCTCAAGCCTTCACACAAAGCTTGAACAAATCAATCAATCAACTCTGCTCTTAAGTCTTCAAAAAAACTTGCTCAAATCTTCCTACTAATGAGCACCGAAAATACTTATATTTTTGTATATGAAATGACTATTTTCGTGCAACATCACACAAAGATTTGTACATTTTTATGAAATATTATGTATATGTTTAATAAAATCATGTGTTTATCTAATATGTGTGTGAATTGTGTTGTGTGTAGCTATTTCCATGATTTTGTTATCTTTTGCTTAGTCGAGGTCCTATGTGGACCTGCTATGGTTTTGCTAAAGTCAAACAAAGGTAAAAGGAAACTTGCACCTTACCACGTGGGTGCCTTACCATGAAGGTGCCTTACCAAGTATGCACCTTACCATGTAGGTGCCTTACCAAGTATGCACCTTACCATGTAGGTGCCTCACCAAAATTGACATCCGAATAATGCGTGTGGACCAACCAGCTGGAGAAGAATTTTGTTGACCATCGTTCCACATCAGCTATGGGAAAACTGTAGTTGGATGAGTTGTCCTAGCTGGAGTGGTAGGACGTGCAACAACTTACAATACCAAACTGTGATGAAGCAAAGTTGATCCTAATACGAGGAAACAACATAGAACTACTTAGTGTGTTCCGATTAAAGGAACTAAACTGTCCTAGTTTAGGCTAAACTGTGACACCTGTTGCAACAGGACTATAATAGGAAGTTATATGTGTGTAGTATATAAACACATAGACTTCTCGATAGAGATATCAGATAATAATAGAGATTCTTGATGTAATATTCTATTAGTAATAAAGTGCAAAAGCATTCGTCGCATTAGCAGTTATTTGTGAGTTTAGCGGGTGAAATTTGCCTGGATCTCAGGCCCACTCCAAGATAGTATTTCTCCCTTCGTAGATTAGTTACGTAGTTTTATTTCTGCATGATCACATGTTTACTTCGTAGGCTAAATCTAGAGTGTGTTTGATTTATTAAGGACTTTTATTTCATGCAAGTTAATTATTTACTTTCTGCATTATTGTTTATGTCTTGATTTTATTATAGGTAGATGAATTTATCAATGTCATATTAAACACCCCCATCTAGTGGTTAATCAGATCATTTCCAAAGTGGTAGTGTGATTAAGTTTTACCCGTGACCCTTCACAAGCTTATGAGTTCCCTGGATTGACAAATTTAAATGAAGAGTGTTGTGACAAACCTAGGAAAAAGTTAATCATGTTGGCACCCAATATTTTGGCATCATTTTTGGAGAAGCATCACTAGTGGGCTAAATTGCATTATCGATTGAATACCTTCAATATGACATTGTATGAGTCTACCAAGAAAGAGGGTACCTGAAGGTCGTTTCATAAAACAATGCCCTTCAGAGCAATTGGAGTCAGCAGATGACTTAGAATTTGAATTTTATTCTTTAGAGCTATCACCAACAGTCCATTGGAGTAAGAGTTCTCACCTTGTGCAAAGTGCTTCCCCATATCATAGACCTAGGGAGGAACGAACCGTTGTGAATCCATTGTTTAAGAGGACCCCATCAGAGGAAGCCTTGCTATGGAAAATAATAGAAGATAAAACTATAGCACCATCTAACCTAGACGCCCTGACCTAGAGAGTATTGAACAATTGAAAGGTCATAGACACCTTAATAGAGACCGCATTTCCTAAAAAAATGGTAGAAGAAGAGGTCTGATTTGAATTCAGTTTCCTGATAGAGGAAGGGGTGGGAGAAGCCAAAATGAAGAATATTTTCTCTACCCACATTCCTAATTTTATGAGATACCCCATTGAATATCCTGACCTATTTTTGTTTAAGTTTAATGACCTATTTAAGAAGATCACCACGTGGGATGGGATGAAGAAGCTCTTTCTGGAGCAATACCAAGACTTCGGTAAAGCACGAGACTCCTGGGAGGAAGTCCTCAGTATGACACAGAAGGAGGATGAATCCTTGGAGGAATAATGGTAGAGGTTTAATTTTAACTTGTAGTGATCCTCGCATACACAATTGGAGGATAAGTCCCTCAAGAGTATTTTATTGAGGGGACTAAGCAACGACTCAATGGAAGCCCTGAATATGATATCTAGAGGAGATGTTTACTAGCATGCCCTGGAAGACATCTGATAGTTGTGCCAAAATTACTCACAAAGGATGGGAAAACCAACCATTAGAACGATGAAAATGACTGTGTCAGTCACAAAATTAGAGATAGGAAACATGCTGGTGGACTTTAAGAGTGACGTGTTGTCCTCTCTAGCTTTACAACTTGACACACTGTTGTTGGAGAAGAAGAAGCAAGAGAATTATGTAGCACTAACCTACTTCTAACACAAATGCAGAGGGAAGCATGCCAAGAATGCCTACCTAGAAAACAAGGTTAGAGTATTCATGGTTTACCAAAAAAATCACAAAACCTGATTGTGCCCACAACTTTCCAATACTAAGGAAGAAGTTGACGTAGTCGATGCCTGCTTTATGGACAATCAGAGGAATTTATAGCAAAAACCTATGGGAAACATGCCAATTGGGATGCCACTTTACAGAGGAGGACCATATGGGAAATGTCCACCATCAAACATGGGATGGTGGGGACCACCACCCTGGATGACTATACCTCAAGGAACAACATTTCCCAATCAACCAACATGGATCCCATATCAGCAGCCATGGAGTAACCATGAAATGTGGAATACACCTCCACAAAACATTATCCAAGTACCACCACAACAAAGCTTACAGGCCTTGCCTATGGCCAGACCTGTGCAATTACCAGTATAATTGACAGTGAACCCAAATAACAAGGTAAACCAACCGATATACCAGGTAGAAGGAGAGATGTATCCTATGTACCATATTAGCTATAATCCCATACATCTTAGATCAGACAAGTAGTTAGGAGTAGAAGCACCTCCTCTGGTAGAAATGGAGGAGTAAGTAGAAGTATAAGACTCCCCTTAGATAGAGGAGGTGGAGGAAGAAAGAGTTGTTGAGAAAATGGGAGCCCCATTCCCTCATTAGCTACAAAATCATAAGAGGTCAACACAATCTGAATTTGATATCCTCTCAAGTCTAAAAAATATTACTGTAACCATTATTCTTTTCCAAGCTATTCGATACGTACCCATCTACACCAAAGCAATAAAATAAATGTGTCTAAGGAGACTGATACACAAGGTAGCATAGACCATTAATGTTATTGGGAAGTTGTCTGACTTAATGATGGGGAGATCATATCAAAAAAAGTATGTAGACCTAGGTAGCCTGGTACTGACAATGAAAATCAAAGGGCACTCATTGGTGAATACATTGGTCGACTTAGAGGCAAACATTAACGTAATTCTTCAAGACACCATGCAAAAAATATAACTCAACAATCTGAAGCCAACCAAGACGGTGTTACAATTGGCTTATTGGTCAATGGTGGCATCGAAAGGGATGCTCGAGGATGTCATAGTAGCGATCAACGCATGGGAATAACTGATGGATTTACTGGTGCTGTAATCCAAATAGTATTTGGTGATTACCCACTCATTTTTGGGAGACCATGGTTGGCCATGGACGACGCTTACATAAGTTTTCATGATAGGCTAAGGACCATTTTAGATGGCCAAAATGTCAATAGATTGACGATCTCTTTCCCAACCCAATTGGTGGACACATTGAGATAACTGAAGGAAGGAAGATAGGAGGACTACCCACTATATATGTTGCAGTTAGTAATGGGAGTTATAGAAGTAGAGGATGAGGTCGAGGAATATGGCATCATCTCGTGATTCTTCCATAGAGAAACCTCACTCCCAATCCCTGAGTCACCATTGTTGGGCGCTCAAGACCATCATACCAAATAGATTAACGTTGGGTCTAGCAGGATGCTCAACATCAGCTACGAGATGACCTCCACACAACTAGAAATATTCAAGGAACTTATAGCCAATCACCAACATGCATTCGCATGGTATTATGCGGGTATGAATGAAATTAGTCCAGAGGTGTGCACTCACTGTATCTATTTGGAAGATCAATCAACCCCCATAATACAACCGTAGAGAAGGATGAACTCGACTATGAAATAAATTATCAAGGCTGAGTTATAGAAGCTCCTGATAATAGGGTTAATTTACCTAATCTCAGAAAATGAATGGGTATCACCACTCATGGTGGTTCCTAATAAGAACGGGAAATGGAAAATATGCGTTGACTACATGTCACTAAATAAGGTGACTAAGAAGGGCTATTTTCCCCTCCCATTCATTGACCAGGTACTAAACATGTTGTCTGGGAGGAAATATTTGTCCTTCTTTGATGGATTCTGCAGGTACAACAAAATCTAGATTGTAGAAGAGGACCAAGATAAAATAATGTTTACCTGCCCATGGGGAACATTTCATACAAGATGCTACATTCGGGCTATGCAATGTGTCAACCACTTTTCAAAGGGTAGTGCTAAGTATATTTTTAGACATGATAGGAGAAGCGGTTGAAGTCTACTCGGATGACTTCATCATTTATGGAGAGACATTCAAGGAGGATATCAAGAATCTAAAGAAGGTACTTTGGAGGTATGAGGAAAATAACCTATCCCCCAGTAATGAAAAATATTTCATGATGATGCGTGAAGGTATAGTTTTAGGGCATCATCTATTAGCGATAGGGATTAATGTGGATCACAAAAATATAGAGGTGATCAAGGAATTACCTAGCCCAAAAACATAGAGGGAGGTAAGGAGCTTCCTTGGCTCATTCGGATACTATAGGTGGTTTATCATCGATTTTAGTAAAAATACCAAACCTCTACACACTCTGCTGACAAAAGAAGTAGAATTTAATTGGACAAAAGATTACAAGTAGGTATTCCAAGCATTAAAGGATAATTTGATCTTTGCCCCTATGTTACGGGACCTGAATTGGTCAGTTCCATTCCACATATACTATGAAACATCCAATAATGCAATTGGATTGGTCCTCAAGCAGTAGGATGGTAAAGACTTCTACGCCATCTACTACATCAGCAAGAACCTTGCAGGGGCCGAACTGAACTATACAATAACAAAAAAGAAATTTCTTATGGTGATACATGCCATAAACAAATTCTACCACTACAATACTAGGTATAAATTATTCATCCACATGGACCATGCAACCATCAGATATCTAATGAGAAAACTAGTAATTAGTAGTATAATTATCGGGTGGCTTCTCTTGCTGCAATATTTTGACCTTACCATCATTGACAAGCCTAGAAAGGACAACATGGTTGCATAATTCCTATCTAGATTAATACCAATAGACTATGCTATAGTAGAGGACTAGTTCTCAGATGTTCGTCATCAATGAGCATACACCATAGTACACATACATTGCCAATTATTTGGCCACTAGTAGAACCTCTCTTGCCCTCTCATATTAGGAGAAGCAAGGAGTAATCGAGATAAGTGTATCCTACTAGGGGATTGATGGATTTCTGTTCAAAATAGGGTCTAATAAAATCGTAATAAGATGCATGGTCGAGAAGGAATATGCAAAAATACTCAAGGTCTGTCATAATGAACCTTGTGGTGGCCACTTCTCAGGAAAAAGAACTACCTATAAGGTATTACAGACTAGGTATTTTTGGCCCACACTGTTCAAATATGCACCTACCTATGCCAGTAAGTGCGATGAGTACCAAAGGATGGGTAGACCAACTTATAGGGATACAAACTCATGTGCACATTGAGCCCTTTTACAAATGGGGTATGGATTTCGTGGGACCCATCAACCCACATTTGATCAGGAAGAGGTACGTTCTAGTCTACATAAACTATGCCACCAAATGCGTCAAGGTCCAAGCACTAAGGGACTCCAAGGAGCGGACGATCACCAAATTTTTGTTTTCTCAAATATTTATGAGATTTGGAGTACCTAGGGAAATCACAACAGACCAGGGACCCCAGTTCATGTCTAGATTAATCAAAGAGCTCATGGAGAAATACAAATTTTGGCATAACAAGACCACCCCATACCACCCATAGGAAAATGGGCAGGTGGAAGTCACGAATAGGGAGATAGAAAGCATCCTGACAAAGATAGTACAATAGCACAGGAAATATTGGTCCACAATATTATCCGAGGTCGTATGGGTGTATAACACAACATGGAAGTCGACCACTGGTTTCACCCCCTTTTGATTGGTCTATGAGAAAGATGTAATGATGCCCATAGAATTTGAAGTGAAGACACTCAAGATGATGATCGAGCTAGACCTGAACTTGGAAAATGCACAAAAAGAATGAATTTTGTAGCTAAACCACTTGGACGAATTTCACATGGATGCCCTTTAGAGGAAAAAAATTATGCAGAGGTAGAGGAATTAGTGGCACGATCACCACATTAAAAAGAAACATTTCAAAGAAGGAGAATCGGTGTTGTTGTAAGACTCTAGGTTACATAAATGGAAGGGGAAGTTGATGTAGATATGGATGGGACCATATGAGGTGGTGGAAATTATTAATAATTGTGTGGTGATTCAAGACGATCGAAAGGAGTAATACCATCCTTACAGCTAATGGCCACTAAGTAAACCCATACCATATGACTGAGGGACTAATAAGATAAGGTAGAACAGGCATGGGGGAGACCCCAGCCAAGTAGACACTTCCCAAAATTCTCAAAAAATGGGTGGGCACAGGGAAGTCCACCTAAACCAGCAGAATAGGTTCCTATTTTTTCTAGATAATAGAGTGTTTTTTTCGCAGAGATAATGCCCCGCATGCAAGCTGTAGACATCCTGAGAGCATCACTTTGGTGCCTTACCCAACAAGTTCAGCCACCCAATATATATATATATATATATATATATATATATACTTTATATACTTGGTTAGGCACCTTAGGGGCACCTTACCGAGTTAAGCACCCAACGGGTGTCTTACTATATCAAGTGCCTCACCGGCACCTTACCTAGGTGCCTTACCGAGTAGGTACCCAAAAAATAAAACACATGCGCAAACGTAGCAGGAGAGGAGCAACTGAAGATGAACACCATCATATCACATGATGGAAGGCACACAAACATATTTTGAAATCATTGGTGAATATTTTTGCATTTCCCAAGGCTAGCCGCCAAGAAGACATGCATAGCAACCAACCAAGGAGGATCTACCACATCTCCAACAAAGGACCTCGAAGCGAGCCAAAATATAGTCCCCAAGGTGACGTAATCAATACAATGAGAATAAGCCACCAAGTACAAAACCATCACGCTCCATGTAGCTCAAAAATAACCAATCAGGTATGCATATGGTTTTTTAGATATATATGTAATTTGCATATAAATGTGCTCCCTAAAATGATGTAGTGTAAGAATGAAAAATCACCCCCATACCTAACACGTTGTGTCAAAATTAATTTGTATGGTGTACCCTGCTAAATCCAATGTAGGAGTGATTTCCAAAGTTAGGTGCCTTAGGTAATAAAAGGCACCTTACCGAAGATAGAACTTAAGGTTAGTAGTAGAAATTCACCATGGTAGGATCATCGATGAACCATGCAATTAAGAAATAAGAGCCTAGTGGCACTGATGGTATCAAGGAGGAAGTTCATAACTGGTTCAAAGCAACTGGATGGATGGATTATTGTCGCCTGGTTAGCCAGAAATAGGATGTGGATGCAGCCAAAGAATTTGTCACTACTCTGAAGGGAGGAGTGGCTTAGCTACGAGGACTAGAAATCCCAGTCACCCTAGAGTACATTGCTCAAGTCATTGGCCTCCCCCTCACTAGGGAATGTAAATATAATGATGATGGGGTGAGGAAGTGCACCGAAGTACTGTTTGGGTAGGTGAACATCCCCTACGACCAAAGAGGGCTTCCTAAACAGAGGATTCTGCTACAACTATAGGAAATCTTTGAGCAGGTTGTGAGATACTTCATATGCACTGGAAAGTATTCACACCTAAATATGAACCATATGCAATTCATGAGTCATTTGGTGCATGGGAAGGAAATAAATATCCCGTTCTACTTGGTAAAGGTACTACAGGATGAGGCATACCAATATCAAAAAGGAGTAATCTCTACCCTAGCCCACCATAGGCTAATTATAGCCCTGCTACAACATGTAGAGAAGTACAGGGGAGAACCATTAGCAGTAGAAGTTGAACCCTCTAGTGTACAAGAGAGGGTAGAGGTCGAAGTAGGGCATGACACCGAAATGAGAGAAATAACCAAAGAAATTAGGGCTCAACCATCTGAGGTGGCATAGTAGTTAGCCATATAGGTAGGTCATGATGCTAACCAAGGGGGGATGGTCGAGGAAGAATTCCCCCAATTTTTTCTAGAAATTACAGAAGGGTAGAACTCTCCGCCCAATATCACAAAAGAGAGACCTGAAGCTTCCAGCACAGTAGCCACAGGGTGACAAAAAAAACTAAGGTATGGTTGGAAAAGGCTATGTTGCCTAATCCTTCCCCATAAGGAATGCGAAGAAGACATAAAAATTGGCATCACAATGCAAACCCTATAGAATTTGGTTGTTTGTAGTCCACAAAACCCGCAACCTTCATCAGGCTCATAAGAATAGGCTAAGATACCATCAAGGGGAGACCACGTCGAACAAAATAAAAAATCCTTAATGCAGGTATTATTTAGAGGCTACAAGAAGATAGCCAAAAGAAAATTTTAGAGATAGGAGGCCACCATTGCTCAATTACAGAAGCTGATCCAACAACTCAAAGAGGAAAATCAGTAGTTGAAGGATAGTGTGGTAGAAAGGCATGATGCCTTCACCCAGACTAACTAGATGATGGAAGTACCTACAAACTCCCTGACCTCCTTAGAAAAAGTATTTTCCTCTAGAGCATTCAAGTCAGATTCTAGAGATGAA
This sequence comes from Wollemia nobilis, assembly GCA_028583015.1. Lineage (NCBI taxonomy): Eukaryota > Viridiplantae > Streptophyta > Pinopsida > Araucariales > Araucariaceae > Wollemia > Wollemia nobilis. The sequence continues at coordinate 684,197 of JAQPPZ010001108.1, forward strand.
GAGGTGGAGGCAGGGGAAGGTTCATGTGTCTTTGATGAAATAGTTATAGAGGAATAGGGAAATTTTTGTCTTTGAACAAAAGCTCATGTCATCCTTATTGACGATGAAGAAGAGTCGTCATGGCAAGTCCCTAAAGTTGAGGATAAGATAATAGTCTCAAAATATCAGGAACCCATGATTGAGGAGTTCTCAAGGCAAACCCTTGAGTCAGAAGAAAATAAGGAGTCTCCAAAATGCCAAGGACCTAAAATTGATGAGCCACCATTAACCGAGGATCATGAACCGGTATTAGGCAACCAGGGTACAAATGAATTGGCCATAGAGGACCCTAGGAAGGAGGAACAAGTCCTTGAGACACCCAATAGGGAGGTAGCCTCTACAAAAAAATATTTGTGCCCATGAAGGTTATCGGGACATCGAAGAATAGACAGGTAAAAGCACCTCGTATGACGTGAAAGAGGACCAAAAGGAAATACAAAGCAATCATCGTCAAGCCTAATCCCCACTCGAACGAAGAATGGGCAGAATGCCTCAAAGACTTTGTCAAGAAGAAAGAGAAATTAAAGAAATTCCTAGAGGAGTTCAAGTCAGCCAAGGAGGTGAGGAAAACTTCTAAGAAGGTCAAGCGGGAACCAGGAATTTGTGTAAACCCAGGGTCTAAAGAAGACTTCTGGCGGCCCTGCAACCCATTATTAGGGTGGCCTCCTAGAGTAAGGAAATGACTAGAAATATAGGGGATATATGGCCTGATAGCAGAGGCTATGGCAATCACAAAAGAAACCACGGGTTTCAATTTCGAAGATCTTCAATTATATAAATCTGGTATGATCATCCAAAATAGGGATAACTCTGATATTCCCTTAGGGTAACTATAACCCCAACATGTTGACTTATGGTAGATGGTAGAGGCAGCCTTCCAGAAGGGAAGAGTGATAGTAGCAGACATACCCAACACAAGGGTTGGATCAAGCAGAGTTAGGAGGTAAAATTCACACAATAGAGGCCAAGGCCAACCCAACCGACACAATAAGAGGAATGTATAGACTAAGGATACCCAACACCAACCTAAGGTTCCTCAATAGAAAATTAAGCCTCAAGATAGGGGGGAGTCACGACCATAGGCAAGAGAAGGAGGTAGGACGTAGATGCAAACGTGACTAACATTTTAGGTTCCATGAGGTCATGGCACATATTAGGCATGGGGGGATGATGAGCACAAAAAATGCTCATATTTTTGTATATGAACTGATAGTTTTTGAATAGCATCACACAAAGAGTTGTATATTTTTATGAAATATTATATATATGTTTAATGAAATCATGTGTTTATCTGATCTATGTGTAAATTGTGTTGTATGTAGCTATTTCCTTGATTTTGTTATCTTTTGCTCAATCGAGGTCCTATGTGGACCTGGCATGGTTCTTCTCAAGTCAAACAAATGTAAAAGGAAACTTGCACCTTACCACACAAGCACCTTACCATGAAGGAACCTTACCAATTATGTGCCTTACTACGTAGGTGCATGACAAAAATTGGCATCTAAATAATGTGTGGACCAACCAGATGGAGAAGGATTTTGTTGACCACCGTTCCATGTCACCTGTGGGAAAATCATAGTTGGATGAGTTGTTTTAGCTAGAGTGGTAGGATGCGCAACAACTTACGAGGCCAAAATATGATGAAAAAAAGTTGATCCTAATATGAAGAAATGATGTAGAACTTCTTAGCGTGTGCCAGTTACAACAACTAAACTATCCCAGTTTAGGCTAAACCGAGACACCTATTGTAACAGGACTGTAACAAGAAGTTTTTTGTGTGTAGTATATAAACATGGAATTCTTGATAGAGATATCAAATAATAATAGAGATTATTGATGTAATATTTTATCAGTAATAAACTGCAAAAATATTCATCGTAGTAGCAGTTCTTTGTGATTTTAGTGGGCAGAATATACTTGGAGCTCGAACGAACTCCAAGCCAGTATTCCTCCCTTTGTATATTAGTTACGTAGTTTCATTTCTGCATGATCGCATTTTTACTTCGTAGGCTAAGTCTAGAGTGTGTTTGATTTATTAGGCACTTTTATTTCATGCAAGTTAATTATTTACTTTTTTCATTATTGTTTGTCTTGATTTTATTATAGGTGGATGAATTTATCAATGTCATATTAAACATCCCAACCTAGTGGTTAATTGGATCATATCCAAAGTGGTAGTGTGATTAAGTTTTACCCATGATCCTTCTCAAGCTTATGAGTTCCTTGGATTGACAAATTTAAATGAAGAGTGTTGTGACAAACCTAGAAAAAAGTTAACCGTTTTGGCACCCAACACCTACAAGTCTTCACCAAAACTTACCTCAAATTTACCTTTAAGTTTTTACCAAGACTTACCTCAAATTTACCTTCAATTTTTCACCAAGACTTACCTCAAATTTACCTTCAAGTCTTCACCAAGACTTATCTCAAGTCTACCTTCAAGTCTTCACCAATACTTACCTCAAATATACCTTCAAGTCTTCACCAAGACTTATCTCAAATTTACCTTCAAGTCTTCACCTAGGCTTTGCTCAAATATTCTTTCAAGTCATCTCAAGAACTTGCTCTATCTGCATTAATACATACTCAAAACAACTCACAAAACATGCTCAATCAATCTCAAATCTTGTACACAATGCTATCAAATGGTTTTTCTAACCTTCAAATTAATTCCTTTAACTTCAATAAGTTTAGACATATTCTATTTAGAATTCGTTTAACCTCTAAAACATATAATGAATGATGTACTCTACCAAAATCTCATTATATTCTACTCGGCCATTAAGTCTATCACTTTCACAAATTTGGTTTCTAATGTTTGCACATTCACTTTCAATATCACTCAAATCCAATGCTCAATAATTTCACTCAATCATTCAATAAATAAAACACAACTTGCTCACTAATCCTAAAAAAGTGTTTTCAAACTTTTTTAAATAAAGAGCACAATGTAGTTCTCAACCCTAAATTATTCTCTTTCAAATCAAATCATCCATCAACAAAATGCACTTAAACTTGCTCATACATTTCCAACAATACTCATCAATAATTTTCACTCCACCTTTTAATTCACAACATTCATTCCAACCTTTCAAACAAAATATTATGTGCCCATACCTCTTTTATTTTATGGAGATATGTCTTCAAAACCTGTTTTACTCACAATCAAATCCTTTTGCCAATTCTAGGTTGGATAGCAACAATCTATCTCAAAATCTCCACAAGAATATTTATCTCAACAAATATTTCACCATATATGAAATTCAATAAGATGTCAAGTCACTAATACACCTTATCACTCCTTCACTTTAAAAATAATATTCAATACACATCAATAATAAGGTTCCTTGTTTACACCTTATAATCTCCAATATTCTTAAAATAATATTCAATGCACAAAAATAAATTTCCTTTGTTTACACCTTATAATCTTCAATCCTTTATTTATTTTCTAAGCATCCAAAATAAAATATTTATTCAACAACCCTTATGACTCCCTAAACATTCCACACATACCTTTTTTAATATCACGTGGCCTTAAAATACTTTATGCATTCTAAAACATTTGGCAATATTAATTTAAAAATTGCATACCTTATTATTGTCCCATGTCACCAAAAATATGATGCACATCTCAATGACCAGCGTCCAACAAACAACACCTAAAATTGAACCCACAATCTGAGCCATTACAAATCCTTATCCAAAGGCTAGGATGTTACTTGGGCTACATGCCTACACATGAAACAGAGTGCCCTCACACCTATACACTATCTACTTCTTCCAAATTTCACCAAAAAATGAAAACTTCTTCCTTCTTCAGCAAAATGAATGACGTGGAATTTGAAACCATGACCTTCTTTTCACAAGTGCCTTAGCCACACCTACTATCATCTGTTCTACCCAACATCTTGGAATATTTTTGTCACTCCAATAAATTTCAATAATATACCTTTATTTATTTAAAAACCTTACGAAATATCTTCTCCCTTTCAAAAATGTAGTGCACGAATTCAATTGTCACTTAGGCATTCAAATTGCATAGACCTTTGGAAATGAAAATAATTTCCTATTAATACTCTTTCCTTTGCATTGAAACACATCAGCCCTCTTTGCTTTCGATTTTCAAATTCGAATATAACTTTAAACTTTGGTGCCATTAATTATTTAAATTAAAATTTTAACATTAAAATATTTTAATTTAAATAAATTAAAACCTTTGTTAACCTTTATAACTTGATGAATGGGCCTTATCAGGGATATATATTTTTTCCAAATATTATAATATTAAATATTATAATATTAATATTTAAAATAAATATTATACCTTTTTCCTTTTAACAACTTCCTTGCCTTTTGGAGAAATCAACCTTTTGATCTTAATGACAACAAAACTGGGCATCAATGACAACAAAACTTGGTCAAATTTGTAATAATATCTCCTTTGTCATTTATGGTAATCCTCTTTTTCTTTAAGCACATATTTTACTTTTTTCAAATTTTCTCCCCCTGACTGAATGCTCTTCCTCTAACTCAAATCTCTCCCCCTTTGACATCAATGGCAAAGGGACAATTTTGGGGTTAAATATAAGACTCTTAGTTTAGTCCCCTCCCCACATCCTCTTCTTAAGGTAATTAATTTTGGGGTGGGAGTATCTCTACTCCCAGCATACAATGCTCTTTTTCTTTGTGCACCTTCCTCAATTGATCTTTCTGATTCTTTTGAGTATTCATGTTCCTACTTATCTCTAGAATTTCTATTCTACACCACTTAGTCATATGTCCAAAATTATTGCACTTATAGCACTTAATTTTGTGGTTCCTTGAAGGTGCAAATGTCTTGAAGTTTGTCTTAGTGAAGCCATACCTATTCCTATCATGAACCATGCAATCAATTGCTTTATGACCAAAATGATTACAAAAGTAACAATACCCTTGAAAGAGATACCCATTTCTAAAATTTCTATTGGTAAAACCATATTCCTTATTTTCATGTGTCCTGTACTGCATAGTCTTGTGAAAAAACATGTGACATGAGAATAAATTCCCTTTGAAGAAATATTTCCTTTGACCCATTGATATTTTAGTCCTTTCTTCCCTATGATGTTCCCTGTTCCTTATTTATGCATTGTTTCCTTCCTTGATGAACCTTATATTTTTCAACTCATCCTCATAAGTCTCACTTTCTCCTTTACTTTATTATTTTGAAGCTTCTTCTTCTTTGGATCTTGAGCTTGACTCCTCTCCTTGTTCTTTTTGTTCTTATTCAAAACCAAGTCCAGTCCTCATGAATGGAGATCTCTATGTTTTGATAATATCATCCAAATATTTTGAGCTTTTCCTGAACTGATATATCTTGTTATTAAAATTTTCAAGTCATTTCCTTAGAATGTTAGCTTCATGTTTTAATATTTCACATTATTGCTCTTTTATCTTTAATTTTTCAATCATATCTTCTTCAAATCCTTTTTCTTTTTCAACTTTAACTCTCAAGTCATTGAGATATTGTATAAGCCTTGCTTTTGTTTTCTCATCTTCTTGAACCTGATCCTTCAATTTTGAATTCTACTTCCTAACCTTTTTCAATTCTTTAAGAGCAACAACAAGTTATGCTTCTATATCAATTGTGCCTTCATTCTCTAATTATTCCTGTAGAAACTCAATAGCATATTCATATTCTTATTCATTGCTACTAAACCCATTCTTTGTACAGTGGTCTTCGATGTCCTAAGTTACCACAAATAAAACATTTGAGTATTCTTGATTCCTTCTTCTTCCTTCCACTTTCTTGAATTTTAATTATTAGAGCATCTTCTTCTTTTATAGCCATGAAGAGAATTTCTTCTTGTTAGGGTACCTAGGAACATATATTTGAGGATATATTATTATATTGTATAAGGGTTGGCATGGACCACACATAACCCAAGTTTGATTGTATTATAATATTATATTATAATATAATATTATATTAGTAGTAGGTTCCCCAAAGTAGAATAAGAATATGGATATATAAACAAGAGATATTTATCATTGTAATCATCATTGAAGAATAATATTATGTAATCGTCTATGCCCACGAAGTGGCCTCTCACCTTGGGAGATCTTGTGGAGTTATTCCTTATTTAAGGATTATTATTGGTTTTTCCCTACCTTAAGGGTATTATCTATCTCTCTCTTATTTATGGATTGTTATTGTGGATAATTATTTGTGGATGAATTATTTGATATTTTTACATATTGGTGAATGGTTTATGTTAATGATAATAAATTTCGGCAACAAATGGTATCAGAGCAACGATTTTGGCAAAGTGGGGACTTTTGTGGGAAATTGAAGACTTAGGGAATTTTTTTTGAAAAAATATCTCATCTTTTAGGAGTCATATCTCTGTGAAATTTTATCTTATCAAGATGATTCTTGGATCATTTTATGCAAAATTTGAAGAGATTTAAAATGAGCGGTCATGTAAAAGAATTTGAGTAGTATTGAGAGAGATAAGACATTTTGAAGTTAGTCATCTGAAACAAGGATAGTGATGAATTTCGTAGAATTTTTTTGGAATAAAGTCTCATCTTTCAAAAGCCATATTTCTATGAAATTTTATCTGAATCAAGTGATTCTTGGATAACTTTGTACAGAATCTGAAGAACTTTAAAATGAGTGGTCACATGAAGTAATTTGAGTAGTATTGATGGATATACGTCCTTCTAAATTCAACCATATGGAACAAGGGTAGTGACAATTTTTCAAGTCGTGAATTTTTCAAAAGATGAAATTTGTTTAGTTTGGGTAAGCAAATCAGTTGCACTTTATTTTGATTGAGAGAAAAATTGTAGATCTAGTTGTCTATGTGGAATTTTAGCTTCAAATCAGTGGGAAGATATTTATTTTTATAAAACCCTATTTTGCATTAGGGCATGATATATTATCAAAAAACCCTAGTTGCATTAGGGCATCAACTATGGCATGGGAAAGGTTTAATGGATAAAATGATATTGATGCTAGAGAATGGTGGAAAAATTTTAGATCTCTACATTGTAATAATTATTTCTGGAAAGTCAACCTTCAATTGAGTCTTCAAGGGGAAGCTTGGTATTGGTTAAAATTTTTTTGTAAAGAAATGAATAATGAATACACTTGGGATGAAATAGAGTATGCATTTTTGAGTAAATGGGACCCATATAAAAATATAGCTAGTTTGAAGGTCACCATCAAGGGTTATCAAGAATAAATAAATATGCTTCAAAAAGAACAAAAGGAAATAAAAAGAGAGAAAATTTCAAAGAAGTTGAAGAAGATAAAAAATATTTCAGGATGCAAACAAATGAAACCATACCTTTTGTAGAAGATAAAATAAAAAATGGACAAAGGGATTTGTTTGAATCAAAAAAAATTATTTTGCAGGTTCATGGAAGCATTCAAAAGGAACGTGTTATTATTTCCATTGACCCTAGTAGCAGATATAATTTTATTAATATTGCCTTAGCTAAGAGGTTGTAAGTTCAAACAACAAAAATTAAGGACATACATCTAGAGGGTGAGCATGTTCAAATTTTTAAATATTTGAAGATAAACATGTTTTACATTCAAATTTCTATGCTATTGAGATGGATGATGAGGATATTGTTCTTGGTTATCATTGGTTAGATTCTTTGGGTATTGTTAACATTAATGTGCAAAATAAGTTTATGAAGTTATGGTAAAGGAAAAAGAAGATAACATTGTGGGATATTTCTTAGTTTAAGAAGCAAGGATCCAAGAAAAATAAAGAAGTGGTTGTAGAGAAACAAATTGAAGAACGTGAAATAGAATCCAAGAAGGTAGTAGTAGCAACAGATTCCACAAAAGAAGTAGCAACAAATGATTTAGTGGAAATAATAGTAACATAGTCCAAGAAATTTTTGATAGAAGAGCACAAGGACACACCAAACAAAGAGAACATGAAAGAACAATGTGTAGAATAATTTAAAACCATGAAGCCAAATATTGGGAATTCAAAGAAGGTAGAAAATCAAGTGAATGTTGCACTATATCACCATCCACACCACCATGAGCATCAAAAATATTAGAGGTATGGTTCAAATAAAAAATATTATGGTTCTACATGGAATCAGAAGGGCACCAACTATGGTAGTGTTTGGTAAAGAAAACATAGTGATACTAGTTTTCAGAGCAGATCATCAAAACCAATTAAAAAATGGACACATCATTCAAGTTATCAAAATACAGTAGTAGAAGCATGGAGCAAACAAAGCAGATTTAGATGCTCAAGTAACAAAAGGGCATACCAACATCAATGTTTTTCACTTGGAGGGATGGATGATCGAGATTGGTACCAGTTGCTAACATTTCTTCGCAAATCATATTATCTTTTTTCTTCACATGTTTCAAGGATAAAAAAATTGTATGAAGGGTGGCATGGTAGGGTTTCTAAGAATAGATATTTGAGGATATATTATTATATTGTATAAGGGTTGGCATGGGCCACACATAACCCAAGGTTGATTGTATTATAATATTATATTATATTATAATATAATATTATATTAGTAGTAGGCTTCCCAAAGTAGAATAAGAATATGGATATATAAAGAAGATATATTTTTCATTGTAATAATCAATGAATAAGAATCTTATGTAATCGTCTATGCCCATGAAATGGCCTCTCACCTTGGGAGATCTTGTGGAGTTATTCCTTATTTAAGGATTATTATTGGTGTTTTCATACCTTAAGGGTATTATATATCTCTCTCTCATTTATGGATTGTTATTGTGGATAATTATTTGTGGATGAATGATTTGATATTTTTGCATATTGGTGAATGGTTTATGTTAATGATAATAAAGTTTTGCAATACATATTCTTCATTATATGAGTATCTTCCATCACTATAATTTGAACTTTTGTTTGTCTTATCTACATAGAAACTCTTCTTGTGTATTTGAAAGAATTTCTTTTCATGCTTGTTCTAACCATACCTATTTTTCTTTTCATACCTAGATTTTCTTATTTCTTTGTTATTATGATCTTGTCTCTCTTCACCACTACTACTTCCAACTTCTAGATAGTTAAATTCATAGTGACCATATTTACCACAATTGAAACACTTAACTATTTTTATACCTTTATATTTTCTTTAGTCCTTGTTCCTTCTGCCATAGTTTGCTTCTTCATCATTGGATGCCTCATCACTTGAATATAACTTCTTATATTTATTATTCTTTGCCACTTTGAAGGCTACCTCTTTCTTGGGGATAAGATCCTTTCTTATTCTCATCTCAAAATCTGTGAGAGTTCCATGCAACTCATCCTTGATCAAATTTTCAATATCTCTTGTTTCTTCTATGGTTGAAACCTTTTCACTATACCTCATAGGGAGTGATCTTAAAACCTTTTGACAAACATCTCATTCTCTAACTTTACACCCAAGTCCATGCATAGAGTTAAAAACCTCATCCACACGAAGTAAGTATGTAGCAATGTCTTCCTCATCCTTCATCTTCAATTCTTAAAATATTTTCTTGTGATTTTGCAATTTTACCATCTTGATATTTTTTTCTCCCTCATATGTTTTCTTTATTTTTTTCCAAATCTCTTTTGTTTATGTGAAAATAATAACTTCTAAAAACTTTACTTCATGTAAACCACTTAATAGTACATTTATTGCCTTTGCATTATACATATATAAGATCTTATCATCTTTATCTGTAGGAGGACTAGTTGGAGGTGTGTATCCATATTCAATTTTTTGCCATGTCTCATATCCTTGTGTCATCAAGTAAGTCTTCATTATTATGTTCTAGCAGGCATAAATTTTTCCATAAAACAATGGTACCTTATTTGCTGAAGATCCACTCTAAGATTCCATATGTGTTCTTGTATACTTTTTCCTTCAAGCTATTAAACTCTTTCGAAGGAACCTGCTCTGATACCAATTAAAGAACACATGCTTATACTGAGAAGGGGGGTGAATAGTATAATACCAAATTTTAATTTTATTTTCCAAACAATATTATCTAATATTATCAATGGCAATATCAATAGCAGTAATCAAAGCAATGTACAAATCATCACACATAATAAAGACACTAATTTAATGTGGTCCACCCAATGAGGGCTACTCCATGAAGAAACTCTTTCTCCTAAATTTTCTCAACAAATATTCTTGGAAATAAATTCCCTATTATAATATTTATGAATATTTATCCAAAGGACACACCAATACCCTATGCTATGATTTATGGATCTCTATCCATAGGAGAACTCTTTCCCCTTTTCTTTGGTTTATGGAAATTGATCCAGGAGACCTCTATCTCCTCAATTGGTTCATGGATTTCTCTCCATAGAATAACTCTATCTTCCTATCTGGTTCATGGATCACACTCCATAGGATAACTCTTTTCTCTAGCTCTAGCTTGTAGATCTGGCTCCATAGGATAACTCTTTCCCCTTACTCTAGTTAGTGGATATCTCTCCACAAGAGAATTATTTCCCCTTGATCTATTTCGTGGATCTCTCTCCATAGGAGAAATATTTCCCCTCTACTCTAGTTGATGATATTCTAGAAGACTATTTCCCCCACTACTTTGGATTGTGGATCTTTCTACACAAAATACCTATGTCCTCACTACCCTATCTAATGGATATTTATCCAATAGAGACTCCTATCCTCTACTTTATTACCTCCAAAGCTTGCTCTCAAATCTATTTCATATCTACACCTAACTCTACCTCAAATCTAGCTTAAATTTGCTCATAAATTTGTACCAAACTATATCCTAAAATCTATCCTCAAGTCTTAACACAAAGCTTGATCCAATCACAAATCAACTATTCTTATATTTTCCTCAAGCCTTAACACAAATCTTGAACTAATAAATCAATCAACTCTACTCTTAATTCTTCACAATGACTTACTCAAATATTCCTACAAGTCTTCACCAATACTTGCCTTAAATCTAATTTTAAATCCTCTCAAGAACTTGATCAATATGCTCTCAAGTCTTCACCAAGACTTACCTCAAATATGCCTTCAAGTCTTCACCAAGAATTACCTTAAATCCGCCTTCAAGTCTTCACTAACACTTACCTTAAATATACCTTCAAGTCTTCACCAAGACTTGTCTCAAGTCTACCTTCAATACTTCACCAAGATTTACCACAAATCAGCCTTTAAATCTTCACCAATACTTGTCTCAAATCTACCTTCAAGTCATCACCAAGACTTACCTCAAATCGGATTTCAAATCCACTCAATAACTTGCTCAATATGCCTTAATACATACTCAAAAAAACTCTCAAAACATGTTCAATAAATCTCAAATCTTGCACACAAGGCTATCAAATCCTTTGTCTAACCTTCAAAGTAACTCCTTTAACTTTAAGAAATTTATACATATTCTAGTCAGAATTCATTTAACCTATGGAATATATATATATAATGATGAACTCTATCAAAAACTCAATATGTTATACTCAATTATTAATTCTATTGCTTTCACAAATCTGGTTTCTTATGTTTGCACATTCACTTTCAATATCAATCAAATCCAATGCTCCAAAATTTCACTCAATATTTTAATCAATGAAACACAACTTGCTCACTAACCCTATACAAGTGTTTTCAAACTTCTTTAAACAAAGAGCACAATGTGGGTCTCAAAACTAACTCAAATATTTCTTAATCTCTATCTCAAATCAAATCATCCATCAACAAAATGCACTTAAACTTGCTCATACATTTTCAACAATAATCATCAATCCTTTTCACTCCATTGTCTAACTCACAACATTCATTTCAACATTTCAAACAAAATATGATGCACACATACCTCTTTGCTTTTCTTAAGATATGTCTTCAAAACCTTTTTTACTCATAACCAAATCCTTTTTCCAAATCTAGGTTAGATAGCAATAGTCTATTTCAAAATCTCCACAAGAATATTTATCTCAACAAATATTTCACCATATAATAAATACAATAAGATGTCAAGTCACAAATACACCTTATCACTCCTTAACTTTCAAAATAATATTCAATACACATCAATAATAAGGTTCTTTTTTTACACCTTATAATATCCAATATTCTTAAAATAATATTCAACACATAAAAATAAAGTTCCTTTGTTTACACCTTATAATCTCCAATCCTTTATTTATTTTCCAAGAACCCAAAATAAAATATCTATTCAACAACCCTTATGACTACCTAAACATTCCAAAATCCACACATGCCCTTTTTAATATCATGTAGCCTTAAAATACTTTTTGTATTCTAAAACCTTTGGCAATATTAATTTAAAAATTGCATACCTTATAGTTGGTCCACATCACCAAAACTATTGTGTACGTCTCAACGATCATTGTCTAATGACTAGTGCCCAAAATCGAACCCACGACATAAGCTACCACAAATACTTATCCCAAGGCTAGGCTTCTACTTGGGCTTCACACCCATGCATGAACCAAAGTGCCCTCGTGCCTATACACTATCCGCTTCTTCCAAAGTTCACCAAAAATAAAAACTTCTTCCTTCTTCAACAAAATGAATGATGTACAATTTGAAACCACAACCTTCATTTCACAAGCGCCTTAGCCACACCTTCGACCATTCTATGCTATGAAACACCTTGGAATATTTCTATCACTACATGTGAATTTCAATACATGTATAATTTTTTTTATTTAAAAACCTTAAGAAATATCTTCTCCCTTTCGAAAATGCAGCGCACGAATTCAATTGCCACTTAGACATTCGAATTGTAAAGCCCTCTTAAAATAAAAATCATTTTCTATTAATACTATTTCCTTTGAATTGAAACACATCGGCCTTATTTCCTTTCAAATTTTGAATTCGTATTAAACTTTGAAACTTTGAACTTTGGTGCCATTAATTATTTAAATTAAAATTTTAACCTTAGGTTAAAATAATTTAATTTAAAAAATTAAAACCTTTGTTAACCTTTATAACTTGCTCAATGGGCCTTGTTAGGGATATATATTTTTTAATGATTTCGTGGACCTTGTTATTCTTCACCTCTTTCTTTTTCCCAAATATTATAATATTAAATATTATAATATTATTATTTATTTTCAAAATTGCTTCTCTTTTCTTGGCTCTTCCACATTTTTATCCTTTTTAGGCATATAATTTTTAAAATAAATATTATACCCTTTGTATTTTAACAACTTCCTTGCCTTTTGGAGAAATAAACCTTTTGACCTTAATGACAACTAAACTAGACATCAAACCTCTTGACATCAATGACAAAAAAAAATTGCTCAAATTTCCAACACAAAGATCCTTTGATACTCTATTCAAAGTACCAAATTTACATCTAGGTTATCATTATTTAATCCTCTTACTTGGCCATGGTATGATTGAAAAAAAAGAAATGGAAAATTTAAATTCAAATTCAATTTTTTTTTTTGTCATTCAAATTTTATGTGCAAACATGAATACAAAGCAATCACTACCCTATTTTTCATGTGGCTTGGAAATTTTCACAATGGAGTGGCTACCTTTATCATTTTTATTATAGAAACTATGAGTTTATTATGCTATTGAATTCTAATATTTTTTTGAGCCTTAGGTTCAAATCCATGAGTAGTTGTTTCACAAAGGCTCATAATGATAAAAAAAAATGCAAGATATATTTTGGTTATTTGATCATCAATTGAATGTGTGGCACAATATTCCACATGGATATCATGGGAGTAGAAGTGGGAAGATTCTATGTTCAAACTCCCACAGTAACTTCTTTTGTTTAGTGAAGATCACTCAAAATACTTTTTGTATAACAGTACAACTAGGATCATGTCAATAAGGGTGCATAAATAGTTTCTTATATGAAGATTTTTTAAGGTTGTAAGTCATAGGGATGAATCATGCCATATTTATTTCCTATCATTTATGCTCTAGGAATTAATCCATCATATCATTGGTGATTTAGTACCTAAAAAGGTGCCTGGGTACCCTACTTCCTTGGCTAAGACAACATATTTTGGAAGACAACTACTAAAATTTGAATCACCTAGAGGATTATTTTGGCCTTTTCATAGTCATGAGATAATTTTTCCGACTAAGTAGCCAATATGAAATATTTTTTAACATATTTAATTATCTTCATTCAATCAAACTATAGTAAATGGTAGGTTTTCAGTTAGTCACATGTGATTATTCTACATAGAATTTTACACAAAATATATATATTTTTAATCCAAGCACATTATTATACTACAATTATTATAAAATATCTGGTAAATATGCAAAGCTATAGTTTTTACTTCCCTTCAATTACAAATTCTACTACTTAACTAAAAATAAAGAGAATATGCATAACTATAATTTTGATTTTCCTTTAGTTATAAATTCCACTACCTAGTTGACATGAAATAAAATATGCACAACAATAATTTTTACTTCCCTTCAGTTATAAGTTCCACTATTTAATTGATATGAAAGAGAATATGCATAGCTATAGTTACAACCTTGAATTAAATGACTAAATTGATATTTGTCCAGTAAGATTTTTCTCAATCTCAATTAATATGAATAAATTATTTTTTTCCTCAATATCATATTTTAAATACTCTCCTCATTGATATTGAGAAATATTAGAAAAATATCTCTAAGTTTCTTAATCTAAGCTTTAGAAAATCCTTTTGTGAACACATCAACAAGTTGCTCTTGAGTTCTACAATAATTCAACAGTATTCTTTATTTTAGACCATAGAAATACATCCCAAGACTCATAGTGGAAGGAGAGGGATCTACAATATGGATAAAAATGGAAGTAGACCAAGAGTTAATAAAGCCATACCCTTATTACCAATTAGGGTATGGAAAGGATTTTCTTTTTTATGAGGATTCATAGAATCAATCTAAACCAATTTTTCAAACATTCCCAAATATGGAGAGTTGGAAAGTAGAGCTCCAAAATATAGGGTGGTAAAAAGCCTCTTACTATATGAAATTATGGAATTAACATGTACTAGAATTACTATAATGGAAACATCCTTGAAAATGACCAGTGAGGGGGATAGAGGAACTAACCGAAAAACTATGGAGACATCTCCGAAGACAACCAGTATATGATGTTTCTAAGAGGGATATACTTGTATGGGGAGGAAGTAAGTTGTGAATCTATAAGGTAAAGGAGGGATACACGGTAGTTTATGGATATGAGATTACCCCAACACCACTTCCATGGATATTTTTTTGGTAAAAGGAAGGATGGCAAAATATTAATATTTTCTCATCGCTAATTAATCACAAAAAATGTTTAACATTTGATAATTTGAGAAAAGAGGTTTCTACGGCCCTTCTAAATGTTTTATGTGTGGAAAGGCAGATGATACCTTGAATCACATATTTTTTTGATGTTGTTTTTCCAAAGACATATGTTTTAGTTGATGGAGGCAGATGAGATAGCATTGGGAAAATTTTGAGAGCCATGAAAGCTTTTATCAGATATGAAAATAATACATATTTAAGACTAGAATAATGAAAATGACATGGAAGTTGGGACCTAGCTTCATATGGTGGTAATTATGGCTAGAACGAAATGCATGTATATTTAGATCAAAGCACAAAAAAAGGAGCAATTTTGGGAGAGGATTATGAGTAAGTTAATGGAAACACTATCCATTAGTTTACAAGAGGAAAAAAATATAGAATGGAGGAAGTGACTATTATAAGGATATTTGAAATAACTATATAAGAAAAACAACTAAAGGTTGGTTGTGTATGTGAGATCTCCTCAAATAACATAGAGTGGATACCACATCCTAGAGAGTGGGTGAAGGCAAACACGGATGGGGCTTCTACTAAAAACCCTGGAAAAACTAGTTTTGGTATTATCATACAAAATTGGAAAGGAGAACAAGTGTATTAGAGATCAGAAGGTATGGGGGAGACAACAAATAATTAAGTAGGACATGTGATTTTTTTAGCATCAATGATAGCCACAAATATATATTTACATAAGCTATGGATAAATACATACTCTCAGGTATGGACTGGATTATTGGATCCGATAAGACCCTTTTAGGTGCTAGGAATTAGAGAGAGAAAGAAGGTGGAAGCAGTTCAAAATATTTGGAAGGTTTTTCAAGATGTTTTTATTACTCATATCAAGTGAGAGGGAAATAGGGTGGTAGATTATTTAGCAAAATTATAAAAATAACTGGAGGAAGGAGAATATGTGGACTTACAGATAGAAAATTAGATAAGTTGATGTCAAATAATATGATAGATGTGAGAGTTTGTATATGCAGATACAAGACATGTTCAATATTCCAATAATGACTTCAAAATATCATGAATATAGATGTATGTTTTACGAAATTTAGATGATTGAGAAAATTTAGAATTCAACTATGTTAATATTGATGTGTTTGGATAACTATATTATGGTGGCCTTAGGTGATGTTTTCAATAAACACACATATATATTGTTTTTATGTCTAATTTTTTAGCCACGAGGGATTGGAGGAGGATTTTATTCCTCCCTTGTTTATTGTCCAACTGATTTTACTTTGTAATACATATTCTATAAATATAATATATTTTTCTTTTTTTCAAAAAATTAAGTTGTGTGGCTTCTATTAGGGGCCAATCCCATTACAAAAAAAAAAATATTGTTCTCATTACATTTCTAACAAATTAATTAAAGCATATCCATATTTTTATTTCTATCAAACATATTCTCCATCTTCTTCAAATTGCTAAGTTTCCATAATCAACTTTTTTTTTTAAGGAAATAGCAACAAGAACAAGCCTTACATGACACTTAACTCTAATAGATAGAAGGAAAACAAACATAAAATTCATCCATAAAAGAGGAAATCAACTTCATTATTTTTCTTTTGTAGATAATTTTCATCCTCCTTTAGAGTGGTAAGATCTCAGAATTCACATCAAGCTCCTAAGGTAATATCTAGTTGTAGCACATTTTGTAAGATCTACATTTTCACAAAATTAACTATCACCAATTATTTCATAATTAGCTTGAAGAATACCATTTGAGGTGCTAATATTTTCCATGGAATTTACTATATGGTATTTAGTAACCATTTGACTTTTATCAATGGTTTGATTCAAATTATCCTTTTGGAGTTAAGTCTTTTGTTGCTTGCATGATTCCTACTGGACAATTAGTGCATTTGGAGGATGAACTTATTTATTTTGAACAAGTATGTTTGAAGGTTTTGAATCATTAATTTATAGGGTCTTCTCCTACACCAAGGAGGAATCACAACATGATTGGATGATCAGACATCTCTTCTTTAAGTGGCCATATTGTTGACACCCATAACATCTTAGGGAGAGGTTTTCATATTCAATATTTTGGATTGATTCCCATTTTTTTGAGGAGATGGTAGTGGATTGATGTCAAGGAACTAAAATATCCATCCATACAACTAATATTATTTTACTCATATTAATTTTATTAGAAACAATTTCCTCTATTTGGGTATCCATTGATTGGAATTCACCAATGACATTACCAATTTTGGTGAATATTCTCTCTCCCCAAAAGTCCATAGAGAGAGCATAAAGATTCACCCAGACTAGGAAGCTATTAACTTCTTCTATAAAGGGGGATACTAGTAATCCAAGGTCTTATATAGACATCCCTTTGTTCAAAAACCAATTATATCTATAATCCATTACCTTATCACTATCCACTAAATCATAAAATAAAACTTGGAATTCTATACTAGTCCACCAATATTTAATGTATCCTTTGAGCTCCTCCAAGCCTTGATTTTTTCCCTTGATTTTGTAGATAGTTATTTGGGCTTCATGTTCAATTATATCCATCCCAAATTCATCCTTTGAAATATTTATAGAGGGCATAGGTTCATCATGAAGCTCCACCCATGAACCCAAAGATCCTTTAGACATATTTCTTCTTACCAAAGATGTAGTTTTTGGACACTCTTCCTTCAATTATTGAATATAACTAGGTTTTGCATCCCTTGTGTGAATACTATAGCTAAATGTGTCGCTTTATTCCATTGGTTGATTTCACTTAGGGTTTATACCCCTTTCACCAAATATGTCACTTTGTTCCATAAATTAACAAGCTACTATGTTGATCATGCTTTATTATTTATTTAATTCAGTCCATATATAATGTTTGTATATATCAGAAGGATCATAGATATATCTTAATTATTATAAACATATAATTTCATACTAATGAAAGGACTACCTTTAGTATTATTATGCGAGATCCATATGAGAAATTCATAATGATCATTTATACAATCTATGCATATAAGCCTTCGGTAGTTGTAATCCATATCCAATATAGATTCCCTGCTAGTACCTTGATCCTTTGGGATGTTGATCTTGTCCCTGATCCTCCCTTTTTTTTTGGTTGGTATATATTTTTTAAATAAAAAATAAAACATGGTGTAGTAGTACTAAAAAAAATGCAAACTAGTTTCTGATTCACTAGATCACTTAAACACAAGTGAAGAGCATACTAGTAGTGTTGGAGAATTTCTATTAGAAATATGAGCAAGTTTTGTTGTCATTGATGTAAAGAGTCAATTTCAGTGAGCAGTGTAAAAGGAAGGATGGCAAGAGTCATTTTCAGTAAGTAGTGCAAGAGAAATATTGCTTCTAGGCCTAAGGGAAATAATATTACAATATCTCTAATTATAATATTCAAGGTGGTCAAATAAGGTCTAAAGGAACAATAGGAAGACCCAAGAAAAATAATATTATAATATTCTATTATAATATTAAAGGTCTAATGTTAAGACCTAAATTTATTAAATTAATTATAATAATTTCATTATAAATTAATTTATAGTTTAATTTCATTAACCCTAAGGTTAGGGTTATAAGGGCAAAAGGTTTAATTTTTATTAAAGTGTTGATATAATATGGATTTTCCCCCTCCATCGATGTCCAAACGGAGATGGTACAATATTATAAATATCATGTGCATTTGGTTGCCTAAGCTCCAATTGATTAATATTGCTAGTCCCTATGAATTTCCATGATCTGCATGTGAGACAAAGGATACTATTTTTTATTGTGTCAATGGAAATCGAAGGGATAATACATTGGAGGCTTAAAGCCTCATTACCAACCTAGTGGTTGGGTTAGCAGCAAGTGGCAATGCGTTGAAGCGTTGATAGGTGGGAGGTCTCATGATCAAATCCTTGTGACAAGCTTGGGAGTGTTTTGTTGGCAGTCCTTTTGGTTTTGGTGCCTAGAATAGGATACAAAGTGCACAAGGTGCTTTTGTCTACCAACATGAGCACCTAGCTCATGTGGTAGTTGTATCACATCTAGGGAATTGGTGGCAGTGCAGCAGGGAATCAAATACCTTCAAGGGTAATAGAGGTATTTAATTTTTTAAATTAAATTTTTCTCCTAATTTTTTTAATGTGGCATGAATTTTTGAGTTAAACAGAGGTATAAGGTATTTTATTAAAGTTTAAGTTTTACTTTTTTGAGCATATTAAAGGAGTGATTTAATTTTTGAGAAAGGAGTTATAAGGATATTTTTGAGGAGTTTATTTTTGCCAATTTAATTTGAGATCTAGGGTTTTCAGTAGTGTTTAAGAGTGTGGAGATTATAAGGTTGAATTAAGGAATAATATTGCTATGTATGTGTTAGATGTTGTTTTTGAAGTAGGAGTGATAAGGTGTATTTAAGATTGAACATTGCATTGTAATTCTTGCATGATTAAAGTGAATTTTTTAGTGGAGAGTTTTGAGGTAGATTGTTACTATCTAACCTGGAATTGGCAAGAGTTTTTGGTTGAGAGTAAAACAAGTTTTGAAGACATATATCCATCAAATAAAAAAGGTATGGGCACATTCTTCTTTGTATGAGGTTTATGTTTTATTGAGTTTGGTTTTGATATCCCCAATGTTGATTGATGACATTTTTCAGGAATGTAAGTTGATTCTAGAAACTTTGTTTGATAAGCATTGTTGGAAATGTTTGAGTGAGCCTTCATGTGCATTATTAGAGTTTGTGAAATATCATGAGTATCATTGTTATGTGAAGTTTAGAACTATCTTGAACTAGGGTTTTTTTAAATATCATGAGTATCATTGTTATGTGAATTTAAAATCATCTTGAATCAAGGTTGAGTTTCATAGTGTGAGTTATTGTAAGCATAGTGAAACACTTGGTTAGGGTTTGTAAGCAAGTTGTGTTTCATTGAGAGAATGATTGAGTGAAGTTATATGAGCATTTTTGATTGAATACAATGGAGTGATAGTTCAAGTTCTGTGAAACAAACTGTTCTTTATTATAAACTGATTTGAAAAAGAAAGTGATAGAGTGATTTGGGTGTGAAACATATTGAGTCTCTTACCATTCTCTGTATATTTATGTGGTTAAATTTTTTTTGAGTGAAATTTGTTTGTGTGATTGAAGAGGTTTTCTTAAAGAGATTAAGTTGAGTTTTATGAGTGTTTTTTGAGTGTGAAACATATTGAGTCTCTAACCATTATTTATATGAAACTTTTTCTCTATATTGAGGGTAAGCAAGATTCTGAGTGAAACTTGTTTGAGTGATTGTGAGTTGATTTTTGTATGCAAGTTTTGCAATTAATTTGAATAAGATTTTGTGAAAGCTTATGAACTGATTTGAGTAAGTCCTAGAGGGGATGTAAGGAAAGAATTCAAAAAGATTTTTTTGAAATCTTAAAGGATAAATTTGTGTGATCTTTTGTGAAACCTTACAAACATATTTGAACAAGTTCTAGAGAGGACTTGTTTAGCAGTTTTAAGACAAGTCTTAGTGAAGACTTGTGGATAGATTAGTGTGAGATTTTATGGAAGATTACAAAGTAAATTTAAGATAAGTCTTCATGAAGACTTGTTGAGTAGATTGGACAAGTTCTAGCGAGGACTTTTTTAGTAGAGTTGAGGTAAGTCTTAGAGAAGACTTAAGAGTAGATTGGACAAGTTCTAGTGAGGACTTGTGGATAGATTTGAGATAAGCATTTGAGAAGACTTGAGAGCAGAGTTGATTTATTTGTTCAAACCTTGAGTTAAGGTTTGGGGTATATCTAGTAGAGTTGATTAGTGATTGGATCAAGCTTTGTGTTAAGGCTTGAGGAAATATTTGAGGACAAACTTTAGTACAAATTTAAGGATAGGTTTATGCCAGACAAGAGATAGAGATTGAGCATATTTTTTCTATACCGAAGGACTATGTTTAGTGTATATTTGAGACAGATATTGAGCATATTTGTGCTAGAACGAAGGACTATGTTTAGTGCATATTTGAGAAAAATATTAAGCAGATTTGTGCTAGATCGAAGGACTGTGTTTAGTGCAATTTTGAGACAAAGACTGAGTAGATTTGTGCTAGACAAAAGGGCTATGTTTAGTACATATTTGAGATAGATATTGATAATACTTGTGCCATACTGAAGGACTATGTTTAGTATATATTTAATATAGATATTGAATAGAGCTAAGAGTAAGTTTTGGAGGTGACAGAGAAGAGGAAAATAGTCTCCAGTGGATAGAGATCCATTAGCTAGGGTATAGAGGATAGAGGTCTTAAGTGGAGAGAGATCCACAAGCTAGTGTAGTGGAGGTAGTAGTCTTCTAGAGGATCACCAACTAGAGTAGAGGAGAAGAAGTTCTCCTGTGGATAGAGATCCATGAACCAACAGAGGGGATTGGTGTCTCCTGTGGGTTGGTGCCCACAAACCATATTAGGGGATTAGTGTATCACTTATACAAAGGTCCATACACATTTTAATAGGTAATTATTCCCAAGATATTTATTGAGAAAATTTTAGTGAAATATTTTCTTTGTGTATGTAGCCCACATTGGGTGAACCACATTATATTGGTGTCTCTATTGTGTGTGATGATTTGTAGATTGATTTGATTATTGTTTTTAATATTTCCATTGATAGTATTGGATAATATTACTTGGGAAATAAAAATAAAAAGTGATATTATATTGTTCACCCCCCTTCTTAGTATAAACTTGTGTTCTTCACTTTTTGATTCACTAGATCTCATTACATGGTAAGTGAAGATCATAATACCAATAGTAAAATCATGGTAGAATATAGAAGGATAATATTAAACTTTAATAAAATGAGTTAGGAAAGGAAAAAAATACATGAGATTGATTTTTTTTCGATAAAATGAAGTAATACAACATCAAAACTCTGAACATGTTTTGACCTACAGGTCTCATTAGTGGAGTGAGTTTCAAAGAGGTACAACCTCTCTTTATAAAGACCTAACTCTAGGGGAGATCTAAAGAGTAATTCATGTGGGATAAAAACACCCAAGAATTAATACAAACCATAGGTTTATAGACCAATATGGTGAAAAGAAGAGAAGTCCCAAGCTCAACCCCCAAAAAAACAACACCCACCAGAAAAAAGAAGAAACACATTTTAAAATGTGAAAATACAAGGTGGGAAAAGTCTCTTAAACAATTTAAATTTTACACAAATAAGTTCAAAGAGGTTTTTTGGTTCCTCCAACAAATTATGTCTTGACAAATAATATTTGTGTGGATTCGAAGATCTCTGAAAAAATTGTAGTTGTATAGCTTCAAAATACAAGGAATTATTTTTATTTTGGATCCATGTCTATGTGTTGCTCACTCTAAAACTCTGTCTAGAAGTGAAGGCCTACCATCAAATTTAAATTTCTCGAATAGAGGTAAGAGAAAATTAATTTGATATGCCCTAGCTCAGAGTCTATTAAAAATTTATTTTTAATAGATATAAATGCATCCCTAGAGCTTTCTCTAACCAGAAATATATTGAGTTCACTCATGATGAAAGCCTTTTTTCTAATGAACTAGATGATGGGAGGAATAAGGGATGTATTGATAGGCGTTCATATGCTTTTGAAATAATTTGGTGCAAAGAATTCTAGTCTGAGCAAAATTAGGCCCCTTAAAAAACATTGTATCCATAAGTATTACTTCACAATAAAAAATAAAGGAAGTAATTTTAATATTGTTATAGAAGGAACCACAAGCAATAATAAAACCAATAAGATCCTTCTTAGGGCAATTCCAAAATCCAATGGCATCATCAATGTATATTTTATAAAATAAAATATTTTCCACAACAACATTATTAAATACTTGTTCCTCTAGATGATAGAGAAATAAACAAGAATAAACCACAACAAAATTACTTCACATGGATGTTCCTCATATTTTCCTGTATGTTTTTCCTTTGAATTCCAAGTAGTATTATGTTAACACTATCTCTACAAGCCTTACCACAAATTTTTTCTTCGTTAGATAGAATTCATTCCTCAAAAAATTATGAAGGGTTGCCAATCCTTGAGAGGTGGAAATGCTAGGATATAGGCTCTCAACATCAAAAGAGAAAAGAATAATATCTTGAGGAAAAGTACGACCATGCAGATCTTTAATTAGAGATATGGAATCCAAGAGGTAATTTTTTTTCTTCAATAAAACTGGCAAGAGCATATGATGAAGCTATTTGGAGGCAGGTTCAATCATGAAACCATAATAGGAACAAATGGGTCAATTGGAAAGCTTATGCTTGTAGATTTTGGGAAGTAGGTAAAAAACACACTCTAGTAGAGGATGGGGTTACCTGGAGCATAAATTTCCTATGGTTTTCTGAAAGTAGATACCTCCTAAAATCTTAGTTAGGCATGTCTTGGGGCTGATAAAAAATATCCTACCAGGGGACTCTATTCACTTCAGAGTAAACATTTTGATCTAAAAGCTGGGAAAATCCTTCTAAAATGTACTAGTCCATAGATAAAATAAAAACACGCAAGTTTTTATCTGTGGGTCTAATGAAAATGGATTTATCATTGGCAAGGGAACAAATGGCAGACCAGATATAGGGTGGAAAGGCACATTGGTGGGTGGGATTGATAGCGGATAATTTTTTATTGAGGAATATTTCACCCATGCCAATAAATTCTTCCAAAGGCTTGTAAAACTATGATGGAGTAAAACTTGGATTGGAAACACAGAAAGGATCAATGGGCTTAAGTGGTTTTGGTAGGCCACCTCTTGATCTAGAGAACCATTCAAGATGAATATGTCTACAAAAATTTGAAAACTCCTAGTTTATAACCTCTTTTGCCATGAGAGAAGGAATAGGGAGGAGCTTTAAACCTAGGTTGAGCATCTTAATTTCATTATGGGTAAGATTTTAGGAAAAAATATTATGAACAACAAGATTTGTGATTTTTCCATCCATAGCCCAAACATGACTCTTATAAAAATACCAGTGGCCAAAATCCTGTGGACTAAAAATTATGGACCAAGGGGTTATTTTTGGTTTTCGTCATCATTTTGGAAATGGAAAAATCCCTACTCTTTCTACTTCTTAAAAAATGGGACAAAACCTTTTCTTGGATTCTCAAAACCAGAGTTGACAAAACTTTTGCCATTGTCCTGATGCAATTGTTGGTACATAGGAAGTGTGGTTCGAGAAGTTTTTCCTCTTTCATATTTTTGAAGGACCCCAAAACTTTAAATTATGCCCCTCTTGTTGTTTTTGCCTTTCTTGTTGTTATTGTTGTTGTTTTGGCTATTATTTCTTTGTTGTCGCTACCATTTTTTTATTTCTATATTGTGGATGTTGTTGTGATTGCCTTTTATGTGTAGTGGAGGCTCTTTGGTTTGGCCCTCTATTGTGAATTTTATTCTTTTTGTGTTGTTCTGGAAATTTATTTTGTGCACTTGTGATTAGTTTTTGTAGACAATCAATTTCCTGCTTGATTTCTCTTTTAACCCAGTCAACTACGCTTTCTGTAGCTTCTAACATATTAACTTCTTGGACTTTTGAAGCAATATTCTCTCAAGAAATGTCCGAGGTGTAGAACAATTGGTTCATCAAAATCCCATAAGGGGGGTGGAGGTCCAAGGTTCAAATCTCGGGCCTCATCGGACTGAACGCTTGTCCCTTTCCTGGTGCTTTTAGCAGCGTAAAAGGTTTAAAATTATTGTGGCATGGTGGCTATAGGGGCGTACTGCATGAAGATCTAAGTGGTGGCTTCTAGGGCAGACAATGCAGAATACTATGGTAGCCATAAAAATTGGACAGCCTGCCTAAATTTGTAGCGGCTACAGATTCCACCATGTAAATTAAAAAAAAAAACATTCTCTCAAGAAGCTTTAGCTTTATCTTGCATATATTTCTATATTTTCATTTCAACTCTCCAAGCCTAAATATTTCCCTCAAAAATTTCTTTGATTTAGGATTCCCATTCCAAAGTAATTTCCTAAGAAATTATCTTATGTTTATTTACAACATCTGCAAGAATTTTCTTACTAGTAGGCAATAAATATTGGGAATAGAATCATTGGCCTGAGTATATAATTCTTGGGTTTCCCACCCATTCTACCTTCAAATTCACTATAGAAGGAGGGTTTGAGATCATTATGAGAGCACAACAATGCCAATTAATGATAACGACCTATCATGATAATTATTGTAAAGTGTTTTAGTGCCTACTAATTGATCTACAATATTTTTCTTCACCCACAAGCAAGCTAACTCTATATTGTGAAGATTGATTTATTCTATGTTGCATTGGATTGTTGATTGCTATTGCTCACTTTGGTGGATTTGTATTGAATCCCTTAGGAGAGATCAAATATTTGGGAAGTCTCAACCCTTATGATTTCTTCCTCACTCTTTTCCAGGTGAATTCGCTTTGTTACATGCATGTTTTAATTCATTGTATCTAACATTTATTATTTTGCATTGATTTAAGATGTTTCACCTCATTTCTGTAAAATTGTGCTTGAGTCTCTATGGGGCCCGATGTCTCCAGTGCGATATTGTGATCACCTTAATTCACTTGAGCTATACCTAGGGGAAAATATCTATTCCAAATTTCATATTTACATTATGGGCTGCATATAGCGTATAGTGCTACATTTTATTTCATATTTCCTTCATTCTATTCTACTGTATTTTTGATATGCTTGATTCATTTGTCTACCCCTTTCCATGCCTTTTGGTGGGGTTATTTTAGGTACCTTTATTCTGGGATATCCTTAGGATATACTCCATCTTACTATTTAGAGTGGTTTTTTGTAAAGCAGTTCTGTTTTTTGGTGTTGCCTTACCGAAATTTGGTTTTTCCCTATGTAGGATTGTGCATTTTTGAATTTTCTGTTCTTTGTAGGGTTTCTTATTTTTTCCTACTAGTGAGTTGTTCAAATTAGTTCCCAGGTAGGAGTGTTCAAATTTTAAAATTTCCACTTTTTCCTTTTCCCACTTAGCGGGCCATTCAAATTCGTGGCTAGGTGGGACATTCTTTTTTCTCGCTTTTTTTTTAATTTTCCTTACATTTTTTCTTAAGCATTTTCATAGGCCTTTCATCGGGCCTTTCCTCTGGACTTTTCAGTAGCCTTTATTTTGGTCTACTGACCTATTGTAATAAGGTTTTGTGGCCCTTTAAAAATCCATTTTAATGTAATTTTAACTTACCAAAAAAAAGCTGAGATGATTCAGCCTTCAAGCTTCACTCACAGTTATAAAGAAATGTATAGTCAACCATAGGATCCTATTGTTGCTACTAGACCTTATCCTAAATATTTTTCTTTTTCATTTTTACCTATATAAGGGGACAAAATATCCAATAGAGCATTTAATAAGACTTAGAATAGCTTACCATGACCTCATATATTATGAGATGTTACTCAAAGCATTCCCTAAGAGTCTTGGTAGTATGAAATTACAATGGTACTATAGGTTACCCAATTATTCTTTAAATAACTTCAAAGAAATAGCAAAATTATTTTTTCAACAATTTGGTGCATATATTGAAAATGAACTGACAATGAAAGATGTTTATAATTTGGAACAAGGTATAGAGGAAAAGTTTTCAGAATTCTTGGATCATTGGAGAAATTTAGTAGGACGCTTGAGATATATTTTTCTCCAAAAGATATACTTGAGACCTTTATTGGAAGCTTGCAATAACAACTATCGTATGCATTGTAAACTACCACTATCACATATTTTGATCAAGCAATTGATTTAGCAATAAAAATAGAATAGGCTCTTATCAGAAGAGGTAACTCAAATTTAGACAAGAGAAATCTACTAAGTCTCAACATACGAATAAGCACACGGGAGGTGAAATTGGAATGAATAGTAGGCATGTTAATAATTTTACTAATAACCTATAAAATATAATACTTCAAAAACCTCCACAAAGGAAATTTACAAGGCTTAATATGTCTATTGAAGTAGTTTTGAAATAACTTTTAGAAGCCAATGCAATTGAATTGCCTCCCATAAGACAACCATGCTATAAGTCATTGGTACAAGGAATATAACATTATGCATATCATAGAATAGAAGGACATTGGAAAAATTCTTGTAAAAGGTTAAAGCATGTGGTTCAATATTTGATTAACACAAGGTATCTTGATGTGGGAAATTCTCAATCTTCAACTGATCAACAAAAATCATCTATTAATTAGAATATAATTAAACAACTAGCTAATAAAGTATCTTATATAAGTGCATCATATCATTATGATAACAACATGGTTGGTATGATAACAACTACTTCAGAAAATCTAGTGCAAAAAAATCAAATCCAGTGATCTCAATAGGAGATGAGTTTTTTTTTTAATATTTCTCTTAGAAATTTTTGAAAATTCTCCTACTCATGGAAAAGCCTTAATAAATATTATAAAATAAAAATATGTCCCTCTAGATATTTCCCCTAGTGATATGTCCAATATTATAAGTTCTCTTGGGATACATCATCTCACATTCTCAGATGCCAATATTTCTTTCTCGAACTTGCAAGAAGATTCTTCTCTTTATATAATTGCATTTATTGGAGATACTTTTATCAAAAGAGTTATGATTGATAATGGTTATTCCCTAAAATCTATGCACATACCATTTATTTTAAAATTTTGGGTTAAAAGAGGAATATTTAACTAAATTCGTTGATGCCATTAAAAATTTCAATAATGAGTCCCAAGAAGCTTGTGGTACTATATCACTTCCCCTCAAATTTGGATCTAATATTTTAGATACATTGTTCTATGTAGTATATTTTCCTAATTATTTTAATATTCTTCTTTGATGTCTTTGTATCTATGTTATGGAGGCCGTTGCTTTTACTTTTCGTAAATGTTTAAAATTTAAATTTTAAAATCAACCTGTTTCTACCTTGGGTGATCCTCATCCATTTGAATTTTGCTCAGAAAATGATCTAGATTATTTTCATTCATCAAATTTCTTATCTAACCAAACTAAGCAACTTCAAAATTTTGATAAGGAATCATAAATCAATATATCATCACAAAATCAAGTCAACCCTTCTTGTCAAGAATCTCTCTTAGATGAATATCATCAAGATTTAGAGTGGATTTTTATGATGAGGGGCCACCCTCTCCTTATTTTTATGTTCTAACCCCTGATAAGTATGCCAAATATGAGGATCCACCTCATAAATGGCATCTACTTTGATGGATTTTGCCCTTGCATTTCACAAGTTTAGTCTTCTAGTTCTCAAGTGTACTTTGGTTATGTAGACACCAAATCCTAGTCATTTTCCTTACATCCAGGTTTTCCCACCATTTCCACCATCAAAGCATAGCCATTTATCCACCATTTATCATTTCTCGCTATTTTCTTAATATTATTCACATTTATTTATATATTTATTTTATATATGTTTAAATATAATATTTTATATTAGATTATATTTTTATATATGTTTAACAAATATATATTTATTCAAGTGAATTAATCCTAGCCATTATATTTCATCTAATATCATCCATTCATCTACCTTAATCCATGCCACACCCTAGATTTATTATCTACCCTTAGATGTACTTTAATATCAATCACACTATTAGTGTCGTTGAAACCCTAGTATGCCCTAGGTTAGATTATAAATAGGAGCCATTTTTGTGGCTCAACCCCTAAGTTTTTTTTATTCATGATTCTAAGTTTTTGAAGTCTTTTGCTAACCCTAATTTTTGAATTCCTTGATTTCCAAAGGCTTTGTAATAAGCTCTTTGTGTCCTAGCCATATTCCATCCATTGTATTCCATACCATCACTCGCAATTACTACCGTTGCATCTCTCACCCTCACCTGATCTACTTTTGTAGACATTCCAATCAATCACCAAGTGCCCACTTTTGCTTTCTGTCAACACCAAGTGCCCATGGTGCCTCCATACCAGTCCCAGGTGCCCACAGGCATCTCCTTACCAATCACAAGTGCCCACAGGTATTTTATACAGTCGCAGGTGCTCATGGGTATTTTATGCTCCAATTCTTGAAGTCCCCCTAGCCTTCAAGTGACGCTAGAGCATCACCACACTAGCAACCTGCATCAGACATCACACATCAAAATATAGCAAAAAGTTAAAATAGATCAATCCTAAATTTATTTATTTCATTTCATGTGCTTTCTATTTCTATTCACTATACTTGTAGTATCTAGTTAGGGTTTTACTAATGCATACAGAGGATCTTACATTGTGGAGCCCTCACATATAATACTAGCTATTTTTTGTGTTTTTGTGTACAAATATGAAGCACTACATTAGCACTTGGAGTGGCCCAATATTGGATAATGAAAATCCCACTCAACCTTGTTGCAATCAAGACATGCTTGATGACACCACAAAATTGCTTCTTAGGATTTTGGAGAACCCTAAATTGTTGTAATATTGTATCAAAAGGGATTCAAGGATCAAATATTGTAACAATGGAGTTTCTAGGCTCCCCTAGTAAATAAATAATTTATTCTATTGTGCAAACTTGTGTTATCTTATATTTTATTTTGTACAAAGCATTGTATGTGTGTGTTGAATTTTACATCTTTCAAATGGTCCTATGCCTCTCTTTTTAGAAGGCTATATGAGACAAATAAACTTGCTTTCTTGACATTATACCGGATGACCCTACCAAATATAGTAAAAATTATCAGGAATATTTATTTTGTCCTTATCATAGGAAAAATGGGCATGACATCAACAATTACCATGTGTTCAAAAATGTAGTCCAAGACCTCACTAACTTGGGGGAAATTAAAGTTAATAGCCCTCTTGCTCAAAAAAAGCAAGACCTTGGTATATTTTAGACATCACTTCCTCATCATGAGGAGGTGCAACTAAAAGTAGAAGGAATTAACACTAAAACTCCCCCTAACCAATTCAATCATATACAACAATACCAAGGGTTTGTAGGGGCTATTCATGTGGTCACTAGAGGTCAAAATAATAATCAACAAAGGCAACAACCTTAATAAAGTGTCTTGCAACCATCTACATTACAACGCATTCAAGTTTCACCAATTCCATCATCACCCATTCATATACCTAGTCAATCAAATCCATCAAATCCACCCATCAATCATCCATCCCAGCCATTCATCTCATTGAGTAGCTGGTTAACCATAAGTTTGAAAATGACATCCACCAAATTGTCAATATATGAGCTAATACAAATATATCCCCCACATTAGGAAGCATTAATGGAAATTTTGAAATCCATTGAATTGCAATCGCAAGATCCTAATGCCTTAAACAACTTTGTGGGGAGAATTCAAACATGCATGGAGCCCTCCATAACATTTTATGACTTTAATATTAATCCAATATTATCAGGATCAGTCGACCCTCCATTGCACATCATTACTCTAATAGACAATAAACCTTTAAATAGAGTCCTCATTTATACCAGCTCCTTAATCAAAATTATCACCACATCCACACTCCATCATTTAAATCTTTTTTCATCTCACATCACCAAGTCATCCTTCACCCTCAAAGCCTTCAAATATGCTTTGTTTTCCACAGTTGGCACTGTTATTTTACCCATAAAAGTAGGGGATAAAACATTGCACACAATTTTCCACATATTGGAATGATCCATGGCATATAATGTACTCCTTGAAATACCTTGGATGAGGTAAATCGGATGTATCCCATTCAATTTGCATCAATGCTTGAAATATTTTCATGAAGGACAAGTATATTGCATACCAACAAATTTTGAGCCATTTAATTAGTATAATCTGATGAGTCCATGCTCTCTTCCACTCATATTTTCATATCACCATCATCCAATCCATACACCACTCCACAAACCTCTTCATCAAAGGACCCCATTCCTAAAGAGCTCCCCATCACCAATCCTCATCAAACTTCCATATCCTCATCATCGTCATCTATGACTACATGCACATGTGTTCATAGTCAATCCACATCATCAAAATCATTGCCATCCACATGATTATCATCATCCACTCATTAGCCTTCCCAATCCAATCCATCCCCTTCACCTAGGGTCTCACAAGTCAAATTGATGGATTGTGAGATATCTCCATTTCCACCATTTCTTGATCCATTGCTTGATCATACCACATCATCCCAAGTCAAATTCCATCTCACTAATCCTATTATTAGTGAATACATGGTCAATTACATCACCATCACACCCCTCACCATTCCTGGTGTTAAGAATTTTGATCACCCACGTGACCAACCTTTGGAAATAGGAGCAGTCTACAATATGGGTTCAACTCCTAATAGAATTAATTTTGTATATGGGGGTATTGATTCTTCATCAATTCCACCACCCATAGAATAGCCCAAAGAACCAAAACTCGCCAACATTTCAAATATGTTGGGATTCCCATCTTGATGCTTCCACATTGTCAATTGGTAATGTCATGGCCTAGGATTGCATGAACAGGGCATGCATCAACCTATTGATGTTCCATATCAAGAGGTGCACGACCATTCAAGTCTAGGTTCCCACCCACTTCCTACTACCTCTTCTTTTGAAAAATCCTTTGAAAGGTTTAACCTCAATTTAGAAGAAGATTCCCTCCATCCTGATAATTCTAATGATGACATCTATGAATAATTTGAGCTTATGTCAGTAATTTTAGATGAGTCTAAAAAATAATAGAAGCCCATAATTTCCCATTCCAAGAAAGATGAGTTTTATATCAACATGTTACCTATCCATGAGCCCATATTTCACTTGCTTCTTCCACAAGAGCAATCCACCTCTACCGATGAACCACCACCTCCATTCCATTAAGCCATTTCATAAGCCAACTTGTAACATATGTACATAATTCAAAATGGTGGTTTTCACCACTACAACAAAAAAAATCAAAAATCAAAAACATGTTTGCTTTCTTTTCATCACGTATGTAAATACATCATTTAATAAAACATGTTTGTGTTATTTTTTGCTATTCATGTTAACCAATATCCTAGCACCGATTTTTAGGTTCCATCCATTCCATCCAACATTGTCCACCTTGACCATAAGTAAACATGAGTCATGTTGATTTATTCACCCTACTTCATAATCCATACGATCTGTCTAAGCCAATTCTAATTGACATAAACCTCATTGACATGGATCAGATTTCCTCATCTCCAGCATTTGTTGAGTTTTTCTTATCTGAGGAATTGTTAAGGGCTTCCACCAACAACATTCCTCCATCCCCTTCACCTTCACATTCACCTTCAAATTCTAAGGTTTTATAGAAATATATATATGAGGATAAGCTAGAATATTTTTATGATGTCTTAGATGATATTCATCTTATACCTACACCCCATCATCTTGAGGAAGGTTCCCACATGTCTATTGAAGATACCATCAATGTGGACCTTAGTTCAGACAAAGACAATCCCTAAAGATACCTTGGAAAAATCTTATCACCTAAAGAATAATATCAATTCATTGCTCTCCTCAAGAGGAAGAAGGATGTATTTGCATGGTCCTACAAGGACATGCATGGTCTAGACCCTAGTTTTGTTGTCCACAATCTCACCTTACAACATGATTCTAAGTCGGTTAAGTAAAAACTAAGGAGAGTGCATCCTACCATGGTTGTTATGGTAAAATAGAGCTTTAGAAACTCCTATATGTGAACTTCATAGTTACTATCAATTATCTTGAATGCCTATCAAATACGGTACCTGTTTGCAAGCCTAAAATGGCGATACATGTATGCACTGACTTCTAATATCTTAAAAAAGCATGTACTAAGTATGACTTCCCTATTCCAAACATCAATACTCTTGCCAATACCTATGCTGTCCATGAGATACTTTCACTCATGGATGGTGTTTTAGGATACAACCGAATTCAAATAAATCCTAATGACCAACACAAAATAGTATTCACTACACCTTAGGGAGTTTTTTATTACAAGGTGATGCTCTTTGGTCTCAAAATTGTAGGTGCCACTTATCAACATGCCATGACATACATTTTCCATGACTACATTCATAATATTATCGAAGACTATGTGGATGATCTCTTGGCTAAATTTAAAACTCGATAAGAACATATTGATGTATTGGAGAAATTTTTTGACCGACTCCTAGAACATAATGTAAGGTTGAATCCCAAGAAATGTGTCTTTAGTGTTACCTCGTGCAAAATTATAGGATTCATTATCTCCAAAAGAGTCATTGAGATGGACCCCAATAAGGTTGAGGCTATCCTAGAGATGCCTCCTCCAACTAACTTAAAGGAATTGTGTAGTTTACACGGAAAATGCAATCAATTCATAATTTTATCACACAACTTTCTGATACATGTAGGCCATTCAATCACCTACTACAAAATGGGGTGCCATTATCTTGCACAAATTAATTCCAAAAAGCCTTCTATGACATTAAGTAATACCTAGCTTCTCTACCAGTATTAGCTCCTTGTTTGGGGTCTCGTTTTATCTTTATATCTTAGCAATAGAATTTGCCTTAGGGACAATGCTTTCACAAAAGAATGAACAAAATCGAGATCAAGATATCTACTACATTAGTTGAACATTGGTAAGCTATGAAACTAAATACGCTTTTGTAGGAAAATTTTGCTTAGCAATGGTTTTTTCCACTAATAAACTTTGACATTATATGCTTAGCCACACAACTTATGTCATAGCTAGAGAAAATCCTCTACATTACATGATGTCCTACACTTAAAATAATACCCGCACCACTAAATGGATAATGCTCCTTATTGAATTTGACCTAGAATTCATTAGCCAAAAATCCATTAAAGGTCAAGTAATATCTAATCAACTTGTGAAAGATCCACTATGTAGCGATCAACCTTTGATTATTGAGCTCCCAAATGATTCGGTATTTGTTTTCACTAAACAAGAAGAATATGTCATTCCAAAGGAATGGCTCTAAGTGCACAAAATTTCAAGGTGTTGGAGTCATTTTTCACACAAAACAAGGGGTACCTATCCCCTTATCATTTAAACTAGACTTCTAATGCACAAACACCAGTGTAGAGTATGAACACTTAATATTAGGTCTTTATTCAACTATAGCTATGAGCATCAAATGTATTAGGATATTTGGTGATTTTCAACTTGTTGTAAAGAAAATCAATGGAGAATACCAATGCAAAGAACCTACCATTAATATTTATCACAAAGTAGCAATGAAGTTGCTTTCTAAGTTTGATTGGTATAAAATCAATATCTTGCCATGTTTGACTAACATATTTGCAGATGCGATGGCCTCCCTTATATCCTTGATTCCAAAAGATTCATTTGGAGAGGTACAACCTCTTATCATTTCAACAGTCTTTAAATATCCAATTTACCATGCTGAGTCAAAATATGAAAAGGATGTTTGCTTTATATAGTCAGATTCATGTGAACCTTAATCAAGCCAAATAGTAGCCTTTCTCAAGTTTGGAACACTCCCATATGATATATCTCAAACTGTAAAATGCAATTTTAATAAAACGGTAGCCCTTTTTGTTATTTTTGGGAAAATCTTGTATAAACGTGGTTATGATGGAATCCTCCTTCATTGTCTTGAGGCTAGTGAAGCTCAAAGAGACATATATGAAGCCCATGATGGTACTTGTAGTGGTCATTTTAGTGGAATAGCCATTGCAAAGTGTATTCTATGCATCTATTATTATTGGCCCACAATGGAACATGATTGTTGCACCTATGTTAAACATTGCAAAAAATTTTAAGAACATGCTAATCTAACTCATGTACCATCGCAAGATTTACAAACCATTCAAAGCCTTTGACCCTTTTCACCATGGGGCCTAGATATAATTGGCAAAATTTTACTTCCTTCCTTAGGACAACATACTTTCAACATTACAGCCACTGAATACTTCAAAAAGTGGGTTGAGGTAATTCTTCTAACCAGCATGACAAGACCTATAATTATGGATTTTATACTTCATCACATCATTTGTCATTTTGGTATCCCCTCAAAAATCATTTCAAACAATGACAATTCTTTAAAGAACAAGGATGTTCGAGCACTTTGCGAGAAATACAATATTGAACATATTTTATTGACTCCTTATTATTCACAAGAAAATGGATAAGCTAAAGCTTCCAACAAGACCTTAATTGCTATTATCAAGAAACTTGTTAAAGAAAATCATAAATATTGGCATATACAAATTTCCTTAGCTTTATGGGTTTATCGAGCAAGCATCTGCATGCCTACAAGGGCAACACCATTTTTATTGGTCTATGGAGCTAAGGCAATCATACCTCTTGAGCTTGAGATACCTTCCTTGTAAATTTCTTTGTAAGAATTCATATATGATGACATTGCTATACAAGCATGTCTTGATCAACTCACACTTCTTGATGAGAGGTTAGTCAATGCTTTAGAGTATTTATGAGTTTACCAATACTGCCTCAAACGTGCTTACAATACAAAAGTTCATCTATGTTAATTTCAAGTAAGATATCTTGTCCTTAAAGAGAATTAAAAAAACACCAATGCATTACCACATCTTCATGATAAATTCATGGCTAATTGGTTAGGTCCATACATAGTTACCTAAAGAGTGGGTAATGGTACTTATAGACTTACCAGTTTAGAGGGAGAGGAATAATATGAACCACTTAATGTTATACACTTGAAATATTTTTATGCGTGATATGATTACTATATATGGATATGTATACATGGCTAATACACAAAACCATTTGCATATATTTCATTCATAACATTACATTTCACTTGTCTTTACATTTCATTCAAAACAATGCATTCACCCACATCGCATATTGCATTCCATATTTCACAAAATTGCATGTCATACATTGGATTAACATCCACATTCCATATTTCTTATAGGGATCATTTATTCCAAGTCTTAATTGGTCTAGCAAAAGTCATGTTGTCTTAATCAAGGGCACCTTCACAATGCCATCTACACAAGCCATATTCACAAAGTACTAGGTGTTTTCGGTCACTTAAACACTCCTAGTTTTTTAAGAAATCTCTAAAATACATGTCGAGTTATTTTAGGACCATAGAACCTATACACTAAGAAAACATAGAGTTTGGGAATTGATTCCAAAAATATTCTTAAACCAAGCACAATTTTCACATCTTACAAATATCTTTTGTTAAATAGGGATAACACCATCCTTGGTAGGAACCTTGAAGCAAAAAAGGTCATCCTTGCTAGTCCCATCATGCAACAAAGTCCATAATAACAATGGTTTGCACCACTATCATATTTTCTTCAAAGTCAAAAAGATAGAGTAGTAAGGATAAGGTACAATTCTCATCACACTTAGGTTGAGAATCTGATTCCCCAAAGCTCTAAACATTTTACATCAAACACCATTGATCATTGGATTGTAAGGATCGTGCTACCTTTCCAGTCAGATGGTTAGGTAGTCATCCCCAAAATTCAAGAAGTCAAAAACAAAATCATGGACTATGGAGTTAGCCTCCACTAGATCTATAGACACTTGAATGGTAGTGGAGTACGATCATGCATGACGACATATCTATTTTAAATGATATCTTTGATCACTCATACATACAAGCTAGCCTCTTGGTTTCAACCATAATAGGTTTACCCAATTTACTTAATATGAGTTAATAAACTCACTTGCACACACATTGGTTCTTGACTATCTCAGGTCATTACCTTTCTCTTGATTTGGTAAATAAACTCATTGTACACACATTTGGTCCTAGAAGGATTAGATAGTTTTAGTGGGTTTGTTTGATGCCACTAGGATGTTTGAGTCTCTGTAAAATGATAATTTTCCATATCAACATCCATATCTTCTTCCATATCAACAATTATATATTCTTCCATATAAAAATCTATATTTTCTTCCATATCAACATCCATATATTCTTCCATGTTCACACCCATGTCATTTCATAAGTCATTCATCCCATAAGCCACAAAGTCTGGTGCCCCTAATTAAACAATAATACACAAAAAGGGTCAAACATAGATCTAAACTATAAATGATCATTAGTACTTTCCATCTTGCATAACTCATCCATACATTTTTTCTTGAATTAATCATACATAACATCTCATATGCATTAGTCATAAACATAAACATGCATTCCACAAAATTAGTCACACAAAAATATAACACAAAATTAAAATCCATGTATATAAATATATGAATATCGAATGTACAATGAGTTCCAAACGTCTACATACAATAGATCACCATGGATCATATACAAAAAGTGCATCTAAGCACTAGCTACATCTCCTCTGACCTAGTAGAAGCATGTGATCTAGAAGAAGTCCTAGACCTAGAGGTATGCCTAGACTCGCTATGCCTTGTACGCTCGAATAGAGATGAGGTTGGAGGATCAGGAAGTGGAATATGATGTTCCATAAACATGTCCTCCAATGACTCAATATTTATTTTATTTTATTTTATTTTTTTAAAGCATAAAACCCCTTGTAGGGCCGCCTTAGTATAAGAGACCATGAACAGGGGGATCTACACCATCAAAGTCACCCGAGAGTCACATCCGACCCTGCCCGCACCAAAATTATTAATTGGATTTTGGATACCTAATTCAGATTTTTTGTAGGGTGGAGATTTGAACCTGATACCTCCCTTTGAGGATTGCACTCTCCTCTCCAACTCACCTAGAACACCTGGGTTCCAATGACTCAATATACCTATGCCGATACTGAAGGTATTGTATATTGAAATCATACCAATGCTTCCTCTCCACTAGCTCTACCTGGAGCCTCATAATTATTGCATCTTATTCTACCACCTACTACTCCAACTGCACCCACTCATCCTTGTTCTGATCTAAGGGTGCATCTAGAACCTCCTCATCCTCCGCTCCATATCCACCGTCTCCCTAAACCTCAAGAGTTTTTTGAGTAGCACCCTTCATCTTCTGCATCTGACTATCACATTGAATATGCCACTACCTATTCCAAGTATCCTAAGTCCCCTCACCCTGAGTCTCCTGGGGACCCTCATCCTGAGTGCCCTCATCCCTAGCCTCTCCATTGCCATCATCTTCAGTTGTTCTCCGTAGTGACATCCATGTTGGATGATCCATAAACCATACATCATACTTTGTTTTCATCTGTGCATCCTCCATATCTAGGATATCTATCCCCTTGTCATCCTCCAAAGCAACCCTCCATGACTCTGCATAAGTAAGCTCGGTCTCCTCCTGATGTCTCTTATACTACACTGGCTCATCAGGTACATCCTACCATAGCCCAAACTAGCAGATCACTCACAAGAAATAGAAGTACTTCACCTCACTTGTATGCCTACCAACCACCCATCTACCCTACCATACCCATCGTAGATGCTCCCCATCCTCACTAGATGACTCAACTACACTTAATTCTCCTGTGCCCATCACCTAGTGTAGGACTGCTCCCTACCGAACTCCACCATAGGTAATCCCTTCGATCGAGCAACCCTAAAGTGTTCCCATCCCTATAATTACATCAATAAGCTACATCCCAATCTCTTTTACCCCCACCACATCATGTCATAAATCTCTCAGTACACCTACAACATTAAGGTGGGAGCCCATGCATACACCTGCCTCATAGTGAACATATCACTCACCAACCCTATTAGGTTCCAAGGAAACCTGCACCCAGTACTATTTAGGTCCATAAACATGAGCATCACCAATGCTAAGAGTGGGTCTAATTCCTTGTCCACATACATGGAAAAATAAGGTATGCCCCCACTCTCCACATTCATTCCCTCCCATGCATCTTTGAAAATTTGTATCATATTTGCCTTTCAGCTAAGCTTAACCTCAATTTGGATCCCCTCCACTGATACCTTGAGAATGTGATATAAATCCTCCAAGGTAATAGTCACCTCACTTGTGGGGATATGAAATCTCCCCTGGTCTGTATCCCATATCTCTACTAAATTGGAGAGTTACCCATCATCCACCCTCACCACATCTAGTTGGGCTATATCTGCTAGTCCCACCTTCTCCAGTAGCTCCAAATCATCCTCCATAATCACCTTCCTCATCCTAGGGATATAAGCTAAGAATCAGTGTCGAGCCTCCAAAAATACAAGTTGCAGCACAACACAAAACATTTTTTAATAAGTTGTTCAAAATTAAAAAAAAAAAAACAACAAAAATTTTACACAATAGAAAAAGTATCAACAATGGGTTACCTCATCCACTCGTGCTCCATCCACAACCTCGGCCTCCACACCAGCTTCCTCCACAACCATAGCTTTAGTTCTCCAAACATGATGCAGGAGCATCCGACGGCAACAGAGTAATCTTGCATCAACCAAAACTTTTCTAAGTGTTCTACAAATCTGGAAAGCAGGACAGAAGTTGCAGTAGGTAGAGGGGTCACGAAATCGTGACATGTCACAATTTCGTGACATGTCGTGAAATCGGCATCCGACGAAAACAGAGCAATCTTGCATCAACCAAAACTTTTCTAAGTGTTCTACAAATCTGGAAAGTAGGACAAAAGTTGCAGTAGGCAGAGGGGTCACAAAATCGTGACATGTCATGATTTCATGACATGTTGCGAAATCGTGACGTTGCGATTTCACAACGTTGTGATATCACGACGTCGAAAGGGCAAGCGAAGCAATGGTAGGAAGGGTCATGATATCATGATGTAAAGTAAATAGGGCAAGCAGTGGCTGGAAGGGTTTCGATATCGCGATGTCGTGATATCACGACGTAAAGCAAAGAGGGCAAGCAGCAGCCGAAAGGGTCACGATATCACGACGTTGCGATATTGCGACATCATAA
Organism: Wollemia nobilis; assembly: GCA_028583015.1. Taxonomy (NCBI): domain Eukaryota; kingdom Viridiplantae; phylum Streptophyta; class Pinopsida; order Araucariales; family Araucariaceae; genus Wollemia; species Wollemia nobilis. The sequence continues at coordinate 724,298 of JAQPPZ010001108.1, forward strand.
TATCATGACGTAAAGCAAAACAAGAAAGCAGTGGTTAGAAGGGTCATGATATCGTGACGTCACGATATCATGACATCGCGATATCATGACAAACATAAAGAAACCAAGGCGAAAGGCGAAATGGTCACGATATCATGACACATCACGATATCACAGCCAGAAGAAATCAATGGGAAATAAAACATGCGGTCGGCCATGCACGCACTAAAAAAGAGGCAACAGGCATAGAGGAATATTCTAACAAGTATGTCGGCCACGCGTGCACTGAAAAGGAAGTAGCAGTTTCAGAAGAACATTCTGACAAAGCGATAGTTGCAGGTCATGGGCAACTTGAATGTTTCAGAGGGTCGGGGCCTCTATAAAAACCCAAGCATTGTAATAAAATAGGGGTGGTGGATTAGATAATGCACTAAGAGTGTGAGTGGGAGAAAGCTAAGCCGAGCGCTAGCTGTTGTAAGCCTACGAGCTATTTTTTTGATGTATTTTCTAGAATATTTAATGAAAAATCAAATTTGAGAAGTGTTTTCTTCTCCACCATCAAGTGGTATCAGATCCAGAAGTTCCTGAGTGTGCAAGCAGATCATCAAAAGTGAGGTAGTTTGCACCAGGATCTATGGAAGGGCTTGTGAGTGAGTGAGTAGAATGCCTCCAAGAAGAAACCCTATTGGTGGGAGAGGCATAGTGACAACAGCAGATTTTTGAGTTTTGTAGAGGCAAGTGCAAGCCCTACAAGAAGAGTGGCATAGAAGACTAGAGCCAAGAAGAGATGAAGGTAGTGAAGACGAAGTGGAGGAAGAAGAAGGCCAGCCTGAGGAAGAAGAAGAAGTAATAGATCCGGCATCAGCTAGACTATACAAATCCATATCCCAGATTGGGAAGAGGTCGAAGATGGAAGTTTCCACATACTCTGGAAACTTGGATCCAGAGGAATTGATCAACTGGATCAACGATCTGGAAGAGTACTTTGAGTACGAGGAGGTTGAGGACCCTGATAGGGTCAGATTCGCTAAGACCAAACTGAAAGGTCATGCCAGCATATGGTGGAAGGGAGTACAGCTGGAGCGGAACAGAAGAGGAAAAGAGAGAATAACAAAATGGGAACGGATGGTAGAAAAACTGAAGAGGCAGTTCATCCCCGGTGATTATGAGTTAGACCTGTTTAAAAAAATGCAAGGTTTGAGGCAAACAAGTAAGTCTGTAAAAGAATACACAGAAGAGTTCCATAAAATCATGATCAGAACAGGCCACTCAGAAGCCAATAAGGAGAAGGTATCCCATTATATTAACAGATTATAGACAATTATTCAAGAGGAATTAAGTCTGGTCAGAATGATCACCATCAAGAATGCTTACCAGTTTGCCCTAAGAGTTGAAGAAAATCTCAATAAGAGGTTTGAGAACAAGAAAAGAGGAAGAGGTCATGATGGAAGAACTGGCAGAAGAACTGACAAAAGATGAAATGAAGATTCCCAAAAGAATGGAGAAAGTAGCAGTAATCAGGAACAGAGGGGAGAAAATAACTATCGCCCCAATAATCAGAACAATGATTACCGAAGGGGAAGGGGCAGATATGGACGTGGCCAGGGAAGAGGCAGATTCCGTGGAACTTGTTTCTAGTGTGGAGAAGAAGGACACCACCAATACGAGTGTCCACATCAACAAGAAAGGATTAATAGGAGGCTGGAAGGTAATGCTAGGGCCACGATTGCTGACGAAGATGTTAGATCTAAACATTCTAAAGAAGCAGAGAGAGGAGAAGCAATTATCGTGAGGAGAGTCCTATTGAATGAGGAGGAGGATGCAGATCAGAGGAAAAGCTTATTCCACACGAGGTGCAAAAGTGCAGGGAAGATCTGTAATTTTATTATAGACAATGGAAGTACTGATAACTTAGTCTATGAAGAGATGGTTGTTAAGTTACAACTGGAAAGGAGGAGACACCCGCATCCATACCGGATTGCGTGGTTGCGGAAGGACCACAGAGCATGGGTCCGTGAATAGTGCTTAGTCATGTTCCAGATTGGGAGATACCAGGATGAAGTCCTGTGTGATGTTTTTCCCATGGATGCTTGCCATTTGCTATTAGGAAGGCCATGGCAGTTTGATCGGAGTGCAGTGCATGATGGTCGTGCAAATACGTACTCATTGGCGAAAGATGGAGTGCGACACAAGTTGAAGCCTTTATAGACAGTGGATGAGAAGGTGTGCAGCAATGCCAGAATTTGTCTGGTAGAAGGTAGAAAAAGTTTTTTCCAGGAGACGAGGTTTAAGCGGGCTATAGAGGCAGGTGCACGTTTGGAGCTGTTACAAAAGACGCGGACCGAACGACACAGAAGTGAAGGTCACTTCTCCATTTACCCCGGGTGTCTGATGTAGGAGCATCCAGTGGCAACAAAGCAATCTTGCATCAACCAAAACTTTTCTAAGTGTTCTACAAATCTGGAAAGCAGGACAAAAGTTGTAGTAGGTAGAGGGGTCATGAAATCACGACGTCACGATTTCATGACGTCGCGATATCACGACATCGAAAGGGCAAGCGAAGCAATGGTAGGAAGGGTCGTGATATTGTGACGTCGTGATATTGCAACATAAATCAAATAGGGCAAGCAGTGGCCAGAAGGGTCATGATATCATGACGTAAAGCAAAACGGGCAAGCAACGGTTGAAATGGTCATGATATCATGATGTCGCGATATCGTGACAAACATAAAGAAACCAAGGTGGAAGGCAGAATGGTCGTGATATCGCAACACGTCATAATATCATGGCCAAAAGAAAACGAATGGGAAATAAAACACACGGTCGGCCACGTGCGCACTGAAAAAGAGGCAGCAAGCGCAGAGCAATATTCTAACAAGTATGTCGGCCACGCGTGCACTAAAAAGGAAGCAGCAGTTTCAGAAGAACATTCTAACAAAGCGACAGTTGCAGGTCATGGGCAACTTGAATGTTTCAGAGGGTCGGGGCCTCTATAAAAACCCAAGCATTGTAATAAAATAGGGGTGGTGGATTAGAGAATGCACTGAGAGTGTGAGTGGGAGAAAGCTAAGCCGAGCACTAGCTGTTGTAAGCCTGCGGGCTATTTTTCTGATGTATTTTCCAGAATATTTAATGAAAAGTCAAATTTGAGAAGTTGTGTTTTCTTCTCTGCCATCAAAACACCTCACCTCACTCATCCTTCACTCCTCAGATATAGCTTGCCAATATCCTTAGATACATGAATGAGCTTCATTCTAGCCCAGCAAGATATTTATAGCTACTTCAAGTACCTTGAGGCACCCATGGGCATTTCCTAGTATGTTGAAGTGCCTACGGGTATTTCTACAGACTGCAGACACCCACGAGCATTTTGCATCAGCATTGACAAATGCTAAATTAGCACAAAATAGTAGCTACCCCTAACAGAATCATTCCAAAATTCACTCATCAATGCATCTCATCATTTTATCAAGTTTTGTCAAGATTCCAATAGATTTGGATGCATAAATTTCATTTGCGTTCACATTGACCAAATTTCACCAAATAGATTCCAAAAGTACCTCAAACCAGTCCAAACCTTCACAAAATGATGATCATCAACATTTCATCATCCACACATCATCTCCAGTTCATTTTGCATCATCATTTACATATTTATCAAGTTCAAGTAACATGCAAATGAATCTTGTATCTAGTGGGTTATTCTACACACTTGGCGATTGCAACGATTTGAATCCATGTAATTCAGTAAGATGAATAGATTACCATAAATACACTTGTCCATGATCATCATCACTTATCTCCTTTATCGATATCATAATCATGTTTGGTACTTCACATTTTGAGTGAAAACTTGCCAAGAAAAATTTGCACAAACATAGGCATTGATGTCCTTTTTCGTGGGGCATGAAAACATGGATAATTACTATCAAAATCACTCATTCATTTGACCATAGTCACAAGATAGGCAAGCGCGATAGTTTTATTTGTTCCATGGTGGAATTAGGTGAAGAATTTTCCACTTTCACTACTCGTCCCTTAAGTTGACTCAACCATCCTGCATCTTCATAACATGCATACTTAATGATGCCAAAAAGGCATTTTCTTCAACAACATCGAATTACCCCAAATTTGGGGTAACCACATTTTGTTTTGATCCTTCCAAAATGGAATATATCTTACATGACCATGGAATCTACACTTGAAAAAACCCCTCTTCCCACTGTTGGGGCAAAAATGGTATCACATTTTACATCATTCATATTTTCCTCATCACCTCACATTTGCAAAAATTGTTCATCTGTTGGGGAAAAAATAGACACATCATATAACATTTTACACCAACCTCTTTTCCACCGTTGGGGCAAAAACGATATCACATAATTCATTATTTGCAAAAAAAATCAATTGGCTTATGAGATTCATCTGTAACCTCATTTTCCAATTGAGGGGGTAAGCTACGCACAACTCTAAATTCTTTTATTCTTTTGTCTTCAAGCTCGTTTTCCATATCCTAGGAGAATCTACTTTTGCACCTAGCCAAAATAAGTGTCTCATTTGTTTGCACTATATTGTGTTTCACGCAACGCAGTACAAAAAGAGGCATTTGTAGACACAAAATCCTAGCCATTTGCATTCCATCTAGGTTTTCCCATCATTTCAACCATCAAAGCATAACCATTTTCCCACGATTTCTTACCATTTTTCAAATATTTTTCACATTTATTTATATATATTTATTTTATATATTTTTAAATATAATATTTTATATTATATTTTTATATATGTTTAATAAACTTATATATATTCAAGTGAATTATTACCAACCATTATATTTCATCTAATATCATCCGTTCATCCACATTAATCCATACCACTCCCTATATTTATCATCTACCCTTAGATGTGCTTTAATATCAGCCACACGATTAGTGTCATTGAAACCCTAGCATGCCCTAGGTTAGTTTATAAATAGGAGCTATTTTATGGCTCAACCCATAAGTTTTTTTATTCCTAATTATGAGTTTTCAAAGTCTTTTGCTAACCCTAAGTTCCATATTCCTTGAGTGCCAAAGGCTTTGTAATAAGCTCTTTGTGTCCTATCCCTATTTCATTTATCGCATTCCATACCCTCGCTTGCCATTACTACTGGCACATCTCTCGCCCTCACTCGAACTACTTTTGTAGACTTTACCATCAATCACCAAGTGCCCATGAGCACTTTTTGTCAACACCAGGTGTCCACGAGCACCTTCCTACCAGTCCTAGATTCCCATGGGTACCTCCTTACTAGTCACAAATTCCCACGAGCTTTTTCTACAGTCGTAGGTGCCAGCGGGTATTTTATGCTCCTATTCTTGAAGTCCCCCTAGACTTTGGGTGATGCTAGGACATCACCACACCATCCACCTGTATTAGACATCATGCATCAGAAGATAGCAAAAAGGTAAAATAGGTCAACCCTAAATTTATTTATTTCATTGCATGTGCTTTCTATTTTTTTCACTATACTAGCAATCGCTAGTTAGGGTTTTATTAATACACAGAGAGGATCTCACATTTTGGAGCCATCGCATATACTACTAACTATTTTCTATGTATTTGTGTGTAGATATGGAACCCTACATCATCACGTGGAGTGGTCCAATCCTGGATATTGAAAAGCCCACTCAACCTTGTTGGGATCAAGACATGCTTGAAGAGACCATGACATTGCTTCTTAGGGTTTTGGAGAACCCTAATTTTTTGTAATATTGCATTAAAAGGTATTCAAGGATCCAATCTTGTAACAATGGAGTTTCTAGGCTCCCCTCATCAATTAAGAATTTATTCTATTGTGCAAACTTGTGTTATTTTGCATTTTATTTTGTTAAAAGCATTGTTTTTTTTTTGTTGCGTTTTGTATCTTTCAGGTTCTATGTCTCCCGAGGATATTGAGAAATTATGAGTGATTCCTTCCCTACCTCCTCTTGAGAATGATTTATCTATTCTTGTTGAGGAGACTATAGATTTGAACATAGGCTCTAAGGAAGCCCCTAGAATCCTTAAGTTAGGTAAATCCTTTTCCATGGATGAGCAAGAGTAATTGACCAATTTGTTAATAGAATATCAAGATATTTTTTCTTGGTCATATACCAATATACCAGGGCTTTATCCCTCTCTTGTCATGCATAATTTGGTAGTTAAACCTAGTGCAAAGCCTTTTAAGTAGAAAATTAGGAATATGCATCCTAAGGTCACCCTTTCAGTCAAGGAGGATCTCCAAAAAACCCTTCACATAGCTAAGATCATTCATATAGCTAAGAAAGAAGGGACAATCAAAATATGTACTATTCTGATTGGATCTCCAATATCGTTCCTATATCTAAGAAAGAAGGGACAATCAAACTATGTAATGAATTTCAAGATATTAATTTAGCATGTCCCAAGTATTACTTTTCCTTTTCCAAAATAGATCAGATTGAAGATTTCACTGCCAAATATGGGATGCTATCGGTCATGGATGGTTTTTTAAGCTACAATCAAATTTTGATTTCCCCTGAGGACAAGGCCAAGATAATATTCACTACTCCATGGGGTACCTTCTACTATAAGTTCATGTCTTTTGGCCTGAATAACGTAGGAGCTACATATCAGTGGTCCATGACTTATATTTTCCATGACATGATGCATTTTATTCTCCAAGACAATGTGGATGACCTTATAGCTCGCTCTATAGAAAAAAACGATCATGTGCATGACTTTAGATAAATATTTTAAAGGCTTCAACAATATAAGATTTGTATTAAAACCACTAAGTGTTTGTTTGAAGTCACATCTTACAAGTTGTTTGGCTTCATAGTTTCTAGATGAGGAATTGAAGTGGATCCCGCTAAGATAATGGGTATCATTGAAATTCCTCCTCCATGCACCTTGACCAAACCATGTAGTCTACAAGGTAAACTCTAGTCTATTCATCAATTTATTACCTAGTTATCTGATAAGTGTTAGCCTTTTCTTAAGCTTATTAATATAGATGTAGTATTTCGATGGAATTTTAAGTGTTATAAAGCTTTTAATGATCTCAAATAGTATCTCACTTCCCCACCTATTTTAGTGCCTCCCGTTCCTGGTAGGTATTTGCTACTTTATATACCATCCACTTCTCACACTTTGGGAGCCATGCTGGTTCAATATGATGATGAAAACAAAGAGCAAGCTATCTAATCTATTAGTAGAATGTTGGTTAGCTACAAAACTAGGTACACTCCCTTAGAAAATATATGCCTTGCCATAGTGTTTTATTCCTAGAAGCTAAGACACTACATGCTCAACCATAATATGTTTGTAGTTGCAAAGTTTGATCCTTTGCAATATTTAATATCTAAGCCCCACTATTCAGGTCAATTTTCTAAATGGGTGTTGGCCCTTAGTGAGTTTGAATTGACTTATAGTCATAAAGCTATTAAGGTTCATGTGATTACTGATCAGTTAGTCTCCACTTCCCTCAAAGTTGCCCATACTATAGTTTTTGAGTTTCTTAATGATTGCTTCAATGTCAAAATTGAATATTCTGAGTCTTGGACTTTATTTGTTGAGGAAGCTCGATGCATGAAGGGAACTGGTGCTGGAGTCATTCTAGTTACCCCATAAAAGCAACTCATCCTCTTGTCTTCAAGCTTTATTTACCTTACATGAATAATACTACAAAGTATGAATCTTTGATCCTTGGTCTTAGAGCAACTTTAGCCTTGTAGGTTAGAGTCCTTTTGATATTTGGTGAATCTCAACTTATGGTTAATCAAATTAATGATGTTTATTAGACTTGGGATGATAAAATTAAACCTTACAAGGATATTGTTACTAAGTTATCCTCGTTTGATCAAGTAACCATAGAGTCTTTCCCTAGATCCTCAAACTGCCATGTGAATGCCATGTCTGTTGTTGCATCCTTGGTCCCTATGGAGTTAGAAGATGATCAAACATCGATTATCATTAGACAACTTCAAGAGATTGTGTTACTTGGTTCTTGTCTTGTTTCACTCTATTGTTTGACCATTGGAGCTTCCCCATCCTAGCCATGGTATAGTGATATATTTCATTTTCTTAGGGATGGTTTGATACATGACTATTTAGATCATGACCATCATAATATTTTACGTAAAATAGTGTGTTGATTCGTCATAATCGATAATAATTTATATTGATGTTCTTTTGAGGCATCCTCTTGATATGTCTTGACTTCGATGAAGCCTGAAATGCTCTTAGTGATGCTCACAAAGGTTCATCTTAAGGCCATATCAGTGAAAATGCTATTTCCAAAAAGCTCATTCGTATGGGGTATTGTTGGACTTCCATGGAGAATGACGCATGTGACTATGTTCAGTGTTTTAACAAGTGTCAATGCCATGATCATCTTGTTCATGCTCCTTCTCAAGACCTTCAATTTATCTCTTCCCATTGGACATTCTCTATGTAGGGATTAGACTATCAAGAAATTTAAACCAATGTCATCTAATGGTCACAAGTTTATCATTATGACAACTGATTACTTCACTAAATGGGTTGAAGCCATGCCCTTGGCTATGATGACTAGAACTCAATTTTCCAAGTTCATATTCAACCAAATTATTTGTAGGTTTGAGATTCCTTTAGTGATTATTTATGAAAATGATAATCCTTTCAAGAATAATAATGTTTATAATATTTTTGCTAAGTACAAGATTCATATTAGGTGGTCAACTCATTATCACCCTTAGGATGATGGACAAGCTAAAGCATCCAAAAAATTCTTGATCAAGATCTTGAAGAAGTTGGTTAGTAAGACCAATTGTGACTGACATATCCAGTTTTATTCTGCTTTGTGGGCCTATCACACTAGTTTTTGCACCTCCACAAGTGTCTTACCATATGTTTTAGTATATGGGTCTGATACGGTGTTTCCTTTTGATCTAGAGGTTCCCTCATTGCATATCTTGTTGCAATATGGCTCAGTCACTTATGAATATCGTGTAGACTGTTTACACCAATTAGAGTTGCTAGATGAAAAGTTCATTCATGGCTTAGAGCATTTGCGAGCCTATCAGGATAGGATCTAGTGATATTATTCTAAAATATTTTATAATCATTCTTTTGAGGTTGGGAACCTTATCCTCAAGGAAAACTAGAACACCAATGCTTGTGTTGATATTCAAGGTAATTTTTAGCCCAATTGGTTAGGTCCCTTTATCATAATGACCAAGTTTAGCTTAGGTTCCTATCATTTTGCATCTATGGATGGTAAATAACTTAAATAAACTATGAATATAATGCATTTAAAAATATATTGTGTTTGATCCATTCTCTGTACCACATTTTACATATAGCTTAGATCATACTACATGTTTTCCTGTCATATTGCAATATGATTGCTTGCCAAATAATATTGCATGTTTTCCTATCATACTTTGCATGATTTCTTGACATTCTATTTCTCTTACACTTTTGCATGTCATAATTGCATTATTGCTTGCTCACTACTACTTGTTCATATAGTTTTTGGGATTTGCAACAATGGCATGTGATGATACCTAGTTAGGTCATATTTCACATGCATTGCACTCTCACTAGGATTTTGATGCTTAGAAAAGCCCCAATCTAGGGCTCATGCATTTTCATCCTTTATTCTCTTCTCAAATTATTTTGCTATTTTATTTTCTTCTCTCTTATTCTTGTACTCCTTGAATTTAAAAGTTTTTACAAATTACCATATTTTCTCTCCAAAATCAAGAAATTCAATCTTCTTTTTGTTATGTCCTTGTATCTTGCATAATTCTTGTTTCTTCTTTGTCTTCTTTTTTCAAATAAGGATACACATTCTTCCATATTTTTTTTGTACATTTCCTTCCTCTTGACTTTTCACTCGCTGAGACTTCAAAGCTAAGTGTGGACACGCACAATTATTTTCTCCTAATTTTCTTCCTATTGTTTCTTATAGCAAATGCACACACAATTACATTATGTTATGCTCATATAAATTGATATATATATATATATATATATATATATATATATATATATATATATTATTACACACCCCTGTCGGGTAGTACTTGGTAATATATCATTCACATCAATAATAATATATTACCCCTATCAGGTTACACTTCTTTTTACTCATCGGGATCAACACCCCATTATAGGATAAGCTCCTTGGAAATTTTAGTAGGCCTCGATATACATCCTAGTGGTTAATCACCCCACAACTCTCACTAGAGAGCAATCATCCATAGCAGGTTACGCTCCATCATTTTATCATTTGAGAAATCATCCATAGCGGGTTATGCTCCATATTTTTCCCATTTGTCCATCCTAACAAGTACTACACCCATAGCAATTTTTTCACTCCATATATAGACCTTATTTTGGGTATAACACCGTTTATTTAGGGTTCTTGATCATCTTCTCTTATTTTTTGTGGTTGACCTTCTTGGAAGATGTTCTTCTTGTTCTTATTATTCTATCATCTTCCCTTCTTATTTATTTCCATTTATTCTATTAATAAATGAATTTTATGCTAAATACATTAGGATCATGTTGTACCCAGTAATATCTTTGCTCTATTGTATTTTGCTTGCTTTTTTCTTCATGTTTTCTATGTTTTGCCTCTTCTTTCTTTACATTTTTTGAGTTTCTTAAGGAAGTTATTTTTCCTTTTGAAACGCTATGGGGAAAATTAGCCATAGAGGAATTAATTGTAATAATGTCTCAACTTGTGTGCAAAACTCTTTAGTGTCCTTCATGATACCCCTTTTGCACCACCCATTTTCTATGTTTGTTGTGTTCTTGCCCATAGAGGTCTACATCTTTATTTGATACATTTAATTGGCCTTAAACACATCAAAGAGGGGGTAAAATTTAGACACAAAACATTTACCCACTTAAGTGGGAAATCTTCCCTAATACCTCATTAGAGACCCTCTACACTTGCCTAGGGTAAGGGTTAGGCTTATTCCCCCCTTTCTTGCCTTTTTTTTCTCTCTATGTGAAATCGTTCTCACCATTGATGGGGTGAAATTTTCCATAGAGAGAAATTGTGATTGACCTTGATAGGATGTGATTTTACCTTTTAGATTTTTTCTCTAATAAAACCCTAATTATTTGGAGTTGGTATGTTTTAATTTGGCCCTCCTCAGTTTTCCTACCCATTCCACCTTCAAATCCGCTATATAAGGAGGGTTTGAAATCATTTTGAGAGCATGAAGATAATTAATGATAACAACATATCATTATTATTATTGTGAAGTGTTTTAGTTATTGCTACTTGATTTGCATTCTTTTTCTTATCTTGTAATCAATCTAACTCTAGATTGTGAAGATTCTCTACTGCATTGGATTGTTGATTGTTGTTTCTCACTTTGGTGGATTTGTGTTGAAGCCTTAAGGAGATATCAACTATTTGGGAGGTCTAAACCCTTCTGCTTGCCTTATCACTCTTTGATAGGTGAATTTACTCTATTACATGCATGTTTTAATTTGTTGTATCTAACATTTTATTATTTCATATTGATCTGAGATGTTTTACCTCACTTCTACAAAATCATGCTCGAGTCTCTACAGGGTGTGATTTCATCAGTTTGATATTGTGATCGCCTACTATGGAACATTATTTTCTCTAAGCTATACTTGTGGGAAAATTTCTATTTGAGATTTATTATTTTAATTATAGGTTGCATATAGGGTATAGTGCTACATTATGTTATGTATTTCCTTCATTCTATTCTACTATTTTTTTGATATGCTTGATTTCTTCCAAAGGTTAATTTCCACTTATATTTTTAAATGTCAACTAAAAGGACCTAGGGGGATTGACTATTGCACCTCCAAGCACTACTATACAACAACCTAATTAGAAACCCTAACACTAATTATATTTTCTAAGTGTTTGTTAGGTTATCTTGTAGGAATAGGAATTGTTTATATCACTGGATAAGAGATAAAAGAAAGGATAAATCATTGGATAAGCTAAGTGTTCCAATTAATATTTAAGATTTTTTTTTATTTCCTTAATTTCTATTGTAAATCCTAGATTATATTTGATAAAAATACATTTAATTGATTTCTAGGTATTTAAATAATAAACAACATATAGTGTGCACCTAGGGTGTATTCTGTTTGTGCATATTCTCTTGAACCCTTGCTTAAATGTTTTCTATATTGAAATCTTAGGGTTAGAAAAGCATTAAAATAAATAATCATTCTAGGGTTAGCTCTTGTTTTCTTTCATTCTGTATTTTTGCATTATCATTTATCTTTCATAGCATAGACCTAGAAAGGCCAAACACAGATGATTGCCTTGAAATGAATACATCAAACACTCCCAAAAATCCCATGGAATTGGAGCGAGTCCTTAAAGTCGTTCTTGGTGAACTTGTTGTTAGAATTAAAGTGCACTATGCCTCCATTTTGACACTTGTCAGTTTATATTGACACTTGTCAGTTTATCATATAGGCCTTTTGCCTATATATGTAACTCATTTCATGTATAATAAAATCTTATTAGTTTTTCTCCTAACATATGGTATCAGATCTCCAGGATTTCTCTGGTCTTGTGAGCTTGAGGGGGGATTTCCCTCATGGAAATCCCCTCCCCCATTTTTTTCCTTATTTTTATCTCATTTTTCTTTCAAGCTAAGGAGTATGCTCTCCATCCATGTGATGGATCAGAAACCAGAAGCTTTAAAAAAAAATAATGGCTGTCCATTTTTTGGAGTGAGATCTTCGTGGGAGGTTAAATTTTTTTTAGATCCAGTTGGCTTTATGGGAAGGCACGTTCTTGTTGATGAATGCACTTCAGAATCTTGGCTAATGTGGAAGAATCTGCGAAGAAAACAATCCTAATTTTTTTTGTTCTTATTTTGGAGCATTTGAGATCTGTAAAATTTTAGGTCTAGATATGGCAGGAGCAAACAATTTCACATGCACAACACTCGTGGTATTGGGTTTTAGAGGATTCAAACTCGATGGAATCCTTGAGGAGACTATCATTCTCAAGCACCAGCTAGATGGGGGATGCCCCCAGGTCGTCGACAATGGCAAGCATGATCTTCTTCATCTCCGATCTGAACCCGTGTAGATCCATGATGTTGTTGTGGATGGTGTCGAATTCATCGAAGATAGAGTTTTATAGGGAATTGAGCTGGTCAGGGGTATTTGGGATTTCTATACCAAATTGGGATTCAATCAGGTGCAATCTCTCAAAGGCATTGCGTAGCTCGCACCATGACAACACACCGTTGTTGTTGATGTCGAGCGGCTTGAACTTCTCATCGATCGTCTTGTTGAAGGCCCCTTTTTTCCCCACAAAGACCCACATGATAATCCGACCCTGGTGATTGCCCACCATGAGGAAGAGGTGCATTATGGATAGCTCCTACATGAACAATTCATGGAAGCATGAAGGCCATTAATCTCGGAGTAGACTGTTTTCCACCAACGAATGCCGAAAGAGTCAGATTTAATAAAAAAATATATTTTGTTTGTGAGAGTGTGATGGAGGACTCGGATCGAATGAAGAATGAGATGAAAGTGGGACCATTGTAGTAGATGGAGCACTTCTTTAATAAACTGAAGTTTATTTGTCGTTTATTGCACAGAAAAATCTCACATAGTGTAGTTGCAAGCAAAGATGCGATCTATTACATTTTGTTGAGTGCACTCCAATCTCCCTCGACATTGTTGTTGATTTCATTTATCACAGTTGGACTGATGATTGAAGAACACAAGCTTATACTGAGAAGGGGGGTGAATAGTATAAGACCTCTTTTTACTTTTTCCTTTATACTTCAAAACAGTAAAGCAATATATCCAAAGCAATATCAAAGCAATGCACAAAACCATCCACAAAGTGACACAACAATTTACATGGTTCATCCACAAAACTTTTCTCTAAAAGTTATCTCAAAGTTCTTTGGGAAACCTTCCCAATTACAATGTTCATGAGCCTCGGCTCAAAGGAGAAAACCTTCCCCCAATCTTAATTTATGAGCCTCTACTCAAAGGAGAAGACCTTTGCCTCCGCTGCCCTTAGCAAATGGAACTCTATCCACATAAGACACCTGTCTTCCCTGCTCTGGCTGGAGACCTCTGTCCTCAACTCTATCACCTCAAAGCTGGTCCTCGAATTTGCACTAAACATAGTCCTTCGGTCTAGCACAAATGTCCTCGTCCTCTGTCTTTGATCTACACCAAACACAGTCCTTTGGTCTGGTACAAATCTGTCCTCAGGTTCTTCTCATAGAACCAATGCACCTTTGTCCTCAAGTTCCCTAATAGAACTATCAACCTTAGCTTCACAAGTCCTCTGCTAAGACCTGTCCAAATCTGCTCACAAGTCCCCACAAGAACCTGTCAAAAACCTGCTCACAAGTCCCCAATGGAACCTGTCCAAAACCTCGCTCACAAGTTCATCAAGAAAAACTTGCTTGGCGTGAACCCACAAAGAGAATTGTTAGAGACCCAATGTGATTCATCAACCTCATAGAAGCATAAAGAGAATTGTTAGAGACTCAATATGTTCTATACTTAACTCCCAATCTCAATCTCAACTCAATCTCAATCTCAATAGAATAAGATAGATGTAGTATGCTATTCTCAAGAACATGAAACACAACCCAACGATTGCCAACCATGCAATATCTTATATAACAATGATACTCATGTTCTTTCCAACAACCAATATCTTTTCTCAACCAATTTGGGCTTCAACAATAATGCTCATAGACAAGGTTTAACCAACATCATTCAACTCAACATTAACCTTGAAGCATTCTACCAATCATCACAAGAAAAGGAAACAAGTAGAAATCCTTTTCCCTCCAAAGATATTTGAACAAAATAGCCACCAACACAATATCACCAAATGCAAAGAATAACTTGTTCAAATCAACTCAATGGAGTAAGCCCAATATCATGAATCAAGTAGAAGCAATAACTTGATCAAACAACCTCTATGGAAGCAACTCAACCATCAACCTCAAAACAACCAACCAAGGGTTTCACCAACTCAATGCAAGTAGCAAGACTCAAAAACATAAACCCTAGTGCACAATGCTTCCACCACCTCAAACCAGAATTATGCATTCACCAAAACTCTCATCAATGATAACAATGCATAGGTAGTCTTCACCAAACCAGAAAATAGGATTTACACCCAACCAAAGGAAACCTTATTGAATACCTTTTCACTCCAATCTTATTTCAGGAAAACATACACCAATCATACTCATAAGAAGAATGTGCCCATACCTTATTGAAGTGAAGGAACCCCTTTGGAAATCTGCCACCATCACAAAGTTCTTTTGCCAATCTTCACAAAGGTTAATGGATCACAAAATAATCAACATTACTCCACTTTTTAATAATCATCACCAAGGTCTCTAATTGCACAACTTCCTTATCTCTCCTAAAACCACTTGTACCATAAACTAAATCACAATAATTATTTCAACATCTTATTACACCTCTCTAATTATTTTTTACATATAATACCTTTTAATCTCACAAATATCTAAACCCTTATAACTCCCCGAATTCTAATAATTCAAACAACAAAATTTAAATTAAAATATTTAGCCTTTCAAGCCCTTATGTCTCCCTATGCTTTAGAATAAGAACTATTTTAATTTAAACCAAAAAGACTTACCCGAATGCGCTACCATCACCTCAAGAAATGCTCCTACCAATTTGCCATGCTCAGAATTCGATCTCTTTCAACTATCAACACACATGCCTCATTCTGTTTATTTCTCCAAAATAAAAACCTTAGGTTATTACAGTTTAAATCGTGAAAGCGACGACGTACTCTCGATTGCGGATAAGAATGCTCTAGACTTCTGCGAGCGTGCCCTGTTCGATGAATATGAAAAATGCCTTATACACAACGACACTTCTTCACTGCGGGTAATGTCGAATTTAGTGTGCTTCCCAACTACCATCCAATCGTTTGTTTCGACCCTGAGTTACTTTGCAGACCGTGCATTCTCAACTGGAGGATGAGCGTCACATGGATACGTGTCTTCGATCTCCGCTTCACTTTATCAATGGGCTCTCACACTTTTGACCACAATCGCATGTCCTCCTTCTTTAAACATTTTGCTAACATAGGGTTCCAATGTCGGACACGAAAAACTCAGCGATTAATGTCCAATATGCCTTATCCTCCTTAAAGAATTTAAATGCCTCATTTAATATGTACTTTGATGCATTTCCAAATACGATGGCATTTTTAATTTAATTTAATATTTTAATTTAAATTTTAAGTAAATAAAAATTTAAACTAAATATTTAAAATTAAATATCTTCATCACCGGGGCACCTTTTTCAACGAAACGAAGAGCCAACTTGGGTTTTAAGAAAAACCCATTTCAAATTTGTTGTCCATGGTTTTAAATAAAACCTTTTATTTTTTCTGCCTTGGTTTTCACAAAAACCCTTCCACTTCTTGACATCAATGACAACATCAACACTTGAGCAAAGGCAATGTACCCAATGTACCCAAAATTGCCAACAATCTCCCCCTTTGTCATTGATGGCAAAAATTTACTAAAAACACATCTTCAAGAGCCAAAACTGAAATCACTCTCTTTGAAGTTTTGCTCCCCCTGACTTGAAGCTTTCCTCTTCACTTGAAGCTCTCCCCCTTACTCATATCTCTCCCCCTTTGTCATCAATGGCAAAGGGCCACCTTTGGGGCTCGAAACTAAGAATGAGCCTCTTAGCTTAGTCCCTCCCCCACCTCCTGATGAGGTGATTAATTCTGGAGTGGGAGTAAAACTCCCATTAGGCACTGATCATCATCAACGTCTATAACTTCCTTGTCGGGCCTTCTCTTGAACTCTTTTTCCATATTCCTATTCCTGTTTCTGTCACTATTCCTGTTCTTAGCCATGCCTTGATCCTTGGACCTGGTCATACCACTATTTCTATTCCTGTACCTTGGAATTTCAGCTCTACACTGTCTAGCTATGTGACCTTCATTGTTGCACTTGTAACAGGTAACAATGTTATTTCTTTGAGGCATACATGTTCTTTGAATCCACATGTTCTGACTAAACCTGTTCCTATCATTTGCCTTGCAATGAACTGCCTTGTGCCCAAACTGATTGCAAGAGTAGCAATACCCATAAAATAAATCACCACTTCCGAAACTGTTATTTACCTTCTTCACTTGAGCCATGCAATGTACAGCCATGTGACCAAACCTGTGACAAGCAAAACATCTGCCTTGAAACTTTCCTTTATTTGACTTCTTAGGTCCTGAAAACTTCTCCTTCTTCTCATTTCGAAATATGTTTTCTGTTTCTATGCATCTATCATTCAAGGACTCATGATCTGAAATACTTTCCTCATTAGAACTCTCTTCCTTTTGGAATCTCTTACTAGACTCTCCAACTTGTTTCTTGTGAGGCTTAATAAAACCAAGACCTGTTTTATCTGTTGGATTTCTTTGACTTTGGATGAGAGACTTAACCTTTTTGGAGCTTTCTTGAAACCTGTATAGCTTATCCTTGTACTCTTTATTTTCCTCTTTCAACAAAGCCATTTTTTGTTCTAATTCACTATACTCAAGCACCTTAGATTCTAACTCATTCTTGAGTTCTTGTGCATTGGCCATAGAGACATCAAGACTTTCTATAAGTTCATCTCTTTCCATACAACATTCATCTAACTTATCCTTGAGTCTAGCATTATTCTTTCTTTCCTTTTTCAAAGCACTAAGAGCACTAATAAGTTCACCTTTAAGATCTACTTCACTTTCCTCTATATGTTTGCTTTTAGAATCATCAAAGCCTTTTTCAGATTTCTTATCACTAGAGGTGCTACCCTTTTCAAAAACCATACAAGCATCTTCCTTATCATTTTTTGAAGCATCCTCATACATACTAACAACCAATTCATTATTTGTGCAATCATCCTCAAGGTGACCAAAATGTCCACATCTAAGACATTTCATGATAATGAATCTATGTTTTGGTTCTTCCTCCTTTTTTGATATGAACACTATCTCATTTTCATTATCACTTGAAGAACTTTCACTATCACTACTAGAACACTTACTTGCTTTGTCTAGGTAGAAGCTCTTCTTGTGTTTGTGAGAATACCTCTTTCCTTGATTGATGTGCTCATCTTTGTTTTTCCTATGATGCTTGTGCTTTTCAAAATCCTTGCTCTTACAGTCCTGTTTATCTTCATCACTTTCATCCTTGGCAACAGTACAGTTAGTAGCATAATGACCAAACTTTCCACAATTGAAACATCTCACGTTTTTCATATTTTTGTGCTTTCTAAAGAACTTGCCTTTCTTGCTGTAATATGCCTCTTCATCACCAAAAAACTCATCACTCTCTTGAAGCTGTTTACCTTTGGAATTCTTGGTAGCCTTGAAAGCTGCCTCCTTCTTGACATCAACCTTCACTTGAGTTCTCAACTCAAATGCTGCAAGTATACTATGGAGCTCATCTTTTTTCAATTTATCCAAATCTTTAGCTTCCTCAATAGCAGAAATATTTTCACTAAATCTATTAGGAAGAGATCTTAAAATCTTATCACAAACATCATTTTCAGCAAGCTCAAGACCTAAGTCTTTCATGGAGTTAACAACTTCATCCATACGAAGCATGTAGTCACTAATATTTTCATCATCATTCATCTTAAGTTGTTCAAACATACCTTTGAAGTGTCTCAACTTGGCCTTTCCGACATTTGTATCACTTGTATGAACCACCTTCAACTGATTCCACATTTCACTAGCTTGTTTTGCGGTGAATCACTTTGGTGAGATCTGCTCTATGTAAGCCTTTCAAGATTGCATTCATTGCTTTTGAATTGCTGTGATGTAGGAGCCTTTCTTCTTTAGTATTAGGACCATGTTCAGGAATAGTGTACTCATCTTCAATCACTTCCCAAACCTCATTCCCAAGTGCCATTAAATGAACCTTCATCCTTGCACTCCAAAGACCAAAATCTGACCCATCAAGAATAGGTGTTGCATTGCCACTTGAATGATCCATTGTGTTCTTTACTAGCTTTTCCTTCAAGCTGTTAAAATTTTTGAAGGAACTTGGCTCTGATACCAATTGAAGAACACAAGCTTATACTGAGAGGGGGGTGAACAGTATAAGACCTCTTTTTACTTTTTCCTTTATACTTCAAAATAGTAAAGCAATATATCCAAAGCAATATCAAAGCAATGCACAAAACCATCCACAAAGTGACACAACAATTTACATGGTTCATCCACAAAAATTTTCTCTAAAAGTTATCTCAAAGTTCTTTGGGAAACCTTCCCAATTACAATGTTCATGAGCCTCGGCTCAAAGGAGAAAACCTTCCCCCAATCTTAATTTATGAGCCTCTGCTCAAAGGAGATACCTTCCCCTACCTCTGCTCTGGCTGGTGATCCTCTAGAAGACCTCTGCCTCCGCTGCCCTTAGCAAATGGAACTCTATCCACAGAAGACACATGTCTTCCCTGCTCTGGTCGGAGACCTCTGTCCTCAACTCTATCACCTCAAAGCTGGTCCTCGAATTTGCACTAAACACAGTCCTTCGGTCTAGCACAAATGTCCTCGTCCTCTGTCTTTGATCTACACCAAACACAGTCCTTCGATCTAGTACAAATCTGTCCTCAGGTTCTTCTCATAGAACCAATGCACCTCTGTCCTCAAGTTCTCTGATAGAACTATCAACCTTAGCTTCACAAGTCCTCTTGCTAAGACCTGTCCAAATCTGCTCACAAGTCCCCACAAGAACTTGTCAAAAACCTGCTCACAAGTCCCCAATGGAACCTGTCCAAAACCTGCTCACAAGTTCATCAAGAAAAACTTGCTTGGCGTGAACCCACAAAGAGAATTGTTAGAGACCCAATGTGATTCATCAACCTCATAGAAGCATAAAGAGAATTGTTAGAGACTCAATATGTTCTATACTTAACTCCCAATCTCAATCTCAACTCAATCTCAATCTCAATAGAATAAGATAGATGTAGTATGCTATTCTCAAGAACATGAAACACAACCCAACGATTGCCAACCATGCAATATCTTATATAACAATGATACTCATGTTCTTTCCAACAACCAATATCTTTTCTCAACCAATTTGGGCTTCAACAACAATGCTCATAGACAAGGTTTAACCAACATCATTCAACTCAACATTAACCTTGAAGCATTCTACCAATCATCACAAGAAAAGGAAACAAGTAGAAATCCTTTTCCCTCCAAAGATATTTGAACAAAACAGCCACCAACACAATATCACCAAATGCAAAGAATAACTTGTTCAAATCAACTCAATGGAGTAAGCCCAATATCATGAATCAAGTAGAAGCAATAACTTGATCAAACAACCTCTATGGAAGCAACTCAACCATCAACCTCAAAACAGCCAACCAAGGGTTTCACCAACTCAATGCAAGTAGCAAGACTCAAAAACATAAACCCTAGTGCACAATGCTTCCACCACCTCAAACCAGAATTATGCATTCACCAAAACTCTCATCAATGATAACAATGCATAGGTAGTCTTCACCAAACCAGAAAATAGGATTTACACCCAACCAAAGGAAACCTTATTGAATACCTTTTCACTCCAATATTATTTCAGGAAAACATACACCAATCATACTCATAAGAAGAATGTGCCCATACCTTATTGAAGTGAAGGAACCCCTTTGGAAATCTGCCACCATCACAAAGTTCTTTTGCCAATCTTCACAAAGGTTAATGGATCACAAAATAATCAACATTACTCCACTTTTTAATAATCATCACCAAGGTCTCTAATTGCACAACTTCCTTATCTCTCCTAAAACCACTTGTACCATAAACTAAATCACAATAATTATTTCAACATCTTATTACACCTCTCTAATTATTTTTTACATATAATACCTTTTAATCTCACAAATATCTAAACCCTTATAACTCCCCGAATTCTAATAATTCAAACAACAAAATTTAAATTAAAATATTTAGCCTTTCAAGCCCTTATGTCTCCCTATGCTTTAGAATAAGAACTATTTTAATTTAAACCAAAAAGACTTACCCGAATGCGCTGCCGTCACCGCAGGAAATGCTCCTACCAATTTGCCATGCTCAGAATTCGATCTCTTTCAACTATCAACACACATGCCTCATTCTGTTTATTTCTCCAAAATAAAAACCTTAGGTTAGTACAGTTTAAATCGTGAAAGCGACGACGTACTCTCGATTGCGGATAAGAATGCTCTAGACTTCTGCGAGCGTGCCCTGTTCGATGAATATGAAAAATGCCTTATACACAACGACACTTCTTCACTGCGGGTAATGTCGAATTTAGTGCGCTTCGCAACTACCATCCAATCGTTTGTTTCGACCCTGAGTTACTTTGCAGACCATGCGTTCTCAACTGGAGGATGAGCGTCACATGGATACGTGTCTTCGATCTCCGCTTCACTTTATCAATGGGCTCTCACACTTTTGACCACAATCGCATGTCCTCCTTCTTTAAACATTTTGCTAACGTAGGGTTTCAATGTCGGACACGAAAAACTCGGTGATTAATGTCCAATATTCCTTATCCTCCTTAAAGAATTTAAATGCCTCATTTAATATGTACTTTGATGCATTTCCAAATACGTCGGCATTTTTAATTTAATTTAATATTTTAATTTAAATTTTAAGTAAATAAAAATTTAAACTAAATATTTAAAATTAAATATCTTCATCACCGGGGCACCTTTTTCAACGAAACGAAGAGCCAACTTGGGTTTTAAGAAAAACCCATTTCAAATCTATTGTCCATGGTTTTAAATAAAACCTTTTATTTTGTCTGCCTTGGTTTTCACAAAAACCCTTCCACTTCTTGACATCAATGACAACATCAACACTTGAGCAAAGGCAATGTACCCAATGTACCCAAAATTGCCAACAATGATTTTCCTTTGGAACTCGATATTTTATCCAGGATATATCAACCTATGCCAGTAGCTTTTCATGCTATCGTTTGGCATACTCTGGAAGATTGAGGCTTGAGGAGAATATCCGCGTAGATTGTCCCACCGGTTTACCATACCTTCAACAAAATTTGATGGCACATCTCAAATGTTTTTCGAAGACAATTTGCTGAATGGATGTGTATCTTCCATCGTTAATCTGAAATACTGTGATATTACAAGCAACAGATTTGAGGAGTTTACGGATCACATTGCTCACTGTTTCAACGATCGAATATTTTTGCCATCATTTTTTATGTCTGAGAGGTCAAAGGATAGATTCCCTTGAAGCCCTTTGCACTTGTAGTGCAAAGAGAAATCCCCAGTCGACCAATCTTCAAAAATGGTGCACCATAACATTCGCACTTGGCCATAGAAGCTTGTCGTCCCTACGAAGGAGCCAAAGGCGGTGTTTACCATTGTGAAGGTCGTGATGGCCCCAGGCAGCGGTGAAGTGAAGGAAGCGGTGTCGCTTCCTAGGTTTTTTGTGTAGGGGGTGCATGCGACGGAGGAGTAGGCCTACGTGGTGACCATTGCAGAGCTCATCTATGAGCTAGAGAATGTGGAGGGTGCCATGCTTCCCAAGGTGCATGCCAACGAAGATCGTGGACACGACAGTGAGGCCACGATGGGACTGACAAGTGGTGTTGGCATCCAATGTGGAAGAAACAAAGACTGACATGGGAGGCATCGAAATCGGTAATGGCGGCGTTGTGGGGTCGTCCTCTGTGATTACTCCGCTTACAATTAAAGCACGGGGCACTTAATTTATTTCATAAGAAGTGAAGGGGGCTTTTTATTTCTTGAAAAGTAAGGGGCATTTTTTTAAAAGTGGAGGACCACTTTATAATTTTTTAAATTGTATGAAGAAATTATTGGAAGTGCCCATGCATAGTGGCCAACAGTATGGAATCAGACCATTATTTTGTATTTTTTCCAAATGAAGAGTCGACGTGGAAAGCCTCAATGGCCCATGTAATTCCCTGCATGGAAAAATTGAAAACTATCTATTTTTTTAATTCTGCCTCAGTGCGATGATTATTTGATGCCTTAGATAGGCATGATGGTTTTTTCCACATGATGAAGGCCCCTTTGATGGTGGAATATAGGGGTATTTATAGTCGTTGGAAATGTTTTTCTACGACAGACACATTGGTAGTGTCCATTTGTAATTTTGAGGCTGTTTCATTTAAGTTTTTTAAGCCTCAAAGTTTTCTACCTTGGAGTGCACTCTCGGTTGAACTCGACACTCCCAAGGCACTTGTAAGTGAACCTAGTATCTAGTATTCTCCTCTTTCTACTTGGTGGATGCAGCGGTTGGTTACCCATGCATTTTCGGTAAGATGAGGTGACTACCATAAGGACACTTATTCTAGGGACTATAGACATAGACACCCTAGACTCTATCCGAGTTTTTTTTTGGATCTACTTCTGAAGACTACAGACAAAGACACTTCAAAAGATTCTCTTCTATTATTATTTCTTCTTCTCCTCCATATTTGGCTTCTATGGCTCATTTTATTGTATTGAGTGCATTTTCGGTAGAGACCGACACTCTTATATGGCTCATTTTTTTCTTTGTATAAGGGTGCATTTTCGGTAGAGACCGACACCTTCTAGATTGAGTTCACCATAAGGAAGGATTTGATATTTATGGTGGGACTATTCAGTGACCTACGAGAGGCAACATCCTCTGAGGATGACCTGCAGAGGCAATAGACCTAGAAGTGGCTGACCCTGAGGCACCCATGATGCTCCTGAGGCACTTAGACGACTGACCCAGTGGCAATAGACCTATGGAAGTGGCTGACCCTAAGGCAATAGACCGAGATGTATACACAGTGAATCTAGCATTATTCACAGTTGGAGAGCCAAGCGCAAAGAGCACGAGCCTAGACCAAATAAACAATAAAAGAGGATGATAGGTTGCTTTTAGAGAAGTCAACATTAAGGGGGAATGTTACCTAATGTTGACTTGTTTTTTTTTTTTCTTCTTTAGTTAGGATAGTGCACTTTAAGGGGGAATGTTAGAATTAAAGTGCACTATGCCTCTATTTTGACACTTGTCAGTTTATATTGACACTTGTCAGTTTATCATATAGGCCTTCTGCCTATATATGTAACTCATTTCATGTATAATATAATCTTATTAGTCTTTCTCCTAACACCCATACCCCCATTTTAGCATTGATTGTAGAGAAAAACACAACTCCATGATCACCTTGGCTCTCTCTTGAGGATCTAGCCAAGAATCATACATGGTAGGGCAGTTTTCCCCCTCTACAAAGTGGCTTAAAAATAATAATAAAATTTAAACATAAAACATATACACATTTGGAATAGTATTCGTACTTCTCTTGTATATCATAAATAGGAATGTTGCTAACCATGATAATTTTTTTGGTGTGAATAAATATATGTTAGTTTTTTGGGTAAAATATTCTAAGGTATATATAAAAGTTATATATAAGTATGGAGTTAATACAAATAAAACATGCAGAGTTTTAATTTAAAAAAATTATTGAACATAAGTTTAATGGTGCTTCTAAAGTATACCTGAGAAGGTAATTGGTCATATAAAACTTTAATAAACAATTCTAGAGAGTCTAGGGATTTTCATTTATTTATCAACATAGCCATAAAAATAGATTGGAAATATATTTAAATTAATGAAAGTCTCATGTGCTATTATTGATATTATAAAAGAGAAGGATGTAGGGATTTAATCAATAATATATGTATTAATTATTAGTATTCTTGATATTACATAAAAAATCATGTTTATAAATAGAAAGCTCTATTCTAGAATAGGAAATATCAACATCCTATAAAAAAATATAGAACAAAGAATGTTGTTGTCAAAATAATAATGTAACTAGATTTTTGCACAAGCTACCATATACACCATATTTTCACACATTGAAATATAATTTTTTATTCAAAATTTCTCTAGTAAAAATCAATACAAAGAACAAAAACCTATATACCTCCTTTCATAAAACATAAACTCAGGTTACTCAATAACAATCTCCAATACTCACCAATAAAAAAAATCTCCAATACTCTTCTTAAACAAATAACTCTTTATTACACATTGCACACACTATAATAAATATTACAACTTATAAAGAATGGTTATTACTCTATCATTTGAGTCAAGGTTATTACTCTATCATCCTCCCTTAAGATTAACTCAAAATGGTTTTCTCCACAGATGCCAATTTTATTACTTCTAATATGTGTCTCATTTACCTTGATAATTATTTCGTTAACACATTCACAAATTTATACTTGGATCTAGAAAACTTCAATGTAATTTGATCGTCATTAAATAGATACCTAATGAAGTGATATTATATTTCAATGTACTTCGTACAATGATGCAAAATAGGAGTTTTCATCATTAAAATTATAGATATATTATCACAATAAATTGTAGTGACCATAGCTCATTCTTTTCTTAGATTTTCTAAAATTCTTGTCATCCACAAATAATTGAATGATTCTTTGAAGACTATGAAATAACACTTCATCCCAAGTTTAAAATATTTCCTAAAGTTATTTTGTGATCATAAATAGATATTACATATTCCCTATCTCTTTAGATAAGAAAAATAAAACTATTACAATAGGAATATCAAATACCAAAATTATCTAACTGATTAACGTATCTCAATACTCTCTTTGATACATGAAAATGAATCACTATTAGTTTTTACATAAACATTGACACTAAAATTAACTCATACATTATATCTTGTCTATTGAAGCCATTTATTTGGAGGTACTATCCTACTATATCAAAACCTTAGTGTTTGCTTCAATCCATATAGATATTTCATCAACCTCTAAAATTTTTATTATTTAGCAACCTTGTGATTGCTTCAAAAACCTTTTTCTTAATAAAACCATCTTAAAAAGTATATTTTACATGCAACTAAAATTTTTTCCAGTTGAACTGATCTGCTAATGAATAAAAACTTATTATAATTTTGGAATAGGATCAAAGGATTCATCAAATTCTACTTTGGTTGTTGTGAGTAGTCTTTCACCAACATTCTCACCTTATTCTTTTCAATTGATCTTGTTTCATAAATCCATTTAAGTTCTATAGGTCATTTGCATTGAGTAAGATCCACCAAATTTTAAGGTTTATTTCTTTTTATTGCATATGTTTCTTCTTACATTACTTCATAAAATATGTTAAGCATTGCTAAATCTTCATAACTAGTTGGTTTTACTTTAATTTTCGAATGCAAAGTATAATTTACAATTTGATTGCCCTATTCAACATTAGAAGTTATTTCATAGATTTCATTAATATTTTTTATCTTTCCTTACAATATTGGAATTGGTATCGATCCTACATTGGCATATGGATAAGTAATCAGAGATAAAATTGGGCTACCAATGAAATTTGAGCTGCTACTAGAGGCTATTAGTAGAGTGGTCACATCATTTTTAATATCTAAATATTTTTTAGTCTTTGTTGTTATGCACTTCCTCACCATTACCACATCACTTCCTCATCAAACATTACATTGTGACCAATTATTACCTTCTTTCTTATAGGATTGTATAATTTGAAATCCTTTGTTTCGTAATTATAACTAAAACTATATTTCTCATTTTTCTCTTCAAGTTTATGCCTCTTCTCCTTAGGTGTACGATAATAGAAGAACACCAAAAAACTCTCATATTAGTCACACTTGATTTTATCTTCTCTAGGAATCCTATCATATCATGTCCTTCGCATGTTTTATAGAATTTCAATTCAAAAAGTATAATGAACATGATACAACTTCCATACAAAAGGAATTTGAAAGAATTCTAGCCTTTATCACTCTCCCTATCATGTCATCAATCATTTTTTGTAGTATAACATCCAATTTTGTTGCTTTGTGTAATTTATTGTTATTTCTATTTTTATCTCATTCTTCTTAAAAAAATTATGAAATTACTTCAATATAAAATATCTACATCTTCTATTTATAACACTTTCATGAAACAAACACTCTATTTTCTATTTGAGCTTTAAATTGTTGAAATTTTGAAAATTCTTCTAATTTTTGCTTCAAAAAGTATACTCATGTTTTTCTAATAAATTCATTGATAAAGTAATGAAATATATACTCTTATAAATTTATGGATTTTGCATTGGATTTTTTTATTAATTAAATAATGAGGGTTTTAAGAGGGTCCCACAACCTGAAAACAACCACTCCTATAGAAGACCAAAAAAAACCAAGATACCAACAACAAACAACAACCAAACTAGAATAAAAACAACCACCTAACAAGGCTCAAATAAAAATTTGGGTTAAAAATATAACAATAAATAACACCAACCTATAAAAATAAATCAACCAATAAAACTCAGAGTATCATATAAGAATTATTAGGAGCAATCAGCCTTGAGGAATTGAACACCATAAGATTGCTTTAAAACCATGCCCTCAGTGAAATAAATAGTGATCTTAAGCGTGCATAGGATGGAATTTTTATTATCATAAATGATATTTATCAACTAGATCAAATTATAATGGTACTCTACCCATGAGGATCCAAGGGTTGCCCTCTTAGGTAGAAACCAAATTTTCACCTTAGGTTGGGCCTCTGAATCAGTGGTCTATCTTAATCTTCAAGTCCTCCTTGAGAACACTCTTATCATATAGTCCCTCGTACCTCCTCTTCTGACTATCCCTCATCCATTTCAATGTCAATAAGAGACCCCCAGACTTCCCTAAAACTTCTTGCTACCATCGGACCCTTTGAAGGAGTCATAGGAACTCCCAATATGAATAGAGTCCAAGAAGATAGAACCTGGATTTTTGGTCCACTGTGATTTACTGCCCCTTACTCCCTTAGAGGATATATATAATTCTCTACCCAAACACTTAGGATGGGTACCATAAGAAACAAGACCTATATTGAACTCCAAATCACTGAAAATATTATAAGAAGAAAGGATCTCCTCCACTATTGGGAATTCAAAAATAAAGATTTTTTAACGATGAGCAATACATTCAATTCTTCATGCGAATTAGACCTCCATTCAAACCTACCATTGTGAGAAACACCTCAATTTGCCAACAGGTTTTCCAACTTTTTGCCTTCTCTCCAAATATGGGTGATTTGAAATTCCTCCATAATCTAGAGAATTCTTTGTATCTCAACCATCATATTGTAAATACTCTAGTTTGGAGTCTTGTCTAACTTAAGTAGGTTTATAAGGCTTAAGGATTTACCTTACACAACCACCTTCCTAAACCCTAAGACTTGCAACATATCCAATCCAAGAAAAGTTGCTCTAGCTTTAGCAAAGAAGGAATATTCCATGGAGTGATGCTTGGTAAAAGAAACCACAATCAGGTTTATGCACAATGGTTAATATTCACAAATTGGGTAAATATTAGGTTTTACAAAATTGGAAATTGGTGAATATGAGTACCCTTGATGTCGGCCCATTCACCTAAATTTTTTGGGACCAATTATTTCTTAGGGTCAATTCGCCACAATATATATCCAAAAAAAAGCATATTTGTACTTGTTGGAAAGCTCTTTTTGAGCCTGATCTAATGGTGATATTTTTATGAATTTCTAAGGTGATTTAATAGGTAAAAAATTGGTCCCAAATATTACCTTACTTTTTAGGGCTTCAAATGCCCCAAATTTTGGTGTGAAGATGATTAATTTGATTTTCTTAGGATTTGCCTTGATTCACCTTGATTTCAATTAGGATTCACCATTTTTTTACAAGTACATTTTGAGTCCAACCCCTTATGCATAACCCTGACCATAATTCTAACATTCTCATATTTTATCACCCACTAGCCTTTGCTAAGCCTGTATTTCCACTAGAATCACCATCAAATTTTAGCTTTGCCCATCCATTTCGAATGGGGATACATATGATAACAAGCCTCAGGTTGGGGGTTTGTATAGAAGCCTAACTTTATAAAATCCATGAGATCACTCAAGAGCCACTTATACCATAGGATTTTCTTGCATACCTTCATCTAGATCATAGAATGTCGACACCACATTCTCCATAGCTGCCCATATGGATTTATACCCTACTTGAATGAGGTTACACTTGTAATTTTTGAAGGCCCGTGCATTCCTCTCTTTCAAGATGCCCTATAGAATATGAGGAAGAAAAAAATTCCACAAGCATATAAGCCTTGGATAGGAAAAAGGAGGATCTTGTTGCAAAATAATCTTAGTAAGAGAATTGGGTAAAATCCAACTAACTCCTAAAGACTCCAAAATCACCTCACAGACTCCTTTGGAGAAGGAGAAATTGCAAAATAAATGATTAGTCATTTCTAGATCCATTTCATAGAGGTAACATATACTAGGAAGCACCATTCTTGACTTGTTAAGGTTTTCAATAGTCAAAATTTATCTTGAGTGAATAGCCAGAGAAAAGATTGATCTTTGGAATGAAATTATTAGTCTAGATTTTATTGCTAGGACTCCAAAAGTGAAAATCTAGTTTAGACAAAATGTAGGCTGAGTGCACTGAGAAAGAACCATCAATTTTGTCTTCCATATCCAAATGGGGCAATACCTGATGATTTATAAGGTTAGCTATTTTCTTCCATGCTACTTGCATATCCCTATATTTGAAAATTAGATATGGAATCCCCCACCTCTTATGCCTATTAATAGAGGAAAAAAAATCCACCACTTTGGATCAATCCAGGGCTCTCGTAAATGGTTTAGCAAGAAATATGCTTGTGTCCAAAGTAAGAGGATGGTCAAATATCCATGAATCCTACCAAAAGTATATATATTTACCATCTTCTAAGATCCATCATCTTCCTTGAATAAGGGGGTGAGAATTTAGCAAACTTTACCAAAAAGGGGAACGTCCCACAAGTAACGGGTCTAACAAGAAATCCTAGAAATGATATTTTACCTTCAAGATTCTAACCTATTCCACCTACTTGTTTGATACCACCTTCTATGCTTGTTTAGAAACCAACACCCTATTCATTCTTTGAACACATTTTAATCCCAGCCCCTCCCCCCATTTTTTGGATATATACTTGTTCCTAGGAGACCAAGTAGAAATTACCTTTCAGTTCAGGGCTTGCCCACATAAATTCTTTGGTGATTATTTCTATTATATAGACAATACTACTAGTCATTATGAATATCAACATGAAATATATGGATATTCTCTACAGGGAGTTCTTAGGAAACACAATTTTTCTAGCTTGGCTCAATAGTACACCTTTCCAGACGGCTAATTTATTCTGTAATATTTCAATGAATATATCCCAAAGTAAATTTAGCATACATCCATGGAATAGTGAGAGACCTAGGTACATCATCAAAAAAGAGGAAATACTACATCCTAAAATGTTATCTATTTCCCTTTGATGATCCATAGGAGTATTCACAAAAAGGAGCAAGTTTTTACACAAGTTGATGATATACCCTATACCCTTTTCATAGCATACCAACATCATTTTGATTTATCTAGTCTATAACACCAAATCTAGATAGGATAATAGAGTGTCATCGATAAAATGGTGATGAGAAACAAAATTGCTTGCAAAAGAGGGTTTTAATACTTCGATGGAGTTTGAATTGGATTGTGTACATCAACATGTACTAATTCAAGTGCTCCAATGGTTTTTCATGATCTTTGAACTAGAAAGGATTATCTATGTTATTTTTTCAAAGAATATCTTTCACACATGGCCTTGTTGCTTAATCATTTTAAGTCCCTTCACTATATTTTTCTTTTAAAGAAAATTTTAGCAACAAAATTTCAAATTTCCATATCTCAAATGCCACAACCAAGGTTTATGTTCTATGAAAACTTTAAAAATACATGGAATAACTCTTTAAATTTTGAATGAAATGATATATTTCATTACTATTATTACTTTTACAATAAATTTATTCATACCATTTCAATCATAATTATTGCATATGTTACTCTCAAAAAAGTTGGAAATCATTTTTTAGTAAATAATCCAATACATAACAACTTGTAATTTAAACTAGAAATATAATCAACATTTGGATTAAAAAAATTCTCATGAAGGTTATGCATAAGGGGTTGGATTGGAAATGTACTTGTAAAAAAAGGTGAATCCTAATCGAAATCAAGGCAAATCAAGGTGAATCCTAAGAAAATCAAATCAATCATCTTCACACCAAAATTTTGGGTATTTGAAGCCCTAAAAAGTAAGGTCATATTTGGGGTAAATTTTGACCTATTAAATCACATTATAACTTCATAAAAATACCACCATTAGATTAGGCTCATAAAGAGCTTTCCAATGAATATGCCTATGTTTGGATATATATTGTAGCAAATTGATCCTAAGAAAAACTTGGTACCAAAAATTTCAAGCGAATGGGCCAACGTAGAGGGTCCTCATATTCACTAATTTCAATTTTTAAAATCGTAATATTCACCCAATTTGTGAATATGTGCCATTGTGCATAACCCCAGTTCTCACCCTTATTTGTCATGATTACGATATCCTCTTTGCACATCACTACAACTTAATTATTACTTGTAAATTTCACTTGTAAGTGTAATGATTCATCCAATATAGAAAATATTTATTTGTTCTCTATCATGTGATTTTTAAAATCACTATCTAAAACTAAATATCTTACGAAATCTCCTTACAAACATTTCAAATAAAAATATTGAATTGACTTTTCATTCTCTTGTGAAATGTTAACATTGCTTGTTTTTATCAAAACCTATATTTCTACTTTGAGATTAATAATGGTTATGTATTTTACAATAATGGTATTAGCTTTTTATTTGTCAAACTTTTGATTACATCCTTCATAGTAAAACTTCTTCCTATGCCTCTATTCATGCTTGATCAGGATATTTTTTGGAACTCTAACTTTTTATCTTTTTATTTTTCTTTACTAACATAGAAATTTGATTAAAAATATAGTTTAATGAAAGAGTTCCTTTCCTTGTCTAATATTTGATTATAGATTTGAAGTGATCTCATGAGATATTTAATTAACAAATTTGTTATATTATTAGATTCTTTAATGGTAATTACAATAGAATCATATTTAGTTTATAATATTCATCGCATATGTAAAATTTCATGCATAGATTTTGGATATTACATAGACAAATTCTAAAATTCCCTCAATATTTGATTACCATTCTTGCTTTGATTTTCATTTTCTTATAGTTCTTGAGAATATGGGCTCATCCATAGCTTCATAGTAGAGGAAAAGTGATTTGGAGTCTTTTTTCCTAATTTTCCTTAAGTAAATACTCCTAAGTTTGTACCCTCTAATTTAAAGCAACTTGATATACTACTTTTGGGTACCCATTTCAACAAATTCTCATAAATGTTGAGAATAAACAAGATTCCTCATCATAGAAAATAAAAAATCAGAAGTATTTCCCTTAAATAAAAGGATTTGAGCCTAAGTAAGGCTATAGTTGTTCATTTTAATATACATCTATCCAAAAATAGTACAAATCTACCTCGAATAAATACTTAATATCTTCCTTGTTCATGTTATGTTGTCATACCTCTAATATCATTTGAACAATTCTTGATCCTAATGCAAATCTAGATTTGGAAACAAGGGAGCTCAATATTTTTATAGAAAATAAAATAAAATAAGTTGCTTTTGAAATACAACCACAACTAGCTTGCTATAGATGCTACCATATTCATATTATTACCTCTTATTCATAGTATTTATAAGCATAATGATAACCATTGGAAATTTCTAGCATGAACAAATATGTACTTGTTACTCTGTTAAAGTATTTTAATATTTATTAAGGGTGATATCTAAATTTGGAGTTAATACAAACAAGACATGTAGAATTATAATAAAATGAAAATTTTGAAAGTTGGGTTCATTAAACATTATTTCATGGAAGTAACTCATATAAAACTTCAATAAATAATTATTAAGAGGATTCAATGTTTTATGCATTGATCAATATGGCTATAGAAAGAATTTAAAAATATATTTTGACTAATGGACGAATCATGTATAACATTATACTAAATGCCCATCAATTATTAATCAATGTAGTATATTGGAAATAGAATTATACATATTGAAAAAGATATTGTATGGTGGTAAATAATTTGGCCAATCATAGAGTTGATTATTATCTTGAAAATATCTAAATTATGAAAACAACTAGTCACAATAAATTATATCTATTAACAAAATAGTATTGATTATTTGATTTAGAAAAAATAATGCTAGGAAAGTTGGATAAGGTCTAATTGATCTAATAGAGGATGCAATATTTTATTTTTCATATTAGAGTGGCTATTGATAGAAATCACAAATAGATTATTAAACTAATATATTTTATTTTTTTAATATATTCATAAATAAACTCATATACCCTTTAAATTATATTTTCATATTAAATTTTAATATACATTTAAAAAATTATGTTATTAAAATATAATTTAAAATAATTTATATATGGCAACATAAAATATGAACATTTTATATTCAATATTTTAAAACTATAAACTACATTTAACTAAAGTTTTAAAATATTCAATTTATGAGTTGGGAGATTGATTGAATAATTTCTTGAGTAATATAGTTAAGGTTATTAGTTTAGAAGTCCATAAATATATTGAATCATGATATAGTATGTTATCATTAGTATATTCCTTCTTTGGTCACCATAAATATGCATCAAGAAACTTTGTCCTCTCTATGTAGCGTATAAGACATTACCTTATCAAAATAATGTGGATTGTTAGTTGTGATTAATTTTACATATTGATTTTTTTAACTTTTTATTTTTTCTATCCTTAATATATTGAGTATATATTGCTATTTTTTATATTGCAAATTATATAATACTATTTTTTTTTGGTAAGTAAGAGAATATTATAATTAACACCGGGTTTTAACTGGTTGACCCAAAACCATTTTATAGAATAGGGTCCACTGACCAAGCTGGACAAAGGCCAAGCCCTAAAAGTTTAAACTGACAACAAAAAGGGCCAAGACCTACTCTTCCAACAGAATACAACCAAACTAAACTATGGAAGCCTAATATTATGGCCATCAGAAAAGAAAGACGCAAAATAGAACTAACAAAGACAAAAACTAATCATGCAAGCACCATGCAGAGTAGCTTGTGCCCATATAAAAATAATAGAATATGGTCAAAAAAACATCCCATAGAATGGACAGCCAAGAGGCCAAGCAGTCTTCCTTGTAGTCCTCATCTAACTTCTTATCATCCTCCTTGCCATCATCTTTAGATTTTGCCTTCGACTCCTTGTGCCCCTGGAACTGCTGGCTATAAAACAGAAGATTTAGAGAATCACACAAATCAACAGCTGCATTGATGAGGCCAGACAGACTCTTCAACTGGTTGATACTTTTGGAGGCTGATGAAATTGTCATCTTCTCCAAGACTATTATGGTGGGGTGCGGTACCTCATTGTCAGGGATCTCCAACACTTTGTTATTTCTTGCTAGGGCCTTTTTGCGACATCGAATCCAAACACACCTTGGGAAATACTTGAGGCCAAAGCGGATGTTTCCCATGCATGAATTTGTAGATAAAAAACCTATATCAGTGCCCCACCAGCTGCAAAAAACACTAGTCACATGAACAAAAAAAACAAATATGACAAAAGCCATTATAAGGTTCAAAAAAATATTTTTTAAAAATGCCCCCATTTTCTGTCATTGATCCACTTTGAGCCTTCCAATCTAAAATTTTTCATTATCTATCACCATTGAGACTGCATGAGGAAGATTTTCAGTCCACGTGATCAAATTTGCTGCTACAATGCCTTCATTTGCCGACCTATCAGCTGCCATGTTTGCTTCCTGGAAGGTATGCAAAATTATGGCCTCAGGTCGATCATGAATTAGAGCCCTTGCTTCGTGGATGTAGTCATCAAATCTCCAAGGAGCTCTCTTAGTGTTCTTTAGAAGATTTATAATAATAAGAGAATCACCTTCCACCAACAGTTTCCCTGGATAATTCTCTGCCACCTTGAGGCTCCTCCAAACTGCCCTCGCTTCAGCCACATTGTTAGTTTGAGCTCCAAGATGTTCAGCAAAAGCTACAAGCACCTCACCCTTGTGGTCTCTAAGTAAGCCACCAGCCCCAACTTCACCTGGGTTGCCCCTAGATGCCCCATCAAAATTTAACTTAATCCACCCTAAGGGGGGTGGGGTCCATGTGATCATGGTTCTAGGACAGACTTGAGGATGATTGAGGCCATCGGTGAGAGGTAAGTTTAATGAATGGCCTAATGAAGCTTCAAAAGGATTTGGAGGTCTAGATGCTGCGGGCACTAAACAAGCATTCTCATTAGCATATACTAAAATTTTTGACGGGACGAGAGGATGAGTGAGAAACCTTATCCAAGAAGGCCCGACGATTCCTTTCCAACCATATCCGCCACAAGTAGTGATGAAGGCGGATCTTCCACATATACCTAAGACGCCTATTCAAAAAGGGAGAAGGCCCATTGGACAAATAAGTCAAAAATGGGCTGAGGATGGACCCAATAAATATGAAACACTTGTAACGAGACCTAACAAGATTGAGACGAGAAAAATTACAATACGAGAAACAAATGATCAATAGACTCCCACTCAGACATACAAAGATAACACCTATTAACAACAATCACACCTCTTTTTATTAAGTTATCCATGGTGAGGATCTTATTTTGGATGGCCGTCCATGCAAAAAATCCAACCTTCGGAATAATGCTTTTGGGCCAAACTTCCAAGTGAGGGAAAGTAGGTTCATCATTATCAATAAGCATCGAGATAAGCGGTCTTGACAGAAAATACCCCATTGTCTGAAGCTTCCCAGATAAGGTGGTCCTCAAGAATGCCAGAAGGGAGTAAAGATTGTCTTAATTCATTCTCCAGTATTATTGATGCCCCTGGTAGATCATTGTTCATTATTGGCTTCCAAACCCTTCTATTGTTTGACAAAGTAATAAAATCTGCAACTTTGGTACCAAAAACTTCAATTGTCCAAGCTCTAAGGGTTGAAAGGATGGGGTGCTGCAGAGAGGGGATAGTCCTTTAACCATTTGTGGTCCCGGAAATCAATGTTTCTTCCATTTCCCAGTTTCCAACGTAGCCCTTTGCTTAGCAAGTTTTTAGTTTGAAGGATTGATTTCCAAAAAATTGATCCCTTGGGAGGAAAGGAATAACTTAAGAATTCAGTTTCTTGCAAATACTTTCTTTTGATTATAGTAATCCATTCTGCATTTGCATTTGTCAGAAGACGCCATGCTTGTTTGGCCAGGAGGGCCATGTTTAAATGTTGTATTCTCCTTAGCCCAATACCTCCAAACTCCCTTGGTTTGCAAACCCTATCCCAGGACACCAAGTGAAAGCGTTGCTTAGATTCAGAACAGGTCCATAGGAACCTCTTCTGGATCTATTCAATTTTAGTGTAGACACTTGTAGGAGCTTTAAAAACAGAGAGAAAGTAGACAGGGATGCTTTGAATGGAAAACCTGGTGAGAAGCGCCTTGCCGGCTTGAGATAACAAATTCCCTTTCCATCCGACCGACTTCCTCTGAATTCTTTCAATTACATTAGTCCACATGGAATCGGTAGCTCGCACTGTAAATAAAGGAAGGCCTAAGTATGTGGATGGAAGAGTAGACATTGAGCATCCAAGAATCCTAGCAATCTTAATACGCACTCCGAATGGGAGTGTTAAAGAAATAAATTTTACTCTTTGAAAAATTTACCTTTTGCCCATGACATCCTCATATAGCTCTAGAATATGTTTTATGACCTTAGCCTCAAAAAGCGATGCAAGAGTTAACAACAAAGTATCATCCACAAGCTGTTCATGTGTAGCTGCCTGTGTTTGTGATGATGCTTTAATTCCTGAAATAAGACCAATATTATAGGCAGACTTTGATTGTCCTCCCAAGGGCTTCGGCCACAATGATAAACAACATGGGAGAGATAGGGTCACCTTGCCTTAGGCCCCTTTTACTTTGAAAGTATCCGGCGGGAGCACCATTAACAAGGACTGAAAACCAAGGTTTCATAAAACATCCTTCCAAAAGCTTGATCCATTCATGATGAAAACCAAATTTCTGAAGAATGGCAGAAACAAAACTCCAGTTTATGCGGTCATAAGCCTTGTTCATATCCAGCTTGAGAGCAAAAGAAGGTTTTTTAGTCTGGACTACCGAATGGAGGGCTTCATGAACTGTTATGACACCATCAAGGATGGACCTTCCGAGGACTGAGCGCCTTGACAAACATCAATAAACATAGGAAGGATCTTCCTCATTCTATTTGCAATCGCCTTGGTCAAAATTTTATAAACAACATTACAAAGGCTAATAGGTCTAAAATCCATCATAGATCTAGGAGTAGGAATCTTTGGGATTAAAGCAATAAAAGTGGAGTTAAAACTTCTCGGAATATGCTTTGTGGACTGAAATTCCTTGATAGTAGCACATACATCAAAACCTACAATATCCCAAAAAGCCTAAAAAAAATGAGGTGAAAACCCATCTGGACCTGGAGCTTTATCAGGGTTCATTGAGAAGAGGGCCTCTTTGATTTCTTCATCCGTGAAAGGCTTAATTAACTCCCCATTCAAGTCATCAAAAATTAAATGAGGAATATGGTAAAGCATTGATTATGAAGCTAAGGCAGAACTGAAATGTTCTTCTCCTAAAAGATTATGAAAATAGGAAACTGCTTCATTTATGATCTCATTAGGACTAGAAAGGGATGATCCATCATCTCTAACAAGTTCTTTAATTCTATTGTGGCTTCTGTTCCTTAAGGTAGATGCATGAAAAAATCTTGTGTTGGCATCACCTTCTTTTAGCCGAGGTAGCTCTAGACTTTTGCCGCCAAAAAGTCTCCTCGCGAGCTAAAACATTATGGTACTCGACAAGGGCTTTCTTTTCATCTGCTTCGTAGGGAAGGGTTAGGCAATCCCTCTTTGAGTTTTTTCTCAATGGCTGATAACATTTTAGAGATGACTTTCTTGTTTTCAAAAATATTTCCAAAAATTTCTTTATTCCAGATCCTTAGATTTTATTTCACCACTTTAAGTTTCTGTGCTAATCTGAATGAAGGCCTGCCCTGACAAGAATGCTGCCACCACTGAGAAATTCTGTCTCTATGAACTTATATACAAAAATACTATATTGCTTAATTTATATAACACTATGAACTTATATTGCTTAATTTATAAATTGTTTTGTTTTAGTACAAAAAGCCTCCCAAGGTTAATCAACTAAATTATTAAAAATTTGAAGAGAAGTGATCACAAAAAATGACTATATGTTTTATATCTCCTTCCACAATGAATTAGAATTTACATGCAACAAGTACAATGCCAAGAAACATATTGGAAGAGGGAATTTATGTAGATAGATTTTTTTCTTTGTTTTTTAGATTTGAGAAATTTATACTTTTGACACCACCATATAGCCCTTCAAACAAGAAAACACATATTAATGGTAAAAGTCCATATAAATTTATGGTGGCATGGTGAAACTTAAGGATGAATAAGAGAGTAACAAGTAATTCTAAGATAAATGTAAATAATGAATAACGATAAATAAACACAAAATAAAGGAAGATATAGGAAGAAAATAATCATTGAAAAATTTCATCAATATCTATTATAAGTGATAATAAAATATTTTTAAAGCTTTATAATTTATTTTGTATAAATACTTTCTTATTTCAAGTTTATTTTAGTTTTACATTTTAAACATCACTCTCTTTTGCATTCTTATTAATATGAAAAATGCTACAATTTACTTGGGTAATTTATTAATAGAGGGTTCAACCTACGATGGGAGTGGAAGAGGGTTAGGATGAGTGTGTTGCTTTGGTAGGAGAGGCACATTATGGTGATTTTGAGCTAGTTTTAGTTTTCTAGTAGATTTGGGGTGGAACTAGACCTCCATTTATTACAGTTCCTAGTTTTAGAGGGTTTGATGATAATCCTTTCCCATTAATCCTAGGTGATAAAGACCTCCTTCGTTTCTCAATCATGAGTGGTTTCATGTGAAGCCCTTTCAAGATTATCCTGAAGGTGCAAGGAATGTTGGTTTCAAGATTTCTAATGAAGGTGAAAGTCCTTGTGTTTTTTAACCTATTAGTTTTTCCAGTGGCCAGAAGGGTCCCTTGTCTCTTGGTGAGGGTGTCTCTCTACTTTTCAACTTTGGGAGGATGGACCCTATGGATGTGTATGCATGCATCCGCAATTCCATTTTTACTAGGAGTTTTTCCAAGGGCTAGGAGAACCCAATATTTTTCATTTGTGGTGTGTGTCCACTCCCTCTTCCTACAAGTGCATGCATCATCAAGTCCCAATCCCTTAGGATCTTTACGAGGGGTTAGGAGGACCCCTAACTTCCAATACTTATGTGTATCTACTTTTCCGTCTTAGGAGAGCAAAACCTATGAACATGTACTTCATTGAGTCCTGGTTTCTTGGGAGTACCATCAAGGACCAGGATGTCACCCTATCTTCTAGTAGTGGTTTGCATCCACTTTTCCATACTATGAGAGCTAACTTGAGGATGTGTACATCATCAAGTCCCATTTTACTAGGAGCTATACCAAGGGTCAAGAGGACCCCCTATCTTCCAATAGTATTATGCACTCACTTTAACAGCTTAGGAAATTAAAGCATACGAACGCATACACCATTAAGCTCTAGTTCCCTGGTAGTATCTTGACAAATTAGATCCATTGGATGCATTTCATGAGGATCTCAATGAATTTATCTACCTTTGTCAAATTAGTGAAGACCATACTATTTCCCATGGAATCACAATTCAAGGGAGACCCCCATAGAAGTTTTTTTGAATTTTATTTTGTGTAGTATTTTGTTAGACTAGAATGAATTCCTAGATTAGGTAGAATATTTTAAATTTTTTATCTTGAGTGGGATGGTGTATGGCTATTTCCTTGCTTAGGTGGGAATTTCAAATTTTTAGATTATTTTTATTTTCGAGTAGGCTACCTCTTTTGCTAATGTAGTCTACATGGTGCAATTGTTCCTATTGTAGTCCCCCTCATGTGGGTCCCTATTTTTTCCTTCTCTATATTGGTAGTCCTGCTCTATTTTAGTTTTATTATTTTATCTCTTCTATTTTTGGGTGTTTGTTCTACTACTTCCTTCTTGAGGGCCTTCTTATTTTTTTAAAGTTTTAGGGACCCTTTTAAAACCCCTTGTATAAGGTTTGAGGACCCTTTCACAATCCATTCTGCCAACCAATAAAAAAAAGTTAAAAACAACATAATATGTGGCATGGTTCTTTCACTATAAAAGTATTGTATAATTTACATATATAATCTAGATTATAGTTGTTTTCTCTTAAAAAAATCATAATTTTATATTAAGCAAATATGAAATTATATTATTTAGATGCATCTTTGGAAAATCTTCAAAGATTCAATAATGACCTAAAAATTAGATCCCTTGTACATTATATCTAGCTATATATATGAGGCTAAGTTTAATCCTTAAACACCTTCGCAAATTGACAACCAATATCCTTTAAATCAAACTTATAAACTTTTTTTAAGTTACTTTAAATGTCCTTGTTTTAACTAGAGAAAATTAATCTCCATAGATAGATATATAAAATAGTTGTAGTGCATTTCACACACTAAACTCTTTTATGAAGAATATACCTGGTTCAATATGAAAACCCTCATTTTAGAGATCATTCATTTTCCTCTTTAGATCTCTACAAATAATACAAAAATTCAAATTTTCACATTTATTCATAGATTATTTTATTTGAGAGAGGATGGGTTGTAGAGCCATGTTTTCCATCCTAAAAGCACAAGTATCCAATTTACTATCACCTATTAGTCTCCATAAATTTAGATTTTTTGTATTCGTTTCAATTATACCAACTCAACCTATAATTTGAGTGTCTTAATTTCAGCATAATTATTAGAACCTTATCCCAATCTATCCTTGAATTTGAAATATTGAAAGTCACAATTATATAATAATACTCCTACTCTGCAAACTCTTGGAAACCCCAATCTAGCCCCCTCAAAAAATCCCTACAACTCTAATTTAGTGATATTTGGAGGGAGGATTTTTTTTATTAGCTTTGTTACTTTTGAAGCCTTGTAGTTATTAAATTATTTGATGCATTAAGGGGAGACCTTCCAAGTAGGCTTCGCTTTGATCCTAAAACATTATTATATTTCTATATTTTTGGATAACCATACTCCCCATGACACAAAAATTAGAGAGCTATACAACCTTTATATGACCTATTTTCAAACCAATATTTCAAGCACTTTTCTTACGAGTCTTGTTGACATACTATAGGAATATTTAATTATGCTATAGCATCCCTCCAAACATATCTAGTAAAGGAGAAAGCTACCAATAAATGATCAATTATTTCATTGTCTTACATACATAAATGACACCTTTTTAGACCATTTCAACTCTTTTTTTATAATTCCTCCCATCTTAGAAATTTATTTTTCATGGTAAGTGATATAAATACTCTTGACTCCAACGAGACTCCAACGAGACATCTTGCTTCAAGGGTGACTTCCACAACCATGTTGAATCATCATTTCTATCTTTTGTCAAAGCCTTAAACCACATCCATTAAGTGTAATCCCCCATAACTCCATTCTTTATCCAAAAAAATTGATCAACTTCCTTTTATAACTTGATATGGCCAACTTAACCCTCCCCTTATATTTTTCCCATTGGTGTACCTCTTGACCCTAATGCCCTAACACTACTACATCCTTTCATCCTTATATCTAGTTTGTAGATGATTTTGAGTTAGCTACTTAGATTAGTGTTCTAATACACTAAGTTCTTAGGATTTGAGTTACAATATTTAGTAGCATGTGCAAACTACCACAACCAATTCAAGGAACTAAGAATAGTCTTATCCTTGAACCATACCCTATTTTCTAGGAATGTCAATCACATATAATATAAAAGGCCTAAATCATTAACTTCCAATAGATTCAAATATTATGGGTTTGTTTCACTCGAGCCCTTATCCACTCCTCGATTGTGAGTAATTATAAACACTTTTTCTTGTATGAATATAAAATCCTTATGGAGAGCTCTTTTTGGTACCATCTATTAATTATTCCTTCCACCTTATTTATCAACCAATTTCAATCTTGTGTAAAGTACTAATTTTTTTTTAAAAAGAACCCTAAATATTTAAACCCCTATTGAAGATCAAATATGTTAAAGAGAAAAAAATACCTATTAATATGGTTTGATGCTGATCCACATGGTTAAAAGAGATGCTTGAATTCTATGCATTAATATGTATACTTGTTATTACACATAAAAGATCTAAAAATCATTTTAACTTCTATACAATTATTAGTATTTCATCTATAAAAAGGAGAATGCCATCTACAAAAAGTAGATGGGTAACTTCCACTATTCTAACTATTCTAATTTCTCTTTACTGCTCCTACCCTCTCAACTTCTAAAACATACCTACTTAATCCCTCAACTACTAGAAAAAATAATAGTAGTGATAAGAGAAAATCTTGTCATATCCCCTTAAAAGATTTGAAGAACTAATAAGTTGACCTATTAACCAAAACTACAAACGAAATAGAAGACAAGCATCCTATAATTTATTTCACCATCTACACACAAAACCCAATATAAGTGAGTATCATTCTTAAATATCCAACTTGGAAAGGCTTGGAAAGATCCAACTTCATCACCATTGCTGACAATTTTTTTGATTTTATGGTATGAATACTTTCCTAAGCAGCACCAATTGCTTCATGAATCTCTCTACAATGCAAGAACCCAAAATACTCAATAGATATAGAAGAAAAAAAAAAACTTATAATTCTTGATGCAATTAATTTTATTTTTATTTTGTATGCATAGTTACACAAAAAAATAGGAAAAAATGAGCTGAGAATTGTTAACGGAAAAAAATTATACTTTTATAAAATAAGAGCAAAGTAGAGAAATAATAATAAGTATTAAAGAAAATTAGTTTTATTGTAAATATTATTTTAAAATAATTAAAATAAGTAAAATTTCTAATTAAGAATAATTATTTAAAATTTAATATTGAAAAGAATATATGTTTAAATTCTTAAATCATAACTAATAAATACTTTGAATGACATTAAAAACCTATCTAATAAACATGAATTTTATCTAACCAAATAAAAAATAAAATAAATAAATAACATGTATTTTATGTGAAACTTAGAAAATCAGACTTAAACTGCAATACTAGAAGAAAAACTCATCTCATCTTCATCTTGTATTCTTAATTAAATTTATGAAAAATATATTGTGGAATCTAATTTATTAATATTTATTAAAATTTAATAAAATTTAAATATTTTAAATAATATTTTAATTTAAAATTATAATTTAATATAAATTAGTATTAAAGAAAAATATCATATGCACTTTTAAGCATCACGGATACTAAGCTAATTAATTTTAATTATTCACATTAAAATATAATTAGCTACGAATTTACTTCAAATATAAACTCAATATCTTTAAAATTACAATTTGATTAGTAATAAAAAATTAAAAACCAGTATTATGAGTATGCTTTATATATTTATTTTATATAAATAATTTATCTTAATAAATAAAAATAAGTATGTTTAATATTGCAATTAAAATTTGATTCGTAACAAAAATTAAAAACCAGTATCATGACTAAGCTTTACATATTTATTTTATATAAATAATTAATATTAATAAATAAAAATAAGTATCATTCTAATGTTTTATATTTTTGTTTTGTATAACTAATTAATCTTAATAAACATTTATTCGAATATATTCCTATGGCATCTTATATCGTTAAGAATATATTATTATCCTAGATTAAAACTAGTCAAATAAAAGTCTATAAAGATTTTTAATAATGATTAAAATTAAACAATTAAAATATTAAATTTTAATTGTATTGCAAGAATACGTAACTACATTGAATTTCCTGAACGTTCATAAGATTTGTTCCAGTTAATCAATTCCACGGGCTATTGGATTAGAGTGATTCAATGATAATATGAAGATAGTGACAAGGCACGAGATCACCTCGGCTTCCATATAATGTGTCAAAGTGGCTATCCCATCGCCCTCTCATTTCCTTTTACCAAACATCGGCCTTTA
Organism: Wollemia nobilis; assembly: GCA_028583015.1. Classification (NCBI taxonomy): domain Eukaryota; kingdom Viridiplantae; phylum Streptophyta; class Pinopsida; order Araucariales; family Araucariaceae; genus Wollemia; species Wollemia nobilis. Next base: position 768,444 of record JAQPPZ010001108.1, read on the forward strand.
ATGTTAGAAGTGAATTTATTAATTATTCCTAGGAGGAAATATGTTATAATCATTTTAATATACAATTAATGATAAATGTTAATAGATAACACAAGATAAGTTAAAACTGATTTTTATTCTACGGACTTATTTAGTGTTCAACCCAAAAATAATGTTGGCCACACCTCAAGAATGAGACACTATTTAAATATGCAACTAGTTTCTTCATATACAATTATTCAAGTTGAAAAATACAAAAAAGCATGAGCTCCTCATCTCAATTTAAACTGTCACACACGTATCCATGCAATCTCTATGTTTGTGTTTTATTAACTTAAGCGTAAAATACATGCATGATAAGTGATTTATGCTCTCTTAAAAGGATGGATTAAACAATAAATTAAATATATTTTAGTTAAATTATTTTGAAGTATCTTAATAATAATATTTTAATTATTTCACATTTTCTTAATCAAATATAATTGATGATTAAGTTTTATTATACAAATTTTTGACCGATTGTAGTTTTTTTATTATAAAATCATATTCTATTATGTTTCTATAATGATAAATATTGATTTTATGAATTGATGTTTATAACATTTATTTCTTTTTGTTCTAAGGTGAATTTTTTCATTTATTGTTAGGAATTAAAAAAAAAAACAAGAGGAAAAAATAATGGTTGATGCTAAAACAATAAGACATGCTCAATATTTGTAAGATAGAATAAGGTTGTGATATTTAGAAAAAAGGGATTATATTTAATAACATAAACAAAACATGCAACAAGAACAATAGTAAACTTGGACCTTAAGGATCTATGTATGGAGCATCAATAGTTTATCTATATATAAGATAAAAGTGATACATTTTTCTATGATTATAATGTGTTCCTTATAAAAAAATTTGAAAATATGAAAATAGAGAAATACCTTATATGCATAGATTTTGTAGATGATCATTATAGATCTCTTATATGGATCTCACATAATAATACTAAAGGTAGGCCTTTCTCTAGTATGGAATTTTATGTTTATAATTTTTAATACATATCCACCATCCTTTTGACATTTATGAACAATATAGATAGATTGAAGTAAATAAAGAATAAAGCATAATCAATATAGTAGATTGTTATTTTAAACATATTCAATAATCAATCTATAGAATGTCAAAGTTTTTATGAATGATCAATTTATGTTTTTGCCAAAAGATTTTTGAGAATTTTTGAAGATAGAAGAAGTCCTCTCAATTGGAGACTTCTATGCTAGAAAAAATAGTTGTCAAGTAAATATATATAAGGAGAGAAGCTAGACATCCTATATACATGGAAGAAATCAATAAAAATATATTAGTATAATAGGAGGTCAAATAGTTCAACTTAAATCAATAAGAATGTATTAGTATGATAGGAGGTCAAATATTTCAACTTAAACCCTGCTCCTTGATCTCAAGGGTTGGAGAAGGCTCCTACGTTGTGTGGTGTTGGTTCTCCCCCATGGTCTTGCTTGGGGAAGTTTCTTTGTTTCCAGTTGCTTCTTCTCGAGTCGAGCGGGTTGCAGGATTATGGTGAGCTAAAACACGGGATTTCTATATGTTAAGTGGAAATTTTACCCAATTGTATTAGATTTTCTTCTAGGAGGATTTCAGGGTTTTTGAGGAGGCCAACCAGTGTAGATGAAGATAGCAAGATCCAGATTGCATTTTAGGTTGGAAAAATTTGGCCCTTATGGATTTTGAGTGTAGAGTGGATTGGTAGAGGAGCCAATGGAATGGGATCTCATAGGATCAGTACCATTTTTAGATCTCTTGGAGTATTTGCAAGAGATATTTGTGTCCATTTCTAGTGGTGAAGCTTTTATCATGCCTAGCGAGGACTTTGTGATGGTGTTAGAGTCTCTTGTTCTAGTTTATTTTCAATCCACTATTGTGCAACTTGCTAGGATATGGTGAAACATATTTTGTGCCTCACGGTGACCTGATGTTAGTACCAGAGTCCCCTAGTCCAACTTTTTCTAAAACACTATTGTTATTTTGGTTGTGTAGTGGATGAGATATTTTCGGTGGGCAATGTGTGCTTACTTTTTTGTTGCTAGTTTCCCTCATTGGGGGATATTCTATTCTTTTGCATACCCATAGGATTAGAACCTATAGGGATGGGGGTTTTTTCTCACCGATTTTATGTGGTGTTTGAATCCACAAATCCAAAGGTTCTAGGTCATTTCTAAAACCTTATTTCATGGTCCCTATATTTTTTCTAAAATGGAGGTTTGATATGAGTTATTATTTGGAGTTTAGAGTATGGTTGGAATCCAATAGGATCTACGGGGCTTTAGTCTTCACATATTTTTGAGATGGAGGATTTTACTATCACTGGGGCAATATGTTGTAGATCTCCATTTTCGATGGCTAGTTTCTATTGAGTTGGTTGAGCGGGTGATCCAAAGTTCAAATCCTTCTTCTGCTCTCAAGTCTTAGTGGTGTTCTCAAGGAAGAATATTTTTCATTTATGTGGAAGTGTAGGGGTCCTAATTTTTTTATGCCTTAGAGATGAATCATTTATACCCTTAGTCTTGGTTGTTAGGGTTTGATGGTACTATTGGTTGGTTGGTTGGTCCCCCACTAGGCAGGATGAGGATAATTTTGATTTTTATTTTATGTTCAAATTATTGTGTTGTCATTGGACATGAATGTAAGTTTGATTATTTTTTTTTTGATAACTTTTCTATTGAGCCTGCATTTGTGCTAGATTGAATATTATAATTTTTGGTGATTGGCTAACTCCTTTTAAAGCTCTATGTACAAGGTTTTCAGATCCTTTCAAAACCCTCACCTTTTACCTACCGAAAAAAAAATGAAAACCCTCTCTTGTAAAGAAATAAATATTTCTCAAAGGTTCCTTTGCTTAATGATTGTTTGTATATTATGAAAATGTGTCAAATAAGTGCTTAGAATAGCTTAGTGATTTACAAATAACTTTTAATAATGGGCTTGTGTTGGTAATATTTTATTATGCTATGCTATTGATTGTTCATGAAACTTAATAAAATGATAAGTGAGTCAATTTTTATGTTGCTTTAAACATGAATGAAAAATGATCCAAATGATTAACCTAAAAATGTAATATTTTTTTAAAAACCCTTATAAATTAACCCCCCTTATATGAAATTACAATTTTCATAAAGGGAAATTAATCTATAGCCTTGAATATAATGACCTTTTAAACGCCAAATAAATTACCCCCTTTAATGAAATTGATTTTCATAAAGATAAGTTAATTTATTACTTGCAAATGAAATTCAAATCTTGAAATGCGAAATAAAACTTTATGAAATTATAAAATTCCTTGAAAATATGAACTTTATAAATAATATTATAATGTCCACCACGTGTCAAATTACAATCAAAATTGCGTTAACAAACAACTTAAAGCTTTTTCTTTGAACTTGTGCATCTCTCTTTTTGAATTTTTTTTTTTTACATTTTTTTATGATTTGGAAAAAAAATTTAAAAATGAAAAGATAGGGTTTGGGAAATAAAATAAAACAAAATAAAATAAAATGTTGAAACTTTAAAATTTCCCACAGACCCTACAACATTTGTATCCTGCAAAACCAACATTAAATGTGATCCGAATTCATGCAATCTGATATTTAATGCAGTGCAATATTCTAAGGATAAATGTAATATATTGAAAAATAAGAAATGAGTTAACCATCAACATGTATAAAACTCACGTATTTCAATTATTTTACATAAATAAGATTTTCATTATAATTTGAAAAATACATAGTACTCTATTTTCGAAATGACATCCCATGTGAAATATTGTGCTCCAACATGGAAGGAGAGGCTCAAAAAATCTATCTTCTACTAATTTTCTACTTCTTGTGTAATTTTCATCCAAGTCTCTGATCCTTTCCTTGGTTTTTAATCCCCCATTTATAACTTGGCAAATTCATTTTTTTTGTTGGTTCATATCATTACATTTTGTTCTTCGACAGGTTTCATAGTGACTGTGTAACCATTTTAACATTTGTAAATCGGTACATTAGTAAATTTACATTTTAAATAATTAATACTCATCCGTTGTATCTTAATACGTAACGTCTTTCATAATTATCCTTATTTTGGTCACACGAATACCTTTTTACCATATACCTAGGATGAAACATACTGCCCCTATGATAGATTACCTTTGACCTCAGTGTATCAGATAACATTGCATTTTTTAGGTTAATAGAAATAATTTGGTGTAATAGTGAACTACTGTGATTTATAGTAATAGTTATGCAGCAACACCATGCTAGAAGACATCGGCTACGTGGGTCATTCAGAACCATATTTGTTTTACCCTGTAATGTGATGTGCACTCTAGTACAAGCCATTGATTTCATTTGATCTATCCATTTTTTAAATATGATAACGTGTGTGAAAACAATCAAGTACTACACTAAAATATATAATGAATGGCTACCTTTGCATGTGATTTTACCTTCTATCTTTCATAATGGTTGCTCCAAATTTTACATATGGATACATTTATCGTAGGTGAATACATTGATAGAATCTGAAACCCCTAACTCTACAAAACAACCATCATCAGATTTGAACATGTTTCTAAATTCTGCCATAATTGGGTTGTGATTATCTTGAGTGTATAACATACTATGGACAATAATACAAAGCACCATTGAGGGTAGCAATATAAAGCACCATTGATGAATTACCAACTTATCAAAATTTTAATTATTTAATCATTTTAAAATAGTACAACTTATTGAAAAATATATTTCATGTATAAATGTGATGATAATTTGAATGTTTGCATTCCTGACATCCCAATAGTCTATCATGCAACCAATTCAGCCATATGCTCTCCAATAAAATCAACAATCTCTTATTCAGCAATCTCAGACATCTGTTCTACAACCTACTCATCAAATAATCCTCCAACAACCCCAACAATCTAGCTTACAACAAACTTCTCAGTCTCTGCTTCAGCAACATCAATAACATCAATAGTCTACCATTAGGTATCATTATGACTATCACAATCACAACAGTTAAAACAATAGTCATAACAGTAGCAGCAACAACAACAACAAGTGCAACATCAACTGCATTATAAAATCCACATCGTAACATGAAACTAAAGCATAATAAGCAACAATTACTATCCATAATGCATCGTATATGTATATTGTTGTCTTTTATAATATGTGTAATTTATGAAGAAACTGAGTATCATGACCTCATTACAATTGAAAGAGTCCAAATCCCATTTATAATACTATGTGTGTGAATAATTTTCACATGATGGAGAATTGCTAAATGAGCATAGGCATCTAAAAATTTGATGAAGGTAACTCTATTCGGTTCATATAACATCCACAACGATCTTTAAAAATGGTGGCTATGATCTAAATCTGATCATTTATTATACTAAATATAATTGTGATTCCCATATATGCTAGGGCATTCAACACACGTTTATCCGCATCAATGACTTTCACCATGTTTATACTATTGTTTTTCAGCATCATAATAGTGAGTGTGAGGTACGCATGCCATCCTTTGCTTCTCCCTATCACCTTGGAAAGAACCGAACAATCCGGATGTTATGAGATGAACCATTTTAACACATGCAGGCCTCAACTTGTATTAATACAAATCAACATTTTATTCTATGTTTCTTATAAAAGGTGGTACCTCTGTTAATATTCAATATCATAATATTTTCCATCACTTTTGAATATGCCCACACATATCGTTAGATTCACCACTAGCAGAATACTTTCTTCTTATAAATTCTATATTTCCTACATGCACCTGGAAATAACTTGATGAATACTTTATCAACATGAGGGCACCATAAACGTTATGATGAGTTGTTTAACTTTAAGCATGCCTCTCTTTCATCCCCAAAAAAACCATTCCAATGTTGACTATGTTGATTGCCTATGTTAAATATGTCTTATAAACCATGCTACCACTCGATCTTGAAACCTGAAAACATAAAACAAATATTTTATCAAAATGTATTTTTTTAATTATTAAATCATTTAAACCTTAAAAACATTGAAATTAAATTATTTTAAATTAAACATTTAAAATTTAAAATAAACTAATTTAAAAACATTTTAAATCATACCCTTAAACATTTTATTTCACCACTTTCAAATGATTTAATTTAAGCATTAAAATTTACTTAAAAATTAAAAATACTTAATGTCACAATCATTAAATCTTAAGATTTCAAATGAAGTTCAACAAAAACAAAATAACAACTAAATTGAATTTTGTCAACCAAAACAAATCAAAATATCAAAATTTCAACAAATTTTTAGTGGGTCCACAATTTTGGGGTAGTTGTGAAATGGTCATGACAAATGGTGACTTTTTTGGGAAATGCTCATGAGCATTTCGAACTAAGAACCTCATTTTAAAACCAAAAAAACCCAAACATTAGAAAAATAAGCATCTATAATATCCAAAGAATGTAAATAGATAATTTCACAATGGAACAACTGAAATATTTACCTCTACTTGATGTGTGAGTCTTGTGATTCATTTCTCTTCCTATAAATATTCATATTTTCATTATTAGTTTTGTAGTTAGGCTATACAAATTTTCTCTTTTAGGTGCACCTCTTCATTACTCCACTATCATTCGAACGTCCATAGCTCCATTGGTTCTACTACTAGCCAGGCATTTATAGCCCGATAAAGGTTATATGAATGTTCCAGGTATTAAGTAAATTTTGCATTTTGCATCTTTTCTTATTTCATTCTAGACATAGCTCCACTACTAGTCGAGCATCTATAGCCCCGTTGAATATTATCTAGACTATAGTGACTGATTTGATTTTACTTTCCATCGTATTTACTTTTTTTTTTTGTATCAAGTTTTGTTGCTTTGCAGAATTCACCTGCCACCTAGTTTAGAGATCAAGTAAGGCTAACAAAATTGAGTAAATAGGATTTTCACCTTAATAAGAAAAATCAATAGCTTCATCCTTCAATATTTTAAAGAGTATTTCTTTTAATGTGATGCAATACATGTGGAGCTTGTGCAATATGATTTTAGTGTTCCAAATTTTACTATCTTGATCCAAATTCATAAGGATATGTAGTAAATAATATCACTTTCATTTTCTTTAAGTTTTGTATGTTTTCAAAATAGCCAATTTATCCTAATTGACACAGGAACAAATACCAACAAATTCATCAAGTGTTTATTGCAATTCACAAAACATACCTCAAACAAAGGAATCGAAACCAAAACTTACAAAAAGTTTAAACAACAAAATGATAACATGAATTAAAATCCAAAATTTGGCATAAGCCATTTTTATTGCAAACCAAATATGGAAACACATCAAAAATTCACAATGAAAACAATAAAAACAAACACACAAATGAACAAAATCATAAAACAATAACTATATACAAACATAAATTAATAAGCAAGTAAGAACTTGCTCCCTAAACTTGAAAGCACTAAAAGAAAATCTCACGGAACAAAAATATTATGTACAAAAAGTAAAACAAAAACTCAAAAAGTTATTTACAAAAATATACACTATGTACAAGATGATGCCAGATTTATGCTATCACTTCCTTGGATCCCAAACACGATTTGCACACTATAAAAGACATATATTATTATATGCATGCCAAAATTTATATAACTCCAACCAAAATAATATTAGGCCAAACCATATAATAAATTTCATTTTACCTTTTTCATCCCACCAATTTGATTCAAGTTTATAAGCAATTCCATTTTTAGGATTTGATTCACTAAAATTACAAGTGAATACATGATTTTTTATTATATTTTACATATTTAATTAGATGTAACTTTCAAAATCTTATTTTTCACTTTGACTTAAGTTTCCAATTTCACAAGCATATAGGATTTCCTTCAAAAAGAAAGTTATTTCTGAAAATTTTAAAGCAAAGTTATCAACTATGTAATTAGGCCAATCATACTCATGCAACAATTTGTAAGTATCTAGGATATTTACAAAATAAGAATCATTATAATTTTGTATCCAATATTGAATTGTTAGTTGTTGATGAATTTGGTTCAATAACTCAAACATATATACTTCTCTTTCATTTTACAAAGCAATCGTATTAGTGATGTGAGTAAAAATCCACTGTAGTTCTTCACTAAATTTCAATGGCATTTCATCATTAATAACATTCAAATATAATAAATAATTATGTAATTTTTTATTCTTTAATTTTTAGATACAAAGGTTGAGATTCTAACTTTTTACACTTTTATTTACCATTACTTTGTGATCCATTGTAATATTTTATTTTTCTTCACTATCTCTATCGTAATCATAATCTCGTATCTCTTTAGTGTTCTAGTAGATTTGGAGCCTATTATATTTGGGGTGGAACTGGACCCCCCTTTTATTGTAGTTCCTAGTTTTAGAGGATTTGTTGGTATTCCTTTCCCATTCATCCTAGGTGATAAAGACCTCATTGATTTCTCAATCATAAGTGGGTTTCATGTGAAGCTCTTTCAAGATTATCTGGGAGGTGCAAGGAATGTTGGTTTCATGCCTTCTAATGAAGGTGAATATCCTTGTGGTTTTTAACCTATTGGTTTTTCTAGTGGCCAGAATTGCCCCTTGTCTCTTGGTGAGGGTTTCTTTCTACTTTTGAACATTGGTAGGGTGGACCCTATGGATGTGGATACGTGCATACACAATTTACGTTTTACTAGGAGTTTTTTCAAGGGCTAGGAGAGCCCCTTATTTTTCATTTGTGGTGTTTGTCCACTCCATATTCCTACAAGTGCATGCATCATAAAGTCCCAATCCCTTGGGATCTCTATGAGGGGCCAGGAGGGCCCCCTAAATTCTAGTAGTGGTGTATATCTACTTTCCCATCTTGGGAGATCAAAACCTATGAACATGTACTCCATTGAGTCCTAGTTTCTTGGGATTACCATTAAGGGCCAAGAGGTCACCGTATCTTCTATTAGTGGTGTGCATCCACTTTTCCATACTATGAGAGCGAACTTGAGGATGCATGCATCATCAAGTCCATTTTACTAGGAGTTTCCAATGGCCAAGAGGACGCCCTATCTTCCAATAGTATTACACACTAACTTTAACATCCTAGGAAAGTAGAACATACAAGCACTTGCACCATTAAGCTCTAGTTTCTTGGTAGCATCTTGACAAATTAGATCCATTGGATGTAGTTCATGAAGGTCTCTATGAATTTATCTACCTTTGTCAATATAGTGGAGACCATACCATTTCCTATGGAATCACAATTCAAGGGATATCCCCATAGAATTTTTTTTTGTGTATGATTTTGTTAGAGTAGAATGCATTCCTAGCTTAGATAGAATTTTTTAAATTTTTTAGCTTGAGTGGGACGTTGTATGACTATTTCCTTTCTTTGGTGGGAATTTTTAATTTTCAAATTCTTTTTATTTTTGACTAGGTTGCCTCTTTTGCTAATGTAGTATACATGGTGCAATTGTTCCTATTGTGGTCCCCCTCATGTCGGTCGCTATTTTTATTTCTCTATCTTGGTAGTTGTAGGGTCTTCCCTTGTTTTATTTTTAGGATTTCCTCTCTTATTTTTGGATGTTTGTTCTACTGCTTCCTTCTTGAGGGCCTCCTTCTTTGGTTAAATTTTTAGGGACCGTTTTAAAACCCCTTGTATAAGGTTTGAGGACCCTTTTAAAACCCCTTCCTCCAACCAATAAAAAAGATTCAACAACAACATAATATGTGGCATAGTTCTTGCATGATAAAATTATTGTATAATTTACATATATAAACTAGATTATAGTTTTTTTGCTTAAAAAAAAATTCATAATTTTATATTAAGCAAATATTAAATTATATTCTTTAGATGTATCTTTGGAATTTATTCAAAGATTCAATAATGACCTAAAAATTAGGCCCCTTGTACATTATATCTGGCTATCTCTATCAAGCTAAGTTTAATCCTTAGACACCTTCCCAAATTGACAACCAATATCCTTTAAATCATTAACTTATAAACCCTTTTTTTTAAGTTACTTTAAATATCCTTGCTTTAAATATCCTTAAATAATTTTACATTATAGGAATATTTAATTGTGCTATAGCATCCCTCCAAACATGTATAGTAAAGGAGCAAGCTACCAATAAATGATCAATTATTTCATTTTTTGACATACAACATAAATGACAGCTTCTTAGACCATTCTAACTCCTTTTTTATAATGCCTCCCATATTAGAACTTTATTTTTCATGGTAATCCATATAAATACTCTTGACTCTAATAAGACTTCCTACTTTAAAAGTGACTTCCACAACCATTTTGAATCATCATTTCTATCCTCTGTTAGAATTTTAAACCTCATCCATTGAGTGTAATCTCCCATAGCTCTATTCTTTATCCAGAAAAAATTGATCAACTTCCTTTTGTAACTTGATATGTCGAACTTTAAGCCTCCCCTTATATTTTTCCAATTTGTGTGCCTCCTAATCCTAATGCGCTAACACTACTACATCCTTTCATATTTATCTCTAGTCTGTAGATGATTTTGAGTTAGCTACTTAGATGAGAGTTATAATCCACTATTTTTTTAGGATTTGAGTTACATTATTTGGTAGCATGTGCAAACCACCACAACCAATTCAAGGAACTAAGCCTAGTATTATCCTTGAACCATCCAATATTTTCTAGGAAAGCCGATCACATATAATATAAAAGGCCTAAATAATTGACTTCCAATAGATTGAAATATTATGTGTTTGTTTCACTCGATCCCTTATCCACTCCTCGATTGTGAGTGAATCTAAAAACTTTTCTTGTATGAATCTAAAGCCTTATAGAGAGCTCTTTTTGGCAACATCTATTTAATTCTTCCTTCCACCTTCTTTATCAATCAATTTCAATCTTGTGTAAAGTACTCATTGGGTTTCAAAAAGAACCCTAAATATTTAAATCCCTCTTGAATATCAAATATGTTAAAGGGAAAAAATGACCTATTAATACGGTTTGATATTGATCCACATGGTTAAAAATGATGCTTGACTTCTATGCATTAACATGTATACTTGTTACTAGACACAAAATATCTAAAAATTATTTTAACTTTTCTACAACTATTATTATTTTGTCTATTAAAATGCGAATGTCATCTACAAAAATTATATGGGTAACTTCCACTATTCTACCTATTTTAATTTCTCTTTATTGATCCTACACTCTAAAATTCTAAAATGCACTTACATAATCCCTCAAATACTAGAAGAAATAATTGTAGTGATAAGATAAAATCTTGTCATATCCCCTAAAAAGCTTTGAAGAACTAATATTTTGATCTATTAATCAAAACTACAAAAGTAATAGAAGACAAGCATCCTATAATTTAGTTCACTATCTACACACAAAACCTAATATGAGTGATTATCATTATTAAATATACCTAATTTAATTTTATCAAAAACCTTAGAGAGAGATCCAATTTCATCACCATTTTTGACAATTTCTTTGATTTTATGGTATGAAAACTTTCCTAAGCACCACCAATTGCTTCATGAATCTCTCTACGATGCAAGATCCCAAATTGATAAGTAGATATAGAAGCAAAGAAAACCTTTTAATTCTTGATGTAACTAATTTTGTTTTGATTTTGTATGCATAGTTAAACAAAGGGATGGGCATAAATGGCCCGAGAATTGTCAAAATAAAAAGTGTTATACTTTTATTGAATAAGATCAATGAAGGTAGAGATATAAAAATAAGTGTAAGGTAGATAGATAGGTATTAACATGGAACAAAATTCTAATCATGGAATATACCACTAGACTTGCATCATCACATTAACCGGTTAGAAAGCAAGAGGGTTAGCCCTCACACACATGCCCAAACTCGATGTTAATAGGGGTGAGGAATCCCACAAAATGGGACCAAGGACTTGCACCTTTAATCCTGCTACCCCATTGGCAAAGAGTATGGCAAGTGTTGGAGTTTATAAACCACTCAAGTCCCACAACACAGTTAATATGGGATTATTCACAAACACACACATACAAACTACACTAACAAGATAGATAGGTATTAACATAGAACGAAATTCCAATCATGGAATATGCCACTAGACTTGCATCATCACATTAACCGGTTAGAAAGCAAAAGGGCCAGCCCCCATACACATGCCCAAACGATGTTAATAGGGGTGAGGAATAGTTTTATTGCAATAATTATTATAAAATAATTAAAATAAATAAAATTTATAATTAAAAATAATTATTTTAAATTTAATATTGATTTTTTTTGGTTAAATTATTAAATCATAACTAATAAATACTTTGAATAACATTAAGAACCTTTTGCACCTGGGGTGTAGCGCAACTGTTGGGGCTTTGGCTCTTCTTCAGGAGGTCCAAGGTTCAAACCGTGGTGTGGGCGAGTGTGTGAGGGGGTGGTATAGCTCTTAATTTTACGAGGGGTCATGGTTGGGAGGAGATGACTCATGGTTTCTCACAATAACCAAATAAAAAAAACATTAAGAACCTTTCCAATAAACATGAATATTATCTAACCAAATAAATAAATAAACATGAATTTTATGTGAAACTTAGAAAATCAAACTTAAACTACAATACTAAGAGAAAATATCATCTCATCTTCATCTTGAATTCTTCATCAAATTTATCAATAATATATTATTAAATTTAATTTATTAATATTTATTATAAACTTAACAAAATGTAAATATTTTAAGTAGTATTTTAATTCAAAATTATAATTTAATATAAATAAGTATTAAAAAAAATACCATATGCACTTTTAAGCATCACGGATACTAAGCTAATTATTTTTAATTGTTCACATTAAAATATATATAGCTACTCATAGAATTTACTTAAAATATTAACTTAATATCTTTAACATTGCAATTAAAATTTGATTAGTAAAAAAAACTTAAAAATCACTATCATTAGTATGCTTTATATATTTATTTTATATAAATAATTAATCTTAATAAATAAAAATAAGTGTCATTCTAATGTTTTATAGTTTTGTTTTGTATAACTAATTAATCTTAAAATATATTTAATTATTTTCCTATGGCATCTTTTTTTTTTTTTTTTGGTGGTGGCCACAAGGGATAAACAGAGTGTGACCACGAGGGAACCATTACATAACATATCCGCAACATGTAAGGCGAGAGATTTGAACCTGGGCCTCTCAGCATCTTATATCATTAAGAATGTATTATTATCATAGATTAAAATTAGTGGAATAAAAGTCTATAGATATTTTTAATAAGGTAATTAAAATTATTAATAAAATTTGACAATTAAAATATTTAATAAAAAAAAATTAATATTTAATTTTAATTATATTGCAAGAATATGTAACTACATTGAATTTCGTGACCGTTTGTAAGATTTGTTCCCCTTAAATCAATTCCACCGGCTATTGGATTAGAGTGATTCAATGATAATGTGAAGGTAGCAACAAGGCACGAGATCACCTCGGCTTCCATATAACGTGTGACACTCGCTATCTCATCGCCCTCGCATTTCCTTTTAGCAAACATCGGCCTTTAATGTTAGAAGTGAATTTATTAATTATTCTTATGAGGTAATATATTATAATCATTTTAATATACAATTAATGATTAATGTTGATAGATAAGAGAAGATAAGGTAAAACTGATTTTTATTCTACGAACTTATTTAGTGTTCAACACAAAAATACTCCCAAAGAATGTTTGGCACACCTCAAGAATGAGACACTGTTTAAATATGCAACTAGTTTCTTCAGATACAATTATTCAAGGTGAAAAACACAAAAAGCATGAGCTCCTCATCTCAATTTAAACTGTCATACATGTATCCATGCAATCTCTATGTTTATGTTTTGTTAACTTAAGCATAAAATACATACATGATAAGTGATTTATGTTCTCTTAAAAGATGGATTAAACAATAAATTAAATATATTTTAGTTAAATTATTTTGAAGTATCAAACATAATTGATGATTATGTTTTATTATACAAGTTTTTGATCCATTGAATTTTTTTATAATAATATCATATTCTATTATGTTTCTATAATGATAAATATTGATTTTATGAATTGATGTTTATAACATTTATTTCTTTTTGTTTTAAGGTGAATTAATTCATTTGTTTTTAGGATTTAAAAAATAAATAAAAAATGATGCTAAAACAATAAGACATGCTCAATATTTGTAAGACTGAATAAGGTGTGATATTTAGAAAAATAAATTATATTAAATCATATAAACAAGACATACAACAAGAACAATAGCAAACTTGGACCGTAAAGATCTATGTATGGAGCATCAATAGTTTATCTAGATAAAAGTGTTGCATTTTTCTATGATTATAATGTGTTTCTTATATAAAAATTTGAAAATATGAAAATAGAGAAATACCTTATATGCATAGATTTTGTAAACGATCATTATAGATCTCTCATATGGATAGTGCATAATAATACTAAAGGTAGGCCTTTCTTTAGTATGGAATTTTATTTTTATAATTTTTAATACATATCTACCATCCTTTTGATATTTATGAACAATATAGATGGATTGATGTAAATAAATAATAAAGCATACTCAATATAGCAGCTTCTTATTTTAAACATCTTCAATAATCAATCTATAGAATGTCAAAGTTTCTATGAATGATCAATTTATGTTGATTAATTTATGTTTTTGCCAAAAAAAAAAAAAAAAAAAAAAAATTTGAAGCTAGAGGAATTTCTCTCAATTAGATACTTCTATGCTAGAAGAAATAGTTGTCAAGTAAATATATATAGGGAGATAAGGTAGACATCCTATATACATGGAAGTAATCAATAAAAATGTATTAGTATATTAGGAGGTCAAATAGTTCAACTTAAATTGATAAGAATGTATTAGTATAATAGGAGGTCAAATAGTTCAACTTAAATTGATAAGAATGTATTAGTAGAATAGGAGGTCAAATATTTCAACTTAAACCTTGCTCCTTGACCTCAAGGGTTGGAGAAGGCTCCTAAGTTTTGTGGTGTTGATTTTCCCCCATCTTCTTGCTTGGGAAAGTTTCTTTGTTTCTAGCTACTTCTTATCAAGTTGAGTGGGTTACAAGATTATGGTGAGCTAAAATGCAGGCTTTCTGTGTGTGTGGAAATTTTACCCATTAGATTTTTTTTGGGAGGGATTTAGGGTTTTGAAGGAGCCCAACCAATGCAAATGAATATAGCAAGATCCATATTGCATTCTAGGTTGGGAAGATTTGGTCCTTATGAATTTTGGGTGTAGAGTGGATTGGTAGACAAGCCAATGAAAGGGGAGCTCATAGGGGCAAGACCATGTTTGGATCTCTTGAATTCTTTGCAAGAGATATCTGTGTCTTTTGATTTAATTATTGTTGGTGGTAAAGCTTTTATCGTGCCTGGCAAGGACTTTGTGGTGGTGCTAGAGTCCCTTGTTCCAGTTTTTTCAATCCACTATTGTGCAATTGGTTGGGCAGTGGTGAAACATATTTTGTGCCTCACAGTGACCTAATGTTAGTACATGAGTACCCTGGTCCAACTTTTTCTAAAATGCTATTATTATTTTATTGGGCAATGGACGTGAGATTTTTTGGTCTAGGGGTACTGGTAGTGTTTGTCTACTTTTTTGATGTTGGGTTCCTTCATTGGGGGGTATTATATTCTATTGCATACCTATACGATTGGAAACCACATGGGTGAGGGGTTTTTTCTCACCGGTTTTATATGGGGTTTGAACCCATAGATCCCAAGGTTTTGGGTCCTTTCCAAAACCTTGCTCCATGGCCCCTATTTTTGTTCTGAGATGGAGGTTTGGTATGAGTTGTTCTCTAGAGTTCGAAGGATGGTTGGAATCCAATAGGATCTGTGGGGTTTTAGTCTTCACAAATTTTTGAGATGGAGGGTTTTACTATCACTAGGGCAATATGTTGCAAATATCCATTTCCAATGGTTTATTTCTATTGAGTTGGTTGAGCAGGTGATCCAAAGTTCAAATCCTTATTCTACACTCTGGTCCTATTGGTGTTCTCAAGAAATAACATTGTCCATTTCTATGTAAGTGCAGGGGTCCTAAGTTTTTATGCCTCATATGTGAATCATTGATACCTTGAGTCTTGGTTGTTAGGGTTTGATGATATATACTTTACAAATAAAAATATAGGTTTATTGAAACAAAAATATGTATAGGAATGGTATTATCCAAGAAGTATCAATATTTTATTATCTACAATCATAGTATTTTGATCGTTTCCATTGTTACGTGTCTAACCCTTTCTCCTTGATTGCACTTATTCCTGGTACTAATACTAAGAATTCATTTAAAAATTGATAGGACAAGGAGATTTGGTCTATGAATTTCATCTAAATAGAAACAAGCCTTGAATGGACTTCCTCATATTCCATGTTCATGTTCAGATGTTTGAGCAATAGTACATTCTAATAATATACTAAATGCACTTGAAAAGAGCAATAGCTAAAGTTTTGATTTTCCCCAAAATTACTAAGTGTATCATGACTTTGCTATATTTTTATAATCATTGAAGTATGAATTAGAGGATTTATCTTTGAGTTACTCCTCATAATATAAATGACATCTAATTTATCTTATGCTACTTCTTTATCATTAACTTCATCAAAGATGAATGTTATCATGATTAGGATATCTCTAACTTTTTAATTGAATATTTCTTGCCCTAATGGAAAGAATGGCATTGCTTCCTCAAACTTGTTGAGATAATAATTTCACTTAAGCTTGTATTTTATTTTAGCATAAAATTTATTTGCAGTCTTTGGATTTATATTTTACTCTTTTAGTAGCAATAGCATTCATCGTATAGCTTCTCTAGTCATAATTACTTGGAAAGCATCATCATGGGTTGAAACAACCATTATTGATAAATATTCATAGCATAATCAGAATACCCCTAGTAGTTCATAACATGCATGGACCTTTGGGATGAGATATTTACTAGTTTAGACTCTTTCTATAGAATATTTTTCATTTTTTTGGTATCTCCGGTAATCTTTTTCTTTTACCACCCTTATGTATTTTGATATATTAAGGTCCTCTCCAATATGCAAGGATCATAGGTGTTAATAGAACACCACATTCAACCATAAAATAATCTGAAAGAAAATTGATAGCATAAGCTTACAAATAGATATGTAAAACAAAGAGCAACAATATCATATATTACATCTAAGGACAAGGCAAAGATGATCAACCATAGCCGTAGGATCAAGCTAAGGACAAATATCCACTATACAAAAGAAATATGTGATATGGTCCATAGATCTGTAACTGCTATGAGGAGAAAGAATCTCAACCCTCCAAGTATACCTAAAAATATCCCCATAATAAATAAGAAATAAATATGTAACATATCATAATATCTAAATAAGATAAATAAAATGTCCACACATAAGTGGATGGGGAAAATACATGGAATAACTAAATAAAAATAAAGTAAATTACCTAGGTGAATGTGAGCTAAGGTAAACAACCTACTTTAATACCCCTCCTCAAGTGAATCTAGGTGCCAAAAAATAAAGTGGCATGTCCATAGGATGAGTCTCTACAATAAGGCTTGATCAGGTACTCATGTACAATTTGTATCCAGAAGTCCTAAAACTAGAAGGTGGAAAACCATGTGGAAAAAACCATCTAGCTAGAAACAGAGAAGAAGTAAGAATGGATCCAAGGTTTTCTTCCAACACTCCCCTAGGATGACAATCTTCATGAAAAATTGGATGAGTTAGTGAAAAATAATGTATTTTCCACAAGGAAGAAAGTAGCCATAAAACATCCTTTGAATGTCTTCCCACTCTAAGTGAGTGTGAGAATATGGGAAAAAAATGTAGAATAACAACATAATCCTTCAAAGAAAGTCAAATTGAAGAAGATATCACCAATGAATTATGATATGAATCTCCAAGAATGTAGAAGCCCAAAACAACACCAAAATGGGGTAGAATATAGTCCCAATAAACATCAAAAATATCAATGTACATAAAACCATGAGTGTGCAAAAGTGTAAGAGATATGTGAAGAGCATCCATCAAGGAAGAATCACCAATGTCCCACTGCATAAGTAATGAAGAGCCCATGGAAGCAACAAGATAAATAAGTGGAGACTTAGAAGCCTCAAAATAATCAACATGGTCTTCGTATCTCCAATTAAGAGTCCAACAAAAGATAAAATATTTTATATCCAACTCCTTTAGGGATACATCATCGAATGTGAAAGAATCAAGAGAAAAAAATTATGGACAAGGTGGCTCACATAAAAAATGAGGGCACACCAAAAAAGGGTCCTCAAAGGAAGTACATGGAGGAGATACAATGTATACATCATCATAAAATAAATGAGTCAGCTCCTCATACATGTCAATAAAATAACATGTGATACTCAATGAAGGGAGAGGCAACACAATCCAATAAGTCATCCGTATGTAAGGATGCAACATGCCATGAAATCTCTATTGTATATGTTGTAACATCAACATGATCATCCACATAAAACAAGTGTGGAGATGTGTCTTGTGAAATATCTGAAGTAGGTACTATAACATCAACCTCATAATCCAAAATATCATGAGATAATGACTCTAGAAACAAATATGCAATGTCACAAATGATGTCCTCCATGCAAGCAATTGTAAGAGAAGGTTACTTGGGTAAAACATTTCTTCTCAACATATGATAAGCAAGGTGATGTGTGTTCTTATGAACTCCACTAAATTTTTGGATCTCCCCACAAACTAAATAATAAAGCATGCTAGGGATCCTTAAATTATTTATGAACCATGTCCTATGCTCCTTATCCTTCACCATAGGTTTGCATTTTGGAGTTATGAAAAAAGGATCCAAACCATCACTTTTACATAATGAACAAAGTACAATAAACCATACTTCAAAAATTTTAGTATTTACCTCTACGTTGAGTTTTAAAATATATGTTTCCAAGATGTCCTCAAAAGTAGAAGAGTCCTCCCCAAAATCAAATGCCATTATAATTTGAGGTATAGTGTGATGTCACAAGATGGTGCAAAATGTGACAAAATCACACCAATGTACAAATAAATCCTGTAAACTCTAAAAAATCTCCAAATAAATTCTCAAAAGAATCATCTCCTTCAAACTAAGTGCCTCAATAAGGAATATTGGCACAAGAGGATGCACCACAACAAAGAAAGAGAATTTGAAGACAAAGGACTCCTCAAGAACAATAATATATAGGCTCTACCAATACTGAACACCAAGTAAGCTTATCATAAAGATCCAAACTAAGTGGAAAAATATTAAATGAAGGAATATGAGACTTTATAAAAATAAAAATACCTTTTTTTACAATGCAATATAACGAGAGTGCATCATAAAATCATCATAAATATATAAATAAAGATCCAAAAAATATGAAATTTTAGATACATATTAGAAACATGATTTTATAGTCCTAGGAAAAATTTTGCTAAGCAACACCAAATAGTTCACCCAAAAGAAAGAGTTTACTAAAAATAGTAACATCGTTGTAATGGTCTGAATATAAATCTAAATTCTCTAAAATTTTATGGGAAGGTCTATCCACTTATTTTGTGGATTCTGTAAAAAAACTATAAAAATTTTAAAACGTGGATGAGGATATATGCAGATTACTAAATTTGTATAGGTTTTCATAAAATCACGATAACTGGTATAATACTTATCCAAATGAGCTGAAATTTTGGGCATAGATCATATGAATGCATCTACACAACTCTATAATTTTTAATAGAAATTTTACATTCTGTCAGAAGATGTATGCAAAATACAAAAAAGGGTTGTATTGGTGACCCTATCAAAAATGATAAATGCTCAAAAACAATTGTTTAGGACAGATTCAAGGGGATGAGGATGTTTTTGTATGGACAGAAGATATTTTAAGAGGTTTATTATGAAAAAACAATAGAATAAGAGACATAAAATTATCCAAAACCTCCACCAAGAACCCTATGACAAAAATCAAAGTTTCCACACCAATCTTCGAGCCTGCAAGAGAAAGAGTTACACAACACTCTCAAATGGATGACTACAACATCTATTGCTCTGATGCCATGAAAGGAATGATAATCATATCATTACAAGTTGCAAGGATCTTAGGTGTTAACATAACACCACATTCAACCAAAACAATAATATGAAATCGAATCGATAGCATAAGCTTACATTTAGATATGCAAAACAAAGTGCAATAATATATTATATTATATCTAAAAATTCAACATTAAGTACAATGAAGGTGCATTGCTTATAAATGCATGGATGATAAACCATAGTTATAATATCAATCTAAGGAAAAATATCCATTGTACAAAAGGAATATGTGATATGATCTATAGATCTGTAACTGCTATGGGGAGAAAGAATCTCAACCCTTCAAATATATCTAAAAATATCCCCATAATATCTAAGAAAAAATATGTGACATCTCATAATATCTAAATAAGATAAATGAAATATCCATACATAAGTGGGTGGGAAAAATACATGGAATAATTAAAATAAAAATAAAGTAAATTACCTAGGTGAACATGAGCTAAGGTAAACAACTTACTCTAACAATCCTCCATCATTTTGGCTACATCTATGCATTTTAGAGGTTTATTTATTGCAGCCTAAGCATAAAAGACCTTTTTTATAGTTGGTTTTAATGGTGTTGCAACAATTTCCTCTTCTTCATAGCTTCCATGGTTGACATAGCCTTTTTGGTTTCAAAACTCTACTTGTCTTCACTCTTGAGAATTAAATGGGGATTATTTGATGTAATATGAGAATGAATTTAATAATAATATTGGTATTAATAGTTCTTTAGTTATTTAACCTTTTTCTCTAATACATCTATAGTCATAAGGCCTCCACTTAGTTGCACTTCATGGTTCTACTATTTGTGGATAGCAAGACTACTTGGTTTGCATGCTAAATTTTCTAATTGGATGACTTCAAATTCATTGCTTAAATATTTTCCACCTATTTCCATGTCATTAAAGAACCTTTTAAATCTATTTTAACTTGATTTGATAGCTAAGATCTCATGTTTTTTGGTACAATGAACCCATTGCTATAATATTTTCCCTACACAATAATATCATAGTTTTCAATATTATCTTCTTATTTCTCTTTTTTTTCTTATTGAAATAATTAGTTATAAAAAGGGTCCCTAATTTAGCACATACCTCCTAGCTCAAATATCATATTGATATCAAAATTCTAGGCTATAATAACCCATTATTCCTTTGCTATTAAGGATTGATTAGTATTTGTGCCTACTGTAGGTAGGTGTCCAATATGGTGCAAGTGAAGGGGCTTTGATAGGATTGTGATCTTGGTCTCATATTGAGCCTTTAAAATCATTAGTGACCAAATCATCTAGAGATATCCTTTGACCTTAGTAATAAATTCCTTTGATATATAGATTCTCAATGATACAAGAAGATAAATTAATACAATATCTTGAAGCATTATATGATTTGATTAGGCATGTAAAGCAAGCAAAATGCTCGTAATGACTCCACATATTTGAATTGAGATTTCATCTAATTGTTCCATACTTTTATCCATAGGTTGGTAATCTAGGATTAATGCATATGCTACCCCTTTGGCATGACTAAATGATAGGTATCATGTTATATTACATTTAATACTCACACATATTGTACATATTAAATACCGATTGTAAATGCAAAACATACCTATAAATATATTTTTGTATTAATGCAATGTAAGTTTTTCATCGTGCAATTCTTGTGCTTGCTCTAGAGTGTTCATTCCATATTAGTGATAGGTATTGTGTTATATTGCATTTAATACTCACACAAATCGTACGTATTAAATACTGATTTTAAAGGCATACATACCTATAAATATGTTTTTGGATTAATACAATATATTTTTTCATCGTGCAATTCTTGTGCTTGCTCTCAAGTGTTCATTCCATATCAGTGGTATCAGAGCTAAGCATTGGATAGGTGAGTATCCTCTTCCTCTAGGCTAGTATGGTTCAAAAGAGGAACGAGAAAACCACCAAGCGGATCTTGGTATTGGGTGAAAATTCTTCCATTTTCCACACATGCCTTTGAGCACTCCTCATTTGAAAACTCTCACTAGGGTCCCTCTGAACCTGACCCTTAGCTATTGATCTAAGTTCTCACACTTGTATTTATCATCCCTTGATAACTTGACGTAATCCTACAAACTCTCATCTAGTTGGGTCCCTCTGACTCTGACCTTCAGCTTGTGATCTTCATTCACAATATTGATCATTTTGCTTGATGATATCGTCATTAAATTTTGACAACTATGTACAAAAATAGTTGTAATTCAATAATTCCAAGCAATAATGGTTGTTAATGTTCAACAGTTTACAGCTAAAATTCTCACTGCTGTTTTCGAAGAACCTACTATTGGCAATCTCATTCCTACCTAAGATCTCGTTAAAGAAGATTCGAATTCCACCCCTAATCCAAAAAACAAGAAGTTGTAGCCACACCTAGATTTAAACCAAGATCTCTAGGTGAAATACCCAGTATCTTTCCATTAGATAATGTGGCTTCTATTGCTCCTATTGTAGATCTAAGCTCCTTGGAAGCTCCCAATGCAGATTCAGCTCTTTTGAACATTATAGTTGAAGAACCAAATGCCATATCTACTACCGTTATCGTGCCTTCTGCACTACATGATCCGCTTGTCCCTCGTGACTATGTTGTTCTAGACGTTGATTTATTTCCATTGTTGTCTAATCTAGTTTTCTCCAATCTCAACAACCTTGGATGTTTACTGTTTGCTAATTCAATATTTTTTGATGATGATCTCCTAATTTTAGGTGATGATCGGACCATGGCTTTCATGTCATCTTCCTTGGTGGTTCCTCAGCTCCTCTATGGATTTTTAGCATATTTATGTGTTTTTGGGTATTGCTTCCACACTTCATACCTACAACATCATGTTTTTTATGGTGATATGATATTTACCAACTTCATATCTCTTTTTAGTTCCAATTTGATCTACTCTTGATTTCCTGAGTACCATTTTGGTCGTTCCCTACCGTCGTAGATCAACAATTTGTTTCTCCATCCCATGCACCCCCATGGCCTCCCCCTCTCACCCCGTGTTGATTGCTAGTCATTATCACCAGTCAAACATGCCTACCACTTGCCACTTGCCCATGTTTTTAGTCATTGTCATTCCCTTGGAGAAATTTTAAAATTAAATTAAAATTATTTAGTATGGCAGGTATTTTTAAATACTATAATTATGCATTAAATTAAATATTCTCCATTGACTATTGCTCCAGTCTACTTGATTGTTGTCCTGATCCACCAATAATTTAATGCAAGCAACCCAAAATTAACCACAAATTAATTTAATTAAAATAAATTATTTTTAAATTTAATTTAATATTTTCCCACCTTGCATGTCGTCCAGGCCCACATGACCATTGTCCCAGTCACCAATAATTTAATGCCATTGATTCAATCCGTTGCACATAAACCATCATTTTTTAAATGCATTTCATAAACCCTCATTTAAAATTAAATTAATTTTTTAATTAATTTAATTTAATCATTTCATTCAATGTATTTCATTAATGCATGTGGTCCAACATTCAAAACCAAAAATCAAATGCATCCGCAATTTCCAACTTGGCTCATTTTGGCACATAGTTTGAGGAATATTTTACGACGTCTTCTTCGAAACTTCAGTTATTGTCTTCTACCAAATTTGGGGACCTATTTCAGCTGTCCACCTACATATTAGTGTTTGCAGTCATTGGAGAGTGTTTTTTGAGCCCGACTCAGATCCAGTGCTAGATTTTAATTTTATGAAGACATGTAAAACTTTGTTATTTTAGTTTTCATCTTTTTGTAACAAGAGTGCATTTTTGGCAGTACCTGACACTCTTCAGCTACCCATATTTCTCTTTCACACATGTACGCATTGGAGACCAATGCTTCCTCAATGGAGAGGAATGATAGGGATCATGTTATATTGCATTTAATACTCACACGGATCGTGTGTATTAAATGTTGATTGTAAAGGTAGACATGCCTATAAATATATTTTTGGATTAATGCAATGTAAGTTTTCATCATGTAATTCTTGTGCTTGCTCTCGAGTGTTCATTCCATATCGCTAAAGTTCTTGCTCCAAAATCTATCATGCAATTTTACATTGACTTATCCTTGTATATGAGAGAAATAAAAAGAGGGTGGTTTAGGTTTGTTAATTCTCAGGGTAAATATTTTTAGAACCATTGGCGCCTCTTTTTGGTTCCTCTTTTCCATTCTTTAGTGATTTTCTCAGATGTTCTTTCTTCCTAGGGATAGTCAAGATATCTCATATTTGTACCACCACAGTCGACTTCATTAGATGTTCCATAATATGGAATGATCCAAGGGTGGAGGCCTTTAGTGCAACATATATTGATAGTAGAATCCTTGGTTTTGCCCTAGTTGCCTAGAAATTTATGGCCAATTTTGACTAAGGTGCTTGTTGCTTTAGGACTTCTAAGATTTTTTGCTTGATAACTGCTAAGGGCTTTGGCACTCTTGGGGCTATAGTTGCTAGATTCTTTTGATCAAACTTAGTTGCTATATTATAACTACATGGGACTACCAGGTTTCTTTTCTAATGCTACCAAGAGGAAAAAGTGTGTTTGGCTTAAGAGGTACCATGGAAGGAGGTTGTTGACTTAATTTAGTTTGCTTATTCTAGTTGTTTGGGGTTACTATATTGATATTGTATTGCCATTAGTTTTCTACTTTTCAACCCTTGTCAAATAGTCTAATTAGACTTGATATCTACTTGTTATTTGATTACCTACCTCATTAGTGTCATGACCCTCCCATATGGATCTTTTGAAATAGAAAATAATGTATAAATTGATGGTGCTTTAATACTCGATTTTGTGTAATTAAGCAACTATGCGATATTAGTAGATATTGAAGAGCATGATACTACTAACAAATTACCAATGTGTAGGATCAAGAACACTTGTCAGTGGAAGAAGTTGAGTCATCCACCGAAGGTGAGGGTACTTGATGTTAGGGGAAATGATGATAAGGTGACTTGGAGGTAACAAGGATAGATACCTACATATAGGTATACATTCGATGAGGGATAATCATCAATAGTTGACCACCTTGAGCCCCAAATTGATGGTCTAGTAGCTATCGTAAGTTCTAGAGGTTGAGACAGGTGACTAAATTGATGGAAATATTTCTCTCTTTGTCTGTTGCACATGCTTGATTGTCTTTTACTTCAGCACTATTACCTCAATAATTTGATAAGTATGAATGAATAGGTTGTCTTCATGACTCCTTGTGTGCTCTGGTAAATAGAATGATAAAGATATTTCATTTTAAATAAATGGTTGATTTATTTTAGAATGATAAAGAGAATCATTTTAAATAAATAGTTGATTTATTTTAGAATGATAAAGAGATT
The DNA here is from genome assembly GCA_028583015.1 of Wollemia nobilis. Taxonomy (NCBI): domain Eukaryota; kingdom Viridiplantae; phylum Streptophyta; class Pinopsida; order Araucariales; family Araucariaceae; genus Wollemia; species Wollemia nobilis. Next base: position 793,965 of record JAQPPZ010001108.1, read on the forward strand.
TCATTTTAAATAAATAGTTAATTTTTTTTATAATGGTAAAGATATTTAATTTTAAAATAAATAGCTGATATATTTTAGAATGATAAAGATATTTTATTTTAAAATAAATAGTTTATTCATTTCATATTGATGAGGAAACATCTTTAAGAAAAAATAAATAGTTATTTCATATCAAGCAATAAAATATTTTCCATGATAAACTAATGCTTTCTCCATTCGTAATGATAAATGAAATTCATTTAGCTTATAGGGAAATATTTTACTATCTTAATTACATGATAATTCGCTTAATAAAATGGTAATCTACTGTTAGTTTAAAAAAATAGAACCATCCTTCAGAATTATATTGAGCCAATGATGTGAAGCTTCTGAATGATGTGAAGGGATGACTTCATTGATGTGAAGGTATGGCTTCATAAATGTGGAGTGATGGCTTAATTTTTAGTATCACCTTCGAAAGTAGAAAGATAAAATATCCCCCCTACCACCTGATTAATGTTGATGGGAAGTAATGATAGGATGGTGGGTGAAAATTTAAGGGGGAAGTGTTAGAAGAAAGATAATTTAGAGGGATACATGCTGGAAAAAGGAAGGACCAGAGCACCATGAGTAAAAAATGTGCTTCGTGAGAAGAAAGGGGTGCGACAGATGTCTACTAAAGAAACAAAGGAAAAAACCATCTACCAGAACAAGGTTGGTTCCATATAATCATATTTTAATTTAGACATGTTGATTTAAATCCTTTTGTTTGTTCCTTTTGTTTGTTTATTTTTTGGTTATGACTTATACATTGTCCTTAGACCTAGCATCTTGTTCCTTAATGAGTCTTGAATATGATCTAGTTGGTTGTTCCCTTGTAATCACCACCATTGCCATTACCATTCTGGTTTATCTTATCATTTTGTATCCAAACCCATGTTTCGCCTAGCAAAGGATTAAAACCTTGGCTCTATTTAGCTAGTATCTAACTAGTTGGTTGACCCTATGTATCTATAACTCTCCACTCTATTAGTTGATATGTGTTGTTCTCTGATCTCCTCTACCAACATTATCATCCTTAGTTATTGATTGGTAGTGAAATGGATTGTAGACAACACCTATTGTCAAGCATTCTTAAGATGAGTCATTTGTATTGGGTCTCTAGGGGTAACTTCCACTTGTTTACCTTTAGGCAATATGTTTAAAGTCCACACAGTTACCCTAGTCATCGTGAAAATACCTTGCTATGCTTGTAGCCACCTATGAATGTAAGTAATGTAGCACCACTGGGTTACATCGATGTTGGGGTGTCTTACGATGCCTTGGATATCATCCAAAACTAGTAGGGACTTATGCACACTTCACCATCTCTAAATTTCATCATGCATTGACTATTGCTTTGTCACCATCTTCATCATCTCTTGAGGATTGGCATACCCTGTGGTGTCGATCCTCCCTTATCTGATATTAGCAGATAGTTATTTGATGAATGGAAGGAACGTATGCTATTTAGTGGAAGGTAAAGGAAGGTTTCTTATGTTGCATTGTTTTATTAATTAAAATGGTAGATTTTAGATTAATGAAAGGAAGGTTCCTTATATTGCATTATTTCATTAATTAAAATGGTAGATTTTAAATTAATGAAAGGAAGGTTCCTTATATTGTATTGTTTCATTAATTAAAATGGTTGATTTTAGATTAATGAAAGGAAGGTTCCTTATATTGTATTGTTTCATTAATTAAAATGGTAGATTTTAGATTAATGAAAGGAAGGTTCCTTATATTGTATTGTTTCATTAATTAAAATGGTAGATTTTAGATTAATGAAAGGAAGGTTCCTTATATTGTATTGTTTCATTAATTAAAATGATAGATTTTAGATTAATGAAAGGAAAGTTCCTTATACTTTTTCATTGATTAAAATTATATATTTTCAATTAATTGAAATAAAATGGATTTATTTATGGATTAAAGTAGTTGGCTTTAATTTAATGAATAAATATGAAAATGGTTTGTTTTATAAATTAAGGGTATGGGACTTTAATTTATGAAATGAAAAGAAAAGGGATTTATTTATGGATTAAAGTAGTTGGATTTAATTTAATAAATAAATATGAAAATGGTTTATTTTGTAAATTAAGGGTATGGGACTTTAATTTATGAAATGAAAGGATAAGGATTTATTTATGGATTAAAGTAGTTGACTTTAATTTGGTAAATAAATATGAACCTAGATTATTTGGCAATTAAGGGTATGGGACTTTAATTGTTGAATAAGGGTTGAGTCATTTATTACAAGTAAAGCCCATGATCTAGATGTATTGTTGAAAGACTCTCATAGGAATATGAGAGGAGAAATAGAAAGAGTAGTTTCTATGATATCAACTATGCATTAGATAGTTGAATTGCTTGGGTTGTTTGTATAGTTGCAATTTGGCAATGAAATGAGTAAATGCATTTAGAAGCATGTCTATCCTGAACTATGAGTGTCCTGATCCCCTACTATCCTCACTTGATTGATGGAAGAGCGGGAGGACCAAAGTTATAGATGGACCAATGCACAAGTTTGCTCTCTACTTTACATCTTGTTTATTTATGCAAATAGATTAGATTTGTGGGGAGATTTCCCTGATGAAATTGATGTAATGTATTGTTTAAAGGTATGGAGGTTTTACCATACATGCTTATGTAATAAATGAACAATATGGCTGATGCACCTTTGTATTCTATTTGATTTAATGTGAATGTATTTAAATCCTTTCTTATGCATGTTTATTCTTTAATTATTGTTCCATGTTTCTAGTTATATTTTGCATGTTTAATGAATTATGTTTTGTTAGATTTAGTATCTAGATTTATATTTTATTTTCTTGTTTGAATAACTTTATATAAGAACTTAGTAGTAAGTTCTAGGGTGAACTTAGAGGGTAACCTAAGGGCTTGAGACCCCCTTAGGGAGAATGGTAACTAGGTTTATAGAAGATCGTATCTGAGTTAAGATAGCTTATCAGAGGACAAGATTGATAGCTTAACTCGTAGTACATGTAGCATACCTATGCATAATGGCTTACGTAGAATATGGAGATGTGTGTACACCTTCTAATGATTGAAGGTGATAAGTCTAGCTCATCAAGGATGATGAGATGGATGGACTTATGTGCATAACATGAGATATGCCTATGCAGAAGGGACTTGCGTGAGGGGAATCTTGTGTGGTATAGTTCTTGAGAAACTTAGGGGTTGTTAAACATTAAGTCAATCTAAGGTTGGTTAGGGGTTTATGAATCCCTCTCCTTAGTAAAAAAAAATCTTTCTATTTCTATGTTTTTTCTTATTTCTTGATTTTAGGGTCGTTACATTTGGTATCAGAGCTCTAGGTATGAGGGTATAGAGCTTCTTATGTGCTAAAAGAGATTTGGATGTCTCCAATGAAGGCTTGCTTAAGTTTAAGCTAAAATCTGGGATGACCTAGAGTCTCTGCTTATTAGAATCTAATGGAGTTGATCCCAAGGGTAGATGAATGTTACGATACCTCAGTATGGGCTTTGGTATTAATGATACATCATAATCTTGGAATATTATCCTAGTTATATTACTAATGTTTTTGCAAGAAGGACTTTGTATTGTGGTTTGAATTAGTGATTCAATTTAAGATGAAGTTGTAACCTAATTCTTTTCTTGGTTGAAACCAGGTCAAGATGCCACCTAAGGCTAGAAGAGAGAGGTCTACACCTAGATAAACTTGACAAAGTAATTTCGAAGAAGAGATCTAGAATGAGGGTCCAAAAACTTCCAATAAGGGAGTGGAAGATCTTATTTCTATGGTTGTTGTCATGCAAGGCCAAATAAACCAGCAAGGGGAACTAATAGACAAGCAGAGGAAACAACTAGATCAGTGTAAGCTGATGAACGAATATTGTTTGGAAAGTCTCCTAAAAGAGAGCTAAAAACCCCAAAGAGATAAAGTAAATGATGTCTTCCTAAAGTGGAAAAACCAACATAAGGATTGAGTGAGCCAACTAAAACTAGCCATTGATGTTGACCCAAACAAATATAAATTTTCTCAGTGTACCTTTGAGAAAATTTTGAGACAACCAAGGACACCCCAAGTTGGGCAAATCATGACACACAAATCCCATGGGGTCCCTTTTGAAGGTTGTTATGTGAGGGATCGCATTATGTAGTCAACTTCCCAAGTAGAGAGGAGCTCAAATGATAGTAAGGAGCCAACAAAAGAATGGGACACCCATGCCATGAATTTGGGAATGTAAGTTTTCTACCTCTCATTGAGCAGCTTAAAAAGGAGAAACTTTTAGTAAGGATTGTTTCCTTGTTTATATATATGTAATAATAAAATTAGCAAAATATATGCTAGAAAGGCCAAGATATTTGGCTCATGGATGGAAGGTCGAGTATGGTTCTGGACAGACCTACTCCATAAACCAATATTTTCCTATGATGGAAATTGCTTTAACTAGTGGAACCATGGAAGGTTGCTTATATGTAGCTCCACTTCATGCCTTCGATGTGATCCTAGGGATGGATTGATTACAGGCCCATAAAGTCATAATCAATTTCCAAGATAGATGGATCAAATATTCTTAAGGAGGTAAGGAAAGGCTACAAATTCATAGCAAATAGGGGGCATTCAAACCCCAGATGTTGTCAGCTATGCAGTTGAAGAAAGCCCTTAGAAAAGGAGGGATAGTCTATGTAATAAAGCTAAATGAATTTGGAGAAGATCGAAAGAAAGAGGTGTTGGAAACACATCCAATTTTGTAGGATTTCAAGGATGTATTTCCTAAGGATTTACCTAGGCTCCCTCCTATGTGGGAATTTGATTTCACTATTGATCTTATGCCAGGAGTGGAACCAATTCATAGATATCTATATAGGATGACACCTATCAAGATGCAAGAATTAAAGGTACAATTGTAAGGGTTATTAGAAAAGGGGTTGATAAAACCAAGTGTGTCACCTTGGGGTGCACCTATTTTATTTGTGAAAAATAAAGATGACTCTTTAAGATTGTGTATTGATTATAGGATGTTGAATAAAGCTATAATCAAGAACTGGTATCCCCTACCTAGAATCAAAGATTTATTCGATCAACTAAGAGATGCCATGATGTTTACTAAGATAGATCTAAGGTCAGGGTATCACCAATTAAGAATACATGAGGAGGATACTCACAATATGGTATTTAAGACTAGGTATGGACACTATGAGTTTACAGTCCTACCCTTTGGACTGACTAATGCCCCAACCACCTTCATGAATTTAATGAACAATGTGTTCAAAAGGCACCTGGACCAGTTTGTCCTTGTATTTCTAGATGATATCCTAATATACTCTCAAAAAAAGGAAGAACATGATAAACATCTCAAGATCATGTTAGAGTTACTAAGGGAAAATCAACTCTACGAAAATCTGGCCAAGAGTGATTTCTATGTTTTAGAGGTATGATATTTAGGGCATATCATATCAATAGAAGGAATTGTTGTGGATCCAGAGAAGATCGAAGCCATACTAAATTGGCCACCCCCTACTAATATTACTGAAGTAAGAAGCTTCATGGGGTTAATGGGCTATTATAGACGTTATATAAAGGATTTCTCAAATATTGCTTCGGTAATAACTAACCTTCAAAAGAAAGGGAAGGAATTCAAATGGATGGAAAAGTGTGAAACTACCTTTGCTTTGTTGAAGTAGAAGCTCACTACCGCACCAATATTGAATATTCTAGATCCTCAAGGAGATTTTTTGGTATGCACTGATGCATCGCTGGAAGGGTTAGGAGGAGTACTCATGCAAGAAGAGTTAGTAGTAGCTTATACTTCAAGGAAGCTTAAAAAGCATGAAGTCAATTATGCTACTCATGATTTAGAGCTAGCCATTGTGGTGCATGCTCTAAAGGTTTGGCACCACTATCTGGTGGGGAGACCTTTTGAGTTAAAATTTGACCATCAAAGTCTAAGGTACATATTTACCCAACCAATACTCAATGCGAGACAAAGAAGGTGGATCGAGTTTCTCGTTGAGTATGACTTTGAAATTGAGTACATAAAGGGAAAATAGAATAAGGTTGTTGATGCCTTGAGTAGAAGGAGACACATAGCAACCATAACCAAGAGTCACATAAAACTCATGGACCAAGTAAGGTAGGAGCAATATCAGGATGAATATTACCAATGAATTTGAGCTAGAATAGATAGAGACCCTGAGGGCAATAAGGAGTTTGGGGTGATAGATAACCTTTTGTGCTACAAAGGTAGAATCATCATACCAAAATCAGGTGATTTAAGAAAGCTAATAATGCAAGAAGCCCATAGATCTCCTTATACATCTCACCCTGAAGGGGTAAAGATGAGGGAAAACCTGAAAAGAACCTTCTTCTAGGTAGGAATGAAGAAGGATATTATCAATTTTATCACTCGATGCCTTGAATGTCAGAAGGTTAAGGTGGAATGCAAGCATCCCATAGGATAGTTGTATCCACATAGTATACCTACGCAAAAATGGTAGGTCATATCTATGGATTTTATAGTAGGTTTACCTAAGACCAAGTACCAACATGATGCAATCCTAGTAGTAGTCGACAAATTGACTAAGGTTGCACATTTTATACCTGGGAGCACCAAGGATGATGCTCAGGTGGTGGCTAATAGATTTTCCAAGGAAGTGTTCCGATTGCATGGATTTCCTGAGGTAATCATCTCAGATAGGGATTCCAAGTTCACTTTTAAGTTTTGGAAAGCCCTTCATCAAGCAATAGGTACAAAGATGAACATGAGTTCGGCATACCACCCTAAGACAGACGGTCAAACAGAGTGGGTAAACCAAGTACTAGAAGACATGCTTTGCATGTATTGTATGGATCACAAGTCTCATTGGGAAGACTACCTACCTTTGGTAGAGTTTGCCTACAATAATGGGTATCACTCATCTCTAGGAATGGCACCTTTCGATGCCTTGTATGGATGAAAGTGTAGAACACCACTATCATGGGATAACCTAGAGGATAGAGTTGTGATTGGACCATAAATGGTTAGAGAAATGGGAGAGCAATTGAAGGTAATAAGGCAAAGACTCAAGGAAGATGCTAATAGGTAGAAGAGTTATGTTGATTTAAAGAGAACTCCAAGGGAGTACTCGGTAGGAGACAAAGTGTTCCTAAGGTTCAAACCAATGAAAAGTGTGATTAAATCCATAAAATTGGATCCACGGTTTGTAGGACCCTTTGAGATCACTGAAAATATTAGTTCGGTTGCGTACCAACTTGCTTTACCTCCTAATCTATCAAAAATCCATGACACTTTCCACATATCTTTGCTTAGAAAATATATTGCTGACCCTGAACATGTGTGGGATGTTTCTAATTTGCAGATGGTAAATCCAAAGGCAATTGAAGTAATGCCAGTAAATATTCTCGAGTTCCGCTCTAAGACTATGCGGAATCGGACTCTTGAGCAATGTAAGGTCCAGTGGGACCATTTCTCTAAAAGAAATGCCACTTGGGAGAAAGTGGAAGATATGCAAAAACATTTTCCTTTTTTGTTTGATGATCTCTAAACTGTAATAATTTACTTTTTGATTGTATTGTGATTGTGTAAAACTGAGAAACACCAAGACGATGTTTAGTCCTAGTGGGGGAGGATGTCATGACCCTCCCAGATGGACCTTTCGACATGGAAAACAATGTATTAACTGATGGTGCTTTAATACTCGATTTTGTGCAATTAAGCAACTATGCGATGTTAGTAGATATTGAAGAGCATGATACTGCTAATAAATTGCCAATGTGTAGGATCAGGTACACTCGTAAGTGGAATAAGTTGAGTCATCCATCAAAGGCGAGGGTACTTGAGGTTGGGTAAGTGATGATAAGGTAACTTGGAGGTAAAAAGGATGGATACCTTCATATAGGCATGCATTCGGTTAGGGATAATCATCAATAGCTAGCCACCTTGATCCCAAAATTGATAGCCTAGTAGCTATCATAAGTTCTAGAGGCTGAGATAGGTGACTAAATTGATGGAAAGATTTCCCTCTTTTTCTATTGCACATGCTTGATTATCTTTTACTTCAGCACTATTTGCCTCAATAATTTGGGAAGTATGAATGGATAGGTTGTCTTCATAACTCCTTGTGTGCTCTGGTAAATAGAATGATAAAGAGATTTCATTTTAAATAAATGGTTGATTTATTTTAGAATGATAAAGAGATTTTATTTTAAATAAATAGTTGATTTATTTTAGAATGATAAAGAGATTTCATTTTAAATAAATAGTTGATTTATTTTAGAATGATAAAGATATTTTATTTTAAATAAATAGTTGATTTATTTTAGAATGATAAAGAGATTTAATTTTAAATAAATAGTTGATTTATTTTATATTGATGAGGAAACCTCTTTAAGGAAAAATAAACAGTTGTTTGATATTAAGTAATAAAATAATCTCCATTATAAGCAAATGGTTACTCTATTCATAATGATAAATGAAATTCATTTAGCTTATAGGGAAAAATTTTACTATCTTAACTACATGATATTTCACTTAATAAAATGGAAATATTCTGTTAGTTTAGAAAATAGAACCATCCTTCAGAATCATATCGAACCAGCCATGTGAAGCTTCTAACTAATGTGAAGGGATGGCTTCATTGATGTGAATGAATGGCTTCATTGATGTGGAGGGATGACTTCATTTATGATAGCACCTTGGGAAGGTGGAATGTAAAATATCCCCTCCAACCTGATGAATGTTGATGGGAAGTAATGATAGGTAGATGGTGGCCAAAATGGTAAGAGGGGATTGTTGGCAGAAAGATAGTCTAGGGAGATATACACTGGAAAAATGAAGGAGCAGAGTGCTATGAGGAAATAATGAGCTTCATAAGAAGAAATGGATGGGATGAATATCTATGGAAGCAATGAAGGAATATTTCTAGCTATCAAAACTATGTTGGGTCCATATAATCATATTTTAATTTAGACATGTTGATTTAAACCCTCTTGTTGGTTCCTTCTATTTTCTAGTTTGTTGGTTCTCACTTATACATCATCCTTAGACCTAGAATCTTGTTCCTTAATGGGTATTGGAGATGAACCAGTGGGTGGTCCCCTAGTCATCACCACTATCACCATTATTATGAAACTCTATTGAGTTTGAGTTTGTCTTAGTGCTTTATAGCTAAACCCCTGTGCTACCCAACAAAGGACTAAAACCTTGGCTTTGTGCAGTTTGTATATAGCTGGTCAGTTGACCCTGTGTAGCTAGAACTCTCCACTCTATTAGTTGAGACTTACTATTTTTTTATCTTCTCTTTCAATGGTGTCATCCTTAGTTCTGGATTTGTAGTGGAGTGGGTTGTATATAACACCTATCATCAAGCATCCATGAGATGAGTCATCTATACTAGATATCTAGGGGTAAACCCCACTTTTTTACCTTTAGGAAATCTATATAAAGTCCACACAGTGATCCTAGTCATCATGCAACTCCCTTGGTAGACTAGTGTCCACCTATGGATGTAATTAGCATAGCACCACAATGTTACGTAGATTTTGGGGTGTCTTGTGAGGCCTTGGCTATCATCCAAAACTAGCAGGTACTTTTGTGCACTTCACCATATCTATAGTTTTCCATGCATAAACTATTGCTTTATCCCCATATTTATCACCTCTTGAGGATTGGTGTACCCTATGGTGTTCATCCTCCCTACTCAGAGATTAGCAAATAGTTATTTGACAAATGGGAGGAGCATATGCTATTTAGTGGAAGGCCTTTTAATTTAGGTAAAAGAAGGTTCCTTATATTGTATTGTTTCATTAATTAAAATGGTAGATTTTAGATTAATGAAAGGAAGGTTCTTTATATTGCATTGTTTCATTAATTAAAATAATAGTTTTATATTAATGAAAGTAAGTTTCCTTATATTGTATTATTTCATTAATTAAAATGCCAGTTTTAGATTAAAGAAATGAAGGTTCCTTATATTATATTCTTTTATTAGTTAAAATGGTAATTTTAGATTAATGAAAGAAATGTTCCTTATATTGTATTGTTTCATTAATTAAAATGACATTTTTAGACTAATGAAATGAAGGTTCCTTATATTGTATTGTTTCACTAATTGAAATGATTGATTTTAGATTAATGAAATGAAATTTCCTTATACTGTTTGATGGATTAAAATGATAGGTTTTGGATTACTCAAAAGAAAAGGGATTTATTTATGGATTAAAGTAGTTGACTTTAATTTAATAAATAGATATGAAAATGGTTTTTTTTTTTGTAAATTAAGGGTATGGGACTTTAATTTATGAAATTATTAGAAAAGGGATTTATTTATAGATTAAATTAGTTGGATTTAATTGAATAAATAGATATGAAAATTGTTTGTTTTGTAAATAAAGGATATGGGCAGGGTTATGCGTAAGGGGTTGGACTCAAAATGTACTTGTAAAAAATTATGAATCCGAATCAAAATCAAGGTGAATCATGGAGAATTCTAAGCAAATCAAATCGAGCATCTTCACACCAAAATTTGGGGCATTTGAAGCCCTAAAATGTAAGATCATATTTGGGACCACTTTTGACCTATTAAATCATCTTATAACTTCATAAAAATACCACCATTATATCAGGCTTGAAAAGAACTTTCCAACGAGTACAAATATGCCTATGTTTGGATATATATTACGGCAAATTGAACCTAAGAAACAATTGATCCTAAAAAATTTAGGTGAATGGGCCGACGTCGAGGGTCTTCATATTCATCAATTTCCAATTTTGGAAATCCTAATATTAGCCCAATTGGTGAATATTCACCACTATGCATAACCCTGGATATGGGACTTTAATTTATGAAATGAAAGGATAAGTATTTATTTATGGATTAAAGTAATTGAATTTAATTTGGTAAATAAAAATAAACCTAGTTTATTTGGAAATTAATGGTATGTGACTTTAATTGTTGAATAAGGGTTGAGTCATTAATTACAATTAAAGCCCATGAACTAGATGTATTGTTGGAAGACTCTCATAGGAATATGAGATAAGAAATAGAAAGAGTAGTTTCTATGATATCAACTATGCATTAGATAGTTGAATTGCATGGGTTGTTTGTATAGTTACAATTTTACAATGAAGTGATTAAATGCATTTAGAATCTTTCTTATCCTAAACTATGAGTGTCCTAATCCCCTACTATCCTCACTTGATCGATCTAAGAGTGGGAGGACCAAATTTTTAAGAAAATGTGCTTATACTGAGAGGGAGGTGAGCAGTATAACATAAAACTTTTCTCCAAATAGTAGCATCAGCATTAATAAAATAGTTAATATCACACAAAGCATCACACACATGAGAGACATCATTTTTAATGTGGTTCATCCAATGTGGGCTACCTCCATAGAAAATTATTTCTTCTAAATATTTCTCAAATAATATTTTGGGAATCCTTCCCAAGTACAATGTTTATGGACCTCTGTCCAAAGGAGATGTTGATCCCCTAATCTCAAATTCATGGATCTCTTTAATAGGATAATTATTTCCCCTTCTGCTCTGGCTAGTGATCTTCTAGAAGACTCTGCCTCATTGCTACACTAACTGGTGGATCTCTATCCACTTGAAGACTCATCCCTCATATTTGTCTTCAATTGTCCTAGTTGTTGGATCTCTATCCACTAACACTTTGTCCTTTGTACTCTATCACCTCCAAATATTTGTCTCAATAGGTTCACTTAGAACCTTATCAAATATGCTCAATAATTTCACTCAGAACTTGTCCAAATTTTCTCAACAGGTCCACACAGAACCTGCTCAAATTTGGTCAATAGGTTCACACAGAATCTATCCAAATCTGCTCAACAATCTCATTCAGAAATTTTCCAAATATTCTCAACAAGTCAACATAGAACTTGCTCAAATTTGCTCAACAGGTCCACATATAACCTATCCAAATATGCTTAATAAGTCCACACAGAACTTGCCCAAATCTTCTCAACAAGTCCTCTCTAGGATTTTCTCAAATCTGCTCAATAAGTCCTCTCTAGAACTTGCTCAAATCTGCATAGCAAGCTTCCACAAATGCTTACTCAAAATCAGTCCACAACCCTTCTCAAAGACTTATCTCAAATCTGCTTAACAAGCTCACATAGAATGTGTCCAATATCATAGAATCATAAAGAGAATTGTTAGAGACTCAATATGTTCTATAATTAATGCTCAATCAATATCTCAACTCAATCTCATAGAAGCATAAAGAGAATTGTTAGAGACTCAATATGTTCTATACTCAAATCCCAATCTCAACTAAAATAAATATCATAGAAGCATAAAGAGAATTTATAGATATTCAATATGTTCTATACTCAAATCCCAATCTCAACTCAAATAAATCTCATAGAAGCATAAAGAGAATTGTTAGAGACTATATGTTATATTCTCAAATCTCAATATCAACTCAAATATAGAATATAGAATAGTTTGTTCTATGGAACTTTAACAACCACATGCATCCACTTGACTAGGCTCAATAAACTCAACTAAACCAATCACCTCAATGAAAAACCCTTTCTCACAAACCCTAGTCCAAGCATGTATCAACCAACTCAAAATTTTTCCAACAATGCTCAACAACAAATCTCACATAATAATGATACTCATGTTCTCTTCTAACTCAAGTTCAAGTTATTTTCACAACCAATGGGCTCCAACAACAATGCTTATAAAACAAGGTTTAATCACAACTCTCAATCTAGAAAACCTTGAAGCACTAAACCAATCACTTTCAAAAAGGAAACCACAATCAATCCTTTTCACTCCAAAGATATTTTCAGAAATCAACCACCATAATCAATCAATAGGATAATGTGCCCATACCTTTAATGAATATGAAGAAGCCTCTTTGGAATTCTGCCACAATCATAATATTATTTTACCAATCTTCACAAGGTTAGAAGATCATAAAATAATCAACATTACCCCACATCACAATAATAATCACAAAGGTTTTTAATTAGAAAACCTTATTAAGAATTAATTCACAACTTCCTTATCACTCCTAAAACCACTTGTACCATAAAATAAAATAAATCAAAACATTGCACAACCTTCTCACTCCAAAAACCACTTATACCATAAAATAAATTAAATATTTTATATCCTTCCTTTCAACACTTTTGCACTCAAAAATAATCACAAATCTTTCTTAGGTAATATCTCACATTAATAAAATATCAAACCTTATTAAAATATTAAAGCTTGCTCAACCTTATATCTCCAAAAAAAACATAATCAAACCTTAGCAAGCAAATATTTTAATTAAAATATTTACCTTCACAAATATCAGAGTCGGAGTGCATACCTCAAAGGAGCCCTTGAAGGGCCTTGGCATTTTGAACCTTTGTTCACCGTGTTGCCAAGCAGCAGCTAAGCCTCACGAACTAACACTACCCACGTGAGTGCCTTGGGCACTCTCTTCCTTAAGACGTGTGTGCTTTCCTCACAAGGCACCAAAAATTTGATCGTCTATGACTTGACTACCCACGTCACACTCCATGAAATTCATTGTGCAATATTCAGATGCAGAAATACTTTAGGTTTTCAAAAATCATGCGATACTCCTAAGGTTTATTAAATGGAAAACCTTTGGATTATTTATATAATCCATCCTTCAATGCGAATATATCGGCCCTTTTAACATTGCCCTCATGACGTCGACGACGCCAATAAGAAAGGAGGGAAAAACCTTTTATTTAATTTTAAAATTTAAATTTAAATTTCAAATAAATTAAAATTTAAACTAAACCTTTAAAATTAAATTTCTCCATCATCATGGCACATTTTTCAATGAAATTAAAATCCAACTTTGGTTTTAAGAAAAACCCATTTCAAATCTGTCATCCATTGGTTTTAGATAAAACCTTTCATTGCCTTCCTTGGTTTTCATAAAAACCTTTTGCTAAGATTCCCTTGAAGTTCCTTTTGGAACCAAATGCCATGCATCCCTTCTAGAACCTTTGATCAAAACCTTGGATTCTCATGAAGCTCTTTATGGAAAAAATCATAGTACTTACTTAGACAGGTCCTTTTGACATCAATGACAACTTTTAGCTTAGGGACTTAAAATTTCCAACAATCTCCCCTTTTGTCATTGATGGCAACCCATATTCATTTTACTGAAATATGACCTTCTTTTCTGCTCCCCCTGGGACTTTGCTCCCCCTGGCTCAATGCTCTCTCAAATATCAAATCTCTCCTTATATCAAATCTCTCCTCATATAAAATCTCTCCCCAATACACAAATCTCTCTCTTTGACATAAAGGGTCACCTTTGGGGCTCGGGGCTAAGCATGAGCCTCTTAGCTTAGCCCCTCCCCCACCTCCACATGAGGTGATTAATTCTAGGGCTGGAGTATTTCTACTCTTTGAAAGCACATATTTGTACCTTTATCTTTCTCTCTTCTTCTGTGAGTCTTTTGAATCTGCTCACTATTTCATTTGAAGTCATCATCCCTGCCCTGTCGTCAATTTTGTTCCTGTTCTTGTTCTTGTTCTCATCCATTTTCTTATTCTGGTTCTCATACTTTTTCATGTTCTTATTATTTTTTGAGTCTATTATTTTTTGAGTCTTTATTCCTGTTCATCTTCTTGTTTCTATTCATATTCATGTTTCTACTCATATTCTTATTCTTGTTCATAACCATGTCCCTGTTCATGTTCATGTTCATGTTCTTGTTCCTGATCATGCTTATTTTTGGAATATTTGCTTTACACCATCTTGCTATGTGACCATCATTATTGCACTTATAACAATTAATTTTATTTTTCCTTGGATGTGCAATTGTCTTAGGATTTCTCCCAATGAAGCCATATCTTCTTATGTCATGAACCCTGCAATTCGTTGCCTTGTGACAAAAATCATTGCATGAGTAGAAATAACCTTGGAAAAGTAGTTTTTTTCCATGTACATGTCTTTCATGAGTCCTGCACTGTGAAGCCATGTGTCCAAACATGTGACATGAAAAGCATCTTCCATTGAATCCTCCTTGTCTTGACCTCATTGGTCACATTTTCTAATTGTTGTTCCATCTATATCTTCTTTGTGCACTGTTCCTCTCTTTGTTGAACTCTTTGTTGTCCAGCTCATCCTCTGATGTCCCACTTTCACTTAAACTATCTTCTTATGATGTATCAAGACTTGAAGTATATTCATTTTCCTATTTATTTTGAACCTTTCCAAATCCAATACCTATTGAACATGATGTTCGTTGTTGTCCACAGATGAACTTATCCAAGTTATTAGATATATTCGTGAAACTCTTCATCTTGATCTTGGATTCCTTTAAGTCTTCTTTTAGAGTAGCCACTTCTTGTTCTAACTTCTCACATTCCAAAATATTTTCTTCTAACTTATCCTTAAACTTGCTTTCCTTGGCCTTTGACTTCTCTAAATCCTCTATGAGCAATAACCTTTCTTCATAACATTCTTGAAAATGAATTTCAAGCTTAGAGTGTTGCTTTCTAACCTTCTTTACTGTGTCAAGGGCATAGATAAGTTCTCCCTTGAGATCATAACCATTCTCTACTGAACAATCTTCTATTTGTTTGCCTTTGTCCTTATATTACTTCCTTTTGACTTGTCTTCTATAGGATCACTTTATTTATCTTCCAAAGCCATTAGAAGATTCTCCTTTGGTCCCAATATTGTATGTTGAAACCAGATCTCATTTTCTTTGGATAAGAGACATTTTTCCTTTTTGATCTCATTGAGTACATAAATATTTCTTTCTCTTATAGAGCTAGCTACTAGTTTTCCAGATTCAGATTTCCTTACTTCACATCTATCTTGATGAAAAAATACCATATGGCCTTGATCACAGAGTTGACTAATGCTCAAGATATTATGTTTCAGACCTTCCACATACAAAACATTTTCAGCTTTTTCTTTCCCATTGCCTATACTTAGAGTTCATTTTCCACAAATTTTTGCTAAACCATTGTCCCCAAAGTTTACTGACCCTCTATTTCCTTCTTTCCAAACTATAAATTTGTCTTTTTATCCTGTCATGTGTATAGAGCATCCGCTATCCAAAAACCATTTTTATTCTTTATCTTGAGCATGCAATGCTATTTTAACTAGCAAGTATTTTAATTTTCCTTTTCCTTTTTCTTCTTTTCTAGTAGTTTGAGTTGTGGTCTTTCTACTAGACTTAGAGATTTCTAGTTTGCACCTTCTGGCCAGATGCCCAAAACTATTTTATTTGTAACACTTAATATCATCATCCATATGCGTTGCAAGAGAATTTCCACAACTACTATCATTGTCTCTACTAGTACATTGCGTAGATCTATGACCATATTTATTGCAAGAAAAACAATGTCCATGGAAAGAATTTTGTAACCTATTTTGATGAGGACTTGATCTGGTATTATTTATTTTGTGGTCTTATTTCCTTGAGATATGATAAGATACCTCCCTTTTGTTTGATGTTCCTACATCTTGCTAACTTGGTGTAGCTCCTTGTAATCTCTTGTTTATTTTAGTTTTATATTTTAGCATAACAATTTTTTTTGCCACTTTCTCAAGTCCTTCTTTGGCTTCCAATGTGTCTCTCAACTTATTTTCAATCTCTCTTCTTTCTTTCACTTCTATTTTGAGTTCTATTAACCTTTGTAGAAGCTCAATTCTTGCCAATTCATCATTTCATATATGTTCCTTTAGTTGTGCACTCTCTCCTTGAATCCTTTCAATATCTTGGAGATAGTTGAAGAGTGCTTCCTCAAATTCTATACTTTATTCACTCTCTAAGCACATGTGTGTTGCTGAATTTTTTTCTTCCAAGATGTTAAAATTTTCATGAGAGACCGGCTCTGATACCAATTGAAGAACATGTGCTTATACTAAGATGGGGGATGAATAGTATAACATAAAAAAATTTCTCAAATAGTAGCATAAACATTAATAAAATAGTGAACGTCACACAAAGCATCACACACATGAGAGACATCATTTTTAACGTGGTTCACCCAATGTGGGCTACCTCCAAAAAAAAATATTTCTTCTAAATATTTCTCAAATAATCTTTTGGAAATCCTTCCTAATTACAATATTTATGAACCTCTATCCAAAAGAGATTTTGATCCCCTAATATCAAGTTCATGGATCTCTTCCACATGAGAACTCTTTTCCCTTCTGCTCTGGCTAGTGATCTTCTAGAAGATTGTCTCACTACTACACTGACTGGTGGATCTCTATCCACTTGAAGACTCCTCAATCATATCTATCTTCAATTGTTCTGGCTGCTATATCTCTATCCACGGAGACTATGTCCTCTATACTCTATCACCTCCAAATATCTGTCTCAATAGGTTCACTCAGAACCTTCTCAAATCTGATCAACAAGCTCACTCAAAAGTTGTCCAAATCTGCTCAATAGGTCCACACAAAACCTTCTCAAATCTACTCAATAGGTCCACATAAAACCTATCCAAATCTACTCAACAATATCACTCAAAACTTGTCCAAATCTTCTCAATATGTTCACACAGAAGCTGATCAAATCTACTCAACAGGTCCACACATAACCTATCCAAATATGTTCAACAAGTCCACACATAACTTGTCTAAATATTCTCAACAAGTCCTCTCTAGGACTATATTAAATCTTCTCAATAAGTCCTCTATAGGACTTTCTCAAATTTGCATAGCAATCTTCCATAAAAGCTTACTCAAAATCATTCCACAAGCCTTCTCAAAGACTTTTCTCAAATCTTCTTAACAAGCTCACATAGAACTTGTCCAATATCATATAATCATAAATAGAATTTTTAGAGACTCAATATGTTCTATACTTAATGCTCAATCAATATCTCAACTTAATCTCATAGAAGCATAAAGAGAAATTTTAGAGACTCAATATGTTCTATACTCAAATCCCAATCTCAACTCAAATAAATCTCATAGAAGCATACAGAGAATTGATAGAGACTCTATATGTTCTATTCTAAAATCTCAATCTCAAATCAAATCAAGAATATAGAATAGTTTTTTTTATGGAACTTGAAAAACCACTTGCATCCACTTGACTAGGCTCAATCAACTCAAATCAACGAATCACCTCAATGAACAACCCTTTCTCACAAACCCTAGTCCAAGCATGTATCAACTAAATCAAAATGTTTCCAACAATGCTCAACAACAAATCTCAAATAACAATGATACTCATGTTCTCTTCTAACTCAAATTCAAGTTCTTTGCACAACCAATGGGCTCCAACAACAATGCTTATAAAACAAGGTTTAATCACAACTCTCAATCTAGAAAACCTTGAAGCACTAAACCAATCACTTTCGAAAAGGAAACCACAATCAATCCTTTTCACTCCAAAGATATTTTCAGAAATCAACCACCATAATCAATCAATAGGATAATGTGCCCATACCTTTAATGAATATGAAGAAGCCTCTTTGGAAATATGCCACAATCACAATATTCTTTTTTCAATCTTCACAAGAGTTAGAAGATCACAAAATAATCAACATTACTTCAATTCACAATAATATTCACAAAGGCTTTTAATTAGAAAAACTTCTTAAGAATTAATGCACAACTTCCTTATCACTCCTAAAACCACTTGTACCATAAAATAAAATAAATCAAAACATTGCATAACCTTGTCACTCCAAAAACCACTTATACCATAAAATAAATCAAATATTTTATATCCTTCCTTTCAACACTTTTGCACTCAAAAATAATCAAAAAGCTTTCTTAGGCAATATCTCACATTAATCAAATATCAAACCTTATTAAAATATTAAATCTTGATCAACATTATATCTCCTATAAAAACATAATCAAACCTTAGCAAGCAAATATTTTAATTAAAATATTTATCCCCGTAAATATCGGAGTTGGAGTGCATACCTCGAAGGAGCCCTCAAATGACCTTGGGCACTCTCTTCCTTAAGCCATGTGCACTTTCCTCACAAGGCACCAAAACTTTGACCGTCCATGACTTGGTTGCCTATGTCACACTCCATGAAATTTGCTACGCAATATTTGAATGCATAAATACTTTGGATTTTTGAAAATCATGTGACACTCCTCAGGTTTATTAAATGGAAAATCTTTGGCTTATTTATATAAGCCATCCTTCAATGTGAATACGTTTGTCCTTTTAACATTGCCCTCATGACGTCGACGACGCCAATAAGAAAGGAGGGAAAAACCTTTTATCTAATTTTAAAATTAAAATTTTAATTTTAAATAAATTAAATTTTAAACTAAACCTTTAAAATTAAATTTCTCCACCACCGGGGCATCTTTTTTGATGAAATGAAAAACCAACTTGGATTTTAAGAAAAAACCATTTCAAATCTGCCATCCATTAGTTTTAAATAAAACCTTTCCTTGCCTTCCTTGTTTTTCATAAAAACCTTTTGCTAAGCTTCCCTTGAAGCTCCTTTTGGAACCAAATGTCATGCATCCCTTCTAGAACCTTTGATCAAAACCCTATCTTCTCATAAAGCTCTTTATGGAGAAAAATCATAGTGCTTACTTACATAGGTCCTTTTGACATCAATGACAACTTTTACCTTAGGGACTCAAAATGTTCAACAAAGTTATAGATGGACCAATGCACAAGTTTGCTCTCTACTTTACATCATTTTTATTTACACAAATAGATTAAATTATGGGGGTATTTTCTTGATGAAATTGATGTAATGTATTGCTTAAAGGTATGGAGGTTTTACCATACATGCTTATGTAATAAATGATGAACATGGCTAATGCACCTTGTATTCTATTTGATTAAATGTGAATGTATTTAAATCCTTTCTTATGCATGTTTATTCTTTAATTGTTGTTCCATATTTCTAGTTATCTTTTGCATGTTTAATGAGTTATTTTTGTTAGATTTAGTATTTAGATTCATCTTTATCTTGCTTGAATTACTTTATATAAAATCTTAATAGTAAGTTCTAGGGTGAACTTATAGGGTAACCTAAGGGCTTGAGACCCCCTTGTGGAGAATGGTAACTAGGTTTATAGAAGTTCATACCTAAGTTAAAATATCTTGTTAGAGGACAATATTGATAGCTTAACTCGTAGTGCACATAACATACCTATGCATAATGACTTACGTAGAATATGGAGATGTGTGTACACCTTCTAATGATTTTAGAATGATGAGATGGATGGACTTATATTTATAAAATGATATATTCCTATGCATATGGGACTTGAGTGATGGGAATATTGTGTGGTATAATTCTTGAGAAACTTAGGGTTTGTTAAACATTAAGTTGATCTAATATTGGTTAGGGGTTGATGAATCTCTCTCCTTAGTCAAAAAATTTCTTTTTTTATGTGTTTTTTTTTTCTTGTTTTTAGGTTCATTACATTTGGTATCAAAGCTCTAGCTATGAGGGTATAGAGCTTATTATGTGCTAAAATATATTTGGATGTCTCCAATGAAGGCTTGTTTAAGTCTGAGATATAGCTAGGATGACATAGAATCTCTTCTTATTAGAATCTAATGGATTTGATCCCAAGGGTAGATGAATGTTACGATACCTCAGTATGGGCTTTGGTATTAATGATACATCATAATATTGGAATATTATCCTAGCTATATTACTAAATTTTTCTTTATTTTCCTATGACTCTATATTGTGGCTGGAACCAATGATTTTTTTTAATATGAAGTTGTAACATAATTATTTTCTTGGTAGAACCAGGTCAAGATGCCACCTTAGTTGAGAAGAAATAGGCCTATGCCTAGATAAAATCAGCAAAGTAATGTCAAATAAGGGATCTAGAATGAGGGTCCAAAAACTTGCAATAAGGGAATGGGATATCTTGTTGCTATAGTTTCTACCATGCAAGGCTAGATAAAAAAACAAGGGGAACTAATAGACCAACATAGGAAACAACTGGATCAGTGTAAGTTGATGAAAAAATATTGTTTGGCAAGTCTACCAAAAGAGATCCAACAACCTTAAATAAAGAAGGTAAGTTATGGCTTCCTAAAGTGGAAAAACCAACGTAAGGATCGGTGAGCCAACCAAAACTAGCCATTGATGTTGACCCAAAGAAATGGAAATTTTCTCAGTGTACCTTCAAGAAAATTTTGAGACAACAAAGGACACCCTAATTGGGGTAAATCAAGACACAAAAAAACCATAGAGTCCCTTTTGAGGTTGTTATGTATGTGTGGGATCACATTATACAATTAAATCTCCAAGTAGAGAGGCATTGGGCCTTCGTTCTAAGGAGATAAGTCTTAGATCTCAAGATACATGAAGGAGCCAAAATTTGAATGGGACACCCCTACCACAAATTTGGGAATTTAAGTTTCCTCCCTCTCTTTTAGCAGCTTATAATGGAGAAAATTTTAGTAAGGATTATTTTCTTGTTTATATATATTTATTAATAAATTAGCAAAATATATGCTGAAAAGGCTAAGATATTTGTCTCAGGTATGGAAGATCAAGTATGGTTTTGGATAGACCTACTCCATAAACTAGTGTTTTCCTATGATGGAAATTTCTTTAGCTAGTGAAACCATAGAAGGTTGCTTATATGTAGCTCATCTTCATACCTTCAATATCATTCTAGGAATGGATTAATTACAGGCCCATAAAATCTTAATTAATTTCTAAGATAGATGGATTGAATATTCTGAAGGATGCAAGGAAATGTTATGAATTCATAGAACAAATGGGGTATTCAAACCCCATATGCTTTCAGCTATGCAATTTAAGAAATCCCTCAAAAAATGAGGGATAGTTTATGTAATAAAACTAAATGAAGTTCAAGAAGACCGAAAGAAGGAGGTGTTGGAAACACATCCAATTTTATCGGATTACAAAGATGTATTTCCTAAGGATTTACGTAGGCTCCCTCTTGTGTGGGAATTTTATTTTGTTATTGATCTTATGCCATGAGCAAAACCAATTCATATATATTTGTATAGGATGACACCTATCAATGTGTAGGAATTAAATATACAATTTTAAGGGTTATTAGAAAAGGGACTAATAAAACCAAACATGTCACCTTGGGGTGCACCTGTTTTATTTATGAAAAAGGATGGCTCTTTCAGATTGTGTATTGATTATAGGATGACCCTACCTACAATAAAATATTTATTCGATCAAATGAGAGATGCCATGGTTTTTACTAAGATAGATATGAGATCAGGGTATCACCAGTTAAGAATACATGAGGACACTCATAATATGACATTAAATACTAGGAATGGAAACTATGACTTTATAATCCTACCCTTTGGACTGACTAATACCCAACCACATTCATGAAGTTAATGAATAACATGTTATGAAGGCACCTAGACTAGTTTTTCCTTGTATTTTTAGATGATATCCTAATATATTCTTGGAACAATGAAGAACACGATAAACATCTCAAGATTGTGTTAGAGTTGCTAAGAGAAAATCAACTCTACAAAAAACTAGCCTAGAGAATTTTCTATGTTTCAAAGGTATGATATTTAAGGCATATCATATCAATAGAAGTCATACTAAATTGACCACCCCCTACAAATATTACTAAATTAAGAAGCTTCATGAGGTTAGCGGGCTATTACAGATATTATATAAAATATTTCTCAAAGATTTCTTCAGAAATAACTAACCTTCATAAGAAGGGGAAGGAATTAAAATTGATGGAAAAGTGTGAAATTGCCTTTGCTTTGCTAAAGCAGAAGCTCACTACCACACCAATATTGAAATTTACATACCCTCAAGGAGATTTTTAGTATGCACTGATGCATCGCTGGAAGGGTTAGGAGGAGTACTCATGCAAGAAAAATTAGTTGTATCTTATACTTCAAGGAAACTTATAAATCATGAAGTCAATTTTACTACTCATGATTTAGAGATAGTCGTTGTGGTCCACACTCTAAAGGTTTGGCACCACTATCTGGTGGGGAGAACTTTTTAGTTAAAGTTAGATCATCAAATTCTAAGGTACATATTTACCCAATGAATATTCAATGTGAGATAGAGAAGGTGGATCGAGTTTCTCATTGACTATGACTTTGAAATTGAGTACATAAAAGGAAAAGAGAATAAGTTTATTGATGCCTTGAGTAAAAGAAAACACATAGCAGCCATAACTAGGAGTCACAAAAAGAGTATGGACCAAGTGAGGTAGGAGCAATATCAAGATGAATATTGCTAGGAAATTTGAGCTAGAATAGATAAAAACCCTGAGGGCAATAAGGAGTTTGGGGTGATAGATAACCTTTTGTGCTAGAAAGGTAGAATCATCATACCAAAATCAGTGATTTAAGAAGGCTAATAATGTAAGAAGACTATAGATCTTCTTATACAGCTCACCCCGAATGGATAAAGATGAGGAAAACCTAAAAATAATCTTCTTCTAGGTAGGAATGAAGAAGGATATTACTGATTTTATCGCTCGATGCCTTGAATATCAAAATTTTAAGACAAAATGCAAGTATCCTATAGGACAGTTGTATCCACGTAGTATAACAAAGCATAAATGGTAGGTCATATCTATGGATTTTATTGTAGGTTTACCTAGGACTAGGTACCAACATGATGTAATCCTAGCACGCATAAATTGACTAAGGTTGCATATTTTATACTTGGGAGCACCAAGGATAATGCTCAAGTGGTGGCTAATATATTTTTCAAGGAATTTTTTCTATTGCATGGATTTATTGATGTAATCATCTTAGATAGAGATTCTGAGTTGACTTCGAAGTTTTGTAAATCCCTTCATCAATCAATAGGCTAGAAGCTAAACATGATTTTGGCATACCACCTTGAGACATATGGTCAAATAGAGTCGACCAACCAAGTACTAGAAAATATAATCCACATGTATTGTATGTATCAAAATTCTCACTGGGAAGACTACCTACCTTTGGCAGAGTTGACCTACAATAATTGGTATCACTCATCTCTAGGAATAACACTTGTCAATGCCTTGTATAGGAAAAAGTGTAGAACACCACTATTGTGGGATAACCTAGAGGATAGAGTTGTGATTGGACCAAAAAAGGTTAGAGAAATGAGGGAGTAATTGAAGGTAATCATGCATAGACTCAAGGAAGTTATTGATAGGTAGAAGATTTATGGTGATTTAAAGAGAACTCCAAGGGAGTACTCGGTAGGAGAGAAATTGTTGCTAAGGGTTAAACCAATGAAAGGTGTAATTAAATCCACAAAATTAGATCCATAGCTTGTATGACCCTTTGATATCACTAAAAATATTAGTCTTATTGCATACTAATTTGATTTACCTCTTAATCTATCAAAAATATATAACACTTTCCATGTATATTTGGTTAAAAAATATATCGTTGACCCTAAACATATGTGGGATGTTTCTAATTTATATATGGCAAATCCTAAGGCAATTGAAGTAAATCCAATAAATATTCTCAAGTTTCATTGTAAGACTATGTAGAATCAGACTCTTGAGCAATGTAATGTCCAGTGGGACCAATTCTTTGAAAGACATACCATTTAAGAAAAGTGGTAAACATGCAAAAACATTTTCCTTTTCTATTTTATGATCTTTAAACTGTAATAAAATTAGTTTTTATTGTATTGTGATTGTGTAAAAATAATAAACATAGGGACGGTGTTTAGTCCTAGTGGGGGAGAATGTCATGACCCTCCCAAATGGACCTTTCGATATGGAAAACAACGTATTAATTTATGGTGCTTTAATACTTGATTTTGCGCAATTAAGTAGTTATGTAATGTTAGTAGATGTTGAGAAGCATGATACTCCTAACAAATTACCAATGTGTAGGATCATGTACACTCATAAGTTGAATAAATTGAGTCATCCATCGAAGGCGTGGGTACTTGAGGTTGGAAGAAGTGATGATAAGGTGACTCAGAGGTAACAAGGATAGATACCTTCATATAGGCATGCATTCGATGAGGGATAATTTTTAAAATTTGGCCACCTTGAGCCCCAGACTGATGGACTAGTAGCTATCATAAGTTCTAGATGCTAATACAAGTGACTAAATGTTGGACATTTTGAGTCCCTAAGATAAAATGTTGTCATTGATGTCAAAAGAGCATTTGATGTCAAAAGGATCTATGAAGGGTTTTTGTGAAAACCAAGGTAGGAAAATAAAAGGTTTTATTTAAAACCATGGGTAGTAGATTTGATCTGGGTTTTTCTTAAAACCCAATTTGGGTTTTCATTTCATCGAAAAAGGTGCCCCGGTGATGGAGTTATTTGAGTTTTAATATTTGGTTTAAATTTAAATTATTTAAAATTTAAATTATTTAAAATTTAAATTTAAATGCAAAGTTTCCCGCCAATGTCATCAAGCAAACATAAATTTATATTTCTACCAACGTATTCGAAGTGTTTTAAACACTATATAAAGGGGTGGTAAATAAATCAAAGTTTTATCCTTGCTCTGGTGATAAATGTTTGGCATTATAATAAGTTTATGAGCTCGTGCGAATTTTGATAAGAGAAGCAAGAAAGAAAACGACAGTGCTTGGAAAGTCAAATCATGGTGGGAAGCATGGCGTATTGGCAAATTGTTTTGGTTTAAGGCACAAGGTAGCACAAACACCAGGGATCGAATCCCTTGGACAGTGTTTCGAAAGGCGTGTGGAAAGTGCTTTGGCACTTTATATTTTGCAGAAGTTGGAGGAAGGTTTAAGGTACTTTGGGCCTTTGCCTTTCTAATGAGCGCCTAGCTTGTGTGGAATATTAGTCGTGACTAAGACGCTCATGGTGTGGCAATTCTGGGGTTTGAATCCCCTTGAGGAGGTAATTATGTTTTACATTTAAGTAATTTTTATTAGCCCTAAAGTTTGGAGTTATAAGGTAGTTAATGGAAATTAAAGTTTGTTATTAGGGCTGTGATTATTATTGCAAAGCATAATTGGTTTATGATTTATTTGATGGTTATGGAGAATTAACTTTAGGAGAAATAAGGAGTTGTTTTTCAAAAGTAATTTTGAGAGGTTTATTATTTTTGATAAGGGTTTTAATAAAAGGGACTTTGGTGGATGTGTTTATTAACTTGGATTAAAAAGGGTGTATTTTGAGTAATGCTTTATTTTGTGATTATTTTAAGTTCATTAACCCTTGTTTAGATTGGAAAGGAATATTGTGTTTAAGTGTGGCATATTTTATGGACAAATTATTGGCATCAAAAAGGTATGGGCACATTCTCCTATTGATTGTTTATGGTGGTTGATTTCTGAAATATCATTGGAGAGAAAAGAATTGATTGTGGTTTCCTTTGAGAAAATGATTGGTTGAATGCTTCAATTTTTTCTGGTTTGTGAGTTGTATTTAAACCTTGTTTTATTAGCACTATTGTTGAAGCCCATTGATGATGAAATGAACTTGAACTTGAATTATAAAATAACATGAGTATCATTGCTATGTGAGACTTGTGCTTCAGCATTGTTGGAAACATTTTGAGTTGGTTAATACATGCTTGGACTAGGGTTTGTGAAAAAGGATTGTTCCTTGAGGTGATTTTTTGAGTTGATTTGGTTAATACATGCTTGGACTAGGGTTTGTGAGAAATTATTGTTCCTTGAGGTGATTTATTGAGTTGAGTTGATTAAGACTAGTCAAGTGAATGCATGTGGTTGTTCAAGTTCATAGAAAAAAACTATTCAATATTCTGATTTGAGTTGGTATTGAGGTTGATTTGAGTTGAGATTGAGATCTGAATATAGAACATATAGAGTCTCTAACAATTCTCTTGATGCTTCTATTTAGTTTAGATTAGGATTTGAGTATAGAATATATAGAGTCTCTAACAATTCTCTTTATGGTTATATGAGATTGATTTGATATATTGATTGTACATTGAGCTTAGAACATATTGAGTCTCTAACAATTCTCTTTATGATTATATGTGATTGAGACAAGTCTTTGAGAAGACTTCTGGACTATTTTGAGTTAAGATTTTGTGAAAGCTTGCTATGTAGATTTGAGCAAGTCCTATAGAGGACTTATTGAACAGATTTGAGAAAGTCCTAGATAGGAATTATTGAGCAGATTTGAGCAATTCCTAGAGAGGACTTATTGAGAAGATTTAAGCAAGTACTAGAGAGGACTTACTGAGCATATTTGAGCAAGTCCTAGAAAGGATTTGTTGAGAATATTTGAACAAGTACTATGTGAACTTTTTAAGCATATTTGTACAAGTTCTGTGTGAAATTTTTGAGTAGATTTGGATAGGTTTTGTGTGAACCTATTGATCATATTTGAACAAGTTCTATGTGAACTTGTTGAGCATATTTAGACAGGTTTTGTGTGAACCTATTGAGCAGATTTAGATAGGTTTTGTGTGAACCTATTGAGCAAATTTGAGTAGGTTCTAAGTGAACCTATTGACCAAAATTGTACTAGACCGACTGTACTGTTTTTAGTGCAAGAGATTGAGCATAACTATGCTAGACTGACTGAACTATGTTTGGTACAGTATTGAGACAAAGCTTTAGAGGTGACATATTATAGAGGATAAAGTCTCAGTGGATAGAGATCTTGTAGCTAGGAAAATTTAAGATAGATCTGAGTGAGGAGTCTTCAAGTGGAGAGAGATCCACAAGTTAGTGAAGCAGAGAGACAAAGTCTTCTAGAAGATCACTAGCCAAAGCAAAATGGGAAATAGTTCTCTTGTGGAAGAGATCCACGAACTTGATATTTAGGGGATCAACATCTCCTTTGGACCGAGGTCCATAAACATTGTAATTTGGGAAATATTCCCAAGAGATTATTTAAAAAATATTTAGAAGAAATATTTTCTCTATGGAGGTAGCCCACATTGGGTGAACCACATTAAATTTGTGTCTCTATTATGTGTGGATTTTTGTGCATTGCTTTGATTACTACTATTGATATTGCTATCTATACATTGCATAATATTTATTTGATAAAAAAAGTAAAAAGTGGTCTTACACTGTTCACCCCTCTCTCAGTATAAGCTTGTGTTCGTCACTAAATTGATGGAAAGATTTCCCTCTTTGTTTTTTAAACATGCTTAATTATCTTTTACTTCAGCACTATTGCCTCAATAATTTGAGAAGTATGAATGAATAGGTTGTCTTCATAGCTCCTTGTGTGCTCTGGTAAATAGAATGATAAATAGATTTCATTTTAAATAAATGGTTGATTTATTTTAGAATGATAAAGATTTCATTTTAAATAAATAGTTGATTTATTTTAGAATGATAAAGAGATTTTATTTTAAATAAATATCTGGTTTATTTTAGAATGATAAAGGGATTTCATTTTAAATAAATAGTTGATTTATTTTAGAATGATAAAGATATTTAATTTTAAATAAATAGTTGATTTATTTTAGATTGATAAAGAAACCTCTTTAAGGAAAAATAAATAGTTGTTTCATATTAAGCAATAAAATAATTTCCATGATAAACTAATGGTTGCTCCATTTGTAATGATAAATGAAATTCATTTAACTTATAGGGAAATATTTTACTGTCTTAATTACATGATAATTCACTTAATAAAATGGTAAAATTTACTTAGTTTAAAAAATAGAATCGACCATAAAAATCGGATCGATACAGCCATGCAAAGCTTATAATTGACATGAAGGGATGACTTCATTAACATGAAGGTATGGCTTCATTAATGTGGAGGGATGGCTTCATATATGGTATCACATTAGGAAGGGAAAAGGTAAAATATCCACCCTACCACCTAATTAATACTGATGGGAAGTAAGGATAGGTAGACGGTGGGCAAAAAGGTAAGAGGGGGGTGTTAGGAGAAATATATTCTAAGGGATACGTGCTAGAAAAAGGAAGGAGTAGACCACTGTGATGAAAGAAAGATATTCATGAGAAGAAAGGTATTGGATGTACATATACTGAAGTGATAAAGAAAAATAGACATCTATCATATTCAGATTGGGTCCATATAATCATCTTTTAATTCATACGTGTTGATTTAAACCCTTCCACTAGTTCCTTTGATTTTTTGGTTTATTGATTCTTGCTTATACATCATCCTTAGACCTAGCATCTTGTTCCTTAATGAGTCTTAGAGATAAACTAGTGGGTGGTCCCCTAGTCATCACCATCATCACCATTATTATGGAACTCTATTGAGTTTGGGTTCATCTTAGTCCTTTGTAGCCAAACCTCCATGTTGCCATGCAAAGGATTAAAATATTGGCTCTGTGTAGTCAATATCTATCTGGTCGGTTGACCCTGTGTAACTAGAAATTTCCACTCTATCAATTGAAATGTGTTGTTCTCTGATCTCTTCTACTAATATTGTCACCCTTAGTTATGTACTGATAGGGGGGTGGGTTGTAGACATCACCTATCATCAAGTTTCCTTGAGATAATTCATTCGTATTGGATCTCTAAGGGTAACCCCCAATTGTTTTCCTTTAGGTAATCTACGTAAACTCCACACAATGACCTTGGTCATCATGTGAATTCCTTAGAATTTTGATAGCCACCTATGTACATAAGTAGCATAGCATCCTTGGGTTACATTGGTGTTGGGGTGTCTTGTGATGCCTTGGCTATCATCCCAAACTAGTAGGGACTTATGCATACTTCACCATCTCTACAGTTTTTCGTGCGTCAACTACTACTTTATCCCCATATTCATCACCTCTTGAGGATTGGCGTACCTTGTGGTGTTGGTCATACCTTCTCTAAAAATAGCAGATAGTTATTTTATGAATGGGAGGAACGTAGGATATTTAGTGGAAGGTCTTTTCATCTGGGTAAAGGAAGGTTCATTTTATTTCATTGTTTCATTAATTAAAATGATAGTTTTAGATTAATGAAATGAAGTTCCCTTATATTGCATTGTTTCATTAATTAAAATGGTAGTTTTAAATTAATGAAATGAATATTCCTTATATTGTATTTTTTCATAAATTAAAATGGTAGTTTTAGATTAATGAAATGAAGGATCCTTATATTGTTTTGTTTCATTGATTAATATGACAATTTTAGATTAATGAAAGGAAGGTTCCTTATAATGTATTATTTCATTAATTTCTTTTTTAAAAAATTTGAAAAAACTTGTATTAAAACAAAGATCAGTTACAAGTTGGGATGAGACTTTTCCCAGCCATAGACGAGAACACAAGATTACAACAGTAAAAGAAGATTTGCATTGGAGCCAAATATATTAAACCAAAACCTAGCTAACAGGGGAGTCAGCGAATCTGAGATTCAAGCGTGGAGAGACCCCTTCCCCATTGGTCTAATGCACAATCCAACAAGGTTCAATGTTTGCATAATGTGAGATGTTGCCAGGGGGATCGGTTTGGTCTGTTGATGAAATTGTCACGATGTCGCAACACTTTTTCCTTCTTCTCCTTTGGCCACGAAAATGCAACATGTCGCGATATCGCGACACTTTTCTCTTTTGGCTATGAAAATACAACATGTCATGATATCGTGACACTTTTTCTCTTTGGCCACAATGCTGCAACATGTCGGGATATCGTGACACATTTTTCTCCATTGTCCATGACAATGCAACATGTCGCGATCTCGCGACACATTTTCTCCTTTGGCCGTGACATTGCAACATGTCGTGATATAGCAAAACCTTTTCCTCCTTTGGCCACGATGAAGCAACATGTCGCAATATCGCAACACTTTTTCTCTTTTGGCCGTGACGATGCAACATGTCATGATATCATGACACTTTTTCTCTTTTGGCCGTGATGATGCAACATGTCACGATATCACAACACTTTTTCTCCTTTGGCCATGTTGATGTAACATGTCCCAATATCGTGACATTTTTCTCCTTTGGCTGTGACCGTGCAACATTTCGTGATATCACAACACTTTTTCTCTCTTGGTCACGACGATGCAACATGTCATGATATCATGACACTTTTTCTCTCTTGGCCACGACGGTGCAACATGTCACGATATCGTGACACTCTTTCTATTTTAGCCATGACAAAACAACATGTCGTGAAATCACGACACCTTTTCTCCTTTGGCCATGAAAATGCAACATGTCACGATATCGTGACACCTTTTCTCCTTTGGCCGTGAAAATGCAACATGTCGCGATATCACGACACCTTTTCTCCTTTGGCCGTGAAAATGCAACATGTCGCGATATCGCGACACCTTTTCTCCTTTGGCCGTGAAAATGCAACATGTCACGATATCATGACACCTTTTCTCCTTTGGCCATGAAAATGCAACATGTCACGATATCGTGACACCTTTTCTCATTTGGCCATGAAAATGCAACATGTCGCGATATCGCGACACCTTTTTTCTTTTGGCCACGAAAATGCAACATGTTGCAATATCATGACACTTTTTCTCTTTTGGTTGTGACAATGCAACATGTCACGATATAGCGACACTTTTTCTCTTTTGGCCATGACAATGCAACACGTCGTGATATCACGACACTTTTTCTCTTTTGGCTGCGACAATGCAATATGTCGTGATATCGCGGCACTTTTTCACTTTTAGCTGTGACGATGCAACATGTCACGATATCGTGACACTTTTTCTCCTTTTGCCGTGATGAAGCAACATGTCATGAAATCATGACACCTTTTCTCCTTTGGCCTCGTTGAAGCAACATGTCATGAAATCATGACACCTTTTCTCCTTTGGCCTCGTCGAAGCAACATGTCGTGATATCACAACACCTTTCCTCCTTTGGCCGCAACAATGCAACATGTTGTGATATCGTGACACTTCTTCTCAGCTAGTTGTGACGTTGCAACATGTCACAAAATCGTGACACCTTATTGTTGTCTTTATGCTATCTCGGTCTACTACCATTTCAACACCCTGCCTAATCACTTCATCCTCAATAGCCATGTCACTGTGCCACTGAACCCCAACCTCCTTCTCAGCACCCATCTTAGCCAGGAATTCTGCCATTGTATTTAGATCTCTACTCACATAAACTAGAATCACATCATCTAATTCCCTCCATAATTCCTTAATTTGAGTGACAAGAATCCTCAGCCTTCATGTTTTCAAAGCAAATTTCCTCATGCAATCTAGGGCTCCAACCATTATTTGAGAATCTGATTCTAGTATTATCCTCCTATGGCCTTGTTTTACTGCCCAAATAGAAGAATATTTGATAGCTAAGGCTTCTACTTCATTGTTTGTGGCTCTTCCCAAGCCTTGTAGTTCCCAATAGAGCACTATTCCAACATGATTCCGGAAAACCACTCCAATTCTAGCTCTACCCGGATTGCCTTTTGCAGCTCCATCAGTATTAATTTTAATCAAACCTTTTGGGGGTGTTTTCCAACTAGCTCTATCCTATCCCTCTTGCACTTCAAATTCCTTTTCCATTGCCCCATTAACAACCTGAGTTTCCTCTTTAGCATAGACTGCCACAGTTTCTTTGACTTTGCTCCAAATGACCTGCCAAACTCCATCTAAAGAAGAAAAAGTTTCTCTAAAAATTCTAGCATTTCTCTCCAACCACACTTGCCACCATATAAATTTTAATCCAAGCTCCCAACCAATACAAAGAGCTTTAGATTTAAATCTACCCCTCTTCCATATTTCCCAAATATTAATCCGATTCAAATCACCAATAACTTGAATTTTATAATATAAAAACCATCTCTCCCAAATCTGGCACGTGAATGGGCACTCAAACATCAAGTGATCAGTTTTTTCCTCACTCTTGTAGCATAAAAAACATTGAGATGGACTAATGATTCCCTTACATTTGAGTTTATCAGAAGTAAGAATTCCATTATGCATGAAATGCCAGGAAAAAAAGTTTACTTTCAGCCAACCCTTGGACTGCCAAATCTTTCTCCAATCCTCCACCTGATAAGTATGAGGAGGGGGCTCTGGAAGGATCTTATCATATCCATCCAAATTCTTAAACTGCTTAAACTTATAATCCCCCAGCTGACTAGTGTTGAAATAAATTTCATTTTGGACCCATCCCTTGGTTTCTATGGCTGTTTTTATTGGTTACAATTCAGGGAATTCAACAATGATAGGTGGGTATTGATCCCATGAATCTATCCAAAATAGTGCCTTCTCCCCTCTTCCCACTTTCTAAAATAATCTATATTTTACTACCTGAGATCCTAACTTGAGAGCCTGCCACACTAAGGATCCATTACCATCCAAAGGGAAACGACCCACCTCATTTGGGTTCACTTGTCCCAAATATTTACTAGTTAAGATTCTACTGAATAAAGAAGTTGGTTTGGAAATCCACCTCTAGAAAAGCTTTCCAACCAAAGCTTTATTATTTAACTTTGATCTTCTTAGTCCCAAACGTCCTTTTACCTTGGTCTGGCTTACTTTGTCCCAACCTACTAAGGCCCATTTCCTCTCTCCTTTTACTCCTTCCCATAAAAAATTTCTAGCCATCTTGTCCAACTCTTTCCATATAGTATTTTTGGCAGCAAGGATAAAAAATTTATAAATTGGCATGGCCTGAATGACTGACTATAAAAAAATTAAACTACCCCCATAGGTTAACCATTTGTGATACCAATGATTAATTATATCCTTGATACAATCCAAAATATTCCTCCAGATATCTATTTTTAGTTTTTTAAAATGCAAAGGGACCCCCAAGTATACCACTGGGAGATAAGTCCTTGTGAATCCCAAGATCTCTAAAACTCTTTCCTGAAGCCTTTGATCAAGATTGAAAAATACCACTTTGGATTTTTTATCATTGATGACTTGGTTTGTAGCCCTAAGGTAGACATTAAGTGTATCTCTAATCATTATTGCATCCCTGAAACTGGCCACTCCCACCAATATTGTGTCATCCACAAACTGTAGGTGAGTCAAAACTTCCTCACCCACCTTGATACCTGTTAAAAAACCTTGTTGTCTTCTCCTCAAGATAAGTCTACCCAATCCTTCAGCCAAAATAAGAAAAATATAGGGCGAGCAAGGATCTCCTTGACGAAGGCCTCCAGAAGCTCCAAATGATTGCAAGGGAAGACCCTTGATTAACACTGAGTATGTCAAAGTAGAAACACAACTCATGACCCATTCTATCCAATCCTAAGAGAAACCAAAGGCTGCCATCATCTTTGACAAGAAGCTCCACTCCACCCTATCATAAGCCTTTGAAATATCTAATTTTATGAACATTCCTCTATTACTAGATGTTTGCATTGAATGGATTGCCTCCTAAGCTAGAACCACACCATCCAAGATTTGCCTACCCTCTACAAAAACCCCTTGCTTCGAGGAGATAATGTTATGTAGAAGAGGTTTTAGCCGCTCAGCCATTACCTTTGTGATTATTTTATATATGACATTGCATAAGGAAATAGGTCTATAATCTAAAATGTGTACCCCCTCCTCCCCTTTTGGAATTAAGGTAATGAAAGTATGATTTAATGCTTTAAGCATTATTTTACTACCTTTGGACTCCTCTATAACAACCATTACATCCTCCTCCAAGTTATCCCAAAAGGCCTGAAAAAACTCAATTGGAAAGCCATCTGGACCTAGAGTTTTACCGGTGCTCATTCCAAAGACTACATTCTTCAGTTCCTCTCTATCAATGGGTTTAAGTAGGATCTGATTTTCTTCTTCAGAGATAACAGAGGATATGACAACAATAACGTCTCTTTGAGCCTCTTCATATTGCACCATATTTTCCTTAAATAGTTTAGAAAAATAATCCATTGAATGGAAATGTATACCTGGAAGTGTATCAAAGGAGTGTCCGTTCTCATCTTGAAGAGCTTCCATGTTGTTCATCTGTCTCCTAGCACAGGCAACCCGATGGAAAAATTTGGTATTTTTATCACCTTCTAATAACCAAGTGGTTCTTTCTCTCTATTTCCAATAGGTCTCCTCTTGGTTGTCAATGTCCTCAACCGCTTTACGCAATGCATCATCCTCTTCTTTGAGCTGCTCTGTAATTGTTCCTTCCCTAAAGTGTTTTTGAACCTCATCCCATCTGGCCACCAATGGATCTCTTTGGACCTGGAAGTCTGTCTTGTTAGCTTGCCTCCATTGTTTCAATTGATCTTTGACATAATGAAGTTGTTTGTGGAATCTAAACATTGTTGTCCCATATGTTGGGTGACCTTCCCACCACTGTGGAATTATCTTTCAAAGTTCCTCTTTTTGTAACCAAAAGTTTTCAAATTTAAATGGTTTGTGATGCTGCACTGTCTTGATCCCTCCTTCCAACAAAATGGGGAAATGATCTGAAATTGGACCCTCCAAAATCTAAAAATTTATATTCCATTTTACAAATGCCTCCTCTGAAACCAAAAAATGGTCTAACTTCACCTTCCTGTTATGTGGGTCCCTCCTCTTATTAGTCCAAGTATATTTGGTTCCAGGGCATTTAATATCCACCACGTGTAATGCCTGGACTTGGGCAATCATAAGTCAATCCCCTGGGTCCAAAATTGGGTTTCCCCCTTATTGATCTCTAGAGGATAATTTAGCATTAAAGTCCCCAGAAATAATCTAGTCTAAATCTTCCCTTGAGACTCTCATGTTATGCACAACTTTCCATTGATGCATCTGACCATATAGGTTTTGAGCCCCATAAAAATTTGTGATTAAAACATGTTCAACTGTGACATTATTTCTAAAATGTGATGTGAGAACACCCCTCCAAGCTATATGTTATATTGTAGTCCATTAAAGAGAGTTCCAAAGAGTAACTATCCCCATTGAGGCACCTTGGAGAGCCACTTCCATATGACCAGCACCCCTCCAAATTATGTTA
This sequence comes from Wollemia nobilis, assembly GCA_028583015.1. Lineage (NCBI taxonomy): Eukaryota > Viridiplantae > Streptophyta > Pinopsida > Araucariales > Araucariaceae > Wollemia > Wollemia nobilis. The sequence goes on from JAQPPZ010001108.1 coordinate 829,704, forward strand.
ACTATTTTGCACATAAGATCTAACAACATTTTTGTCTCCTGGATAAGCAAAAAATCTATTTTACATTTTTCTAAGAGTCTTCGAACAGCATATTGATGGGTTCTACTGTTTAAACCCCTAACATTCCATGATTGTATAATCATCGGTTACCTTGAGAGCAGTAAGAATCTATTGGCCTCACCGATCCTCCAGTGATCAGTTTGTCTCCTTGAACTGCTATCAATTCCTTATTTGATTTTCTACCCACTCCTTGAGAGTTGCTATTTTTTTATCTTTTTCACCTAAGTTATCCCTAAATTTGGCCTTTCTCTATTCTTTTTTGCTATTCCCATGCTGACATCCTTAATTATTGGCTTCTCTTGGTTATGCACTATCAATGCCCCTGCACTGTCTGACTGCGGTAACTCACTGTACTCAATTACCTGCTCTATGATGGGGGGAGATGAAAGAGGAGATTGAACATGGATGTTATTATTTTCATTATTCCCATCCACTCCTTCCATGAATTGATCTTCTTGGTCCATTAGTGTCTTAAATATCTCATACCTATTAGAGGGCTTGAGTTGGGTTTGCTCTTTACCATATTTTTTCTTTTGCCTTCTCCTTATTTTGGGCTATTCAAAACCATCTCTATGTGCTTCTTTACCCTAAGAAATATTGGTTGGTTCTTTTTTTATTGTTGACTTACCCTCCTTAGGAAGATTTGACATTCCTAGAGGAGCCTCCATTTTTGTGTTCATATTATTTGGGCAAGATCGGGCCAAATGCCCATATTTGTGGCAAACTCTGCATCTGAAGGGCAAAGTCTCATAATCTAGTTGTTGAATCCGAGATAGTCCTGCAAGTTCAAGTTCCACCTCTGTCAGTAGAGGCTAGCTAAGATCCATTTCCCCACATAATCTTGCATAAACAGTTATGTTTCCTTCTATTGTGTCTTTGGATACACCCAAATGTCTTCCAAGGGAATTATCGATAATTTCCAATACCTGCTCGTTCCAAAACTCCATTGGAAGTGCATACAAACGGATCCAAACTGGGACAACAATGGGTTCAATTCAAGGATCAAATCCCACTCTCCAGGGTTGAACAAATAATCTTGCCAGACCATGATTCCTATTTTGTGATTCAAAATCCCTATTTCTATCGGCCAGTGAAGAAAAACTAACAATAAAATATCCATTGCTAATAAACCATAAAGAATACTCACCAAGAGGCTCACATTTTTGCCGGAACTAGGAATGCAAAAAATTCAGGGTAGGGCGAATACCCATGAATTTAGAAATAAAATCATGATTGGCTCTATATAAAACTGTTTCTTCAACCATCCTTTGCTCAATGACAATCTTTGGCCTTGATTCTGACTATGGAAAGCATCCATTAACTTGTTGAGATGTTGATCTATTTCCAGCAGCCGTAAAGAGAATTTTTAATGCAATTTTTTGTGCTTCTTTAGTCTTTGATGGAGATTTATCCTTTAACAAATCTACAAAAGAACTATGTCTCTCTAGAAGAGGATCTATAGGTGTCCCCATTGGACCCTCCTAGGGCAGCAATCTTGTCTTCAAATCCACAGTAACCAAAAATATCTTCGGCTACCCAACTGATGCCCTAGTTTTTCCTTAGCTCCAGAAACCCTAGTTCATCCTATATTATTTCATTAATTAAAAGGGTAGTTTTAGATTAATTAAAGGAAGGTTCCTTGTATTGTATTGTTTCATTAATTGAAAAGATAGATTTTAGATTAATGAAAGGAAAGTTCCTTATACTATTGCATTGACTAAAATGATAGATTTTAGATTAATGAAAAGAAAAGGGATTTATTTATGAATTAAAGTAGTTGGATTTAATTTAATAAATAGATATGAAAATGGTTTATTTTGTAAATTAAGGGTATGGGACTTTAATTTATGAAATGAAAAGAAAAGGGATTTATTTATGGATTAAAGTAGTTGGATTTAATTAAATAAATAGATATGAAAATTATTTTTTTTGTAAATTAAGGGTATGGGACGTTAATTTATGAAACGAAAGGATAAGGATTTATTTATGGATTAAATTTGTTGTTTTTAATTTGGTGAATAAATATGAACCTAGATTATTTGGAAATTAAGGGTATGGAACTTTAATTTTTGAATAAGGGTTGAGTCATTAATTACAAGTAAAGCCCATGAACTAGATGTATTTTTGGAAGACTCTCATAGGAATATGAGATAAGAAATAGAAAGAGTAGTTTCTATGATATCAACTATGTATTAAATAGTTGAATTGCATGGTTTGTTTGTATAGTTGCAATTGGAAATGAAATGAGTAAATGCATTTAGAAGCATGTTTATCCTGAACTATGAGTGTCTTGATTTCCTACTATCCTCACTTTATCGATGGAAGAGCGGGAGGACAAAAGTTACAGATGGGCCAATGCATGAGTTTACTCTCTAATCTACATCTTGTTTATTTACGCAAATATATTAAATTGTGGAGAGATTTCCTTGATGAAATTAATGTAATATATTGCTTAATGGTATGGAGGTTTTACCATACATGCTTATGTAATAAATGATCAATATGGTTGATGCACCTTGTGTTCTATTTGATTTAATGTGACTATATTTAAATCGTTTCTTATGCATGTTTATTATTTAATTATTGTTCCACGTTTCTAGTTATCTTTTGCATGTTTAATGAGCTATGTTTTGTTATATTTAGTATCTAGATTCATATTGATTTTATTTCTTGATTAAACTTATATAAAATCTTAATAGTAAGTTGTAGGGTGAACTTAAAGTGTAACCTAAGGGCTTGAGATCATCTTAGGGAGAATGGTAACTAGGTTTATAGAAGTTAATACCTGAGTTAAGATAGCTTGTTAGAGGACAATATTGATAGCTTAACTCATAGTACACATAGAATACCTATGTATAATGGCTTACATAGAATATGGATATGCGTGTAAACCTTCTAATGATTGAGGGTGATAAGTCTATCTTTTTAAGAATGATGATATGGATGGACTTATGCGCATAGCATGAGATATACCTACATAGATGGTACTTGCATGAGGAGAATCTTGTGTGGTACAGTTCTTGAGAAACTTAGGGGTTGTTAAATATTAAGTCAATCTAAGGTTGGTTAGGGGTTTATGAATCCCTCTCCTTAGTAAAAAAAAATATTTCTCTTTCTGTGTATTCCTTATTTCTTGCTTTTAAAGTCTTTACAATTAGATACCACATATAAATTTTCCTCATAGTTATGGTTCAATACAATAACCCACATGTATATAATATTTCTATAAGAGAGGAAATTTAATAAAAAGATAGTGGATACCAGGTTAGAAGGCAAAAATGCAATTGAATGCACAAGATATCTCATGAGGCCTTAACATTTACCTATGGAATAGAGCATGGTATTTTTCCATAATGCCAAACAAAATAATTGGCTAACTATGGAGGACAAATACTAGAATTTTGGAAGTGCTAATATCACTTTAAGAAGTAAATATTTTGACACAACAATAGACCAAAATTGAAAATCAACTAAGTAAAAGAGATGAAGGTCATATTTTCAAAGAAGCTAATGTATCCTAGGGCATAGAGAAGTGTGGTACAAAGGGAGGATGGATCTAAAATTTAGGTAAGGCATACAAGCTAGGAAAATTTGTGGAATGCTAACATAAGCATAGGGACAAGAAAAATAGGACATTCGATATTCCATCCTAATGCTCAACATGAAATTTGGTGAAGGCATATATTCTACCATAAGAAATAAATATGAAATTTTAAAAAGGCTTTTTTCATCGAGGATACAAAAATATGACACCCAACATTAAACCATTTCCAAAATTTAGCTAAGTATGGATAGGAAGGTTAGTCCTTTGAAGTAGTTTACATAACCTAGGAGGTAAGAAAGCCTAACACATAGGTTATTTGTATATGGATTTTGTATAAGGGAATCATAAGGCATCAAGACCCTAGTGGCAATGAAAGGAGCCCAAATTTTTCTCTATCAAGTAGAATCATTGTTGTTAGAGATCCTAATGGTTTAAGAACTATTAGATTATATCTTAAGTTCTACTAGGATATTATGTTTGAAGTTGTCACTCTTTCATGATTTAGGTAAACTCCTAGTTATTATTGGCTCATATCTATTGGGTTGTTTTAATCCAATGATTCACAATTATTAGCCTTGCTATTTATGCAAAGTTGATCTTATGGAATAATCAATCAGTAGTTGAGCTTCTCTATTATTTCTTGTGATTATTTACATATCTATTTCCTATATATGAATATTGTTTCTCTATATTCGCTAACATGGTATCATATTGGGATAGATTCTTGCAAACATTCAAGTTTTTTTGAAGCTCCTTTTTGGTTCAAATTATCACATTGAAGCTCTTATCTGCTTCAATCGCCATTTTTTTTCCTTATCATTTTGTGGATGTCTTCATTTTTTTATGCACAATTTTCATATGCCTATGAGGTTAATGCACCTTTTAAACTATTGTAGAGTAGCTACTGATGTTCTTGTTTTTTGAAGCATCCTCATTTACTAAGTGAAATTAAGTCCGTGGATGTATTTTTCAAACTCAGGAACCTCCTAAAGTTTTTTTGGCTCAATATTATATAACACCATCATGCGCTCATTGCCTTTAGATAGGAAAAAAAAAATGATGTTTTTTGTTTTAGTTATAAATTTTAGAATGCAGTGTTGCAAAAATTTTCTTTAAATTTGTTCGATGCCAGTGGTCTTCCAAAAGCATCCAAGATTGATGGGAAATTTGGTTTTCTCATCTTGCTAGAATCGTTTTTCTTTTTTGCAACCTTTTTAAATTTTAATTGGATGGCTCTATTCTTCTATTCATTTTACTTGACGTGGTGCATTCAAATAAGTTCAATTTTATGCTTTATGTGCTCAATGTAAAATTGCACCACATGCATGCATTTTTTAATCCCACTCCACAACAAGCACAACACAATGAATTATATTTTGTGTTATTACAATGAAAATGACTCTTTATCATAGAGTGTGCAATAGCTTTCGGTTTAGTCTTCACTTTCAATGGGTAGTCTTCATTTTTTTGGTGCAACACTCTTCCAAAGGTCAATTCTCTTTGATGTGATTACGTGACAATGACTCTTTCACACTAAGCATTAGCGCAACCTCCAACAAGTAGTTCTCTTTAGCATGATTACTTAATGCATTGATAGTTGACAAAGGCTTTCACACTTAGTGCTAGTACAATGGAAAGTTCTCTTTTGCATGATTACTTAATGCATTGAAAGTTGACAAAAGCTCTTTGTCGTAGAGTGTGTGGTAGCTTTCGATTTAGTCTTTGTTTTCAAAGGGTAGTCTTCATTTTTTTGGTGAAAAATATTCCAATGAGCACCTCTCTTTGACATGATTACGTGACAATGATAGTGCTCCTAAAAAAAAATCTTCAGCTTCCTCTCATATTGAATGTAATCTTTATTTTTCAACAAGAATTGATCTAAAAGTTACGTAACTTTGGCACCGATTCTTGCTCTTATAAAATATATGATCCTTATTTCCAAACATATATTTATTTTTTAGACTGATATTTACAAAATACTTATTTCTACCACTTGAAGAAGTCAAATACGTGAGGATATCATGGGTCTACCACAATCATTCTCAAATCTGCCAAAATGGTGTTTTGTTTCAAAACTGCCACCTAAATAATTATGAGTTCATGAGCAAAGAAAAATCAAAGCTTTGTAGATTTCATGAATCCATCACATTAATTTTTAGAGATCATGGGTCTACTACATTCGTTCTCAAATTTACCAAATTGTATTTTGTTTCAAAGCTACTGCCTAAAGAATTGCAATATTATCAGCATATAAAAGTCAAAATTTTACAACTTTGTGAGTCTGTCGCGTTTGTGCTAGATATTTGGCAGATTTCCAATCAGTGAAAGTATTACATCAGAAAGGTACATGGGGAAATATCATAGTGGAAACATATATTAGTGGTGCCTCCATTCAGATCTTGATTCAATGTCTCTAACAAAAACCACATTTGTGCTCATAACTACAGACCTCTTCCTGTTGTGGATCAATTTTATGTCCTTTTTGCAGATCAATTTTATGTTCAACAAGGTGCACAAGGACATATCATAGCAGAAACATATCTCAGTTCTACCTCCATTCATATATTGATTCAATGTCTCTAACCAAAACTACATTTGTACTCATTATTGTATACCTCTTCATGTTGCAGACTAGTTTTATGTTCTTGTTGCAGACCAATTTTATGTCTTGGTGCTACTGTTCAATCAAGGTCACTTCATTTTATTCTGGTAATTCAAAACACTGGCTTTGTGATAATGGGATCTACTATGAAGGTTGGAATCATCCCCTATTGAATATTTGCACAAAAACTTTATCTCCTAAAAATATTTCTGCTCTATTGTAAGTCTATCTATAAAGGCTTTCTTCATGAAAGACATTCCATTGTAAACAAATAATATAATTATTGTTTGGGAGGTTTTGATGCTAATTGTTTGCACCTCTTTTTCTACTTGGTTCAATGGGGGACTTGCTACTAATCTCTTTTGCTCATGTTGATCTCTTTTTCTCCTGTTTGTTGTAAGGATCTTTGCTGCTACTTTGTTGCACCTATTTGCTGCTTTTTTATTCCTTATTTGGAAAAATGAATCCCATACCTGGAAACCAAGAATGATAAATATAATTGCTCAAAGAGGTCTCTCTCATCTACTAGAAGAAACACAACCTAATTTTGAAAAAGAATATGAGAAATTTATTTATAAAGGAAAAATGTGTGAAACAATGGGTATTATAAGCATGAATATCAATGAGAACCCATGGTTTCACATTTTTGAGTGTAAAAAACCCTTTGAAATTTGGAATAAATTGAAAAAATTATTTGGTAAAGCAGACCAGATTAGATCTATACAGCTTGAAGCAGAATTACTATCATTATCTCTCAATGATTACAACACTATTGTTGAATTTCTCACAAATTTCAAAGAACTCCTCACACGATTAAAATGGAGTGGGAAGACCAAAATAGAATATGAATACATCTATCTTATTTTAACAAATTTAAGAGGAGCCTTTCAAATTTTTGCAACAACTTTTCTCTCAACAATGGATGTCGTTGGCATAGATTTCAAAATGCCAACACTAGAAGAATTTTATGATGGGTTCACTAGAGAAGAAATGAAACTATCCAAGTATGAGTCATCTCCCTCTAGATCCTTAGTAGCCTTGACCTCAAAAAATGATAAATTCAAGAAAAAATATAAAGCACCTATAACATGTGCCCATTGCAAAAAGGATGGTCATACAGTATATAGGTGTTGGAAAAGGTTACAAGAATTAGAAACAACAATGAAAATCATACAATATATATCAAGAAACATATTGAAAAGGCCTTGAATATCAAAGAAAAATCTGCTAAGTCATCTTCCAAATATTGGGTTCTAGATTCAGGAGATACCTATCATATGACTTATTCAAAACATTCATTTGCTTCTCTTTCCTCAAGTTCCACTTCTAGCATTGAAGTTGGAGCTTCATAATTAATTCCTATAAAATGCAAAGGTGACATTCTCATAGATGGTGGTTGCATTAATGATGTTCTTTATGTGCCAAATATTTCTACCAATCTTCTCTCTATCTACCAAATTTGCAAATCTAGAATGGAAAAAATAGTTTTGTTCACACCTACAGGAGTTGAGATCAAAAGCTTGCAAGAGCCACATTCTCTCATAGCTAAAGGTAGATTTGATGATAGTGCTATATTATACCAATATGAAGGGTTTAATGACACTACTATATCTACCTGCCTTGTTGCTCACGCTGATCTTGAGAGTAAAATTTTACATGAGATATTTGGTCATCTCAATTATAGATACTTAAAAGAGTTGAGTAATAATTATATGGTGATTGGTTTACCAAAATTCTCTTATTTTAATGGTGTTTTTCATGGTTTTTCCCTTTGGAAACAACACCAAGATCATTTTTCTCCAAGTATATCCTAAAAATCATCCTCAACCTTGGAGCTTATACACAATGATTTAATGGTCTTCCCACACCCCTCTTTCAAAGGGGCTAAATATTCCTTGGCATTCATAGATGATTTTTCAAGACGTACTTGGGTCTATTTTCTCAAGTACAAAAGTGATGTTTTTTTTCACTTTAAAATATATAAAACTTTGGTTGAAAATCAATCTTCTTGTAACATCAAAAAACTTCGCATATATAATGCAGGAGAGTACTTTAGTAATGAATTTTCATATTTTATTTCTAATCATGTCATTATACACCAAAAATCTCTCTCGTATAATCCTCAACAAAATGGTGTAGAAGAAAGAAAAAATAGATACTTAAAAGAAAAGGCAAATTGTATGCTCCACTCAAGGGATCTTTCGTCACTTTACTGGGTAAAGGTAGTTAACTGTGCAAATTTTATTCAAAATCACACACCCCACAAGGTTCTTGGGCATTTAACTCTAGAAGAAACATGGTCTGGCTATAAACCCGATGTCTCTTTTTTTCAAGTTTTTGGGAGTACTGCTTGGGCCCACATTCCAAAGAAAAAAACAAAAGGTTTAGATAATAAAAGAAAGCAACTCATTTTTTTGAGTATTGGGAGGATATGAAATCCTATAGGCTCCTTGATCCTACTACTCATGAGGTATTTTTCACAAGAATGTTTAATTTTATGAGAGCCTCCCAATAGTTGAGCCTCATACATTTTCTTCACATCTTGTTGATTCCTTAGATTCTTCACTCTTTGAAACACAATCTGATGAAGAACATATTGTTGAAAATACTCCACCAAATGATGTAATTCCTACCTCACCTATCATTTCTCCTCCATAAATGCCAAAATGGGCCCACACAACTATTGAGGAAGCAACCCCTTACATCCAAGATCTTCCACCTTCTAGACTTATGCATTGCTCAGGTTCTGGTCTTGACTGTCAATAAGTTTCTAGTGATCCACAATCCTTTTTACAGGCTAAATGACTTAAAGAGTGGGATGATGCAATGGAAAATGAGTGTTCTTCCTTGATGAAGAATTACACTTGGGATCTTGTTCCTCTTCCTAAGGTAATAAATTTGGTTCATTGTAAATGGGTTTACAAAACCAAATATGCAGCAAATGGATCAATTGACAAGTACAAATATCACTTGGTGGCTAAGTGTTTTTCATAGATCGAAGGTATTGACTACACTGAGACCTTTTACCCTATTGAAATTATGGATTATGTTAGGCTTGTACATGCACTTTTTGCATCACAGAGATGGCCAATTTTTTATATGGATGTGAAGAGTGCCTTCTTTCATGGTGATTTACAAGAAGTATATATGGAGCCTCTTGATGGTTTTATTATAGATTCTTCCCTTGCTTGTAGACTAAATAAGTCACTCTATGGCCTCAAACAAGCTCCTTGATGTTGGTATAATAAAATGGATTATTTTCTTCTCTCCACCTATTTTACTCATTGTGAGTCTGATGTTATTTTTTATATCTAGATAAATTAAAATCACATCACCATACGTGTTCTCTATGTTGATGATTTACTTCTCACTGGTAATTCCACTTCTCACATTTAGGATGTTTAGTGCTCCCTTTTTGAGAGATTCAAAATTATTTATTTGTTATTGTCTCATTACTTGGATTTTAGATCAATCAAAAAGATTCATGAGTTTCATTAAGTCAACAAAAGTATACCCTAGATCTTCTTCAATAGCTTTGAATGGTGGATTGCAAATATTCACCAATACCTTTCTAGTTTAGGGTCACTTTAACTTCCTCCTACCCTTCACCTCTTTGTGATGCTACACTGTATAGACAATTAGTAGGGATTCTTTTGTATCTCATTCATAATCAATCTAACATTTCCTTTATTGTTGGTTTGATCTCTCATTTTTTTCAAGATCCTCATGATAGTCATTGGTAGGTAGCCAAACGGATTCTCTTCTATTTGTAGAGCAGTACTCATTTTGGTTTTTTCTATGGTAGAGGTTCTACACAGTTGGTGGGATACACAAACTCAAATTGGGAAGGCTTAGTTGATGATACATCTTCCACTTCTAGCTATGCATTTTTTCTTGGTTATTATCCTATTTCTTGGTCATGCAAAAACAATAAGCTATTGCATTATCATCTACAAAGGTAGAGTACAAGGCAATTGTTTTAGCCAGTCAAGGGGCTCTTTGGTTTGTCAAATATTGAGAGAGTTTGGTTTCTTTCATAATCTATCTATAGTACTTTGGTGTGACAACCAAAGTATTATTTCTATCTCTCACAATCCTATTGAACATCAGCGTACCAAGCATATTGAGATCCACATGCATATCATTCACCTACACATTCAGGATGGAGATCTTAGCTTAGAGTATATTCTGACCTAGAGTCAAATTGTTGATATCTTCACCAAACCCTTTGCTTCCCCATGCTACCATATTTTACATGGGGTAACGAAGTTGTCCTAGAGGGGTTTTTATGAGGACTCCTTCCTCTCCATCCTCTTCTTGTTCTTATTCTTCTATTTATTTTGGAAGGTGGTTTTTCTCCATGTGTTTTTTTTCATCATGTCTCCAAAATAAGATCTTCTATATATATCTTGTACATGGGTACCTTATTAGACCTTGTTGCTGAGACTCATTTTTGTGGATTGAACACTTGTTTTTTTCCTGTTGTTGTTTCACTTCCCCCTAGTATCACTTAAGAGGGAGTGTTATAGTATATATTAAGTTCTACTATGATATTATGTTTAGAGTTGTCACTCTTTCATGAGTTTAGTAAACTCCTCGTTATTATTGGCTTAGATCTATTAGGGTGTTGTAATCCAATGGCTCACAATTATCAACCTTGCTATTTATGCAAAGCTAATCTTATGGAATAATCAATCAGTACTTGAGCTTCTCTATTCTTTCTTGTGATGATTTGCATATCTATTTTCTGTGTATGGATATTGTTTCTCCATATTCCCAACAAGCTCTTATGCTTCACATACTTATCTTTATGTAGTTTACCCAATCATGAAGCAAAGTAGAAAAAAGGTGATTCTATCAAAGAACTCCTAATATCAAATGGAAATGCATGGACACCATACTTATGGCAGAAATAAAAACCAACGATGTCAACACAACCATATTAAATTAGCTATATCAAAATAATCTAGAAATGTACTCTAACACCTTACATTCACCCATGTCAAGATTTTATATAGCTATTCTATGATGATGATAGTTAACATAATGTAATTAAAATAGATCAATATACCTCTGGTATAGGTTCAACTCTTTATCATTTAAAATTTATGTAAGTTTACCTTTTAACAAAATTAATTGTTGTTTGACCTCTATAAAAAATGGTTGTAGGACATATGTTATTTTGAGTTATATTGTTATGTATTTATCTTTATGTTAAATGAATTGTTAATTCTGTCGAAACTTATTTTTGTAAACTAGATAAGCTATGTGTACTGTTGTTCATTTGATTTGTAGAATGCTAAGCTATATATAATTTGATTAGAATAATATTTTATAATATTGTGTGTTAGTTGGTTTGTTATACCTTCAATTAGATTTAGAGTTTAATACTCTTATGAAATTGTTCTCATTATTGTTAACTAAATCTCACCCTACTCCATTTGAATTCCTCTTCCTACACTCTTTCTAAACTCTTTGTATTTTTTACTTTAATTTTTATCCCATTTTATTTAGTTAGAATTATAGTATCTGACCTTCTCCTAAGGTTAACTCAAAATAATTTATGGGTCTTCCAACCTTGGACAAGATTCAAGGGCACATCCAATCCATATAGGCATATTTTTTACCAAGAGTTTTTTCCTAGCAAAATTTGGCTTTATTAGATATATTTTTCAATCACCTAGAGACTCCACTAAGAATGAAATGTTAATTTATAACCTAGTTTCCATACAACCTAAAGGCTTATGATCACAAGGCTACTATCCAAGAATTTGGATCAACCTCTATAGGTTTTTGAACTACCACTATTTGAATCCTAAAGACACATATCTCCATAATATCCCCCATATACCCCTAATAAAAGTGTATATTCCACATACTCTAACTCTCCAAGATCATTTCACTCCATTAGATTAGAAATCATGGCTACTAGACCATGAATTTTCCTAATATGGAATAAAATAAGACCTCTCGATTTGGAAAACATTAATGTTATTCCCCAAGAATCCTTTAAAGCTTTACAAATTTATGATGGTATTGGGAAGCAAATGTATGAACATTTCAAAGATGTGGTTGCTTTAGATTCTATTCATAATATCTAAAATAAATAAATCATGGTGAGGCTTTTGGTGCTATAATTCAAAGGAAAAGTTTCACACTTGTACTAAACTCTTTGAGATGGGAGAGTTAGTTCATGGGATGAACTTGTTGGAAAATTTATCTACAAATTTAATCAACTAAATTATCCATTTTTATTGATCTCTTTGTCCAATACAATTCAAATACATCCCCAAGATTTCATTATGGATTTCAACATCAAATTTAGTAGAACCTACAAAATAATTCCATAGGCAATTAGACCATCAAATTCTCTAGAACTCATTTACTATCTATATGCTTTCAATTGATACCTAGGATTCCAAATATGCCATTCATATGTGGGTACATTCCCACAAGTTTTTTAGGCTATGATATCCACTAAATATACCTTAATCTTTGTGGGAATACTCCCACCTAGAGTCATCTTGTTGTATTTTCAAAAGGTTACCCAATTTTTATAGGTACATAATCTAGTAACAATCATGCATATTATTAGATAGCTCCAATTCCTACAACTAAGACTCCAAACTTACCTCTAACACTTACCTACATATAATGAATATCCTATCATGTAAGAAGTAGTAAATGAAGAACATGTGCTTATACTGAGAGGGGTTGGTGAATAGTATAATTTAATTTTTTTTCTTTTCAATCCATATGATAATATCAATAATATTAAAGTAGTAAACATCACACATGAGATACATGCTTTAGTGTGGTTCACCCAATGTGGGCTACTCCACAGAGAAAATATTCCTTATAAACTTTTCTCAAATAATTATTTTTGGAATCCTTTCCCTATTACAAAGTTTATGGACCTATCTCCAAAGGATACATCGGTCCCCTAATCAAGTTCGTAGATCTCTATCCACATGAGACACAAATCTCCTCTACTCTAGCTAATGATCTTATAGAAGAATTGTTGCCTCCACTGCACTATATTATGGATATCTATCCACTAAATACTCCTACCCTCACTCAAAATACCTGTCTTCGCTACCCTAGCTAATGGAACTCTATCCATTAGAGACCGTCATCCTCTATACTCTATCACCTCTAAATCTAGCTCTCAAAATTGTCTCAAATCTACACTAAACTCTATCCTTCGGTCTAGCACAAATTTTCACAATGTCTATCTCTGTTCTGGCACAAACTTGTCCTCAAATCTGCACTAAACTCTATCCTCAAATATGTCCTCAAGCCTTAACACAAATATTGAATCAATAACAAACCGAATCTTCTAGATATACCCCAAATTTTAACTCAATGTTTGAATAAATCAATCAATCAACTCTGCTCACAAGTGTTCTCAAAGACTTATCTCAAATATGCCTTGTAAGCTTCCACAAAATCTCAAACTAATCTATCCACAAGTCCTCTCTAGAACTTGTCCAATTTGCTCAACAAGTTTTTACAAAGACTTACCTCAAATATGTATTATAAGCTTCCACAAGAGCTTACTCAACTCACCCAATCACTCAATGAAATTTTAGTCAACAATGCTTATCAAATAATCTCACATAACAATGATACTCATGATCTTGCACAAACTCTAGTTCAAGATAGTTCTCAACTTCACATAACAATGATACTCATGTTCTTGCACAAACCCTAGTTCAAGCATTATCATCAAATCTCACTTAAAAAAATCTTTACCAAGAAAGCTCAACAATGCTTACCAAACAATCCTTTTCTCTCCAACTTAGAATTCACAACATTTAATCCAACAATATTTTTCTCACAAGGAATATTTACCCATACCTTTTATTTTTATGGAGATATGTCTTCAAAACCTGTCTTAACCACAATAAAAATTTTCATTACCAACATTAGGGTTAGGCTATGACAACCTCTCTCAAGATATTCATAAAATAGTTTCCACAAAGATTATTTTCCATACAAAATAATAAATCTCTTTTGTACACCTTATAATATCCAAACTCACAATATTCAATTTAATAATTTCACCATAACACTACACTTAACAACAAGTATAGCAAAGTCCTTATACACCTTATAATATCCAACTTTATAAACTGTAATAACCAAAAAATTAAAATCAAATATTTAATTTTTAATACCCTTATATCTCCCTCAAAAACATTAATCAACCTTTATTTTTTCATAGCAAAACAACCTTCGAAATAACAACCTTAGCAAGAGAAAAATCAATGCATACCTTATTTAGCCCAGAAAATCACTTTCAACAGGTTTCGAACACCTAACCTCACCACTCCAAGTACCTTAGCAATACATGCACCCACCATGTGGGATACAAGCCTTTAGACAAAGGAAAAGGCTAATGTCTTTCCTTTGTTTTCCACCTAGCGCACAAACTTCACCAATGAAAACTTCCTCCACTTCATAAAATGCAAACTCGTGAGATTTGATCCCTGCACCTTATGCTTGCCAATGTGATGCAGGAGCATCCAGTGGTAGTAGAGCAATCTTGCATCGACAAAAAAATTTCTAAGTTTTTTCCTTGATGTCACGATATCGCGATAGAGAAAACTGTTGTGATATCGCGACATGTCACGTTTTCGTGACTCCAGAAGGAGAGAGAAAGCATGGAGAAAAAATGTCGCAATTTCACGATATGTCACAAAATCATGACCAAAAGAAGATAGGAAATACAGGAGCAAAAATGTCACAATTTCATGAAATGTCGTGAAATCACGACCGAAAGCAGACAAGAAATGCCAGAGAAGAAAATATCACGATTTCGTGACATGTCACAAAATCGCGACTGAAGGAGCAAAAAGAAAGCAAGGAAGGAAACTGTCGCGATATCATGACATGTCACGATTTCCTGACCCGAGAGGTGAGGAGGCAGAAAGGAAAGATGTCACGATATCGCGACATGTCACGATTTTGCGATTGAAAAGGAGAAAGAAGAGCCGGAAAGGAAGGATGTCATGATATCATGACATGTCGCATTATCGCGACCAAAGAATGAGAGAAAGTGCAAAGGAGAAAAAGTGTCACGATATCATGACATGTCACATTTTCATGACCCAAGGATGAGAAAAGGTGCAAGGGGGAAAAGGTGTCACGATATCGTGACATGTCACATTTTTGTGACCCAAGGATGAGAGAAGGCACAAGGAAGGAGAAGTGTCACGATATCGCGACATGTCGCATTTTCATGACCCAAAAGACAAGAGAAGGCACAAGAAAGAAAAGTGTCGCGATATCGCAACATGTCACATTTTCGTGACTCAAAGAAGGCAGGAAGGTAGAGAAGCCGAAAGTGTCACGATATCGTGACATGTCGCATTTTCGTGACTCAAAGAGGGCAGGAAGGTAGAGAAGCCGAAAGTGTCATGATATCGTGACATGTCACATTTTCATGACTCAAAGAGGGCAGGAATGTAGAGAAGCCAAAAGTGTCGCAATATCATGACATGTCTTATTTTCATGACTCAAAGAGGGCAGGAAGGCAGGGAAGCCGAAAGTGTCGCGATATCACGACATGTCGCATTTTCATGACCAAACAAAAGAAAAGAAAGCGCAGGCGGTTACAAGGGTTATTACAGAGGAAATTACCGAGTGGTGGTATACCAAACATCATCAATGGTTGATAGGCGGACAGAGCCTATAGTGGTAGCACTGAACAACATGTGGCACCGAGGTGCAGTGAAAGCAGACAAAGATCAAGGATCGAAAAGAAAGGCATTTTGAAAGCCAAGACAATGAAGAGGCACGAGAAATGAAGTGAAGGGTCAAAAAAGGGAAACGAAGAGTCATGCTAGAGATTTTAAAAGGGGAAGCGAAGGCATGCACAATGGTCAGAAAATTGTTGAGCCATAGTTGTAGTCATGAAGGCAAGAGGGCGATTTTGGACCAGTTTAGGTTATTTTTCTTCCTGGACGGAAGATGTTGTAATAGAAAAGAAAATAAACATTCTTTCAGGATAAATGAGTTTATTTGGAATACTACTACCATTATTGTAAACATTTCCAAGTGTAATGAATGAGAATTAAGAATCTGTTGTGAGCGATTTGTAGAACCCCATCAAGTGGTATTAGAGCGGGAGTTCCTGAGTGTGTGAGAAGATCACCGAAAGTGAGGCAGTTTGCACCAAGATCTGTGGAAGGATTGTGAGAAGAGAGTGATGAAGAATGCCTCCACGAAGAAATCATGGTGGTGGAAGGAATGTGGTACCTGAAGAAGATTTCAAAGATTTGTAGAGGCAAGTGCAAGCCCTGTAAGAGGAGTTGCGAAGAGGGTTTGAACCAAGGAGAGAAGACCGTAGTGAATATGAATCTTGGGAGGTTGATGATCCATCGGTTGAAGAAGAAGCAACGGATCCTGCAGAAGCCAGATTAATTAAGGCCATATCTCGGATCGGGAAGAAGACAAAGTTTGATGTCTCCATGTATTCTGGGAATCTCAATCCAGAGGAGTTGATTGATTGGATCAATGATATGGAGGAATATTTTGAGTATGAGGAGGTTGTAGATCCAGATCGGATCAAGTTTGCAAAAACAAAGTTGAAAGGCCATGCTTGCTTATGGTGGAAAGAAGTGCAACTAGAAAGAAATAGAGGAGGAAGGGAAAATATAACTAGATGGGATTGAATGGTAGAGAAGTTGAAGAGACAGTTTATTCCTATAGATTACGAATTGGACCTGTTGAGAAAAATGCAGAGTTTGAGATAGTCAAATAAATTTGTCAAATAATATATAGAGGAGTTCTACCAGATCTCAATCAGGACTGGCCATTCAGAGGCTAATAGGGATAAGGTGGCCCGATACATCAATGGGTTGAGAACTAGTATTCAAGAAGAGTTGAGTCTGGTTAGGATGAGCACCATTGAGGATGCTTACCAGTTTGCCCTCAAAGTTGAAGAGAAGTTGAATAGACAGTTTGAGGGTAAGCAAAGAGGAAGAGGTCATGGTGGAAGAACTAGTGGAAGGACCAGTGGAGAAAAATATAAGGATCAGAAGAAGGCTGGTGAAACCAATAATACCTAGGATCAGGAAGAGGGGAACACCTACCAACCTCATAATTATAACAATGGTTACCCAAGGGGGAGAGGTAGATCTAGACGTGGATTTGGAAATGGAGGATTTTGTGGAACCTGTTTCCACTGTGGCAAAGAAGGACATCGAGCATACGAGTGTCCACAAAACCGAGAAAGGATGAATAAGAGACCTGAGGGGCCTACCAGAGCTGCTATATCCGATGAAGGTGTTGAATTAAAACATTTTGAGGAGGCAGAGGGAGGAGAAGTTATGGTTACAATGAGGACCTTGTTGAATGAGGAGAAAGGATCTGACCAGAGAAGGATCCTGTTTTGCATAAGGTGCAGAAGTTTGGGTAAGGTCTATAACATTATTATAGATAATGGTAGTACTGATAACTTGGTCTCAGAAGAAATGGTTACCAAGTTACAGTTAAAGAGGAAGGGACACCCACATCCATATCAGATTGCATGGTTACAGAAGGACCATAGGGTTTTGGTTAGTGAGCAATGCTCGATGAAATTTAATATTAGGAAGTACTGTGATGAGGTCCTATGTGACATCCTACCTATGGATGCTTGCCATTTTTTTTTGGGAATGCCATGGCAGTTTGATTGGTGTGCAGTGCATGATGGTCATGCCAACACTTACTTAGTGACAAAGAATGGAGTGTGCCATAAGCTGAAGCCCTTGAAGGAGGCAGGCTAAAAAGTATGTAGCAGTGCTAGAATCTGTTTAGTTGAAGGGGGAAGATTTTTGGATAGTTTAAATCATGAGCATATGTGCTATGCATTAATTCACCCCTGTAGAAGTCTTAGGATTGTTAGAAGAATTTCTAGACATTGTATCTGATAATGTGACTGAGGGCTTACCACCAGTGAGGAATATCAGTCACCATATAGATTTGGTACCAGGATCTAGTTTACCCAATAAGGTAGCATAGAGAATGACTCCTATAGAAACTGAAGAGTTGAACAGGCAAGTCCAAGAGTTGTTGGAGAAGGGACTGATTCGGGAGATCTTGAGTCCATGTGCAGTACCTACAATACTAGCACCAAAGAAATATGGAGAGTGGAGAATGTGTATAGACTCTCGATCCATTAACAAGATCACCATAAAGTACAGATTTCCATTGCCAAGGATGGATGACATTATGGACTGTTTGAGTGGAGCCAAGTACTTCACAAATATTGATCTGAAGAGTGGTTATCATCATATTTGTGTCAGAGAAGGAGATGAATGGAAGACATCATTCAAGACCATAGAAGGTTTGTATGAATGGTTGGTCATGCCATTTGGGCTAACCAATGCACCAAGAACATTCATGCGGTTGATGAATGAGGTATTGAAATAATTTCTAGGAAAATTCGTCATTGTCTATTTGGATGATATCTTAATATTTAGTAGAACCCTGGAATAGCATCTGATGCAGGTCAGAAGGGTCTTTGAGAAGCTACGGGAGGAGCAGTTGTTAATTAATCTGAAGAAGTGTAATTTTTTGAAGGAGTTAGTGTACCTGGGATTTGTCATCTCAGCCAAAGGTCTAAAAATGGACCCAAAAAAAGTGAGAGCTATCATTGAATGGCCTACTCCGAGAAGCATGACTGAGGTAAGATCATTTCATGGTCTAGCAAGTTTTTACAGGAAATTCATTAAGAATTTCAGCAGTATTTGTGCACCCCTGACAGAAACAATGAGAGGGGATAAGAAAGAATTTAAGTGGACCTTAGGAGCAGATAAGAGCTTTGATATGATGAAGAAGAAGGTTACAGAGCAACCTATTTTGGCACTTCCAAATTTTAATAAGGTATTTTAGGTAGATTATGATGCTAGTGGTAGTGCCATAGGAGCTGTTTTGAGTCAAGAAGGTAAACCTATTGCTTACTTTAGTGAGAAACTCAATGATGCTAGGAAGAAGTATTCAGTTTATGATCAAGATTTTTATGCTATAGTTCAGGCTCTAAAGAAGTGGCAACATTACTTGTTGCCAAAAGAGTTTGTTCTATATATTGATAATCAGGCCTTACAGTATATTAATAGCCAAGGGAAGCTAAATCAGAGGCACCTGAAATGGGTTGAGTTTCTACAGAGTTATACCTTTGTGTTGAAGCATAGGAGCGAAAATTCAAATAGAGTTGCAGATGCCTTAAGTAGAAGGTAGTTTTTGTTGACATAAATGAAGGTGGAAGTGGTAGGATTTGATGAATTGAAGGGTTTGTACCCTAAAGATCCTGATTTTGTAGAATCTTGGAATGCTTGCTTGACACCTGTCACTTTGGACAAGACCAAGTGGTTGGATTTTCTGATCCAAGATGGAATGTTGTTTAGAGGAAGTCAATTATGCATTCCAAGGATTTCAATGAGGGAAAATCTGGTCAAGGAGAAACACAGTGGAGGGCTGGCTAGACATTTTGGTCGGGATAAGACCATTGCCTTGGTTAGTGAGAACTACTATTGGCCACAACTACAGCAATATGTGAAGAGGTTTGTGCAAAGCTATAGAGTATGCCAGATGGCAAAATGGGTGAGCCAAAACACTGGATTATATCAGCCATTACCTATACCTGAGAGACCATGGGAGGATATTAGTATGGATTTCATTCTTGGTCTACCAAGGACGCAACAGGGAAATGATTCCATCTTCGTGGTGGTTGACAAGTTTTCAAAGATGGCACATTTTATCCCTTGCCAAAAAACTAGTGACGCAGTTCATGTTGCAGGTTTATTTTTCAAAGAGGTGGTACGACTTCATGGTCTACCAAAGAGTATAATTTTTGACAGAGATACCAAGTTTATTGGGAATTTTTGGAGGACCTTGTGGAAGAAATTGAAGACATATTTGAAATTCAGTTTTGCATACCACCCACAGACTGATGGCCAAACGGAGGTGGTGAATAGAAGTTTGGGAAATCTATTCAGATGCTTGATAGGAGATAATCCCATGGGATGGGATTTGGTTTTGCCATAGGCAGAATTTGCATACAACAATTCTGTCAATAGGAGTACTAAAAAATCTCCATTCCAGATAGTATATGGGAGCATTCCAATGAGTGCTTCTGAGTTGAGGAAGATGGATGAGGACTTTGCAGAGCATCTGAAGAGTGTGCATGAAGAAGTGAAGAAGCACATTACTAACATGAACAACCAATATAAGACAAGGGCATACTAGAAGCGATAGTTCAAGGAATTCGTAGTGGGTGATGAAGTCATGGTCCATTTGAGAAAAGAGAGATTTCTTGCTAAAACCTATAACAAGCTGAAGATGAAGAAGTTTGGACCATGTCGAATTATGGGAAAATAGGATTCAGGCAATGCGTATGAAGTGGAATTGCCAAGTGGCCTTAACATATCACCTATTTTTAACATTGCAGATTTGGTAGAGTATCATGAAGGAGGCGGTAGCGAGACACCAAGTACAAAATTATGGAGTATTCCAACATCTACTCCAGCAGTAGACGAGATCGAGGAAATACTAGACACTCGAGCAGGCAGAAGTACCAGGAACAGGAAGTATTCTGAGTATCTAGTCAAGTGGAAGGGTAGACCTATCGAAGATGCAACTTGGTTGTCAAAAATAGAGGTCGACCGCCTGGGTCTTCCTCCAACAGTGCAAAAGTAAAGGACACTTCTCAATCCACCTCGGGTGTCTAATGTAGGAGCATCCGATGGCAGTAGAGCAATCTTGCATCGACAAAAAAAATTCTAAGTTTTTGCCTTGATGTCACGATATCACGACAGAGAAAAGTGTCGCGATATCGCAACATGTCACGTTTTCGCGACTCTAGAAGGAGAGAGAAGGCATGGAGCAAAAATGTCATGATTTCACGACATGTCACAAAATTGCGACCAAAAAAAGACAGGAAAGGCACGAAGCAAAAATGTCATGATTTCATGACATGTCACGAAATCACGACCGAAAGCAGATAGGAAAGGCCAGAGAAGAAAATGTCATGATTTTGCGACATGTCACGAAATCGCGACCGAAGGAGCAGAAAGAAAGCAAGGAAAGAAACTGTCGTGATATCGTGACATGTTGTGATTTCATAACCCGATAGGTGAGGAGGAGGCAGAAAGGAAAGATGTCACGATATCATGACATGTCCCGATTTCACAACCAAAAAGGAGAAAGAAGAGCTGGAAAGGAAAGATGTCGCGATATCACGACATGTTGCATTATCACGACCAAAGGACAAGAGAAAGCGCAAAGGAGAAAAAGTGTCACGATATCGTGACATGTTGCATTTTCGTGACCCAAGGACGAGAAAAGGTGCAAGGGAGAAAATGTGTCGTGATATCGCAACATGTCACACTTTTGCGACCCAAGGACGAGAGAAGGTGCAAGGAAGGAGAAGTGTCGCAATATCGCGACATGTCACATTTTTGTGACCCAAAAGACAAGAGAAGGCGCAAGAGAGAAAAGTGTTGCAATATCGTGACATGTTGCATTTTCATGACTCGAAGAAGGTAGGAAGGTAGAGAAGCTGAAAGTGTCGCGATATCGCGACATGTCACATTTTTGCGACTCAAAGAGGGCAGGAAGGTAGAGAAGTCGAAAGTGTCGCGATATCGCGACATGTCACATTTTTGCGACTCAAAGAGGGCAGGAAGGCAGAGAAGCCAAAAGTGTCGCGATATCATGACATGTTGCATTTTCATGACTCAAAGAGGGCAGGAAGATAGGGAAGCTTAAAGTGTTGCGATATCACGACATGTCGCATTTTTGCGACCAAAAAAAAGAAAAGAAAGCGCAGGCGGTTACAGGGGTCGTTACAGAGGAAATTACCAAGTGATGGTATACCGAATATCATCAATGGTTGACAGGCGGATAAAGCCTACAGTGGTAGCACTGAATAGCACGTGGCACCGAGGTGCAGTGAAAGCAGACAAAGATCAAGGATAAAAAAGAAAGGCATTTTGAAAGCCAAGACAACGAAGAGGGACGGGAAATGAAATGAAGGGTCAGAAAAGGGAAACAAAGAGTCATGCCAGAGATTTTAAAAGGGGAAGTGAAGGCATGCACAATGGTCAAAAAACTGTTGAGCCATAGTTGCAGTCATGAAGGCAATAGGGCAATTCTGGACCAGTTTAGGCTATTTTTCTTCCTGTACGGAAGATGTTGTAATAGAAAAGAAAATAAGCATTCTTTTAGGATAAATGAGTTTATTTGGCAGACTGTTGCCATTATTGTAAATATTTCCAAGTGTAATGAATGAGAATTAAGAATCTGTTGTGAGCGATTTGTAGATCCCCATCACAATGACTTTTTACCTCCCTTGCTTCTAGTTGCACTATAGAGAACTTTGGGACATGAAACAAAAGGCTCTCCTCCTTGTCCTATATGCTGCCATGCTCAATTTTTGAAACACACGATCGCTTCCTTTCTCAATGTGCACACAAATTATTTTGATCATAGATGGGGATATTTACCAAAGTTTTACCCCCTTTTATATGAATTAGGCTATTTCTTCGATGATATTGGCGATAATTCAAAAATTCAAATTATTAACCTTGTAACCCTATATTTAGGGTTAGTTTAATTAATTTATAAATTAAATTATAATAAAACTATTATAATTAATTTATAATTAATTAAATCTTTGGGTCTTGCACCTTTAATATTATAATAAATTATTATTATATTATTTTTCTTGGACCTTCCTTTTGACCTTTAAAACTCATCTGACCACCTGGGAGAATACTTCCCTTTGCACTTGATTAAAAAAACTAAAACTAATGGTGCTCACTAAAACTGGCATCCACTGGTGCTGACTTCTTGAAATTAATGACAATATAACCTACTCATATTTCTAACAATATTCCCCTTTTTCACTGATGGAAACCCAATTACCTTGTACAATTTCCAACAATATCCCCTGGGAAACTACTCCCCTTGACTCAATGCTCTCCCCTTAAATCAAATCTCTCCCCCTTACTCAAATCTCTCCCCCTTTGACATCAATGTCAAAGGGTCACATTTGGGGCTCGAGGCTAAGAATGAAACTCTTAGCTTAGCCCCTCCTCTACCTCCTCTTGAGGTGGTTAAATCTGGGGTGGGAGTATTACTCCCAGTATTCCTCGAAGATACTCAAAGTCTCTTTCAAAAGTGGATTAGTGAATATGTCTGCTATATGCTCCTTTATAGTAACATATTCCAACCTGGCCTGTTTATCTTTCACCTGTTCTCTCAAAAAATGATACTTGATCGAAATGTGCTTTGTCCTATAGTGCATCACTGGATTCTTTGAGATACTTATAGTACTTATATTATCAAATAATATGGGAATAGGATGATCATGTTTTATCTTTAAGTATTCTAGAGTTCACTTCATCCATAATACATGTGTACAACTTGATACTACTGCAATATACTCTGCTTCTATTGTAGATAAGGATACTGATGCATGTTTATTAGTTATCCAAGAGACTAAATAGTCTCCAAGAAAAAATGATCCTCAACTTGTACTTTTTTTGTCATCAATGCTTCTAGACCAATCTACATTTGTATATGTTGTGAGTGAAATTATCACTTTTGGGATACCAAAGCCCAAAATCATAGTCCCTTTTAGATACCTAAGAATCCTCTTTACTGATGCCACATGTGTTTCCTTAGATCCTACCTGAAACCTTGTCACTAATCTCACTGCTTACACGATATCTGGTCTTGTAGCTATGACATACAAAAATTTGCCAATCATAGATTTGTATAATCTCTGATCTACCTTTGGAGATTCATCATCC
This sequence comes from Wollemia nobilis, assembly GCA_028583015.1. Lineage (NCBI taxonomy): Eukaryota > Viridiplantae > Streptophyta > Pinopsida > Araucariales > Araucariaceae > Wollemia > Wollemia nobilis. The sequence goes on from JAQPPZ010001108.1 coordinate 853,714, forward strand.
TTACTTAACTTACATCCTATAACCATTGGGGTACTTACTGGTTTGCAATATTCTAACTTGAATTTCTTTAGCATCTATTTTATATACTTGGTTTGTGAAAGAAACACTCCTTTATCTAATTGTGAAATCTGAAGTCCAAGAAAGAAAAACAACTCACCAAGCATTCTTTGCAAATTATTTACACATCTTATCATTGTTTCCCTCAAAAATTATGTCATCAACATAAACAACCACAATTTGTTGATTATTCCCTTCATTTTTGATGTATAAGTTGTTGTCTACTATTATTTTTTGGAATCCCTGTTCCTGAAGATACTTATCCAATCTTGAGTACCACGCTCTAAGAGACTATTTTAGACCATACAAAGCCTATTTCAATCCACACACATGATCTAGTTTATCTGTTAATATGAATCACTCTAGTTGTTTAATATAAACTTATTCTTCTAGAACACCATTTAGAAATGTTGACTTAACATCCATCTGATATACCTTGAAGTTTTTAAATCATGGTGCATTTCATTGTTATATGTAATCTTGTTATCTTTTCATACTTTTATGTTGATTTCTATTAATGCTATATCTAGGTGTACACTTTTTGGGGTGTCTTTAGAAGGTGATCATGGTGGGAATCTGTAGTTCATGTGATCTAACTACTGTTTCTTGATTTTTTGAGATTGCAGGTATAGAACATAGCTATCATCTACTACCCAATAATTAAACCATAGGTTCAACACATGGTTTATAGTCTGGACCATAGACCAGACCTACGGTTTCTATCTGACAACACATACAACAAAAAGCATAGTGCAGACCAACTCAAGACCTGAGGTAGGCCCTATTTTTTACTCTTTGTTTCTTTTTACTTCTCTGTGTTTTTACAGAATGCTTATTTTGGAATGTAATTAGGAAAAGCAAATTAAAAAATGGAAATCAATTATTTCCTAGTTCATTTTGAATTTGTATTTGTAGAAAGGCACTTCTAGGAACATCATATCTCTGATTGTAATCTTCCCTAGAATCTAGCATGCTTGATAGAATTTATATGTTTGGTTTGCATTTTGAGGCCTAATAAGTGTCCATTTGCATCACTTTAATTGTATTTTCAAAGAATCATATAGAGTATAGCATGCATATCTAAATGTGAAACATTTATTTTTACATTACATGTAGGAAACAATCATTTGTGATATATGATGCATTTGTCATTTTATACAAATTAAAATGAACCACACACACCACTTGGCACTTAAACACTAGTGATTTGGGCTTGACATCCAACCACTAGTAGGGTTAAGTTATGGTGGGTGTAATTTCCATATACTAAGCCAAATCCTACGCACCCTTTGTTATTAGACCAATATCGGATCCAAGAACCATCCGTAGCCCAAACAATTTGCATGTACTTCTCTTCAGAGGGTAAAATGTTGACGAGGTGAGATTGGGTGAGGATATGGCAAGACCTGTGCTTCTTGTCTAGGTGTGGACCTTCATTACCACACATGGGGGATTTACATGGCTTGGAAGTCACATATAGGTTGTTGATCTATGAGCGTACAGGTTAAAGCCAATTTAACTGAGAATATTATCCAACACTTTTCAAAACATGATAAGGAGTTCTATATTGATATAATAAATCATTGAAACAACATCAAATAGTTTAGGGCTCACTTTTAAAAATTAATACAAGATAAACACTATTGTATACCTTGTTTGTGTAATAAAGAATAAATTTAGAAACTAGGTACACCATGGTGGAGACACGAGACAATCGGCAAAGGCACAAGCCTGAAGCCCATGACCAAGTCCCAACTGATTCACATCAGCATCATATGTCGATTCCTCACCCATGTGTGCTTCCTGAATGTTGTTCGAAAAGAATTAGAGGATATAACTCAAAAAGAGGGGAACTTAATGAGCATACCCCTACTAGAGGAGTTTATGTATATTCTTCTAGGCACAAGATATATTAGGAAGCCTCTCAGCATGAGGGTGTTCCACTTGGAAGCCATTATCGAGACTGCATTCCACGCGTGTCTATGGGATCTATCAAAGAGTACATTATACAGGGGTCTAAGCTAGTACCCCTATGACATAGGTCTATAGGAGGATCCTTGGCTCCACCTTGAGAGTATAGATAGGATCGAGATCCACCCATTCAGAGGAATTAGGATAGGAGTGTTGTTGAGCATAAGCTTATGTAAACTCCCACATGTAAGGAACATAGAAATATCACCATTGACATGGCTAATGTGGGAGCCAATGTCACACCACCACACGAGCGGTGGAGATCCAGACAGTTGGATGGCTTGGGTATCATCCTCGAGAAGCTAGGTTGTAAGCCTTCAGCTCCTCCCACTCGTGCCCCAAGTGAGCATAGTAGGGATTCTATAAGAACTACTAGAGAACATGGAGAGGCTTCTAAGTGTTCTCATGTGATCAATCCATCATCCATGCATGGTGGCACAAAGCATATAGGTCATCAGGATGCCAATGTCATCTTGATAGACAAAGGAAAAAGTGTCACAAATCAGTAATATGGGTACAGAACCCATAATGTTGCTCGCATAGAGCATACATACCAGAGTTCTATCACGACCAATGATCTTGATAGATCACATAGATTGGTATCTGAACAACGATGACAACTTCTCCAAGATCAATTGAAGGATGCTCATTTAGAAAGACAGTGCATTGAATATTAGAATATTCAATCATAAAGGCTCATTCGACAAATATTATGAGCAGTGCATGTGTGAAGAATGCATCCTTGCCCAAAAGGAACACATAGAATAAAAATACAGGCTAGTCAGGGCTAGCTTATATACTCATGTAGAGAGTAGAGATCGCATCTAGAGAAAGGCTTTCTCGTAAGTTGATGTGTGCCAGGAGCGTATAGATTCTCATACTCATGTTAGTGCCCTACCAAGAGAATGACAACCACCGTTCGACCATGAGAGGAAACAACAACATGAGAAAATTGAGGGAGATGGAACTGAGCAAGAATATCTTGAAAACTCCCAAGATGAGGAGGACGAAGAGCAATGTCCTACACCATGATTGAGGAAGAATGTACCTCCTATACCACCACCACAACAACTTAGGGAGGAGGACTTTTTGTCTTTAGTAGCCTACAAATCCCTAGCAGCTAAAGTGAAGGGAATTGAGAGGTAAAGCATGGTTCTTCAAAATATGACCTTAAGAAATATTCACAACGAGCCTCTAGATCCCTTGATACTTGCTCCTGCCTATCCTAAGCATTTTTTTATGCCTAGGCTAGACAATTTTAAAGGTTACGAAGATGCATAGGAGCATATCATGGGATTTTTGGATGCCTATTTCCAAATAGCTAGTAATAACGTCTTACTTCTGCACACATTTATCATAATGCTTTTAGGCCTAGCTCGAGAATGGTTCAACCAACATAAGAGGTATAAAATTACCAATTTTGAGCAACTGGCAGATGCTTTCCTTGAATGCTTTTCTTTTAGCATCAAGAAACAGGTAAACCTTTTCAATTTGGTTGCACTGGATCAGCACAAGGGTGATCCAATAGAGCAATAAAAAAAGAGATAGATGAGTTTAATGGTGAAGCTGCCATTCCCCATTCCCACTATGGGATTAATGTTGGCAATTTTGGGTACATTGGGTACATTTCCTTTGCTCAAGTGTTGATGTTGTCATTGATGTCAAGAAGCGGAAAGGTTTTTTGTGAAAACCAAGGCAGACAAAATAAAAGGTTTTATTTAAAACCATGGACAACAGATTTGAAATGGGTTTTTCTTAAAACCCAAGTCGGCTCTTCGTTTCGTTGAAAAAGGTGCCCCGGTGATGAAGATATTTAATTTTAAATATCTAGTTTAAATTTTATTTATTTAAAATTTAAATTAATATTTTAAAATTAAATTAAAGTATTTTTCGACGTGTTTGGAAATGCCGACGTGTTTGGTAATGCATCGAAGTGCATATATAATGGGGCTAATAAATTCATTTCAGTGTGTGTGTGAATCGATATAAATCGGAGTGCATTTCGTTTTCGTCTTTGTAGCGAAGGAAGATGTCAAGCATTGACGGCGAAGGAGAAATCTCTGCGAGAGTTAGTGTGGGATGGAGGCGACGTCGCGGAAGGGTGTAGTCATCAAAGTTGAAAAGGAATGTCCTGTTGGAACTCTTCGACGAAGGCAGTGAGACGTCAAGCTAGAAGTCAAACAGAAGAAGAAGCACCGTCGCAAAGTTTTGATTGCAGATCATCGAAAGGAGGTAACGCCATGCAACAATCCATCAACAAGACTGAAGGAGTGAACGTTGAAAACTATTAGCAGGTTCAACAAAACCTAGAAGTCACGGTTGCTGAAGTTGGAACAGTTTCACGCAGTGTGCTAGGGTTTCCACACGGACGGCATAGCTTCGTATGCTGGACTGATGCAGTTGTGCTGATCTAGATGACACAAGGCTTGCGGTGATTGCAGTTGGATACCATAGTTTGGACATACTAACTACAGGAGTGCAGGTAGACCTCTACGATTGCGCTACTCCAGCAGATAGGTATACACGTGGCAGCGGGATGCTATAGTCGTGATAGTGAAAAGGGCAGCAAGGCAATTGGTCAAAAACCGCGTGGAGGTGAATCATTGTAACTTGTTCAAGAAAGTTTTCAATGCTAAAGGAAAACATTCAAACAAAGAACAAAAGGACAAAAACGTAAGGAATTATTTTTGCTTTCATAAGCTTTACTATGTATGTTTTAAAAGGAGTAATAAGGGAGTTATAAGGTTATGAAATGTTGTGATTTATTTTATTTTATGGTACAAGTGGTTTTAGGAGAGATAAGGAAGTTGTGCAATTAAGGGCTTTGGTAATGATTATTGAAAAGTGGAGTAATGTTGATTATTTTGTGATCTACTAACCCTTGTGAAGATTGGCAAAAGAATTTTGTGATTGTGGCAGATTTCCAAAGGGGTTCCTTCACTTCAATAAGGTATGGGCACATTCTTCTTATGAGTATGATTGGTGTATGTTTTCCTGAAATAAGATTGGAGTGAAAAGGTATTCAACAAGGTTTCCTTTGGTTGGGTATAAGTCCTAGTTTCTGGTTTGTTGAAGACTACTTATGCATTGTTATCATTGATGAGAGTTTTGGTGAATGCATATTTCTGGTTTGAGGTAGTGGAAGCATTGTGCACTAGGGTTTATGAATGTGAGTCTTGATACTTGCTTTGAGTAGGTGAAATCCTTGGATGGCTGTGTTGAGGTTGATGATTGAGTTGCTTCCATAGAGGTTGGTTGATCAAGTTATTGCTTTTACTTGATACATGATATTGGGCTTACTCCATTGAGTTGGTTTGAACAAGTTATTCTTTGCATTTGGTGATATTGTGTGGGTGGCTATTTTGTTCAAATATCTTTGGAGGGAAAAGGATTTCTACTTGTTTCCTTTTCTTGTGATGATTGGTAGAATGCTTCAAGGTTAATGTTGAGTTGAATGATGTTGGTTAAACCTTGTCTATGAGCATTGTTGTTGAAGCCCAAATTGGTTGAGAAAAGATATTGGTTGTTGGAAAGAACATGAGTATCATTGTTATATGAGATATTGCATGGTTGGCAATTGTTGGGTTGTGTTTCATGTTCTTGAGAAAAGCATACTACATCTATCTTATTCTTTTGAGATTTGAGATTGAGTTGGGATTGAGATTGGGAGTTAAGTATAGAACATATTGAGTCTCTAACAATTCTCTTTATGCTTCTATGAGGTTGATGAATCACATTGGGTCTCTAACAATTCTCTTTGTGGGTTCATGCCAAGCAAGTTTTCTTGATGAACTTGTGAGCAGGTTTTGGACAGGTTCCATTGGGGACTTGTGAGCAGGTTTTGGACAGGTTCCATTGGGGACTTGTGAGCAGGTTTTGGACAGGTTCCATTGGGGACTTGTAAGAAGATTTGGACAGGTTTCGGTGAGGACTTGTGAAGCTGAGTTTGATAGTTCTATCAGAGAACTTGAGGACAGAGGTGCATTGGTTCTATGAGAAGAACCTGAGGACAGATTTGTACCAGACCGAAGGACTGTGTTTGGTACTGATCAAAGACAGAGGATGAGGACATTTGTGCTAGACCAAGGGACTGTGTTTAGTGCAAATTCGAGGACCAGCTTTGAGGTGATAGAGTTGAGGACAGAGGTCTCCAACCAGAGTAGGGAAGACAGGTGTCTTCTATGGATAGAGTTCCATTTGCTAAGGGCAGCGGAGGCAGAGGTCTTCTAGAGGATCACCGACGGAGCGAGAGGTAGGGGAAGGTATCTCCTTTGAGCGAGAGGCTCATGAATTCAGATTGGGGAAGGTTTCTCCTTTGAGCCGAGGCTCATAAACATTGTAATTGGGAAGGTTTCCCAAAGAACTTTGAGATAACTTTTAGAGAAAAGTTTTAAGGATGAACCATGTAAATTGTTGTGTCACTTTGTGGATGGTTTTGTGCATTGCTTTGATATTGCTTTGGATATGTTGCTTTACTGTATTGAAGTATAAAGGAAAAGTAAAAAGAGGTCTTATACTGTTCACCCCCCCTCTCAGTATAAGCTTGTGTTCTTCAATTGGTATCAGAGCCGGTTCCTTCGAAAAAGTTTAAACAGCTTGAAGGAAGATCTTACAAGAACACAAATGACAAGGAAAGGCAAAAGCAAAACCATAAGACACAAGAAGAAGAAATCTCACATGGTCATGAAAGAAAATGAAGATGAACTCAATGTTGTTGCTTTGGGAATGGAAATAGATTCAAGAGATGAATCAAACAGTGGAGAACAAGCCAGATTAATAAAGTTGTGCACCAGATGTGGGAAGACCGATCACTTTGCGGCTGAATGCTCACAAGTAAGAGAATGTTTTGTTTGTGGTCAACTCGATCACAATGATCATCATTGCTATAGGTTTAGTAGCAGTGAAGATGAAGATGATCCGTTCAAAAGTGATAAAGATAAACAGGACTGTAAGAGCAAGGATTCTGAAAAGCACAAGCATCATAGGAAAAACAAAGATGAGCACAACAATCAAGGAAAGAGGTATTCTCACAAACACAAGAAGAGCTTCTACCTAGACAAAGCAAGTAAGTGTTCTAGTAGTGATAGTGAAAGTTCTTCAAGTGAAAATGAAAATGAGATGTTGTTCATATCAGAAAAAGAGGAAGAACCAAAACATAGATTCATTATCATGAAATGTCTTAGATGTGGAAATTTTGGTCACCTTGAGGATGATTGCACAAATAATGAATTGGTTGTTAGTATGTATGAGGATGCTTCAGAAAATGATAAGGAAGATGCATGTATGGTTTTTGAAAAGGGTAGCACCTCTAGTGATAAGAAATCTGAAAAAGGCCTTGATAATTCAAAGTGCAATCAAATAGAGGATCTTGAATGTGAACTTACTAATGCTCTTAGTGTTTTGAAAAAGGAAAGAAAGAAGAATGCTAGACTCAAGGATAAGTTAGATGAATGTTGTATGGAGAGAGATGAACTTATAGAAAGTCTTGATGTCTCTATGGCTAAGGCACAAGAACTCAAGAATGAGTTAGATTCTAAGGTGCGTGAGTATAGTGAATTAGAACAGAAAATGGCTTCGTTGAAAGAGGAAAATAAAGAGTACAGGGATAAGCTGTACAGGTTTCAAGAAAGCTCCAAAAAGGTTAAATCTCTTATCAAAGGTCAAAGAAAGACAACAGATAAAATAGGTCTTGGTTTTGTTAAGCCTCACAAGAAACAAGTTGGAGAGTCTAGTAAGAGACTCCAAAAGGAAGAGAGTTCTGATGAGGAAAGTATTTCAAATCATGAGTCCTTGAATGATAGATGCACAGAAATAGAAAACAGAATTCAGAATGAGAAGAAAAAGTTTTCAGAACCTAAGAGGTCAAACAATGGAAAGTTTCAAGGCAGATGTTTTGCGTGTCACAAATTTGGCCACATGGCTGTACATTGCATGGCTCAAGTGAAGAAGGTAAATAACAGTTTCAGAAGTGGTAATTTCTTTCATGGGTATTGCTACTCTTGCAATCAGTTTGGGCATAAAGCAATTTTTTGCAAGGCAAATATCAAGAACTGGGTTAGTCAGAACAGGCTTGGTCAAAATAGGTTTGGTCAAAACAGGTTTGGTCAGAACTGGTTTGGTCAGAACTGGTGGATTCAAAGAACAGGTATGCCTAAAAGAAATAACATTGTTACTTGTTATAAGTGCAATAATGAAGGTCACACAGTCAGACAGTGTAGAGCTGAAATTCCAGAATACAGGAACAGGAACAGTGGCATGATCAGGTCCAAGGATCAAAAAAATGACAGAAACAGGAATATGGAAAAAGAGTTCAAGAGAAGGCCCGACAAGGAAGTTATAGACGCTGATGATGATCAGTGCCTAATGGGAGTTTTACTCCCACTCCAGAATTAATCACCTCATCAGGAGGTGGGGGAGGGACTAAGCTAAGAGGCTCATTCTTAGTTTCGAGCCCCAAAGGTGGCCCTTTGCCATTGATGACAAAGGGGGAGAGATATGAGAAAGGGGGAGAGCTTCAAGTGAAGAGGAAAGCTTCAAGTCAGGGGAAGCAAAACTTCAAAGAGAGTGATTTCAGTTTTGGCTCTTGAAGATGTGTTTTTAGTAAAGTTTTGCCATCAATGACAAAGGGGGAGATTGTTGGCAATTTTGGGTACATTGGGTACATTGCCTTTGCTCAAGTGTTGATGTTGTCATTGATGTCAAGAAGCGGAAAGGTTTTTTGTGAAAACCAAGGCAGACAAAATAAAAGGTTTTATTTAAAACCATGGACAACAGATTTGAAATGGGTTTTTCTTAAAACCCAAGCTGGCTCTTCGTTTCGTTGAAAAAGGTGCCCCGATGATGAAGATATTTAATTTTAAATATCTAGTTTAAATTTTATTTATTTAAAATTTAAATTAATATTTTAAAATTAAATTAAAGTATTTTTCGACGTGTTTGGTAATGCATCGAAGTGCATATATAATGGGGCTAATAAATTCATTTCAGTGTGTGTGTGAATCGATATAAATCGGAGTGCATTTCGTTTTCGTCTTTGTAGCGAAGGAAGATGTCAAGCATTGACGGCGAAGGAGAAATCTCTGCGAGAGTTAGTGTGGGATGGAGGCGACGTCGCGGAAGGGTGTAGTCATCAAAGTTGAAAAGGAATGTCCTGCTGGAACTCTTCGACGAAGGCAGTGAGACGTCAAGCTAGAAGTCAAACAGAAGAAGAAGCACCGTCGCAAAGTTTTGATTGCAGATCATCGAAAGGAGGTAACGCCATGCAACAATCCATCAGCAAGACTGAAGGAGTGAACGTTGAAAACTGTTAGCAGGTTCAACAAAACCTAGAAGTCATGGTTGCTAAAGTTGGAATAGTTTCACACAGTGTGCTAGGGTTTCCACACGGACGGCATAGCTTCGTATGCTGGACTGATGCAGTTGTGTTGATCTAGATGACACAAGGCTTGCGGTGATTGCAGTTGGATACCATAGTTTGGACATACTAACTACAGGAGTGCAGGTAGACCTCTACGATTGCGCTACTCCAGCAGATAGGTATACACGTGGCAGCGGGATGCTATAGTCGTGATAGTGAAAAGGGCAGCAAGGCAATTGGTCAAAAACCGCGTGGAGGTGAATCATTGTAACTTGTTCAAGAAAGTTTTCAACGCTAAAGGAAAACATTCAAACAAAGAACAAAAGGACAAAAACGTAAGGAATTATTTTTGCTTTCATAAGCTTTACTATGTATGTTTTAAAAGGAGTAATAAGGGAGTTATAAGGTTATGAAATGTTGTGATTTATTTTATTTTATGGTACAAGTGGTTTTAGGAGAGATAAGGAAGTTGTGCAATTAAGGGCTTTGGTAATGATTATTGAAAAGTGGAGTAATGTTGATTATTTTGTGATCTACTAACCCTTGTGAAGATTGGCAAAAGAATTTTGTGATTGTGGCAGATTTCCAAAGGGGTTCCTTCACTTCAATAAGGTATGGGCACATTCTTCTTATGAGTATGATTGGTGTATGTTTTCCTGAAATAAGATTGGAGTGAAAAGGTATTCAACAAGGTTTCCTTTGGTTGGGTATAAGTCCTAGTTTCTGGTTTGTTGAAGACTACTTATGCATTGTTATCATTGATGAGAGTTTTGGTGAATGCATATTTCTGGTTTGAGGTAGTGGAAGCATTGTGCACTAGGGTTTATGAATGTGAGTCTTGATACTTGCTTTGAGTAGGTGAAATCCTTGGATGGCTGTGTTGAGGTTGATGATTGAGTTGCTTCCATAGAGGTTGGTTGATCAAGTTATTGCTTTTACTTGATACATGATATTGGGCTTACTCCATTGAGTTGGTTTGAACAAGTTATTCTTTGCATTTGGTGATATTGTGTGGGTGGCTGTTTTGTTCAAATATCTTTGGAGGGAAAAGGATTTCTACTTGTTTCCTTTTCTTGTGATGATTGGTAGAATGCTTCAAGGTTAATGTTGAGTTGAATGATGTTGGTTAAACCTTGTCTATGAGCATTGTTGTTGAAGCCCAAATTGGTTGAGAAAAGATATTGGTTGTTGGAAAGAACATGAGTATCATTGTTATATGAGATATTGCATGGTTGGCAATTGTTGGGTTGTGTTTCATGTTCTTGAGAAAAGCATACTACATCTATCTTATTCTTTTGAGATTTGAGATTGAGTTGGGATTGAGATTGGGAGTTAAGTATAGAACATATTGAGTCTCTAACAATTCTCTTTATGCTTCTATGAGGTTGATGAATCACATTGGGTCTCTAACAATTCTCTTTGTGGGTTCATGCCAAGCAAGTTTTCTTGATGAACTTGTGAGCAGGTTTTGGACAGGTTCCATTGGGGACTTGTGAGCAGGTTTTGGACAGGTTCCATTGGGGACTTGTAAGAAGATTTGGACAGGTTTCGGTGAGGACTTGTGAAGCTGAGTTTGATAGTTCTATCAGAGAACTTGAGGACAGAGGTGCATTGGTTCTATGAGAAGAACCTGAGGACAGATTTGTACCAGATCGAAGGACTGTGTTTGGTACTGATCAAAGACAGAGGATGAGGACATTTGTGCTAGACCAAGGGACTATGTTTAGTGCAAATTCGAGGACCAGCTTTGAGGTGATAGAGTTGAGGACAGAGGTCTCCGACCAGAGCAGGGAAGACAGGTGTCTTCTATGGATAGAGTTCCATTTGCTAAGGGCAGCGGAGGTAGAGGTCTTCTAGAGGATCACCAGCCAGAGTAGAGGTAGGGGAAGGTATCTCCTTTGAGCAGAGGCTCATGAATTCAGATTGGGGAAGGTTTCTCCTTTGAGCCGAGGCTCATAAACATTGTAATTGGGAAGGTTTCCCAAAGAACTTTGAGATAACTTTTAGAGAAAAGTTTTAAGGATGAACCATGTAAATTGTTGTGTCACTTTGTGGATGGTTTTGTGCATTGCTTTGATATTGCTTTGGATATGTTGCTTTACTGTATTGAAGTATAAAGGAAAAGTAAAAAGAGGTCTTATACTGTTCACCCCCCCTCTCAGTATAAGCTTGTGTTCTTCAATTAACTCATATGTTCACCAATATTTGTGCCAAACACATCTTGCTATTGTTGTAGGTACAACAATATTCAACGTTTGAGGAAGCTTTGGCATAATCCAAGGTGATAGAAGACATCAAGTTGTAGGAAAGCAAATTGAAGCTTAAGATTAGAAAAGAGGGGCCAAAGAAGAGCTCCACGAAGCATAAGGTCAAGCAATCCCACATCAACCAAGTGTTTTTGAACCTCTAGAGAGAGGATAAAGGGCAGCAAAAGCAAAATTATCAGGCCCAACCTCCTCCTGCATAGTATGGAAGGCATGATAACAATTACAAGGACAAGAACAAGAAAAAAAACCCACCTTGCCAATTCACACCTTTGATGGAATCTCTGAAATTGATATTCCACCAATTGTGTGAGGCCAAGGCAATCATATTACCCAAAATAAATATGTTCGATCCAAATCAACCCAAGGCAAAGTGGTACCATGATGACCTGTTTTGCATCTTTCATCAAGCGAAGGGTCATGACATCAAAGTATGTTGGTCCTTCAAACACATCATGCAAAACATGATTGATGAAGGAGAGCTTGTAGTGCCAAGTAATCCACTAGAACCTGAAAACCAGAACATGGGGATTTACAAAAATCCACTTCCAAACCATAATGCGTTGTGCAACAACGCTGGTCATGTCAACCAGGTGTGTGTCGAACCACCTACTCAGGGGTTTGTTGGTATGGTTAATGTTGTCATAAGGCATGGGAGGTATGAATAGCCAAATAAACTACATTCTCCCACAAGAATACAAGCCACGCTGAATCAACAACCAGTGTAGAATATTCTAGGCCCACCAACAAAACCAGTGGTGACCATACGTAGTAGGATAGTCTAAAACCTGTAGATGACTCCTACAAATATGTCTATCTATGAATTGATACAATAGTCCCCTAGGAACAAGGATACTCTTCTAGAAATTTTGAGGTCTATTTAAGTACAATCCCAGGATGCTCAAGCATTCACAAATTTTGTGGGACATGTATAGCAGTACAAGGAACCAACGATCCAATTTTACAATCATGATATCAAGACGATTCCCACTGAGATGACTGACCCATCATTGCATATAATTGCATGTTTCAACCATGTGTCATTCAAAAGGATATTGGTCGACACTAGTTCATCGATAAACATCATAACGACCAAGGCTTTGAGTCCCTTGAGGCTGCCAAAATCACACATTGTACTAGCTGCATTCACGTTGAGAGCGTTTAATGATGCGTTATGTTTGATAATTGTTACGATTGTCCTACCCATCCAAGTAGGCCTAAAGACCATATCTATGATGTTTCATGTGATAGAAGGAGCCATGTAGTACAACATCCTACTAGGGAGGCCTTGGATTCATGAGATGTATTGCGTTCCCTCGATATTACATCAGTACATAAAGTACATTCATGAGGGACAGGTTCATATGGTACCATTAGATGGAGAACCATTCAAATTTTTGAACATGATAGATCTACCAGGGGGTTTCATACTCTCGTAAATGCACCTGGACGTCTGGCCAGCATCGTCGACTAAGATTCTAGAAAGAAAGCAAATATTAGATGCTCAACCATCGACATCTATGTCACACAGATCTGATCATAGTACTGCTAATTTCTTGAGACTGACTGCATCAACGATGCTTCGGGATGAGAGGAAGCAAAAGATGAAAATGGGAAAGAGAGAAGAAAAGCATATGCATGACCTAGTTATCGAGGAGGATTCCACCCCTATGGAATTTGAGGAAGCCCAAGACATAGCCAAGGAGGTACCTTATCCTACCTCACATACATCATCAGCAGGGTCATCTACACCATGGGTGACTGTTCATCTAGCAACTGTCGGGCTTGGAGATTACATTGTGCAAAATGTTACCTTTAGACCAATTCTAGAGACAACATGAGAGATGGGTCATTCCCATGCTAACTAGTTTCTAGTTGGATTCGTGGTTCCATTTGGAGAGCCACCCAACTAGAAAAACTTCATCTATGTGGGGCTATATCAGCTTCACATGTGTACACCCATGGACAAAGATGATGATGAACCATTCATGGTGAATGTTCATTATCTATCAAACCCTGACTATGCCAAACATATTTTTGAGTTATATCATTGGTATGGATACGGCCTTGATCTCTTTGAACAAGGATGTAGGACTCTGCTCGAACCATGTTATTAGTTAGCAAATGATAGTTTTGGCCTGGGATTATAGATACAAGGATAGGATGACTTTATCATAGCATCCTTAGATCGCTTGTACCTTAGCATAGGGGATGACATATATTTTAACCCATATCATCCTAATCCATCCAACTTCTAGAGGACTTACCTAATGGTGTCTGTCATCATTATCGAGCCACTTGAAGAGAATAATGAAGAGCTCCTAGAGCATACTAGTAAATAGTGGAACCCTAGAGACAACTTGGGTAATTAAATCCATAATGCTACCAACAATACAGGTGTGTAGGGGTATAACCCCATAGTTTTGGGCAATATCGAGTTAGGAGATATATACAGTGATGATGGACGAGAGTCAACCTTCGAGATGAGTGGACCAAGTTATGATGCTGATAGTGAATCCTTAAACAATGACCAATCTGAGGATGAAACTGAGTTGGCCTATCTAAGGCTTTTTTATGTGAATCACTTGTTGCCCATAGAGTTAGTACATGTTATCGAAGAGATTATTCCTAAAATTGATCATTCATAGGAAGAAGCAGATCCAGTTTTCTTGACAACATCGTACATACAGTATAATTATCTAGTTTTTTGGATAGTGACGATAGCATACAAGAAGTAAGATTCATGGGGCCTCACTTGCTAGAGAGCCCCACACGAGTAGGAGTAAATTATGGGTTCTAGTTGTTATAAGTGATGAAGAATATGAGTTAGAGAGGGACTACATTTTTCCTCCTTATTTGTGTTACTGTCATCAACCCATTGACATAGATGAGGTCTATCATTAGTTACATGTTGGTCCTCATCTTAGAGCAAGACAATTAAACCTGGATCAAATTTATCGATTGGTTAATCCCATTTCACTGAACTACATGGAGATCTGTGAGCTAAATGGTCCTATTTTGTAATTAGTGCATAAGGAGGATCAAGTTTTCCATAGTCCTCATAGAGAGGACCCTTTTGTACCTATGCAATTAGAGCCAGATCTTGGGTACGAAGGTTACATCAATTATATAGAGGTTTATCCGTGTGCTTTTAGAGACCAATACCATTCCATCAATATTGTCTCCATTGACTTGACCACTCCACTCTGAAATCCAATAGATTCATATAAATCATTGCATCTCGATGTATATTCTATCAACTGGGATCATGTTGACTCACCTATAAAGCCTGAAGAATAAATGTTGCAACATTTCCATTTTATGTTAGGTTGTGCTTACAATGTGTATCATACTTAGGATGCTTCTTATGCAAAACCAATTAATCTAGTGGATGAAATCCATTTTATTCCTACACCTTATTAGCTTGAGGAGGGATCGCATATGTCAGTAGAGGAAACCTTCGAGGTGGATATCAACAATGATCCCACCAATTCAAATAAGGTTAAACTTGGAGAGAGTCTCACTCCAGATGAGTGGGCCATCCTCATCTCTCTGTTGAAAGAGAGACTAAATTTGTTTGCTTGGACATACAAGGATATGCCAGGTCTAGACCAAAAATTGGTTACTCATAACCTTTCGCTAGATCTTATGAAGAATACGATCAAGCAAAAGCTTATAAATATGCACCCAAAAATAGCCTTAATGGTGAAATATGAGCTACAAAATCTATTTGATGTAGAATTTGTAATTTCCATCGACTATCCGGAATGGGTGTCCAATATGGTACTCGTAGGAAAACCTAATGGAAGAATCTATATTTGCACAGATTTTAGAGACCTCAATAAGGCAACTCCCAAAGATTCATTTCCATTGCCTAATATTGATGCTCTTGTGGACATGGCTGCAGGTCACGAAATGCTCTCCTTAATGGATGATTTTTTTGGTTACAATAAAATTCGGATTAAACCTAAAGACTAGCATAAAACTATGTTTATAATGCCATGGGGAAAAATTTTCTACCAAGTTATGCCATTCGGCCTCAAAAATATTGGTGTGACATACCAAATAAAATACATATATATGATATGACTTGATCATATATGGCTCATTATGTTATATTTAATCTTGTTATCTTATCATGCTTTTATGTTTATTTTCATTAATTATATAGCTAGGTGCATGCTTTTGGGATGCGTTAGAAGGTGACATACCAGCAGGCCATGACATACATTTTTCATGACTATATGCATAAGATCCTAGAATATTACATGGATGACTTGTTATCTAATTCATTGCTATGTGCTAAGCATGTGGAGGTCTTAAAGAAGGTCTTCGATTGCCTAATAGAATATAATGTTAGGTTGAATCCTAAGAAGTGTGTATTTGGCATAACTTTTGGTAAGTTATTAGGATTCATCGTCTCAAAGAGAGGCATTGAAGTTGACCCAACGAAGGTCAAGGCTATCTTAGAAATGCATCCTCCCTCCAATATTAAAGAGTTAAGAAGCCTTCAGGGTAAAGTAGCATCGATAAAGTGATTCATCACTCAGTTATCGGATAAATATCGACCCATGAATCGACTACTACACAAGGGGGTCCCATTCAATTGGGATGAGGATTATCAAGTGGATTTTGCTAAAATAAAGCAATACCTAGAGACATCGCCAGTGCTAGCTCCACCAAGGCCAGAGGTGCCTTTTCTTCTATATATATCGGTGAGCGACTTTGCATTAGGGACCATGTTAGCCCAAAAGAACATGTAAGGCAAGGAATAAGCCATATATTATATTAGCCAAACCTTGGTGAGTTACGAGCTAGGGTATGCATATGTGGAGAAATTGTGTTTAGTAGTAGTGTTCGCTACAAAGAAATTGCAGCACTATATGCTGAGTCATACAACATATGTTATATCAAAACAAAACCCTTTGTAGTACATGATGATTAAGACGTATCATAATAGCGTACTACAAAGTGGATCATGCTATTGATGGAATTTGATCTAGAATTCATAAGCCAAAATTCCATTAAGGGATAGGGCATAGCTTATCAATTAGTTGAGGCACCGTTTTCAAACAACAGGCCTCTAACCATAGAGATTTCAAAAAATGCAGTCTTCATTGTGTCTGAAGCTCCCAAACTTGAAGAACCAGAGAACAATGTTGATATGACTATGTTCTTCGATGGTTCAAAGTGCGAGCAAGGGGGTGGTGCTAGAATAGTGTTTTTCACACCGCAAGGAGCTCCAATGCCCTTGTCATTTAAATTAGATTTTTTGTGCACCAACAATAACGTTGAGTATGAAGCCCTGCTGCTAGGGCTCCACACAATTGTTTCCATGAATATTAAAATATTAAACATCTTTGGTGACTCCTTGCTCATAGTGAATCAAGTAAAGGGGCTCTTTCAGTGATCAATGTCCCTAAAAGCCTATAAAGATCTTGTAGTCATGTATTTAGCTAAATTGGAATGGTATGACATCGAGGCAATCCCTCGTTCGTCAAACAGGTTTGCAGACACCATGGCATCTTTGGGATCCTTAATCCCTCAGAATCCATCTACTGATTTCACTACCATTCATGTTAAAACGCTCTCACATCCCATAGCAGAGTGAGAAGCTTTTGATAATAAAATGTCAATTAATATGATTAGCATAGAACCAAAAGTTGAATGGTTCTATAGAGCTGAAGACTTTTTGAAGAAGGCACCCTAGGGGTCATTAACCTCTCAGAGTCCGACGGGGAGTGGTACTACCATTCACCATAAGGTTGTTTCCCAGTGTGCATTTGTAAAAGTAAATATGCAGAGGTAGGTAGCAAGTCATCTTAGTAGTCAAAGCTGAGATTTATCAAAATTGGATGTCACAAATTAAAGACTTCCTAAAGCTTAGTATAATCCCAGAGGGATTTTCG
Source organism: Wollemia nobilis (assembly GCA_028583015.1). NCBI lineage: Eukaryota > Viridiplantae > Streptophyta > Pinopsida > Araucariales > Araucariaceae > Wollemia > Wollemia nobilis. The sequence continues at coordinate 871,272 of JAQPPZ010001108.1, forward strand.
CATGTTGCAAGATGCACATTTAAACAAAAATGACTAAATATGTCTTAATAGGAGACATCTTGTACCGTCGAGGTTACGATGGAGTTCTCCTTCATTGTCTAGAGCCCCAAGAGTCATCTTGGGCAATCTCACAAGCTCATGATGGTACATGCGATGGCCATTTCAGCGGCATGGCCATCGTCAAGCGCATCCTTCGAATGGGCTACTATTGGCCCACTATGGAGAAGGATTGCAATGTGTATGTCAAGAAATGCATCAAATTTCAGCATCATGCTAATCTTATGCACTTGCCATCATAGGCCTTACAGCCCATTCAAGCGGCTTGGCCATTTTCTCAGTGGGGATTATATCTTATAGGCAAGATCTCTCCCTCGTCATCAGGCTGACATACATTCATAATCATGACTATTGAGTATTTTACAAAGTGGGTGGAAGCAATACCCTTAACAATGACAACCGGAGCTCGTATAGCAGAGTTTATATTGGAGCATATCATAAGTCATTTTGGGATTCCATCCAAAATAATATCGGATAATGGAACATCATTCAAGAACAAAATTATGAGGGCTTTGACATCTAAATATAGAATCAAACATAGTTTTGTGACTCCATACTATCCGCAAGCAAACGGGTAGGCTGAAGCTTCAAATAAGATAGTGGTGGCCATATTGAAAAATATGGTCCAAGAAAACCACAAAGACTGGCATATCCAACTACCCCTTGCGTTATGGGCTTACAGGACTAGTATTCAAACGCCCACTGGGGCAACCCTGTTCTCACTAGTATATGGCGTTGAGGCCATTATGCCCTTTGAATTGGAAATTCCAACACTGTGCATCGCATTGAAAGAGTTCATCGATGATGACACCACACGGCAAGCTCGACTGGATCAACTAATGTTGCTTGATGAACGTCGCGTGAATGCCCTGGAGCATCTCCACATTTATCAGGAGTGACTAAAATGAGCTTACAATATCAAAGTCCACCAGAGAGACTTTGAAGTTGGGGATCTTGTCTTGAAAGAGAACCAACAGAACTCTAATTTGCCTCCAGATATGAGAGACAAATTCATGGCTAATTGGCTAGGACCTTATATCATATCTAAAAATATTGGTCCAGGTACCTATCACCTAACATCGCTAGGGGGTGTTGAAGAGCTTGAACCTCTCAACATCATCCATCTTAAGGTGTTCTATGCTTGAGAGTGTAGCAAAAGGCTCCAAGGGTTCTTGAAATCGCTTGGTCATGTCAGTAAAAGGCTCTGAGAGTTTGCATAAAATTGCTCGGTCAATCCTCAAAGGCTCCGAGGGTTGCTAAACACCGCTCGGTCATCCTAAAAGGCTCCAAGCTCTTTCATGAGTAGTTTGGTCAATAAAAAGCTCCAAAGGCATTTGTAAGCCCTTTGGTCATCCTCAAAAGGCTTCGAGGGTTGCTAAACACCGCTCGGTCATCCTAAAAGGCTCCAAGCTCATCTATGAGTAACTTGGTCAATCAAAAGGCACCAAGAGTTTCTGAAAAACTGCTTGGTCAACCTAAAGGCTCCAAGGATTCTAAAAAATCGCTTGGTCATCCCAAAATGCCCCAAAGGTGCTCATAATCCCTTTGGTCAATCCTAAAAGCTCCAAGGGTTCCTAAGAATCGCTTGGTCAATTTAAAGGCTCCAAAGGCATGTACTCACCGTTTGGTCAGATATGAGGCTCAAAAACTCATAAAAATTATAAAATCAATAAAATCCAAAAAAAATGGTAAAGCAAAAAAAAATCCAAAAACATTTGCATTTTGCATTATGCATTTTCATTCACACATGCATTCATTCCATTGCATTGCAAATAGGCATTCATCATCCATTGCATTCCGTAATAGAAGGCATTGTGTTTGTCAGTCTTACAAACGACACCACATTTGTGTTTTAATCATGCGCCTCTGCATTTATCATAATCCATCATTCATGTGAGTAATTGTGTTTTTCAACACAACCCATAATGTTGCTATGAAGATATACTCAGGTTTTTTGGTCACTCAACCATACCTAGAGGTCTTATCAAGAGTTGATAGAAAGCTTGCTTTACTTTTGTAGTTGAGGTCTAGTTAGTATAGCCCTTAGCATATCAGAATTCTATCACTAATCAACAAATTAAAACAATCCTAATATGGACTAGGGGAAGATGAAAGCCATGAAGCAGGACCAGGTATCCTGAAGCAAAAAGAATTATTCTTGCTTATCCCCCTGTGTGGATGGTATGGGAAATGTTGGCAATTGGCAAAAGGACAAGTGTATTTCCTACTCAAAATCCCTTGCTTACGATAAAATGAGCAATATCCCAGAGTGATATCCCACATCAATCCCCAAGATTGATACCCTAGATCGATATCATAGATCGACATCCCAGATTGATATCCTATATTGATATCATAAGATCGATACACTCAATCGATATTACAAAAATAGTTCCCCCCAAAGTAAAATCCCCCAAAGGAAATTTTTTGAAGAGAATTATCAAATGTAAATTCTAGAAAGTGAAGATCGAATGAAGATCAGAAATCAAAGCTCAAGTGAAGATCGAATGAAGATCAAAAATAAAAGTTCACATCAAGATCGAGTGAAGATCATAAATCAAAGTTCAAATCTAGATCAAATGAAGATCAGAAAATAGATTCCAGTGAAGATCAAATGAAGATCCAAAGAAAGTCAAAGTCAAAATGGAATCGACTCCCTTGCTTCACTACATATGAGCAAGTATCCCAAAAAATTGAAAAAGAAAAAGAGGGAGTAAACATGAATCCCTGGAATTGCCAGCACTACTATACCTTATGCATGATGATATGTCTGACGCATTAGCACCTCGCTTATGAACAAGACCAATGTTTGAATGTGGAAGAGCTAGCTTCAGGTGTCCTGTATCGCCTAGTGGTCTAGTCCAACTAAAATCTAAACCTAATATTGGATAAACACTTGTGGATCCCCTATCTTAGCAATGGGCTGAAAGAATCTCGCCTGACATCGGGGTATGCTTGTGCTTTATCTTAAAATATTCATGTGCACACACAAGGATAATGAACAATTAGGGCCTATCCTAGCGAAAGCCTTATATCTCAGAAGTCTAGCATGGTCAGTATACAACTTTTGATAAGTCAATTAGGGTGTTTGAGTCTCATGGAAAACCTCAAAATCTCTCTAAAAAGCAACAAATGCTAAAAGCATAAACCATAAAATGGTAAAAGTCATTGCAAATTATCAAATTGCAAAGTATCCAAGAAGCGATACATCATTACATAAAGCACAATCAAGATATAGGATAGATACCGGATGAATATCAACAACGATGTTTAGATGACCACTGACTATATTGTGCATATCATTCAAAGTGCAAAAGAAAATAGAGTGACATATTATATCATTCGCATCATACAACTTCATACCATTGCATTTCATATATGGGTGATTAATTGATTAAATTCTTATTACGAGGATTCTCAATTACATTCATGATTTTTTTACATTCTGTGGTGTCGTCCATTAGATTGTTAAACATATATTGCATTCATTCCTTATGTTTTAAGTGATTAAAGCATACAGGTTCATTTACATTAGATTACTATCATGTAAATAAAGCATTGCCATAAATTAATGCATACAATAAAGCAATATCAAATATGTGTTAAGAGAAAGCATCGCATCCATATGCATCCATCATCAAAAAGCACATCTAAACATCTAGATCACTGCATATCATCATCATAAATACAATAGCTATCTAGTGCATGTCATCCATACATCACATCACATAGCATTAACATAAGCATTGCATCCATGTGCATCAAATAAACATAAAATCAAAACACATAAACAAGTACACATAATGAGCCATAAATGATCAAGTCATATCATATATATATATATATATATATATATATATATATATATGTGTGTGTGGGGGGTGTGTGTCCAAAAGAGTACATCAAGAGTACAAAATGCCCGTAGGCTACAATCGTGTAGGTCCTAGACCTTACACCAAAAATGATACATATGCAAAAATGTAGCCTAAATCTGGTAGAGCCCTAGCTCTGGCCTGCTCCTCCTGAGCTGGAACTCTCGTCGCCTCCCTCAGCCCTATGCTCTGGAGCCTGCTTTGTAGTCAGCTCTGGTGCCTGTTGTGTGCCCTGTTGAGGGCCCTGTGTGCCACCTAATCCAAAGAGGCCTAGCACGTGGGATACTGGTATCTCTGTGTGGCGATACCTATGACTAGAGGTCGCACCCATCTCTTTGGTCCTGGTATGCGAACTGCCTCCATGAGTGCTAGAGGACCTGTGTGTCCTCTCGGTCCTATGGGTCCACTAGCTAGAGCTAGCTGTGGACTACCCCGTAGTCCTGGACCTGGTCCGTTGAGACCCTACAGCATGTGAATCCTCCAGTACCATGCCACAAATCAACCTGATGTAGCCCTCCAGCTGGTCTATGTGGGCTACCCTGCTAGTATGTCTATCATTGCCCTCCTCCACGAGGGCCTGCAAGCATCGAATCTTTGACATGGGGTCTCAACCACCTGGTAATAAATATAATGGTGCAATTGGTGGTCCCATAACAGCCTGGGAGGATGAAGGATCCCCCCTTTGTACCTTGAGCAAATCTCGCTCTGTAATAGCCTCACCCCGCTGCACTAGTGCCACATCCCGTGCACTAGTAAGCTCTTGGACCTGAGTCTCTTTCGTTGTAACCCACATTATCAGACTCATGACCTACTCCTGAGCCTCTGCTAGCTGCCTATCCCTGTGAGCTAGCTTCACCTCTAGAAGGGCGATGGAAGTATCCCATTGCAACTGATGAGTCTATAGCCTCCTAATATAACTCTGTAAGTCGGCAACCTGAGCAAGGAGTTGTCCTACATCACTATCAGGAGGTACCTCACCCTCCTTAGCCTCCTCCTATGGAGCCTCCTTGGTGGTGGCCTCTATGCCCCATCTACCCTCAGTTCGTTGGTGCACCCTGTGCCCATCTAGATCGACCTCTGCCTCTGCCTAGTCATCCACCTTGCCTAGAGGCCCAGATCCCTACCACTGTAGTAAGGACCACCATGTGTCATATGTTGGGGTGGTCCTAGCCCTTGCATCTCTAGACTCCTGAAAGTCATCAACCTCATCTCCAAGTGTCGTAGGCTGAATCCATGGCAGGTGCGTCTCCAAGACTAGACGCCTATAAACAAAAGGAATCTTTGGGATGTCCTGCACCAGGCCGAACTACCACAAGATGCGAGAGTAGAACTGGTACTCCCTAACCTCGACCTTATAGATCGAGTAGCCACATATCTCGGTGAGCCTATCATAGCCACTCGCCTACCTCTATCTAGCCTGGGCAATCCGTGTAGGGATGCCACTCAATGTCATCCGACCCGAGCGCTACAAATCATGTAATGTAATGCTCTATGTCACTAGTGTGGGTCCTGATCTGGAACCCCTCCTCCTCCCAAGGCCAGCATGTAGTGTAGCACTGATGCTCATCATCAATAGTAGTAATATGAAGGGGTAGCTCTACGGGACGCTCGATCTTGATATGTTGCTAGCCCTAGATCTGTAGTAGTAGGCTACAACTAATACCCCATCAACTTTGGCTAGTGATCTGATATAGCGCCCAGTAGAGTTGGCATAGCAAAGTGCTCCCCCAAGATAGAAGTAGTGGCTGAGTAGTAGAGCTCTGAGTAACTCTCCTAACACTGGCTAGGAGGTTCCAGGGTATCCTCACACCTGAGGAGTTTGGAAGAACAATCTGCACCACCAGGTGCATGAAGATCACCTCTCTCATAGAGAAGATGCGTTGACCCTACCAATATCTGATATGGACTCCTCCATGGTCGATCATGCGTTGAGCCTCCTAGCTCTGGTCACCAAAGATAGAATCAAAGACTACCCCCTTGCTCTGGGAGGAGGAAGAGGTGATGGCCTCACCATCAATAGGGATCCTAAAGATCCGATAAATATCCTCTAGAGTGATGGTCATCTCACCCATAGGTAGGTGAAAGGTGTTGGTCCACGCATTCCAGCATTGGGCCAACGTGGTCAAGTAGGCATGATCTACCCTAATAGTGGGTAGATCTAGAACGTAGCCAAAGTTGACAGCTCCAAACCATGCCCACTCTCCAATAGTGAGCTATCTATGGAGAGTCTTTAGGAGGTCTAGCTCGCAAGCTCTAGAGGTCAACCTCTGAAATAAAAGCAGTGCATAAGAGAAAATCTAACTACAACAAGCAAAAATAGATAAAAAAATGACCTTAAAAACGTCAAAAAATAAAAACATGTCACAAAGCATTCAGAAAAATCAAAAAAATCAATTAGGCAAGTCAGAATTGCATTAAATAATATTAATTGCCTATTAAACCTTAGAAAAATTAAAAATTTGATAATTTTTTTCTAAAGTCAATGAACCACGGGTCAACCCTGCGGTCCGCATGCGGTCAAAATTTGACCGTTGGAATTTGAATTCCAACCGCAGCTGATACCTGCGGTCCCCAATATGACAATTGGGAACCACAACTACCAGCTGTGGTCTAGGAAGGATACCCATTTCGGGTCACTTCCTAGCCTTCTTGACAAAAAAAATAAACCCTAATCTAATCTAATCTAGTGTGAGGTTCATTACCAACTTTTTAGTGAAATTGATTTACCGCATTACTTAGTGTGGTTCATTTTAAATTGGTATTGATTGCGAGGACTCGGTTTCGAGTTACCTTGCCCACTCCATGACCACCGCTAGTGGATGGTTGTCCAGGATCCACCATCGGGGTATAGGTGTGAGTTTGGTTGAGTTTTTGGCAGCATTTTAGATCAAAATATGTCTTCTACCTCACCAGAGCTCTCACAAATGTAGTTGCTTTCAAGAAAATAATGAAAAATTCAAATGGGAAATGCTATTTATAGGTCCTCCTAATTTCAATGGACCGCAACTAACACCTATGGTCTCAAAATTAGGGTTTTCTAACCACAGACCCGACCTGCGGTTCCCAAAATTTGAAAACATCAACCGCAGGTCGTACTCATGGTTTGCAACTAGCAATAAATGCATTCAAACCCCACCGTGGGAAGGTCTAAAATGACAAATTAATGATTCCTAATGGATCAAATTTCAAAAAGAGCAATCAATGTTGCAAATTTGGTGATGTTCAAAGCACCAGGATCGATTAATAAATCAAAAATTAACAAACAAATCAAATAATTCAAAAACCAAATGTGCCTCGTATTCAATAATTTACCCTATACACTTGGCGGTTGCAACGACTTGCGATCCATGCAATCCGACAAGATGAGTAAATTACCATAAGGACATTTGGGGCAAAAATTGTCATCGTTGATCTGATATGCTTCTTTTCAATTTCGAAGAAGGCCTTTGAGGTTGGACTGCTCCATGGAAATGAGGCGTTGCATGTCATTTCCTTTATGACATATTTTCAGCAAATCATCGACAAAATTGATTCAACACAAAACTAATTGGATTTGTATCATTTCGATTCCCTAAGATGGCTATCGTAGCCTGACTACTCCATGGGATAGAAATGTGCAATTACTATTAACAGTTAGAATCATAAGCTGAACTAGGCATAGCCAAGTAATTAAATGCTCAATTCTAAGTTTTTTCAGATCATTCATTGTGGTCAAGCGACCTCGTCGCTTCATACATTGTCATTACCCTCATCGACTCGTCGCTTGAGGGGGTAGTCATAATATCAAATCATAATCAAAATCAATAGAAGATCCCAGAGATCGTAGATCCCTTGATCTTGTCAAAATTGCGTTCGTCCTTGCGAATCATTGTCAACAACTATCATAAGCTTACCCCTTTGCTTGGGGCAAATAGCAAATATGAAGTTTGCTTGTTTTTCTCCATCTTTCGGATCTATGGGTCAGAAGATACCTATGGAATGCGCAGCCACACCGAATGAGATGATATGGGCACAAGCTTTTCAAATGTAAGCCTTTCACCCAGTTGGAAGCAATGATTCCAGGATGCGCATCCTTTTTCTGGACAAGAGGCATCTAATGTTGATCTGACTAATGATCATCATAGAACCTTCGACATCATTTTAGGAGGTATATTTTTTCTCATGCATTGTTCGATCTCATAATGCATCTCAAAAGGGGCATCTGTAGACACCTAAAATGCATCATGTCGATGGCGACTACTCATATGGACATGCTACAAGACCATATGGAGGATCTTGGATAGACTCCAAGATAGAGCAGTGGTTCTAACCACTCAATTTGGGCTCCTTGGCCTATTCATTCTGAACCGTAGCTCAGACCTATGGTCTACAGTCTGAACCATAGATGACACCTATGGTTTACATTCTGGACCATAGTTGTTACCTACGGTCTCAACTGAAGTTCAGTTGGCCTTCATCCGAGCCAAATCGGTTTGAACGACCATTTGTTCTAGAAGAAGGTGGTTAAAGGATGGAAGTTTCCAATCCAACTATCCTAACCACCCCTTCTTGATCTTGGCTTCTCCATGAAGCCACCCCTAGCCCTTGGGTAATCCTATAAGTACCCCTCAAAAATAGGGAAAAAGAGAGAGGATATAGCACACTTGAGAAGCGAAGCCCTGTCAAATTGTACACTCACTTGAGAGTACTAAGAGAGATTTATTGCCAACCCCTTTGCTAATTCATCAACCATCATGACAAACTTGCCATGGATGCCCTAAGGAGCTAGAGAGCCAAGAAATACTAATTTGGGAAAACGAAGGCCCTATTCGATAATTCAACCACCAAACCTGTCAGAGGACACTGAGGCAACCCTTGATCATCAATTTGACAAGGAGGATCAAGCCCACTACCCTTGAAATTGGAGGGCAAACCTACTTGGTTGCTCACCATGGCTTTCAACCATGGTTTACAGTGTAGACCGCTCATTAGAGTTGCGGTTTACCACAAGTATATGATCTCCTTACTGTTCCTATTTCATATTACTTAATTAGGTTAGTTTAATCATTTGCATGGTTAAGATAGAGTTTTAGAGACCTCTAACCCATAGATTTAGTGTTTAGAGTAATTCTAGTACATTAGTGTAGAATATGCAAGAATGGTTTCTTTTTATGCTTTCATGCTCTATTTCACGTAATTGGACCATTCAATACTTAGTTGTAATAGTCTTTTATGCATTTCCATGAATCTTTATTAATTTGGCATAGTTTAGATATGTTTTTCATGCTTTCTTGATTATATGCTTTTCATGGATTTTTCATGCATCAATCCTTCAAAGGGCCTCATCACGAGAGGCTGCCTATTTGTATAACATTCTTGTGTTGTTTCTTGATCATAGGAAATAGGTTTAAAGGGAGCTTCAATTGTTCAAATACCTTCCTCAACGTGAAGAAGAGGGTTGGCTCCACCCTAGAGCAGTTTGTGACTATTTGGAAAAGCAATAGTAGTGCGCCTACCCCATTGAGGGCTTTGGCATTGTATTGATTGTATCAACATTTGGGTGACCCTAAGAGGGGCAAGATTGTAATCGAGATTCATTTCCAATATCAATAAAAGAAACACGCATTTCATTGTTATATGCAATCTTGTTATCTTGTCATGCTTTTATGTTGATTTCCATTAATGCTATAGCTAGGTGCACACTTTTTGGGATGTTTTCAGAAGGCGATCACAATGGGACTCCGCAATTCATGCGATCTAATTATTGTTTATTGATTTTTTGAGATTGCAGGTATAGGCTGTAGCTATTAGCTATGGCCCAATAATTGAACTACAGGTTCAACATGCGGTTTATAGTCTGTACTGTAGACCAGACCTACGGTTTCCATCTGACAACACAGACAACAAAAAGCAGAGTGCAGACCAACTCAGGACCTGAGGTAGGCCCTATTTTTCACTCTCTATTTATTTTTACTTCTTTGTGTTTTTACAGAATGCTTATTTTGGAATGCAATTAGGAAAAGCAAATTAAAAAAGGGAAATCAATCATGTCCTAGTTCATTTTGAATTTGCATTTGTAGAAAGACGCTGCTAGGAAAAATGGATCTTTGATTGCAATATGCCCTAGAATCCAGCATGCTTGATAGAATTTGTGTGTTTGGTTTGCATGTTGAGGCCCAAGTAGTGGCCATTTGAATCATTGTAATTGTATTGTTGAAGAATCATGTAGATTATAGCATACATATCTAAATGTGAAACGTTTATTTTTACATTACATGTAGGAAACAATCATTTGTGCTATATTATGCATTTATAATTTTATGCAAATTAAAATGAACCACACACACCACTTGACACTTAAATGCTAGTGAGTTGGGCTTGACATCCAACCACTACTAGGGTTCAAAAATGATGGGTGTAATATCCATCCGCTAGCCCAAATCCTATGTACCCTTTGTTATTAGACCAATATCGGATCCAAAAACCATTCGTAGCCTAGAAAATTTGCATGTACTTCTCTTTGGAGGGCATAAGACTGACTAGGTGAGATTGGGTGAGGATCTGGCAAGACATGTACTTCTTGTCTAGGTGTGGACCTTCATTACCACACATGGGGGATTTATGCGGCCTGGAAGTCACATCCAAGTTTTCGAGCTACGAGCATAGAGGTGAAAGCTAATCTAACTGAGAATATCATCCAACACTTTTCAAAATATGATAAGGAGTTCTATATTGATACAAAAAATCATTGAAACAACATCAAATATTTTAGGGCTCACTTTTAAAAATTAATATGAGATAAACACTATTGTATATTTTGTTTGTGTAATAAAGAATAAATTTAGACACTAGGTACACCATAGTGGAGACACATGGTGGTCAGCAAAGGCACAAGCCTAAAACTCATGACCAGGACCCAGCTGATTCACATCAATAGCATATGTTGAGTCCTCACCCATGTGCACTTACTGAATGTCATTCGATAAGCATTAGAGGAGATAACTCGACACAAGGGGAACTTACTAAGCATACCTCTAATAGAGGATTTTCTACACATTCTTCTAGGCACAAGATAGATCAGGAAGCCTCTCAAAATGAGGGTGTTCCACTCAGAAGAGTACATTATATAGGGGTCTAAGCTAGTACCCCTATGACATAAGTCTACAAGAGGATCCATAGCTCCACCTTCAGAGTACATACAAGATCGAGATCCACCCATTCAGGGACATTCAGATAGGTTTTCCACTGAGCATAGGCCTATGTAGACTCCCACATGTAAGGAACTTAGAAATATCACCATTGAAATGGCTAAGGTGGGAGCCAATGGCACACCACCACACAAGTGGTGGAGATCTAGATAGTTGGATGGCTTGGGTAGCATCCTCGAGTAGCTAGGCTATAGACCTTTAGCTCTACCCACTCGTGCCCCGAGTGAGCATAGTAGGGGTTCTATAAGAACTACTAGAGAACATGGAGAGGCTTCTAAGTGCCCTCATGTAATCCATCCACCATCCATGCATGGTGGCACAGAGCATGGAGGTTAGCAGGATGTAAATGTTGTCTTTACAGATAAAGGTAAAAGCATCACAAATCAGTCAGATGGGTACAAAACCCATAAGGTCACTCACATATAGCATACATACCAGAGGCCTATCACGGCCAATGATCTTGATATATTACATATATTGGTATCTAAACAGTGGTGACAACTTCTCCAAGATCAATTTGAGGATGCTCGCTTAGAAAGGTAGCGCATTGAATATGAGAATCTTCAATTGCAGAGGCTCATTCAACAGATATTATATGAGCAACGCATGCACAAAGAATGCATCCTTGTCCAAAAGGAGCACATAGAATAGGAAGATAGGCTATCTAGGGCTGGCCTATATACTCATGTAGAGAGTAGAGAGTGCATCCGAAGAAATGTTTTCTTGCAATTCGATGTGTGCCAGGAGCGTAGAGATGCTCATACTCATGGTAGTGCCCTACCAAGAGAATGACCACCACCATTCAACCATGATAGGTAAAAAAAACATGATGAAATTGAGGGAGATGGAACTGAGCAAGAATATCTTTAAAAATCCCAATATGAGGAGGAGGAAGAGCAAAGTCCTCCACCATGATTGAGAAATAATGTACCTCCTAGACTACGGCCATGACAACTTAGGGAGGAGGACTTTCTATATTTAGCAGCCTACGAAGCCCTAGACGCTAAAGTGAAGGCAATTGAGAGGTAAAGCATGGTTGTTCAAAAGATAACCTTAAGAAGAAAGATTCACAATGAGCCTCTAGACCCCTCGATACTTGCTCCTGCCTATCCTTGAGCATTTTGTTATACCCAGGCTAGACAAGTTTAAAGGTGACAAATATGCACAGGAGCATGTCACGGGATTTTTAGATGTCTGTTTCCAAATAGCTAGCAATAACACCTTACTTCTACACATGTTTGTCATGACGATTTCAGGCCCAACCAGAGAGTGGTTCAACTAGAAGCGTGCACCTAGATATAGCATTAATGGAAATCAACATAATAGCATGACAAGATAACAAGATTACATATAACAATGAAATACATGTTTCTTTTCTTGATATTAGAAATTAATCTTGATTTCAATCTTACCCCTCTTAGGGTCACCAAAATATTGATACAATCAATACAATTCCAAAGCCCTCAATGAGGTAGGTGCACTACTATTGATTTTTTAAATGGTCACAAACTGCTCTAGGGTGGAGCCAACCCTCTTCTTCACATTGAGGAAGGTATTTGAACAATTGAAGCTCCCTTTAAACCTGTTTCCTATGATCAAGAAACAACACAAGAACATTATACAAATAGGCAGCCTCTCGTGATGAGGTCCTTTGAAGGATTGATGCATGAAAAATCCATAAAAAACATATAATCAAGAAAGCATGGAAAACATATCTAAACTATGTCAAATTAATAAATATTCATGGAAATGCATAAAATACTATTACAACTAAGTATTGAATGGTCCAATTACATGAAATAGAGCATGAAATAATTAAAAGAAACCATTCTAGCATATTCTACACTAATGTACTAGAATTACTCTAAAAACTAAATCTATGGGTCAGAGGTATCTAAAACTATAGCTTAACCATGAAAATGATTAAAATAACCTAAATAAGAAATCTAAAATAGTAATAGTAAGGAGATAATATACTTGTGGTAAACCATAGCTCTGATTAGTGGTCTGCATTGTAAACCATGATTGAAATCTGTGGTGAGCAACCAAGTATTTTTACTCTTCAATTTCAAGGGTAGTGGGCTTGATCCTCCTTGTCAAATTGATGATCAAGGATCGCCTCAGTGTCCTCTAATAGGTTTGGCATTTGAATTGTCGAATAGGGCCTTTGTTTTCCTGAATTGGCATTTCTTGGCTCTCTAGATCCTTAGGGAATCCATGGCAAGTTTTTCATGATGGTTGATGAATTAGCAAAGGGGTTGGTAATAAATCTTAGTACTCTCAAGTGAGTGTAAAATTTGACAGGGCTTCACTGCTCAAGTGATCTATCTCCTCTCTGTTTTACCCTATTTCTAAGGGGTACTTATAGGATTACCCAAGGGCTAGGGGTGGCTTCATGGAGAAGCCAAGATCAAGAAGGGGTGGTTAGGATATTTGGATTAGAAAATTCCATCCTTTAACCACCTTCTTCTAGATCAAATGGCCGTTAAAACTGATTTGGCTTGGATGAAGGCCAACTGAACTTCAGTTGAGACTGTAGGTAACAGTTGCGATCTAGACTATAAACTGTAGATGTCATCTATGGTTCAGACTATAGACCGTAGGTCTGAGCTACGATTCATACTGAATAGGCCAAGGAGCCCAAATTGAGTGGTTAGAACCACTGCTCTATCTTGGAGTATATCCAAGATCCTCCATATGGTCTTGTAGCATGTCCATATGAGTAGTCACCATTGACATAATGTGTTTTAGGTGTCTACAAATACCCCTTTTGATATGCGTTGTGAGATCAAAAAAAGTGTGAGCACAAATATACCTCCTAAAATTATGTCAAAGGTTCTATGATGATCATTATTCAGATCAACATTAGATGCCTCTTGTCTAGCTAAAGGACGCGCATCCTAGAATCATTGCTTCCAACTAGGTGAAAGGCTTTTGACCATCTCATCTCATTCAGTGCGGCTATGCATTCCATAGGTATCTTCTGACCCATATATCCAAAATTCAATGAACAAGAAGAAAACTTCATATTTGCTATTTACCCCAAGCAAAGGGGTAAGCTTATGATAGCTATTGATAATGATTCACAAGGACAAACATAATTTAGAAAATATCAAGGGATCTATGATCTTTGGGATATTTTGTTGATTTTGATTATGATTTGATATTATGACTACCCCCTCAAGTGACGAGTCGATTAGGGTAATGACAATGTATGAAGCGATGATGTCGCTTGATAACAATGAATGATTTGAAAAAACTTAGAATTGAGCATTTAATTACTTGGCTATACCTAGTTCAGCTTATGATTCTAATTTTTAATAGTAAGTGCACATTTCTATGCCATGGAACAGTTAGGTTGCAATAGCTATCTTTGGAAATAAAAATGATACAAATCCAATTAGTTTTATGTTGAATCAATTTTGTCGATGATTTTTTGAAAAGATGTCATAAAGGAGATGACATGCAATGCATCATTTTCGTGGAGTAGTCCAACCTCAAAGGCCTTCTTCAGAATTAAAAATAAACATGTCAGATCAACGATGACAATTTTTGCTTCAAATATCCTTATGGTAATTTACTCATCTTGTCGGATTGCATGGATCGCAAGTTGCTGTAACTGCCAAGTGTATAGGGTAAATTACTGAATACGAGGCACATTTGGTTTTTTAATTATTTGATTTGTTTATTAATTTTTGATTTATTGATCGATCCTAGTGCTTTGAACATCACCAAATTTGCAACATTGATTGCTCTTATTGAAATTTAATCCATTAGGAATCATTAATTTGGCATTTTAGACCTTCCCACGATGGGGTTTGAATACATTTATTGCTAGTTGCAAACTACGAGTACGGCCTACGGTTGATGTTTAAAATTTTGGGAACCGCAGGTCAAGCCTACGGTCCAAATACCCTAATTCTGGACTGCAGGTGTCAGTTACGGTCCACCAAAATTAGGAGGACCTATAAATAGCATTTCCCATTTGAATTTTTCATTATTTTCTTGAAAGCAACTGCATTTGTGAGAGCTCTAGTGAGGTAGAAGACATCTTTTGATCTAGAACGTTGCCAAAAACTCAACCAAACTCTAAACTGAGTCTTCACAATCAATACCAATTTAAAATGAACCACACTAAGTAATGTGGTAAATAAATTTCACTAAATAATTGGTAATGAACCTCACGCTAGATTAGATTTTATTAGGGTTCAATTTTTTTGTCAGCAAGGCTAGGAAGTGACCCAAAATGGATATCCTTCCTAGACTGTAGCTGGCAGCCATGGTTCCCAATTTTCAGATTGGGGACCGTAGGTATTAGTTGCGGTTGGAATTCAAATTCCAATGGTCAAATTTTGATCGCATGCAGACCGTAGGGTTGACCCCGTGATTCACCAAATTTAGAAAAAAATTATCAAATGTTTAATTTTTCTAAGGTTTAATAGGCAATTAATATTATTTAATACAATTATGACTTACATAATTGATTTTTATTATTTTTCTGAATGATTTGTGACATGTTTTTGTCTTTTTATCAGTTTTTGAATGTTTTTGACATTTTTAAGGTCATTTTTTAATATATTTTTGCTTGTTATAGTTAGATTTTCTCTTATGCACTGATTTTATTTTAGAGGTTGACCTCTAGAGCTTGTGAGCCAGACCTCCTAAATACTCTTCGTAGATAGCTCATTTCTAGAGAGCATGCATGGTTTGGAACTATCAACTTCGGCTACATTCTAGATCTACCCACTATTAGGGTATATCAGAGCTACTTTACCATGTTGGCCTAGCATTGGAATGCATAAACCAACACCTTTCACCTGCCTACAGGTGAAATGATCATCACTCTAGAGGACATTTATCGAATCTATAGGATCCCTATTGATGGTGAGGACATAACCCCTTCCTCCTCCTAGATTTGGTGTCTAAAGTTGATGAGGCTAGGAATTGCCTCATCCATGGACACTCTTTGATATATTTCTAACTATTTGACTTACCCTTTTTACTATGATTTTTATTTTAATTATGAAAAAATGCATTATATAATGATGTTTGCGAATTCTGGAATGACAAAGTGCATATGCTCTGTTTTGTTGTTTTTACTACAATTTCACCTATTTTTCAGTTAATTAGTCAATAGTGTTATAGCAATTCAAAACTTGTTTGAATATCTTATGCTTGGTAATATTGTGTTCCTTTGGTTAAATTAATTCAAATGGAAAAATGCGCCAAGAATTTGTCCACTATAGCTGATTGTGCAGGAAAATAGGCTATAACTATGATAGTTCCAGCCAGTTGTACATATACAGTAGGGCTTGGAATTAGTCACTCTAGCACATTCCACCAATGCAGGAGGGTGTGCAAGGGAGTGGAGAAGTCAACACATCACTTCCTATGCATTTGGACCACAGATCAGCAACAAACGGTCACCTGCCTATTTTTTTGAAGCAGTGCAAGAATAAGCGGTGCAGGAATAGGGAATAGCGTAGGAAAAACTGAAGATGGTAAAAAAGTGATAAACCGATGGAGGAAAGTATTGGAAATTGACCAGGAGGTTGTCCCAACTCATATGAACGTGATTTCCTCAATAGATGCAGCCCAACAATAATTAATGGATAAAGTTTGGACAAAGTAAAATCCTATAGTCTAGGAAACAGTTATGCAATTAGCTGTAAATCCTTGCAAAACAGTAACCAAGTATATCAGTGTTATCTTATAAATAATAAATCTCCCATATGGTCGATCATATAGAAGGATATAGAGACATAGAGATAGATAGATAGAAAAATTAGCATAGAGTGAAGTTTTCCTGTAGCAGAACAGTAATTTGTAGGTTTTTCCTGCATTACTGTAATGCATTTTCAAAATCAATAAAAATGTGCAATCTTTAATTTTCAATTGGCATGTTGAAGTTGATGAGTAACAGCTAAATTCTCTTAGCATAACTCCTCACCTTCTTCTGGTTCTGGAAGCAAGGGCCACTTGCAGGCCAGAGGAAGGCAGTTTTTTGACATAATTTCTTGTTGAATTCTTGCTACAACAGGTTAGCAGAATTTTGCCAGTTTTAATTCCTTTGATAGTTTTCTGATAGATTCAGTAGTGGACAACATTTCCTTGTATTTATAGCAATTCCAAGATATTTTTGTCATCTTGCAATTTTACAGTCATCATTGATTCAATTTTGCATTACACAACAATTTCTAGATATCTTGTTATTCTGCAATTTGGCAGTTTTTGTTGATTTAATCCTGTAGTAGATGAAATTATGTTTTGATGTTATCTAGTTAATTTACTTTCATGCAAAAAATGTGTGTGTTCTAAATTCTGAACTTTACTTTTCTATCATTTCAACTTAGCAACATTTCATTTTCTACAATTTCAAATTTTATCATTTCATTTCCTGCAATTCTATTTCTGCAAAAGTAAATAGGAGTTAATTTCAGTTCTTAGAAGTTAAAGGTCACAACAAAACCCCCAATTGCTAATTGATCCACAAATAAAACCTATTCTTGGATAAACTGAACCTGCAACTATAACACCTCCTATCGTATATAGCCTTTGGACACCGCCATAGATTGACACACATAAGGATTAAATGATGAATGATCAACGACCCTCATCATTTTTGGCACCGTTGCTGGGGAAAAATCGGTGTTGTTAGGAAAAGTGAAACATGTCAATAATTGTGTTGCAATTTTTGAATTACTGCATTTCAGTTTATTTAGTGAATAGGCATGAATGCATAGGCCAAGAGATAAAAGAGGGAGGTTTATCAGGACTAGTTCTAAACCACCAAGGTGTTCTTCACGATCAATTGAAGAATTTCCAGAGCAAGAAATACCTTCTTCACCAACTGAAGCTTTGGATAGATTAGAGCAAGAATTTTTTGTAGCACTTTTTGCTAAACGTTCCCTTAAGTCTGAACCATCCACATCAAACTCAAGAAAGAAAACAACTATGGAAGCACCACTTCCACCACTAGGTGGGTATGCTTATGATCCTCCTAAGACTTTTGAATATCCCATACGGTTGGATCCAGGTTTAGATGCTCCCATGAAAACTATTTCTCCATTCATAGTGTCAATTTTTAGGGGAACTGTTTCAGAAGATCCTGATCAATTTTTGTTTGAATTCAAAGTGTTATATTAGATTTATGAATACATAAATGATAATCAAAAATTGAAATTGTTTCCTTCTACACTTAAGGATGCTGCTCTCCAATGGTTTATGAGTAATCTTGAACCTAATTCAATCCGTACTTGGGATGACATGGAGACTGCATTATTACATAAATATCAGGATTATTGTAGAGTACGAAATAGAAAAGATTAGTTATTTCAGATCAAGA
Organism: Wollemia nobilis; assembly: GCA_028583015.1. NCBI lineage: Eukaryota > Viridiplantae > Streptophyta > Pinopsida > Araucariales > Araucariaceae > Wollemia > Wollemia nobilis. The sequence continues at coordinate 889,733 of JAQPPZ010001108.1, forward strand.
AAGAAGAAGATGAATGTTTAGAGGATTACCTTGATCGCTATGCCTTTGTCCAAAAGAGATGTGGTCCTATAGAACCTGATTTCTTAAATCCTATATTCTTAAGAGGATTTTAGGATGAATCTAGGGAAGTGTTAGACTTAATGGGAAAAGGAGACATAGATCAACTTGACATTGAAGATATTATGGAGTTATGTAGAAACTATTCCTGCACTCACCAACTGAGAAAGAAAAGGAATTCTAGCAATAATGACATAAAGGAGTTGATGGAGGAAATGGCTAATTTAAAAACTGATATCCTTGTTCAACTCAATTCTACATTAGGTGAGAGAAACACAAAATCCAATTCTACACCACCTTTGGCAATTTATTGCCCAAGATGCAGGAATAAGCATGCCTTGCAGGATTGCCATTTTAACAAAACTTCTATTTGTGGAATTTGTTCCAAGGAACATTCAACAGATAGATGTCTTTTTTTGCCTCATCTAAAATATTTTTTAGGCACCCAAATAGAAGTACTTAATGCTATTGGGAAAAGATCTGGTGGTGGCTATACACAATATCCCAATGCTCCTCGGTTTCCAAACTAGGGACAATCTCCTTGGAATATGAACATGCGATGGGGACAAGTAGAAGTCCCTGCACAACCTTGGAATCAACCTTGGATAGCTTCTCCAGATTGGTCACATTATGGATGGATGAATCCACCTTGGAATGCAACTCATCCACACTGGACACAGCAAGGACAAAGATGGGGACAATAATATCCACCATATCAAGGACAGCAAAGGTATCAAGGGCAAGCTCAAAACTTTCTGCCAGCTCCTAATCCAAATTTTTAGGGAAGAACACAACATCAACAAATGCAACCAGTAAAACAACCTCAACTCCTAGCTTAGCCTTTGACTAACCCAAATTTTACCAGACAAACAACCCCTGTTTATGAGGCTGAGTCTGAAAATTCTGCTGTAGTTCATGTACTTGACTATAGTAACATCCATTTGCATTCAGGGAAGGTTTTACCTGAACCTGTTCCACCCACCATTGAAGAAATAAGTGAGAAACAAGAACCTCCAAATCAGGAGACAATGCAACAAAAACAAAAATATGAACAAAAAAAATGCAGGAATCTTCTCTAGTAGCATTACCATACCCTGAAAGTTTTGATCATATTGATACTGCCCCTGAATAAAAATTAGTGATAGAACTTTAAAATATGTCAATTTCTCTCCCTTTTTTGTAGGCAATAATGGATATGCCTTCACTCAAAAAAACTATTCAAGAGTTATGTATCAAGAAACCTAGTAAAAATAAGGCCTTTCCTAAAACTGTTCAGGTAGAAGGAAAATTAGTTGATTTATTGTCTGAGAAACTAGTTCCTCCTAAATATAGTGACCCCGGTAGTCCAATAGTTATAATTACTACTGGATTAATGTAAATTCCTAATGTGCTAATTGATCTTGGAGATGACTAAGGACACAATGCAAAAATTACAGCTCAAGAATCTCAGTCCTACTACCACAGTTTTGGAAATGGTAGATAGGTTAGTTGTTAAACCTGAAGGTATCCTAGAAGACGTACCCATTGAATTCTCTTCTTGGTAATATCCTATATACTTCTTAGTGTTATAGCCTAGAAAATCAGTCAATGGATACCCTATCATTCTAGGACGACCTTGGTTGGCTATTGCAGCTGCTTTTATAGACTGCAGGTCAGGAGAAATGACCATTTTTAATGGTGTTGACCTAAAGAAAATTTATTTGTATCCACTAGCTCAACCTTCAACTAAATTTTTTGGATAAATTTGGTATCCTGAATCTGATGAAGAACAGGAAACCATTGCTATTTTGGCTACAGTTGTAGTAAAAGAACACATTGAGGAAATCACTACACCTGAGAGAGAAATATTTGAGAATGAAACTGTCCTATTTAAAACATTACAATCAGAAGCTCTAACTGATGATCAAACTCTTGTTCATCAGTTGTTGTGGCAAGAAGAAGAACAAAACTCTAAACTTATGTCATCCATGCCTAATCAAGAAAGATCATTCATTCTACCACATGGATGGCATCATTATCTCCTTAACACCTTCAAATGTCCTCTGATTCCATCAGGTATCATTTCTGAGACAGATTCTAGAGTATTTCATACTCTATAGCCACACCATTTTCCATTAAATGCATTAATAAGTAACTATGAAGCAGACTAGTTCTATCTATCCAGGGGATCAAACAAATTGAAATCCAACCGGGTAAATTTTTGAACATTAATAGTCGGCTAACCGAGGACTAGGAAGCCAAATTATTTGCGAGTCCTACAAAGACATGTTCAAGCTTTTGCATGGAATTATAAAGACATGACTGGAATTCATCCTGAGGTATGTACACATAGGATATACACAGAAAATGTAAAACCAGTAAGGCAACCTCAAAGACGTTTGAATCCTGCTCTAAAGGAAATTGTGAAAGAGAAAATTGAAAAACTCTTAGATGTTGGATTCATTTATCCAATTTCTGACAGTAAATGGGTTTCACCACTGGTCATTGTTCCAAAGAAAAATGGTAAAATGAGAGTATGTGTGGATTATAGGGAATTGAATAAGGCCACACATAAGGATCATTTCCCATTACCATTCATAGACCAAGTATTGGATACCCTTGCTAGAAAGAAATTTTTCTGTTTCCTTGATGGTTTCAGTGGGTATAACCAGATACAAGTTTCCCTAGAAGACCAAGAAAAGACTACCTTTACATGTCCTTGGGGAACCTTTTCTTACAGGGTTTTACCCTTTGGTTTATGTAATGCTCCAACAACATTTCAGAGAGCTGTTTTAGCAATTTTTTTTATTTAACCAATGAAAGTGTTGAAATTTATATGGATGATTTCACGGTGTTTGGCAATAGTTTTGAATATGCATTAGAACAGCTTGAAAAAGTACTAATTCACTGTGAAACATACCACCTCTCTCTAAATCCTATGAAAATGCTTCTTAATGATGGAGGAAGGAATTGTCCTTGGACATCATATCTCTTATTTTGGAATCAAAGTTGATCCTAAGAAGGTTGAAGTCATCAAAAACCTCCCTCCTCCACAAACTCAAATTGATATACGCAATTTCTTAGGGCACATTGGTTTTTATCATAGATTCATTGCTAACTTCAGCACTATAGAAAATTCTATGTTTGCTCTACTCATGAAGGATTCTAAATTTTTTTGGTCTTTTGAATGTCAAACTTCTTTTGAAGACTTGAAGGAAAAGTTAACCACTCCACCTGTATTAAGAGGTCCTAATTGGGAGTTACCTTTTCATATTCAAACTGATGCTTCCAATACTGCTATTGGAGCTGTGTTAGGACAGATTGAAATTGGGGAGCATTATGCTATTTACTATATCAGTAAAAACTTGACAGGAGCTGAGAAAAACTACACTACCACTGAAAAAGAATTCTTGGCTGTAATCTACGCTATTAACAAATTTTGAAACTATATCACAGGGTACCAATTATTCATCCATACAGATCATACTGCAATCAAATATTTGATGAATAAACCATTGGTTAGTACAAGAATTATTCGTTGGATGATTCTGTTGTAGGAATTTGATGTTACCATAGTAAACAAGCCTAGGAAATCTAATGTAGTTGTAGATTTCTTGTCAAGAATACCAAATGCAGATATAGGGGAAGTTGTGGAAGATACCTTTCCAAATGAAAATTTGTTTGTTGTTTCTGTACAATCTCCATGGTTTGCGGACATAGCTAATTACTTGGTTACAAGGAAGATTCCTCTTCACTTTACCCCCAAACAAAAGAAACAGTTAATTAAGCAAAGTTCTTCTTTTCAATGGATAGAGGGCTTACGCAGGTGTATCCGCCAGGATGAAATATATGATATCCTACGGGCATGCCATGATGAACCATCAGGAGGGCATTATTCAGTCAAAAGTACTATTCACAAAATCTTGGGAATCGGATATTATTGACCATCTTTGCATAAAGATGTAAAGAAGTACATTAGACATTGTGATGCTTGCCAGAGAAAGGGAAAACCTACCTTTACTAATGAAATGTCATTACAACCTCAAATAGGAACAGAACCATTTGAAATATGGGGTTTAGATTTTGTAGGACCCATTAATCCCTCTTCCCAAGGCAAAGTGCATATCTTGGTATGTACTAATTATGTTACCAAATGGGTAGAAGCTCGTGCCTTTAAGCATGCTAGAGAAGAAAAAGTTGCTGATTTTCCGTATTCACAGATTTTTTTGCATTTTGGAGCCCCACAATCCATCACAACTGATCAAGGACCCCAATTTACTTTAAAATTTGTTGAAGCCTTCACTCAACTCTATCAAGTCAAACACAGAAAATCCTCACCTTATCATCCACAAGCCAATGGCCAAGTTGAAGTGACCAATAGGGAATTAGAATGAATTCTGACCAAAACAGTAGCAGTCCATAAAAGAAATTGGCTGGAAAAATTACCAGAAGCTATTTGGGCTTATAATACCACTTTGAAATCTACCACTGGATTTTATGGATTTTATTAGGGTTCAATTTTTTTGTCAGCAAGGCTAGGAAGTGACCCAAAATGGATATCCTTCCTACACTGTAGCTGGCAGCCATGGTTCCCAATTTTCAGATTGGGGACCGTAGGTATTAGTTGCGATTGGAATTCAAATTCCAATGGTCAAATTTTGATCGCATGCGGACCGTAGGGTTGACCCCGTGATTCACCAAATTTAGAAAAAAATTATCAAATGTTTAATTTTTCTAAGGTTTAATAGGCAATTAATATTATTTAATACAATTCTGACTTACTTAATTGATTTTTATTATTTTTTTGAATGATTTGTGACATGTTTTTGTCTTTTTATCAGTTTTTGAATGTTTTTGACATTTTTAAGGTCATTTTTTAATCTATTTTTGCTTGTTATAATTAGATTTTCTCTTATGCACTGATTTTATTTTAGAGGTTGACCTCTAGAGCTTGTGAGCTAGACCTCCTAAAGACTCTCCGTAGATATCTCATTTCTAGAGAGCATGCGTGGTTTGGAACTATCAACTTCAGCTACATTCTAGATCTACCCACTATTAGGGTAGATCAGTCTACCCACTATTAGGGTAGATCAGAGCTACTTTACCATGTTGGCCTAGCATTGGAATGCATAAACCAACACCTTTCACCTGCCTACAGGTGAAATGATCATCACTCTAGAGGACATTTATCGAATCTATAGGATCCCTATTGATGGTGAGGACATAACCCCTTCCTCCTCCTAGATTTGGTGACTAAAGTTGATGAGGCTAGGAATTGCCTCATCCATGGACACTCTTTGATACATTTCTGACTATTTGACTTACCCTTTTTACTATGATTTTTATGTTAATTATGGAAAAATGCATTATATAATGATGTTTGCAAATTCTGGAATGACAAAGTGCATATGCTCTGTTTTACTATTTTTACTACAATTTCACCTATTTTTCAGTTAATTAGTCAATAGTGTTATAGCAATTCAGAACTTGTTTGAATATTTGATGCTTGGTAATATTGTGTTCCTTTGGTTAAACTAATTCAAATGGAAAAGGGCGCCAAGAATTTTTCCACTATAGCTGACTGTGCAGGAAAATAGGTTGTAACTGTGACAGTTCTAGCCAGCTATACATATACAATAGGGCTTGGAATTAGTCACTCCAGCACATTCCACCAATGCAGGAGGGTGTGCAAGGGAGTGGAGAAGTCAACACGTCACTTCCTATGCATTTGGACCATAGATCAACAACAAACGGTCACCTGCCTGTTGTTTTGGAGCAGTGCAGGAATAAGCGATGCAAGAATAGGGAATAGCGCAGGAACAACTGAAGATGGTCAAAAAGTGATAAACCGATGGAGGAAAGTATTGGAAATTGACCAGGAGGTTGTCCCAACTCATATGAACGTGATTTCCTCAACAGATGTAGCCCAACAATAATTAATGGATAAAGTTTGGACAAAGTAAAATCTTGTAGTCTAGGAAACAGTTATGCAATTAGCTGTAAATCCCTACAAAACAGTAACCAAGTATATCAGTGTTATCTTATAAATAATAAAGCTCCCATATGGTCGAGCATATAGAAGGATATAGAGACATAGAGATAGATAGATAGAAAAATTAGCATAGAGTGAAGTTTTCCTGTAGCAGAACAGTAATTTGCAGGTTTTTCTTGCATTACTGTAATGCATTTTTAGATTCAATAAAAAGGTGCAATCTTCAGTTTTCAATTGGCATGTTGAGGTTGATGAGTAACAGCTAGATTCTCTTAGCATAACTCCTCACCTTCTTCTAGTTCTAGAAGCAAGGGCCACTTGCAGCCAGAGGAAGGCAGTTTTTGACAGAATTTCTTGTTGAATTCTTGCTACAACAGGTTAGCAAAATTTTGCCAGTTTTCATTTCTTTAGTAGTTTTTATGATAGATTTCAGTAGTGGACAACATTTCCTTGTATTTACAACAATTCCTAGATATTTTGTCATCTTGCAGTTTTACAGTCATTATTGATTCAATTTTGCATTACACAACAATTTCTAGATATCTTGTCATTTTGCAATTTGGTAGTTTTTGTTGATTCAATCTTGTAGTAGATGAAATTCTATTTTGATGTTATCTAGTTGATTTACTTTCATGCAAGAATGTGTGTGTTCTAAATTCTACACTTTACTTTTCTGTCATTTCAATTTAGCAACATTTCATTTTCTACAATTTCAGATTTTGTCATTTCATTTCCTGCAATTTTGTTTCTGCAAAAGTAAATAGGAGTTAATTTCAGTTCTTAGAAGTTAAAGGTCACAACAAAACCCCCAATTGCTAATTGATCCACCAATAAAACCTGTTCTTGGATAAACTAAACCTGCAACTATAACACCTCCTATCGTATACAGCCTCTGGACACCGCCCTAGATTGACACACATAATGATTAAATGATGAATGATCAATGACCCTCATCATTTTTGGCACCGTTGTTGGGGAACAATCGATGTTGTTAGGAAAAGTGAAACAGGTCAAGAATTGTGTTGCAATTTTTGAATTACTGCATTTCAGTTTATTTAGTGAATAGGCATGAATGCATAGGCCAAGAGATGAAAGAGGGAGGTTTATCAGGACTAGTTCTGAACCACCAAGGTGTTCTTCATGATCAGATGAAGAATTTCCAGAGCAAGAAATACCTTCTTCACCAACTGAAGCTTTGGATAGATTAGAGCAAGAACTTTTTGTAGCACTTTCTGCTAAACATTCCCTTAAGTCTGAACCATCCACATCAAACTCAAGAAAGAAAACAACTATGGCAGCACCACTACCACCACTAGGTGGGTATGCTGATGATCCTCCTAAGACTTTTGAATATCCCATACGGTTGGATCCAACTCTAGATGCTCCCATGAAAACTATTTCTCCATCCATATTGCCAATTTTTAGGGGAACTGTTTCAGAAGATCCTGATCAATTTTTGTTTGAATTCAAAGTGTTATGTCAGACTTATGACTACATAAATGATAATCAAAAATTGAAATTGTTTCCTTCTACACTTAAGGATGCTGCTCTTCGATGGTTTATGAGTAATCTTGAACCTAATTCAATCCGTACTTGGGATGACATGGAGACTGCATTCTTACATAAATATCAAGATTATTGTAGAGTACGAAATAGAAAAGATGAGTTGTTTCGGATCAAGCAAGAAGAAGATGAAAGTTTAGAGGATTACCTTGATCGCTTTGCCTTTGTCCAAAAGAGATGTGGTCCTATAGAACCTGATTTCTTAAAGCCTATCTTCTTAAGAGGATTGCAGGATGAATCTAGGGAAGTGTTAGATTTAATGGGAAAAGGAGACATAGATCAACTTGACCTTGAAGATATTGTGGAGTTATGTAGAAACTATTCCCGCACTCACCAACGGAGAAAGAAAAGGAATTCTAGCAATAATGACATAAAGGAGTTGATGGAGGAAATGGCTAATTTAAAAACTGATATCCTTGTTCAACTCAATTCTGCATTAGGTGAGAGAAACACAAAATCCAATTCTACACCACCTTTGGCAATTTATTGCCCAAGATGCAGGAATAAGCATGCCTTGCAGGATTGCCCTTTTAACAAAACTTCTATTTGTGGAATTTGTTCCAAGGAACATTCAACAGATAGATGTCCTTTGTTGCCTCATCTAAAATCTGTCTTAGGCACCCAAACAGAAGAACTTAATGCTATTGGGCAGAGATCCGGTGGTGGCTATACACAATATCCCAATGCTCCTCGGTTTCCAAACTGGGGACAATCTCCTTGGAATATGAACATGCCATGGGGACATGTAGAAGTCCCTGCACAACCTTGGAACCAACCTTGGATAGCTTCTCTAGATTGGTCACATTCTGGATGGATGAATCCACCTTGGAATGCAACTCATCCATAGTGGACACAACAAGGACAAAGATGGGGACAGCAATATCCACCATATCAAGGACAACAAAGGTATCAAGGGCAAGCTCAAAACTTGCTGCCAGCTCCTAATCCAAATTTTTAGGGAAGAACACAACATCAACAAATGCAACCAATGAAACAACCTCCACTCCCAGCTCAACCTATGACTAACCCAAATAATACCAGACAAACAACCCTTGTTTATGAGGTTGAGTCTGAAGATTCTACTGTAGTTCATGTACTTGACTGTAGTAACATCCATCTACGTTCAGGGAAGGTTTTACATGAACCTGTTCCACCCACCATTGAAGAAATAAGTGAGAAACAAGAACCTCCAAATCAGGAGACAATGCAACAAAAAAAAAAAGATGAAGTAACAAAAAAAATGCAAGAATCTTCTCCAGTAGCATTACCATACCCTGAAAGGTTTGATCATATTGATACTGCCCCTGAATCAGAATTAGTGATAGAACTTAAAAATATGTCAATTTATCTCCCTTTTTTGCAGGCAATAAGGGATGTGCCTTCACTCAAAAAAACTATTCAGGAGTTATGTATCAAGAAACCTAGTAAAAAGAAGGCCTTTCCTAAAACTGTTCAGGTAGAAGGAAAATTAGCTAATTTATTGTCCGAGAAACTAGTTCCTCCTAAATATAGTGACCCCGATAGTCCAATAGTTACAATTACTATTGGATTAATGCAAATTCCTAATGTGCTAATTGATCTTGGAGCTGCAATTAATGTTATGACTAAGGACACAATGCAAAAATTGCAGCTCAAGAATCTCAGTCCTACTACCACAGTTTTGGAAATGGCAGATAGGTTAGTTGCTAAACCTGAAGGTATCCTAGAAGACATAGCCATTGAAGTCTCTTCTTGGGAATATCCTGTAGACTTCTTAGTGTTGCAGCCTAGAAAATCAGTCAATGGATACCCTATCATTCTAGGACGACCTTGGTTGGCTACTGCAGCTGCTTTTATAGACTGCAGGTCAGGAGAAATGACCATTTCTAATGGTGTTGACCTAAAGAAAATTTATTTGTATCCACCAGCTCAACCTTCAACTAAATTTTTTGGACAAATTTGGTATCCTGAATCTGATGAAGAACAGGAAACCATTGCTACTTTGGCTACAATTGTAGTAAAAGAACATATTGAGGAAATCACTACACCTGGGAGAGAAATATTTGAGAATGAAACTGTCCTAATTGAAACATTACAATCAGAAGGACTAACTGATGATCAAACTCTTGTTCATCGGTTGTTGTGGCAAGAAGAGGAACAAAATTCTAAACTTCTGTCATCCATGCCTAATCAGGAAAGATCATTCATTCTACCACATGGATGGCATCATCATCTCCTTAACACCTTCAAATGTCCTCTGATTCCATCAGGTATCATTTTTGAGATAGATTCTAGAGTATTTCATACTCTATAGCCACACCATTGTCCATTAAATGCATTAATCAGTAACTATGAAGCAGCTAGTTCTATCTATCCAGGGATCAAACAAATTGAAATCCAGCCAGGTAAATTTTTGAACATTAATAGTTGGCTAACTGAGGACCAGGAAGCCAAATTATTTGTAGTCCTACAAAGACATGTTCAAGCTTTTGCATGGAATTATAAAGACATGACTGGAATTCATCCTGAGGTATGTACACATAGGATATACACAAAAAACATAAAACCAGTAAGGCAACCTCAGAGACATTTGAATCCTGCTCTAAAGGAAATTGTGAAAGAGGAAATTGAAAAACTCTTAGATGTTGGATTCATTTATCCAATTTCAGATAGTAAATGGGTTTCACCACTGGTCATTGTTCCAAAGAAAAATGGTAAAATGAGAGTATGTGTGGATTATAGGGAGTTGAATAAGGCCACACATAAGGATCATTTCCCATTACCATTCATAGACCAAGTATTGGATACCCTTGCTGGAAAGAAATTTTTCTGTTTCCTTGATGGTTTCAGTGGGTATAACTAGATACAAGTTGCCCTAGAAGACCAAGAAAAGACTACCTTTACATGTCCTTGGGGAACCTTTTCTTACAGGTTTTTACCCTTTGGTTTATGTAATGCTCCAGCAACATTTCAGAGAGTTGTTTTAGCAATTTTTTCTGATTTAACCAATGAAAGTGTTGAAATTTATATGGATGATTTCATGGTGTTTGGAAATAGTTTTGAATATGCATTAGAACAGCTTGAAAAAGTGCTGATTCGCTATGAAACATACCACCTCTCTCTGAATCTTGAGAAATGCTTCTTAATGATGGAGGAAGGAATTGTCCTTGGACATCATATCTCTTCTTTTGGAATCAAAGTTGATCCTAAGAAGGTTGAAGTCATCAAAAACCTCCCTCCTCCACAAACTCAAACTGATGTACGCAATTTCTTAGGGCACATTGGTTTTTATCGTAGATTCATTGCTAACTTCAGCACTATAGCAAATCCTATGTTTGCTCTACTCATGAAGGATTCTGAATTTGTTTGGTCTTCTGAATGTCAAACTTCTTTTGAAGACTTAAAGGAAAAGTTAACCACTCCACTTGTATTAAGAGGTCCTAATTGGGAGTTACCTTTTCATATTCAAACTGATGCTTCCAATACTGCTATTGGAGCTGTGTTAGGACATATTGAAAATGGGGAGCATTATGCTATTTACTATATCAGTAAAAACTTGACAGGAGCTGAGAAAAACTACACTACCACTGAAAAATAATTCTTGGCTGTAATCTATGCTATTAACAAATTTTGACACTATATCACCAGGTACCAAGTATTCATCCATACGGATCATACTCCAATCAAATATTTGATGAATAAACCATTGGTTAGTGCAAGAATTATTCGTTGGTTGATTCTATTGTAGGAATTTGATGTTACCATAGTAAACAAGCACTGGGAAATCTAATGTAGTTGCAGATTTCTTGTCAAGAATACCAAATGCAGATATAGGGGAAGTTGTGGAAGATACCTTTCTAGATGAAAAGTTGTTTTTTGTTTCTGTACAATCTCCATGGTTTGCAGACATAGCTAATTACTTGGCTACAAGGAAGATTCCTCTTCACTTTACCCCCAAACAAAAGAAACAGTTAATTAAGCAAAGTTCTTCTTTTCAATGGATAGAGGGCTTACTGTTTAAATGCAGTCCTGATCATGTTTTACGTAGGTGTATTCGCACAGATGAAATATATGATATCCTACGGGCATGCCATGATGAACCATCAGGAGGGCATTATTCAGTCAAAAGTACTATTCACAAAATCTTGGGAACCAGATATTATTGGCCATCTTTGCATAAAGATGTAAAGAAGTACATTAGACATTGTGATGCTTGCCAGAGAATGGGAAAACCTACCTTTACTAATGAAATGCCATTACAACCTCAAATAGGAATAGAACCATTTGAAATATGGGGTTTAGATTTCGTAGGACCCATTAATCCCTCTTCCCAAGGCAAAGTGCATATCTTGGTATGTACTAATTATGTTACCAAATGGGTAGAAGCTCGTGCCTTTAAGCATGCTAGAGAAGAAAAAGTTGTCGATTTTCTATATTCATAGATTTTTCTGCATTTTGGAGCCCCACAATCCATCACAACAGATCAAGGACCCCAATTTACTTCAAAAGTTTTTGAAGCCTTCACTCAACTCTATCAAGTCAAACACAGAAAATCCTCACCTTATCATCCACAAGCCAATGGCCAAGTTGAAGTGACCAATAGGGAATTAGAACGAATTCTGACCAAAACAGTAGCAGTCCATAAAAGAAATTGGCTGGACAAATTACCAGAAGCTATTTGGGCTTATAATACCACTTGGAAATCTACCACTGGATTTACGCCCTATGAATTGGTCTATGGAAAAAAACCGCTTTTGCCTATTGAGTTTGAATTACTAACTCTTTGAACTGCTCTGGAAGTAGGTATTGATCTGTCGCAGGCACAAGAAGATCATATTCTACAACTTGATGCATTGGATGAACTGTGCATGGATGCACTACATCAGATGAAGATAATCCAAGCACAACGGAAGATGTGGCATGATAGTCACATAAAGCAGCAAAAATTTTAGCAAGGTGACTGGGCCTTGTTGTTTGATTCACAATACAAGGATTTCCCTGGAAAGTTGCAGACCAGATGGCTTGGACCATATCAAATTGAGGAAGTATTTGACAATGGAGTTGTTCGTCTTACACCTATTGATGAATCACAACGCAAGTTGGTGGTGAATGGACATCGTCTTCGTATGTACCACAAACCATACAACAGGGCAGAATTTCTCAAGCAAGTGGAAAGTTTGGATGTACACATTTGGGAAGAAAACACTTCTTCTATCCCAAATTCAGTAGATTGACACAAGATTTTGATAAAAAATAAAAATAAGAAATTCAGGAAGTGAAAACCTCTTTGAGGCACTCCTGAGTTGGGTTTACATGAAAACCGGTTTTCTGGCATGTTTACCTAGTTGGTTTCACTATCATTGTTTGGTCTTGTCTTATGACCATTGTTTCGTCTATTTTTAGATTGCACCTACCTTAGGTTAAAGATTGATTAGCTGGAAATCTCAGTAGGAGCACCTCAAAATGTAGATAAAATGGTTATAACAGGTATGTGTCTTTTTCATTCTCTGAATAATGTAAATCATTAGTATATAGTGTATATATCCTTGATTAGTATAAAAGCATGTAAAAAGGGGAAATCAAACATGGAAAGTCCTTTTCAGTAATGCCTCTACCTTAATTTTGCCCTAGAATGAAAAAATAGAAGTGCGCTGGAATAGGGAAGTGCAGGAATAACCTATTATATTCCAAAGCGCAGGAATAATCCATAAAGCACATGAATAAACTTTTTATATCCCAGAGCGTAGGAATGATTTAAAAAGCACAAGAATAAACTGTTTATATCCCAGAGCACAGGAATGATTGATTAATCGCAAGAATAGATCAATAAGCACAGGAATGAAATTATGTGTAAAAACTATTTATGACACGTGGCCTGAGGTGAGTTAATTGGTTTAGAAGGAAAAATACGAGTCATCGACTCATGGTTGCATGTGATAGCTAGTGTCCATAACAAAAATGAGCGACATCACAGGTGGTAATTTTGCATGCGTTGCCATGTCATTATGCTACAAGTTCTGAAGCAGTTCCTACGCTACTATTATTCTTGCTACGATGATTGAAACCCTAAACCAGATGCACGCTTGTATTGTTCGCCAATTTATAGAGACTACAGAACAGAAGGTAGAAAATTATGCCATGGGGGAAAGAAAATCAGAGCCAAACCTAAAAATGATAGCTACCTGGAAAGTGACCCTGCATCCCTACAAATATTTGCTGATGGAGGATTCTTGTCGTTCCTGCAAAAATTTGATGGCCATTTCGAAGTCTTGGCGGCAGAATTCACACGCACCTTCTGCAACATTCAGGTGCACATTAATGGGATGACTATCCAGGTAACTTAGAGGAAGACTCTACAAGAAACCCTAGTTTAGAAACCCCTAAAATTAGAATTTCTCCCTCTCCAGATGGTCCCCCATCTTCATGAACTAGGAAATAGCAAGCGTCCACATCTGGTTCTCAGTCTAAAAGAAAAAGGGTAACCTTTGCTGATGATATACAATCCAACAGGGAAATTGGAAATGCAAGTGAACATGCTCCGAAATCTGCTCCTGAAACAATAGCAACATCTGCAGTTGCTCTAGAACATCCAAAACCTGCACCTGCTAAGAAGTATCCAAGGTCTACAAGGTTAAGAAGTTCTGCTAGAATTCAAAAAACTAAAACCCTACCAGAGGAACTAATAGATATCACAGACCCAAATGAAGGAGAAACTAGAACAAAGGATGCACAGGAACCAAATATTGAAATGGAAATGACAGACACAGGGATACAGACCATGGAGCTAGATACAACTATGGATGAAACCTCAATAAGCCCTGTATGTCCATTAGTTGATTATTCGACTACGATTCGAGGAGCCGCTGAAATTTGATTCTAAACCAGTTGGGGATGATATGAATGTTTTAATGCATGCTAATTCTGAGCAGTATTCTGAGTCTGAGTTCGAAGAGGAAATCGATATCCACACTCAATTGCATGCTGCAAAGAGTGTGATTAAAACCCAGACCCATTGGATTGAGCAAGCTGAAGAGACCATAAAACAAAAGGATCAACAAATTGATCTGCTTCAACAAAAAATTCAAGAATTGTAGAACCATTTGTCTCAACTGGAATATCAGTCTATAGAGTTACCATAATCATCATAGGATGAATGGGCCCAGATTCTCTTAGATTTAGCTGAACATTCTGAGGCAAACATAGCACCTACACAGAGATCACCTGATAGAGAGGAAGCAAGAATGGTAGTATCTGATGATGAGAGTCCATCAAGAATTCTATTGACAAATGATACTGCACTTCAGCAGGAAACACAGACACCTTCTAGAGAGGAACAAGAAGCTACAACACAAGATCAGGTATCCACACCCTCTCCTCTCATTGCTATTACAACAGAACAAGGGACACAAATAGATTTGCTTGTTGTAATACCAACTATGGAAGTTGGTATACAAGTGAATATAGTGGCACAAATGCAACCTATTGTCAGACCCCTAGACATAGTGCCTTTAACTAGGTACAATGAAGACCTGGCATATTGGATGACTCAGTGTCACCAGTTAGAGGGCAAAGTTGCCACTTTAAACTCTGAAGCAGCCAAAGTAGTAGAAAAGGAAACAAAGATTACCAGGTTAAAAGCATAGGTGAAGGATATATGTCAGATTGTAGAATATCCAATATAGTGTAGAAGACCACCTAGGTTTTATAGCCTCCTACTCAAGGAGAGATACCTTCACTGGAAAATCATGAGACTTGCTTCAAAAATGCCTCATCAGTTGAACACTCCTGAAGAATTCATAAAGGCATTTATGTAGAGTCCAGTAGAGCAACAAAACCTGTTATGTGAGTTATTCTTGCATAATTTCTTTTTGCCCATAGAAAGTATGTTTTTGCCTCACATTTATACAGGTGATTTATAGCTTAGAGCTTTCATGTCCACTCTGCAAAATCAGATTTACTAGGACATAGAAAAGAAGTTCACCAAGGAATTGGAATCATAGGTTGTTTTGCTTATCAGACCTGCTCCCCTAAATCATAGAGATTGTACAAATGTTCATTATACCTTCATGAGGGATATCAGAATGAAATAGCTCTATCTAGGGAACCTTCAGAAATGTATAATCCAATTTCAAAATTTTTGTGCAGATTTCTTTGATGATGTTGTGGCAGCTTGTAAAAATAGATGGGGTGAGTTATCTATCTCTCTCCAGAAAAGAGAGCCAATTTCTCCCACCAATTTGTTGTGGTCTAGAAGAAGGGCAGAAGGCATTGTCCTAATTATATCAGAAATCAAGGAGCTTTGGATAGGTCTGAGATATAGGATGCCAATAATTATTACTCCTATCCCCTAGTTCTTTGATATTGACCCATAGCCTGATGTGCACTTCCAACAGTGGTTTCATTCCATCAAAGTAGTTAGTGGATTCTACAAAATTGGTGGCGCATTACTCAAATTTCATGAAAGATGTCTCGACCT
The DNA here is from genome assembly GCA_028583015.1 of Wollemia nobilis. Lineage (NCBI taxonomy): Eukaryota > Viridiplantae > Streptophyta > Pinopsida > Araucariales > Araucariaceae > Wollemia > Wollemia nobilis. The sequence continues at coordinate 905,779 of JAQPPZ010001108.1, forward strand.
GGATCTGTGTGCTGATGTCACTGTACAAAATGCATGAGGACATGCATCACCATAAGTTGGGGGGGATGATGAGGCCAAGAATTGCCTCATCCATGGACACTCTTTGATACATTTTTGACTATTTGACTTACCCTTTTTACTATGATTTTTATGTTAATTATGGAAAAATGCATTATATAATGATGTTTGCAAATTCTAGAATGACAAAGTGCATATGCTCTGTTTTACTATTTTTACTACAATTTCACCTATTTTTTAGTTAATTAGTCAATAGTGTTATAGCAATTCAGAACTTGTTTGAATATCTGATGCTTGGTAATATTGTGTTCCTTTGGTTAAACTAATTCAAATGGAAAAAGGCACCAAGAATTTTTCCACTGTAGCTGACTGTGCAGGAAAATAGGTTGTAACTATGATAGTTCCAGTCAGCTGTACATATACAGCAAGGCTTGGAATTAGTCACTCCAACACATTCCACCGATGTAGGAGGGTGTGCAAGGGAGTGGATAAGTCAAAACGTCACTTCCTATGCATTTGGACTATAGATCAGCAACAAACGGTCACCTGCCTGTTGTTCTGAAGTAGTGCAGGAATAAGCAGCACAGGAATAGGGAATAGCACAAGAACAATTGAAAATGGTCAAAAAGCGATAAACCGATGGAGGAAAGTATTGAAAATTGACCAGGAGGTTGTCCCAACTCATATGAACGTGATTTCCTCAACAGATGCAGCCCAAAAATAATTAATGGATAAAGTTTGGACAAAGTAAAATCCTGCAGTCTAGGAAACAGTTATGCAATTAGCTATAAATCCCTACAAAATAGTAACCAAGTATATCAGTGTTATCTTATAAATAATAAAGCTCCCATATGGTCAAGCATATAGAAGGACATAGAGACATAGAGATAGATAGATAGAAAAATTAGCATAGAGTGAAGTTTTTCCTATAGCAGAACAGTAATTTGCAAGTTTTTCCTGCATTATTGTAATGCATTTTCAGATTGAATAAAAAGGTGCAATCTTTAGTTTTCAATTGGCATGTTGAGGTTGATGAGTAACAGCTTAATTCTCTTAGCATAACTCCTCACCTTCTTCTGGTTCTGGAAGCAAGGGCCACTTGCAGGCCAGAGGAAGGCAATTTTTTGACAAAATTTCTTTTTGAATTCTTGCTGCAGTAGGTTAGCAGAATTCTTCCAGTTTTAATTCCTTTGATAGTTTTCTGACATATTTCAGTAGTGGACAACATTTCCTTGTATTTACAGCAATTCCTAGATATTTTTGTCATCTTGCAATTTTATAGTCATCATTGATTCAATTTTGCATTACACAACAATTTCTAGATATCTTGTTATTATACAATTTGGCAGTTTTTGTTGATTTAATCTTGCAATAGATGAAATTCTATTTTGATGTTATCTAATTAATTTACTTTCATGCAAGAAATGTGTGTGTTCTAAATTCTAAACTTTACTTTTCTGTCATTTCAATTTAGCAACATTTCATTTTTTGCAATTTCAAATTCTATCATTTCATTTCCTGTAATTTTGTTTCTGCAAAAGTAAATAGGAGTTAATTTCAGTTCTTAGGAGTTAAAGGTCACAACAAAACCCCCAAATGCTAACTGATCCACAAATAAAACCTATTCTTGGATAAACTGAACCTGCAACTATAACACCTCCTATCGTATATAACCTCTGGACACCACCCTGGATTGACACACATAATGATTAAATGATGAATGATCAACGACCCTCATCAAGAGCTCAAAGGCTCAATGAATGATTGAGCATGGAGGAGTCCATATCGAATATTGGTAGGGTCAGTGCATCTTCTCTATGAGAGAGGTGATTTTCATACACCTGGTGGTGCAAATTGTTCTTCAAGACTTCTCAAGCATGAGGATACCCTAGAACCTCCTGGCTAGTGTTAGGAGAGTTACTCAGAGCTCTACCACTCAGTCGTTGCTTCTTTCCTATGATAGCACTTTTCTATACCAGCTCTATTGAGAGTTGTATCAGATCACTATCCGAAGCTAATAGGGTATTAGTTGTATCCTGTTGCTATAGATCTTAGGTTGGAAGCATATCAGGATCGAGCATCCTGTAGAGCTGCCCCTTCATATTACTACTGTTGATTATGAGCATTAGTTATATACCATGTGTTGGACTTAGGAGGAGGGGTTTCAAAGTAGGACCCACACTAGTGATGTATAGCATTACATTACATGATTTTTAGCACTCAAATTAGATGACATTGAGTGGCATCCCTACACAGATTACCTGAGTTGGACAAAGGTAGGCAAGTGATTGTGATAGGATCACCAGGACAGGTGGCTACTTAGCCATAAGTTTGAGGTTAGGTATTACCAGTTCTACTCTCACATCTTGTGGTAGTTCAGTGTGGTGCAAGACATCTAAGAGATTCATTTTTCTTAAAGGTATCTAGTCTTGGATATTCACCTTCCATGGATTCAACCTACAAAACTTGGAGATAAGGCTGATGAATTTCAATATTCTAGAGATGCAAGGGCTAGCACCACTATAGTGTATGACACATGGTGGTCCTTACTATAGTGGTAGGGATATGGGCCTCTAGGTAGGGTGGATGACTAGTTAGAGGTAGAGGTTGATCCATACGTGTGTAGGGTGCGCCAGTGTACTAAGGGTGAATGGGCACAAAGGCCACCATTGAGGAGGCTCCATAGGAGGCTGAGGAGGGTGAGGTAAATAATGATAGGGATGTAGGAAATATCCTTGCTTAGTTTACTAACTAACAAAGTCAAATTGGGAGGCTACAAACTCAATAGTTGTAGTGGGATACTTCCATCACCCTTCTAGAGGTGAAGCTAGCTCACAGGGATAGGCAGCTAGTAGAGGCTCAGAAGAAGGTTACAATTTTGACAGTGTGGGATACAATGGTAGAGACTCAATTCTAAGAGCTTACTAGTGCATGGGATGTGGCACTAACGTAGTGAGGTGAGGCCATTGTAGAGTGAGATTTACTTAAGGTACAAAGTGGGATCCTTCATCCTCCTAGATTGTTATGGGACCACCAGTTGCACCATTATCTTTATTACCAGGTGATCGAGACCCCATGTTAGAGATCTGGAACTTGTAGATCCTTATGGAGGAGGGTAATGACAAAAATACTAGTAGGGTAGGCCATATAGACCAGCTAGAGGGCTACATCAGGGTGATTGGTGGCCAGGTTTCGAAGGATCCACATGATGTAGTGTATCAGTAGACCAGGTCCAGGACTATGGGGCAGTCCACAGCTAGCTCTAGCCAGCAAATCCATAGTACTGAGAGGACACATAGGTCCTCTAGCACTCATGGAGGTAGTTTGTATACCAAGACCAGAGATATAGGTGTGACCTCTAGTCATAGGTCTTGATGCATAGAGATACGAGTATCTCACATGCTATGCCTCTTTGTATTAGGTGGTACACAGGGCCCTCAACAGGGCACACAGTAGGCACAAGAGCATAGGGCTGAGGGAGGTAGTAAGAGTTCTAGCTCAGGAGGAGCGGTCCAGAGCTAGAGCTCTACCAGATTTAGGCTATATTTTTGCATATGTATCATTTTTGGTGTAAGTTCTAGGACCTACACGATTATAGCCTATGGGTATTTTGTACTCTTGATGTACTCTTTTGGACACACATATATATATGATATGACTTGATCATTTATGGCTCATTATGTGTACTTGTATGTTTTGATTTTATGTTTATTTGATGCACATGGATGCAATGCTTATGTTAATTTAATGCTATATGATGTGATGTATGGATGACATGCACTAGATAGCTATTGTATTTTATGATGATGATATGCAACAATTTAGATGTTTAGATGTGCTTTTTAATTATGGATGCATATGGATGCGATGTTTTCTCTTAATGCATATTTGATATTGCTTTACTGTATGCATTAATTTATGGCGATGCTTTATTTACATGATAGTAATCTAATGTAAATGAACTTGTATGCTTTAATCACTTAAAATATAAATAATGAATGCAATATATGTTTAACAATCTAAAGGATGACACCACATAATGTAAAAAAAATCATGAATGTAATTTAAAATCCTCGTAATAAGATTTTAATCAATTAATCACCCATATATGAAATGCAATGGTATGAAGCTGTATGATGTGAAAGATATAATATGTCACTATATTTTCTTTTGCACTTTGAATGATATGCATAATATAGTCAGTGGTCATCTAAACATCATTGTTGATATTCATCTGGTATCTATCCTATATCTTTATTGTGCTTTATGTAATGATGTATCACTTCTTGGATACTTTGCAATTTGATAATTTGCAATGACTTACATTTTATGGTTTATGCCTTTAGCATTTGTTGCTTTTTAGAGAGATTTTGAGGTTTTCCATGAGACTCAAACACCCTAATTGATTTATCAAAATTTGTATACCAACCATGCTAGACTTCTAAGATATAAGGTTTTTGCTAGGATAGGCCCTAATTGTTCATTATCCCTATGTGTGCACATAAATATTTTAAGATAAAGTACAAGCATACCCCGATGTCAAGCGGGATTCTTTCAGCCCATTGCTAATATAGGGGATCCACAAGGGTTTATCCAATATCAGGTTTAGATTTTAGTTGGACTAGAACACTAGGCAATATAAGACATCTGAAGCTAGCTCTTCCACATTCAAACATTGGTCTTATTCATAAGTGAGGTCCTAATGCATTAGACATTTCGTCATGTGTAAGGTACAGTAGTGTTGGAAATCCTAGGGATTCAAGTTTGCTCCCACTCTTTTTCTTTTACAATTTTTCAGGATACTTGCTCATATGTAGTGAACCAAGGGAGTCGATTCCATTTTGACTTTGAATTTCTTTGGATCTTCATTTGATCTTCACTGGAATCTATTTTTTGATCTTCATTTGATCTAGATTTAAACTTTGATTTATGATCTTTACTCGATCTTGATGTGAACTTTTATTTCTAATATTCATTTGATCTTCACTTGAGCTTTGATTTATGTTCTTCATTCGATCTTCACTTTTTGGAATTTACATTTGATAATTATCTTCAGAAACTTTCCTTTGTGGGATTTTACTTGGGGGGGAATTATTTCTGTAATATTGATTGAGTGTATCAATATTATGATATCAATATAGGATATTAATATGGGATGTCGATCTATGATATTGATATGGGGTATCAATCTTGGGGATTGATGTGGGATATCACTCTGGGATATTTCTCATTTTATCATAAGCAAGGTATTTTGAGTAGGAAATACACTTGTCCTTTTGCCAACTACCAAAATTTCCCATACCATCCACACAGAGGGATAATCATGAATAATTCTTTTCACTTCAGTATACCTGGTCCTACTTCATGGCTTTCATATTCCCCTAGTCCATATTAGGATTATTTTAATTTGTTTATTAGTGATAGAATTATGATATGCTAAGGGCTATACTAACTAGACCTCAACTACAAAAGCAAAGTAAGCTTTCTATCAACTCTTGATAAGACCTCTAGGTATGGTTGAGTGATCAAAAAACTTGAGTATATCTTAATAGTAATATTATGGGTTGTGTTGAAAAACACAATTACTCTCATGAATGATGGATCATGATAAATGCAAAGGTGTGTGATTAAAACACAAACATGGTGTGATTCATAATACTGACAAATACAATGCCTTCTATTACGGAATGCAATGGATGACGAATAACTATTTGCAATGCAATGGAATGAATGCATGTGTGAATGAAAATGCATAATGCAAAATGCAAATATTTTTGGATTTTTTTTGCTTTACCATTTTTATTTTATTTTATTGATTTTATAATTTTTATGAGTTTTTGAGCCTCATGTCCGACCAAATGGCAAGTACAGGCCTTGAGAGCCTTTAAATTTACCAAGAGATTCTTGGGAACCCTTGGAGCTTTTAGGATTGACCAAAGGGATTATGAGCACCTTTGGGGCATTTTGGGATGACCAAATGATTTTTTTAATCCTTTGAGCCTTTAGGCTTACCAAGCTATTTTCCAAAAACTCTTGGTGCCTTTTTATTGACCAAGTTACTCATAGATGAGCTTGGAGCCTTTTAGAATGATCGAGCGGTGTTTAGCAACCCTCAAAGCCTTTTAAGGATGACCAAAGGGCTTACAAATGCCTTTGGAGCTTTTTATTTATCAAACTACTCATGAAAGAGCTTGAAGCCTTTTAGGATGATCGAGTAGTGTTTATTAACCCTCAGAGCCATTGAGGATTGACCGAGCAATTTTATGCAAACTCTCAGAGCTTTTTACTGACATGACCAAGCGATTTCAAGAACCCTTGGAGACTTTTGCTACACTCAAGAATATAACACCTTAATATGGATGATGTTGAGAGGTTCAAGCTCTTCAACATCCCCTATCGACGTTAGGAGATAGGTACTTGGACAAATATTTTTAGATATGATATAAGGTCCTAGCCAATTAGCCATGAATTTGTCTTGCATATCTGGCGATAAATTAGAGTTATGTTGGTTCTCTTTAAAGATAATATCCCCAAATTCAAAGTCTCTCTAGTGGACTTTGATATTGTAAGCTCATTTTAGTCACTCCTAATAAATGTGAAGATGCTCCATGGAATTCATGTGATGTTCATAAAGCAGCGTCAGTTTATCCAGTCGAGCTTTTCGCACGGTGTCGTCATCGATAAAATCTTTCAATGCGACGTGCAACGTTGGAATTTCCAATTCCAAGGGAATAATGGCCTCAAAACCATATACTAGTGAGAAGGGTGTTGCCCTAGTGGGAATCCGAATACTAGTCTTGTAAGCCCATAATACAAGGGGCAGCTAGATATGCCATTCTTTGTAGTTTTCTTGGATTGCCTTTTTCAATATGGCCACCACTGTCTTATTTGAAGCCTCATCCTACCCATTTTCTTGCGGATAGTATAGAGTCACAAAATTGTGTTTGATTCTATATTTAGATGTCAAATCCCTCATAGTTTTGTTCTTGAATGATGTTCCATTATCCGATATTATTTTGGATGGAATCCCAAAACAACTTATGATATGCTCTAGTATAAAATCTGCTATACAAGCTCCAGTTGTCGTTGTTAAGGGTATTGCTTCCACCCACTTTGTAAAATACCCAATAGCCGTGATTATGAATGTATTTCGACCCGATGATGGAGGAGAGATCTTGCCTATAAGATTTAATCCCCACTGATAAAATGCCCAAGGTGCTTTAAAGGGTTGTAAGGCATGCGATGGGAAGTGCAAAATATTAGCATGATCCTGATATTTGACGCATTTCTTGACATACACATTGCAATCCTTCTCCATAGTGGGCCAATAGTAGCCCATTTTAAGGATGTGCTTGATGATGGCCATGTCACCAAAATGGCCACCGCATGTACCGTAATGAGCTTGTGAGATTACCCAAGATGACTCTTGGGGCTCTAGAAAATGAAGGAGAACTCCATCGTAACCTCAGCAGTATAAGATGTCTCCTATTAAGACATAGTTAGTCATTTTTTATTTAAATGTGCATCTAGAGGCACACAAAAATCCCTCTAGGATTATACTAAGCTTTAGGAAGTCTTTAATTTGTGACATCCAGTTATGAAAAATCTCAACTTTGACTTCTAAGACTACTTGCTCCCTCTACGTATTTACTTTTGCAAATGCATACTAGGAAACAACCTTATGGTGAGTGGTAGTACCATTCTCCATTGGACTCTAAGAGGTTAACGACCCCCAGGGTGCCTTATTCAAAAAGTCTTCATCTCTACAGAACCATTCAGCATTTGGTTATGTGCTAATAATATTAACTAACATTTTATTATCAAAAGCCTCTCACTTCGCTGTGATATGCAAGAGTTTTAACATGAATGGTAGTGAAAATAGTAGATGGATTCTGAGGGATTAAGGATCCCAAATATGCCATGGTTTCTGTGAACCTATTTGATGAATGAGAGATCACCTCGATGTCATACTATTCCAATTTAGCTAAATACATGACTACAAGATCTTTATAGGCTTTCAGTACGGGACATCGACACTGAAAGAGTCCCTTTACTTGATTCACTATGATCAATGAGTCACTAAATATGTTTAATATTTTAATATTCATGGCAATGGCTATGTGGAGCCCCAGTAGCAAGGCTTCATACTCAGCATTATATTTTTTAAATAAAGGGGTAAAAATTTATGTATAAAAAGTCTGGATTACATAGTACAACTGAGATTCCAACCTGAACTCAAATAAATAGCCAAACAAGCTAAAACCACTAGACTAGAATGACACCCAAAAAAGACAACAAGAACAAACCACATTAATTATGTACATCTTTGTGGATCAACTCCCATAGGCGTTGAGAGTCCCCAAATGAGAGACTCTCCCAATTATCAATACTCCAAGGATTCAGTAGGTCAAAAGCCCTTTTGGCCAGGTAATCAACAACCACATTCCATTCCCTTGGAATGTGCACAAAGGATATAAATTCAAACTCTTCACTCATTCTAAGAATCTAAACGGCTATAGAGGCCAACTACCAATTAAATTCCTCCACCCTTTTACTGTTTAAAATATTAACCACAATTTGAGAGTCAAACTTGCAGATAATCCTATGCCATCCAAGATAAAACCCCCTTCGCAAGGCCTCAAGAATTGTAAGAGCTTCCATAAAATTATTGGAGTTAACACCTTTATAAATGGAAAAGAAAAAACTGACACCACCAGTAGAATCTCTCCCAACACCGCCAATGCCAACATGTCTAGGATTACCCTTAGATGATCCATCAGTATTATTTTTTAAAACTCCTCTAGGGGGTGGCCTCCACCTACCATCTCTCCTAACCTTATTGTTGAGTTGAGGAACCCTACTAGGGCTAGAAGAGTTCACACCATCCCAAAAGAGACCAAGGGCTTACTGTACCTTATTCTCCCTAGAATCCAAAAGAGGGTCCACATCACATTTTCTATGGATGGTTTCCTAAACCATATACATGATCCTTTTCCAGATCTGTTGAACAACCAAATAAATGCCTTGAAATATGCGTTGGTTTTGTTTGAGCCAATTTTTCTAGATGATGCAAGAAGGGCCCAAATTACAAGCCACCCGAAGGAAGGGGGCCTTGGCCGAAGTTCTACCCAGACTACTCCAAAACTCCACCAGGGACAACACATGAAAACATGGATGGTTCCGGGTGCTCCACCAATGATGCCAAATATATTTGGAAAAGGAGCATTAGAAAAATGAATGAGAAGAGTCATCCTCATTCTTACTGTAGAGGACACAAAAATAGGGACCCTGAAATCCCCTCTTCCTCATAATTATCCCAAGTGAGGCATTTATTACAAGCTATCAACCAGAGAATGAATTTACATTTTGGCCAAGCAAATTTTTTGCACACATTTTTCCACAAAGTGACAGGAAGACTCCCATACTTTTGCTTATCAAGAACCTGATAACCATAGGCTACCGAGTAGGTTCCCTTAGGATTAGGGTTCCAAGCTATAATATATTTACCCCTCAATGAACAATAAAGCCTCCCCATAAGAATAAGAGTAAGCACCTCTTTGTCCTTGGCCAGCCCCCCTAAGGCAATTCTTGTGGATCTTTCCACCTGTACATCTCCATATTTCCAAAATACTAGATTTTTTTAAAGTCCTCCACATGAGACCAGTCTTCTTCCAAGAAAAAAATGCTTAGGGAATGTAACCTAAGATATTTATTCAAGATAGGATGGTGGCCATCCCAAGAATCCTCCCAAAAAAGAGTATTTGATCCTTGATTGAAAATATAGAACAAACCCTACTTGATTAAATTAGCTCCTCTTTTTAGAGTGTCCCAGATAATAGAACCTTTCCCAACCAAGCTGACTCTGGGGATCTCAGCCTCAGAAATACCTCTCAAGTATTTACAAGATAATATTGTAGTCCAAATATGATCTTGAGAGGTACACCATCTCCAATAAAGTTTTGCAGCCAAAGCCTGCCCAAAAGGAGTTGTCTGTTGCAACCCAAGGCCTCCCTCTTACACCGAACTACATATAGAATCCCACCTAATAGAACTCCATTTAGATTGATCAAGTTTTCTAGACCATAAAAATTGTCTTGACAAAGCATCCATGTCCTTGATAAAGTGAGAGGGATCTATTTGTACAAAACATCTATAAATGGATAAATCTTGAACAACAGATTTTAAAAGCAACATTCTACCTGCAGTGGATAGCCATCTAAAAGTCCGGTGATTCACCTTCCTTATAAACTTATCAAGCATAGACTGCCAAGAAGATCTAGGTAGAGGATGAGATGAAATTGGAATACCAAGATAAATGAAGGGGAGAGTTTGAACTTGAAATCTTAGAATGCGAACAATACTGGATTGAATAAGAGGAGGGGTATTGAATAAGAAAATAGAAGACTTGTCCTCATTAATCAATTGTACAAAAGCACCAAGATATATTTCAAGAGACTGTCTAATATTGCCAGCTTCCCTGATAGTGGAAACTCCCAATAAAGCAGTATCATCAACAAATTGAAGGTAGGAAAGAGGTGGCAAACTACTATCCCACTTCCATCCCTGAATGAGACCCTGCATGACTTGAGACTTGAGCAATATTCCCAAATCTTCTTCCATAATGATAAACAAATAAGGAGATAAAGGATTTCCTTGCCTCAATCCCCTTGAGGCCTCAAATAGCTCTGATGGCTCATTATTAACAAGAATATAGAATGATGAAGAAGAAACATAGCTCATCACCCATCTAATCCATTTCTCCTCAAATCCAAAAGCAGTAAGAAATTTCTGAAGAAAGGACCATCTGACCCGATCATAGGCTTTGTCCATGTCCAACTTAATGAACATAGTTTTCTCCTTAGAAGTTTCCATTGAGTGAATAGCTTCTGTAGCAATAACAACCCCATCCAAGACTTGTCAGCCAGAAAAAAACCCACCTTGCTCCTCAGAGATGATTTTTCTCAACCATATCTTCAGCCTCTCAACAATAGTTTTTTTGATGATCTTATACACAACATTGTAGAGAGCAATAGTCCTGAACATATCCAAGGAATTTTCTCCCTCTTTTTTGGGTATAAGAACCACAAAGGTAGAATTTAGAGCCCTTAGCATCTATTTGTTCTTTTGGGACTCCTAGACCACCTCCAAAATATCAAATTTGATTAAACCCCAAAAATCCTAATAAAACTCAATCGAGAATCCATATAGGCCTGGGGATTTTCCTTTTTTCATATTGAATACAACATTTTCCAACACCTCAAGGTAAATTTGATCCATCAAGTGCTCATTCATCTCTCTAGAAACAATTTTTGGAATACAGTTTAGAATAAGCTTTTCATTCTCATCATATGATAGGGAGTCCTCCTTGAAGAGAGAGTAAAAATACCTCTTAGTCTCTTCTGAAATATCCCTGAAAGAAGGAAGCAGGGCACCCTAGGAATTCACAAGAGAGGTAATCAGGTTACCATTATGACGATCCTTAACTCAGTTATAAAATAAGGTTGTGTTCGTATCCCCTTCCTGAAGCCAATCTACTCGAGCTTTTTTTTTTCAAAAAATTTCTTCCCTCAGTTCCCATTCAGCAAGGTCTTTCGTAGCCTCAAATTCCTCAACAAGAAGCTCCTTCATGAATCCCTGATCTCTAATCTTCCTTTAATATTCTTCCATTCTCTTAAGAGCTTCCAAATTATCCAAGGAAAGGTTTCCAAAATTCATTCTATTCTATCTCTTTAATTTATGTTTTACAAATTGTAGTTGCTTCATAAAGGAATACATAGCGGTGCCATGAGGAGGTTTTCCAATGTTCCACCAGCCTCACATGTAATCATGAAGATTAGTATCATGAAGCCACATAAGTTAAAACTTAAAGGAGGGATTCTTTTTTAGTCCTAACTCAAAAGTAGAGAGTTTTATAGGCCAATGATTAGATCCCCTACCCTCAATAACAAAACTAGCACTTTTGTTATTACCAATCCAATAACTGGATATCAAAAATATATCCAGTCTCTCTGATATGGAAGATTCCCCACACCTTTTATTATGCCAAGTAAATATCCCATTAGCTGGCTTGATGTCAACCAAGTTTAGTGCCTGGATATGAGCACTAAAGATAAAAGAAAAAGGCTCGAGACGGTGCACCCCACCATGTTTCTCCTCTAGACAAGTGATAGAGTTGAAGTATCCAACCAAAATCCATGGGTACAGGGGAACCAAACTTCTCACAAAGCAAATGTGCTTCCACAAATTCACTTTACCATTGTAATCAATAGGATCATACACATTTGTAAGTAGGATGGTTTCACCAGATTCATTATCATGCCCAACCATCGAAATAGACCATTTGTTGGAAATCCAAGTAAGAGGGGATATCTTAACCGAATCCCATAAATAAGCGATGCCACCAACATATCCACATGTACCAATACACTAGAATTACCCCCTTCTCCACAAATTAGGAGCAATATTGAACATACTATCAATAGCCAATTTAGTTTCCTAAATAAACACCACATCCAGAGAATGCACCCGAATCAAATCATGAATAACTTTTTGTCTAGAGATGTTCAACCCCCTTACATTCCATGAGAGGATAATCATTTTTGGGGGTTATAATAATGGGAGTCCAATGTTCTCACCAAGCCTGAATCCACCAAAGTCTCCCCCATTAACTTAATTTTATCATGTTCCTTCTTCCGACCCACCTTCATATTCTTATCCATTTTTTTTTTTAAATTATTTTCTACTGAAATCCCAACACTGTAGGAGTTTTGCAGTCCAAGGATGATTGCATCAGTGCCTGAGTAGGAGAGGAGATGACTAAATTTGTACCACTTTACAAAATAGTTTCCATTATAGGGATAGACCCATCCATGTCCCCTATACTCATATCCAAAGCCCTTTGTTCTTCATTTAAACCCCCTAGATCTGATTCCTTATGTTCCCCCTCAAAAAGAGACATCTGATTTGGCCTTGTTATATTTGCATCAGGTAGCAACATTTTAGGTATCTCCATGCACTGATCAAGATCATCTAATATTTCAAAATGGTTGAGTAGAGCATCTGGATGGCTATCCTTAAGGTCTTTCTTTGCCCTTCGTCCTCTGTTTCAGGATTTTACCAAAACAAAACCTTCCTTATTCCATTCCCCTTCCTTTATCGGGGCTTTTCCTTTATCTAAAATTTTTCCAGACCGAGAGGACCAAGGATTTGAAGCCACAGGCAGGACAAACTTAGAGCATTTTTTTTACAGGTGGCCATATTCATGGTAAATTTGACAACAAAATGGAAGAGCTTCATAGTCAAGGTTTTGAACCCATGTAGTTGATCCAAATTGTATTTCAATAGAATATAGAATAGGATTATTTAAGTCAATTTCAACACAAATACGAGCAATAGAGATTACCTTTTTATCCATTTTCTATTGTGATGGTCCAACCGGCTTCCCAAGAATAAGGGCAATCTTATGCAAGATATCAGTTCTTTAGAATTTCAATGGGAGCCATGGAAGATGCACCCATACTAGAACCCGTGATGGCCGCTCCTCTAATGGGTTGAAATCCACATGTCATGGTTTAAGAAAGAGTCCCACTTGGTTATAGAAATAAGAACCCCCTTAAAATTCTTTGTTACGATTTGAAATACAAGAGAAAACCACCAAAAAATAGTTTTTCACACTTAGCATCGCCTCCACATCACCTTCAGGATTCCAAGTTTTCCTGACCCAAGCCTCCATAAAGGGGAGAGAAATTTGGATGCCAAAAAATTTACCAATAAGGGCATGTTTGGTTAGATACTCCACATATTCCACCACCAAGTCTAGTTGAACCACTAGAACTGGCATGGATTCACATCATTCCAAACATCCATTTTTCTTTAACAAGCGGTTCCCGACATGCACTAGAAAATCCTATTCCTTCCAGTCATTTTCATATGAAAAAACATCATGAGCATGCACTCTCTATGCTGGACCCGATGCCATCACGATATTCCTCCAATTTTTTAGACCTCCTCCGAAAGCTGCTGCCATCCCCGCAGAGTAGTTTTTATTCATCAAACCCTAGCAGAGTAGTTTTTCCTCATCAAACCCTAGCAAAGCTCCAAAGTCCAAAATTCATCTTCTTCCTTCCAAGCCATACCTTCATAATCAGCGTTATTTTTGGTGCACCAAAAAACTAATTTAAATGACAAGGGCATTGGAGCTCCTTGCGGTGTGAAAATCACTATTCTAACACCACCCCCTTGCTCACACTTTGAATAATCAAAGAATAGAGTCATATCAACATTGTTCTCTGGTTCTTCGGGTTTAGGAGCTTCAAACAAGATGAAGACTGCATCTTTTGGAAGCTCTATGTTTGGAGGCCTGTTGTTTGACAGCAGTGCCTTAGCTAATTGATGAGATATAACCTATCCCTTAATGGACTTATGGTTTATGAATTCTAGATATAATTCCATCAATATCATGATCTACTTTGTAATACATGTATTATGATGTGTCTTAGTCATCATGTACTACAAAGGATTTTGTTTTGATATAACATATGTTGTATGACTCAGCATATAGTGCTATAATTTATTTGTAGCAAACACTACTGCTAAACATAATTTCTCCACATATGCATACCCTAGATTGTAACTCACCAAGGTTTGGCTAATATAATATATGGCTTATTCCTTACCTTGAACATTCTTTTGGGCTAACATGGTCCCTAAGGCAAAGTCGATCGTTGATATATATAGCAAAAAAGGTACCTCTAGCCTTGGTGGAGCTAGCACTGGCAACATCGCTAGATATTACTTTATTTCAGTGAAAGTTTCTTGACAATCCTCATCCCAATTGAATGGGACCCCCTTGTGTAGCAGTCGATTCATGGCTCGACATTTATATGATACTTGAGTGATGAATCACTTTATCGATGGTACTTTGCCCTAAATGTTTCTTAACTCTTTAATATTAGAGGGAGGATGCATTTCTAAGATAGCCTTGACCTTCACTGGGTCAACTTCAATGCCTCTATTTGAGATGATGAATCCTAACAGCTTATCAGAAGTTATGCCAAATATGAACTTCTTAGTATTCAACTTAACATTATATTCTATTAGGTGATCTAAGACCTTCCTTAAGACCTCTGCATGCTCAGCACGTAGCAATGACTTGGCTAACAAGTCATCCATGTAATATTCTAGGATCTTATGCATATAGTCATGAAAAGTGTATGTCATGGCTCGCTGGTATGTTGCACCAGCATTTTTGAGGCTGAATGGCATAATTTTATAGCGAAATGTTCCCCATGGTGTTATAAATGTGGTTTTATGCTGGTCTTCGGGTTTAATCCAAATTTGATTATAACCAGAAAAATTGTCCATTAAGGAGAGCATTTTGTGACCTACAGTTGCATCCATAAGAGCATCAATATTAGGCAACAAAAATGAATCTTTGGGTGTTGCCTTATTGAGGTCTCTAAAATCCATGCAAATACAGATTATTCCATCAGGTTTTCCTATCATATTGGACGCCCATTCCAGATAGTCAATGGAAATTACAAATTCAACATCCAACAACTTTTGTCGCTCATATTTAACTATTAAGGCTATTTTTGGGTGCATCTTTCTAAGATTTTGCTTGATCGACTTCTTCGTCAGCTCTAGCAAAAGGTTATGAGTAACCAATTTTGGGTCTAGACCTGGCATATCCTTATACGTCCAAGAAAAAATATTTGGTCTCTCTTTCAGCAGAGGGATTATGGTGGCCCGCTCATCTGGAGTGAGACTCTCCAAGTTTAACCTTATTTGAATTTTTGGGATCATTGTTGATATCCACCTTGAAGCTTTCCTCTACTAACATATGTGATCCCTCCTCAAGCTGATGAAGTGTAGGAATCAAATGGATACCATCTGTTGGGTTCATCGGTTCCATGTCGGAAGCACCCTCAGCATGATACACATCGTAAGCATAGCCTAGCACAAAAAGGAAAGTTTGCATCATTTATTTGCTAGGGAAGAACTCTTCAGGCTCTATAGGTGAGTCAGCATGATCCTAGTCGATAGCATCTACATCGAGATGCAACGATTTAGACAGATTTTATAGATTGTGGAGTGGAGTGGTCAAGTCAATGGAGACCATATTTATGGAATGGTATTGGTCTCTAGAACCACACTAGAAAAACCTCTATATAATCGATGTAACCTTCACACCTAATAGCTAGCTCTAATGGCACAAGTACAAAGGGGTCCTCTCTATGAGGACTACAGATATTTGGATCCTCCCTATGTGCTAATTGTAAAATATGATCATTTGGCTCATGAAGCTCCATGTAGGTTTAGGGAAGGGGATTAACCAATCGATAAATTTGATCAAAGTTTAATCGTCTTGCTCTTAGATGAGGACCAACACGTAACTAATGATAGACCTCATCTATGTCAATGGGTTGATGATGGTAATGCAAATAAGGAGGACCAAGCTAGGCCCTCTCTAACTCATCTTCTTCATCACTTTCTAACAACTAGAACCCATCATTTTCTCCTACTCCTATGGGGTGTTCTAACAAGTAGGCCCCATGAATCTTACCTCTTGTATATTGTCGTCACTATCTGGAAAAATTGGATAATTATACCATATGTACGACGTTGCTAAGAAAACTAGCTCTACTTCTTCCTTTGAATGATCAATTTTGGGAAGAATCTCTTCAATAACATGTATCAACTTTGTGTCCAGTAGGTGATGTGCATACAAAGGCCTTAAATAGGCCACCTCAGTTTCATCCTCAGATTTATTGTTGTTTAAGGATTCACTGTCAGCATCATAACTTGGTCCACTCATCTCAGAGGTGGACTCTTCTCCATAATTATTGTATAGATCTCATAACTTGAGATCATCCAAAACTATGGGGTTATACCCCTGCACACCTGTGTCATTGGTAGCATTATGTATTTGATTACCCAGGTTGTTGTTGGGGTTCCAATCTGTACCAATATGCTCTAGGAGCTCTTCATGATTCTCTTCAAGTGGATCAATGGTGATGACATACACCATTGGGAAAGTCCTATAGAATCTGGACAAATTAGGATGATATGGGTTAAAATCCACGTCATCCCCTAGGCTAAGGTACAAGTGATCTAAGGATGTTGCAATCAAGTCATCATGACCTTGTATATGTAATCCTAGGCTAAACCTATTAGCTTCTAACTGATAGCGTGGTTCGAGCAGAGTCCTACGTCCTTGTTCAAAGAGACCAAGGCCATACCCATGCTAATGATATAACTCAAAAATATGTCTGGTATATTTGGGGTTTGATAGATAGTGAACATTCATCGTGAATGGTTCATCATCATCTTCGTCCATGGGTGTACACGTGGGAAGCTAATCTATCCCCACATAGATAAATTTTGTCTGGTTGGGTGGCTTTCCCAATGGAACCATGGATCCAACTAGAAATCTATGAGCATGGGTATGACCCATATCTTGTGTTGTCTCTAGAATTGTTCTAAAGGTAACAGTTTGCATAATGTACTCTCCAAGTCCTTTAGTTGCTAGATGAACAGTCACCTATGATGTAGATGAACCTACTGATAATGCAAGCGATGCAGGATGAGGTACCTCCTCGACTATGTCTTGGGCTTCCTCCACTTCCATAGGGATGGGAGCCTCTTCGATGATTGTCTTGGGCATATGATTTTCTTCTCTCTTGCCCATTTTTACCTTTTTCTTCCTCTCGCCCTGAAGCATCGCTGATGCAGTTAGTATTAAAGTAGTAGTAGTATGCTTATATCTGTGTGATTCAAATATGAATGGTTGAGTGTCTACTCTTTGCTTTTTTTCTAGAATATTAGCTGACGATGCTGGCCAGACGTCCAGGTGCTTTGATAGAAGTATGAAACCCCCTATCAAATCTGCCATATTCATAAATTTGAATGGTTCTCCGCTGATGGTACCATGTGAACCTGTTCCTCATGAATTTACTTCATGCACTGATGTAATATCGAGGGAATTCAATGCATCTCATGAATATAAGGCCTCCCTAGTAGGATTTTGTACTGCATGGCTCCTTATATCACATGACACATCATAGATATGGTCTTTAGGTCTACTTGGATGGTCATTAAACATTCTCAATGTGAATGCAGTTGGCATAATGTATGATTTTGGAAACTTCAAGGGATTCAAAGCCTTGGTCGTTATGATTTTTATCGATGAACCAGTGTCAAAAATATCCTTTTAAATGGAACATGGTTCACACATGCAATTATCTACAATGACAGGCCAATCATCTCAATGGGAACCGTCTTGATCTCGTGATCAAAAAATTGGATCGTTGGTTCCTGGCACTACTGTACATGTCCCACAAAATTTATGAACACTTGAGCATCCTAGGATTGTACTTCAATAGACCTCAAAATATCCATAAGAGTATTCTTGTGCCTAGGGGACTGTTGTATCAATTCATATATAGACAACATTGTAGGAACCATTTACAAGTTTTGGACTAGCCTGCTCCGTATGGTCACCACCGATCTCGTTGGTGGGCCTAGAATATTCTATTTCGATTGTTGATTCAGCATGGTTTGTATTATTATGGAAGCACATGGTTGATTCAAATGTTCATACCTCCCATGCCTTATGACAACATTAACCATACCAACAAACCCCTGAGTGGGTGATTCAACGTGCACTTTGTTAACATGACTAGCGTTGTTGTGCGGTGCTTCATGGTTTGGAAGTGGATTTTATTAAATCCCCATGTTCTAGTTGTCAGGTTCTATTGGATTACTTTCCACTATAAGCTCTCATTTCTCAATAATGTTTTGCACAATGTGTTTGAAATACCAACACACTTCGATGCCATGACCCTTCGCTCAATGAAAGATGCAAAACAGGTCATCCTGGTACCCCTTTGACTTGGGTTGATTTGGATCGACCATCTTGATTTTGGATAATCTGATTGCCTTTGCCTCACACAATTGGTGGAATATCAATGTCAAAAATTCTATCAAAGGTGTGAATTGGCAAGGTGGGCATTTTTCCTTGTTCTTGCCCTTGTATTTTTTATCATGCTTTCTATACTACGCAGGAGGAGGTTGGGCCTGATAATTTTGCTTTTGCTACCCTTTATCCTCTCTCTGGAGGTTCAGCACCACTTGGTTGACATGGGCTTGCTTGCCCTTATGCTTTGTGGAGCTCTTCTTTGTCCCCTCTTTCCTTCTCTTAAGCTTCAAGTTACCTTCCTGCAACTTGATATCCTTGATCACCTTGGCTTGCGCAAAATCTTCCTCGAATGTTGAATATTGCTGCAGTTGCAAAAATAGTGAGATGTGTTTGGCATAACTCTTGGTGAACATCTAGGTTAATTCTATAGTGGTAATGGGTAATGGTAGCTTTCCCATTAACCTCCTCCATCTCTTTTCGTATTACTCTATTGGCTTGTCCTCACATTGAGCTAGCACAGCCAAATCAGAATATTTTCCTTATTTCTTGACACCTAAAGAAAAGCATTCAAGGAAAGTGTTTGCCAGTTACTCTAAAATGGTAATGCTATACCTCTTCTACTGGTTAAACCACTCTTGTTCTGGGCTTGAAAGTGTCATGACAAACGTGTGCAGAAGTAAGGTGTTATTTCTAGCTATTTAGAAATAGGCATCCAAAAATCCTGTGATGTGCTCCTGTGCATCTTCATAACCTTTAAAATTATCTAGCTTGGGCATAACGAAATGCTTAGGATAGGTAGGATTAAGTATCGAGGGGTCTATAGGCTTGTTGTGAATATTTATTAAGGTTAAATTTTGAACAGTCGTGCCTTACCTCTCAATTGCCTTCACTTTAATTGGTAGGGCTTTGTAGGTTGTTGAAGATAGAAAGTCCTCCTCCCTAAGTTGTCATGGTGGTGGTATAGGAGGTACATTCTTCCTCAATTATGGTGGAGAATGTTGCTCTTCCTCCCCTAAATCTTGGGAGTTTTCAATATATTCTTGCTTAGTTCCATCTCCCTCAATTTCCTCATGTTGTTGTTGCCTCTCATGGTCGAACGGTGGTGGATGTTATCTTGGTAGGGCACTAACATGAGTATGAGTATCTCTACACTCCTGGCGCACATCGAATTGCAAGAAATTATTTCTCTAGATGTGTTCTCTATACTCTACCTGAGTATATAGGCCAGCCCTGTCTAGCCTATCTTTCTATTCTGTGTGCTTCTTTTAGGTAAGGATGTGTTCTTTATCTACGTGTTGCTCATATAATATTTGTCAAATGAGCCTATACAATTTAAGATTATCATCTTCAATGTGCTACCTTTATAAGCGAGCATCCTCTAATTGATCTTGGAGAAGTTGTCATCGATGATCATATACCAATCTATGTGATCTATCAAGATCATTGGCCATGACAGGCCTCTAGTATGTATGCTCTGTGTGAGCGACCTTATGGGTTCTGTACCCATCTGGATGATTTGGTATGCTTTTACCTTTGTCTATAAATATGACATTGATATCCTGCTAACATCTATGCTCTGTGCCACCATGCATGTATGGTGGATGGATCACATGAGGGTGCTTAGAAGCCTCTCCATGTTCTCTAGTAGTTCTTATAGAACCCCTACTATGCTCACTCAAGGCACGAGTGGGAAGAGTTGAAGGCCTACATCCTAGCTGCTAGAGGATGCTACCCAAGCTGTCCAACTATCTAGATCTCCACTACTCATGTGATGGTGTGCCATTGGTTCCCACATTAACCATGTCAATGGTGATATTTCTATGTTCCTTATATGTGGGAGTTTGCACAGGCCTATGCTCAGTGGTAGCCCTGTCTGAATGCCCCTGAATGGATAGATCTTGATACTATCTATACTTCGAAGGTGGATCCATGGATCCTCCTATAGACCCATGACATAGGGGTACTATCTTAGACCCCTATATAATATACTATTCAGTCGATCCCGTAGATGCGCGTGCAATGCGGTCTTAGAAATTGCTTTCGAGTGGAACACCCTCATGCTAAGAGGCTTCCTAATCTATCATGTGCCTATAAGAATGTACAAAAACTCATCTAGTAGGGGTATGCTTAGTAATTTCTCCTTGTGTCGAGTTATCTCCTCTAATTCTTACCGAATGACATTTAGTAAGTGCACGTGGGTTAGGACTTGACATATGCTACTGATGTGAATCAATTGGGGCTTGGTCATGGGCTTCAGGCTTGTGCCTTTGATGATCATCCTATATCTCCACCATGGTGTACCTAGTGTCTAAATTTATTCTTTATTACACAAACAAGGTATACAATAGTGTTTATCTCATATTAATTTTTAAAAGTGAGCCCTAAACTATTTGATGTTGTTTTAATTATTTTTTGTATCAGTATAGAACTCCTTATCATGTTTTGAAAAGTGTTGCATGATATTCTCAGTTAGATTAGCTTTCACCTGTATGCTCATAACTCGACAACCTGGATGTGACTTCCAAGCCACATAAATCCCCCATGTGTGGTAATGAAAGTCCACACCCAGATAAGAAGCACAGATCCTGCAAGATCCTCACCCAATCTCACCCAGTTATTGTTATACCCTTCGAAGAGAAGCACATGTAAATTTTCTTGGCTACAGATGGTTCTTGGATCCAATATTGGTCTAATAACAAAGGGTATGTATGATTTGGGCTAGGGATGAAAATTACGCCCACCGTCGCTAAACCCTACTAGTGGTTGGATGTCAAGCCCAAATCACTAGTGTTTAAGTGCCAAGTGGTGTGTGTGGTTCATTTTAATTTGCATAAAATGACAAATGCATCATATAGCACAAATGATTGTTTCCTACATGTAATGTAAAAATAAACGTTTCACATTTAGATATGCATGCTATACTCTACATGATTCTTCAACAATGAAATTACAATGATGCAAATAGCCACTACTTGGGCCTCAACATGCAAACCAAACACAAATTCTATCAAGCATGCTATATTCTAGGGCATATTGCAGTTAGAGACCCATTGTTCCTAGCAGCGCCTTTCTAAAAATGCAAATTTGAAATGAACTATGACATGATTGATTTCCCTTTCTTAATTTGTTTTTCCTAATTGCATTCCAAAATAAGCATTTTGTAAAAACACAAAGAAGTAAAAAGAAACTGAGAGTGAAAAATAGTGCCTACCTCATGTCCTGAGTTAGTCTGCACTCTAATTTTTATTGTCTGTGTTGTCATATGGAAACCATAGGTCTAGTCTACGGTCCATACTTTAAACCACATGTTGAACCTATGGTTCAATTTTTGGGCCCCAACTGATAGCTGCGATCTATACCTGCAATCTCAAAAAATCAAGAAATAGCAGTTAGATCACATGAATTATGGATTTTCATCGTGATCGCCTTCTGATGCATCCCAAAAAGTGTGCACCTAGCTATAGCATTAATGGAAATCAACATAAAAGCATGACAAGATAAAAATATTAAACACAACAATGAAATGCATGTTTATTTTATTGATATTGGAAATAAATATCGATTACAATCTTGCCCCTCTTAGGGTCACCCAAATTTTGATACAATCAATACAATTCCAAAGCCCTCAACGGGGTAGGCACACTACTATTACTTTTTTAAATGGTCACAAACTTCTCTAGGGTGGATCCAAACCTCTTCCTTGCATTGAGGAAGGTATTTGAATAATTGAATCTCCCTTTAAACATGTTTCCTATGATTAAGAAATAACACAAGAACGTTATACAAATAGGCAGCCTCTCGTGATGAGGCCCTTTGAAGGATTGATGCATGAAAAATCCATGAAAATCATATAATCAAGAAAACATAAAAAACATATCTAAACTATGCCAAATTAATAAATATTCATGGAAATGCATAAAATACTATTACAACTAAGCATTAAATGGTCCAATTACATGAAATAGAGCATGAAAGCATAAAAAGAAACCATTCTAGCATATTCTACACTAATGTACTAGAATTACTCTAAACACTAAATCTATGGGTCAGAGGTCTCTAAAACTATAGCTTAATCATTTAAATAATTAAAATAACCTAATTAAGCAATATGAAATAGGAACAGTAAGGAGATCGTATACTTGTGGAAAACCGTAGCTTTGATAAGCGGTCTACATTGTAAACCATTTCTGAAAGCCATGGTGAGAAACCAAGTAGGTTTGCCCTCCAATTTCAAGGTAGTGGGCTTGATCCTCCTTGTCCAATTGATTATCAAGGGTCACCTCAATGTCCTCTTATAGGTTTGGTAGTTGAATTGTTGAATAGGGCCTTTGTTTGCCTAAATTGGCATTTCTTGGCTCTCTAGCTCTTTAGGGCATCCATGGAAAGTTTGTCATGATGGTTGATGAATTATAAAAGGGTTTGGCAACAAATATCTCTCAATACTCTCAAGTGAGTGTACAATTTGAAAGGGCTTCACTGCTCAAGTGTATTATCTCCTCTCTCGTTTGCCCTATTTCTAAGGGGTACTTATAGGATTACCCAAGGACTAGGGGTGGATTCATGGAGAAGCTAAGATCAAGAATGGGTGGTTATGACAGTTGGATTGGAAACTTCCATCCTTTAACTGTCTTATTCTAGAACAAATGGTCATTCAAAATGGTTTGGCTTGGATGAAGGCCAACTAAACTTTAGTTAAGACCGCAAGTAACAACTGCATTCCAAACTATAAACCATAGGTGTCATCTATGGTTTAAACTATAGACCATAGGTCTAAGTTGTGGTTCAGACTGAATAGGCCAAGGAGCCCAAATTGAGTGGTTAGAACCACTGCTGTATCTTGGAGTCTATTCAAGATCCTCCATATGGTCTTGTATCATGTCCATATGAGTAGTCGCCACTGACATGACACATTTTAGGTTTCTACAATTCTTATGGCTTCAAGTCATGCAACTAGAGAAAATGTCTCATCAAATTTAATTCCCTCTACTTGTGCATAACCTTTGCACACCAACCTTGCTTTTTTCTTGACTACTTGTCCATGTTTATTTAACTTGTTTCTAAATACCCATTTTGTGCCAATCACATTTTTATCCTTTCATCGTGGAACAAGTTCCTAAGTCTTGATTTTCTCTATATGATCTAATTCTTAATCCATTGCCTTAATTTAGAACTTATATTCACTTGCCTGATTGAATTATTTTGGATCAATCTTAGATAACAAAGAAAAATTTTCTTGTTGAGATGGTGTTATTATCCTTCTCCTTGTCTATATTTCATATGGATTCCCAATGATTAGATATTTTGGATGATGTTTCTGCACATGCTTGGATGGATTTTTAGGAAGAAGTCTTTGTGTTTCTTCTTCTTCTTCTTCATTTTATTCCTCACAAAACTCTTCTTGACATCTTCCTGATACATAATTTTTTGAATTGGTTCTCTTGAATCTATCTTCTCATCAATTATTACATTTGTATTTTCTACAATAGTGCATGTTCTCTTGTTGAAGCATATATAAGCTTTACTCTTAATAGAATAACCAAGAAAAAATCCCTCATAACATATTGGATCAAACTTGCCCAAGTTTTGCTCTTCTCGTCTTATGTAGCACTTGCTTCCAAAAACCTTGAAGTTTTTTACAATAGCTGGTATTTCCTTCCAAAGCTCATATGGATTATTGTGATGGTTTATCCTCATTTGAGCCCTAGTGATTATATATACTGATATTTTTACTACTTCCCTCTAAAATCCATCTAAAATATTGGACTCATTCAACATAGCTCTTGCCATATTCTCAATAGTCCTATTTTTCCTTTCAACTACTCCATTTTGTTGAGAAGTTCTTGCATCTGAGTATTCTCTCTTGATTCCATGTTGTTCAAAAAAATCTATAAATTCATTTGAGGTAAATTCTCCTCCTCTAATCCTCTTACCAATTTCATTTTCAACCCATTCTTTAAATGCTTTGAATTTTTTAAATGCTTTTGACTTATCTTTCAGGAAAGCTACCCAAACCATTATGGAGTAATCATCTATAAACAATATGAAGTAACTCTCACCTTGAATACTCTATGTTCTGGTAGGACCATAGAGATTAGTATGTATTATAATTAATTCCTCAGATGACGTATATCCCTTTAATTTAAACCTTGTTCTAGTTTGCTTTCCATATTGACAAGGTGCACAAATTGTATTTTATGGTATTTTTAGCTTGGGTAAATCTCTGACATCCTACTTATTTATTATGTTGACTATGTTATCAAAATTCAAGTGATCCAATATTCTATGCCACAACCAACTCTCATCTTCTTGTGATAGAAAGCACTTTTCCCCTTTGATATCACTAATAATATATATATATTGTTTGGAGTTCTACTTGCATTTGCAATAACTTTTCTAGTTTCTGATTTTCTTATCTCACATCTATCTAGGTGAAATGTAACCATATGACCTTGATCACAAAGTTGACTTACACTTAGCATATTATGTTTTAACCCTTTGACATATAGTACATTTTTGTTCTTGTTTTCCCATTATCTAAACTTAGAGTTCCTCTTCCACCAATTTTTTGTTGATCCATTATCACCAAAATTTACTAATACTCTATTGGTTTATTTTAGTACAATAAATTTTTCTTTGTCTCTTGTCATGTGTCTAGAGCAACCACTATCAAGATACCATTTTTATCCTTTATCTTGAGCATGAAGAGTTGTTTGAACTATCATTGATCTAGCCTTTTCATTCCATTTTTCTCTTTCCTAGTTGTTGAAGTTGTATTCCTTTTACTAGACTCATAAAAGTATCATTTTGCACCATCTAGCATTATGTCCAAAATTATTGTATTTGTAACATATGATATCATTGTTCATAAGAGGTGCAAAAGAGTTAAAATTTCTAATGACATCAATTTTCACATAACCAGTGCAGTGTACAACTCTATGACCATATTTGTTACAATAAAAGCAATAGCCATGGAAGAAATTATGTAACATTTTTAGATGCATTTGAGATTGTGGTTGAGTTCTTCTCCTTTTGGTATTAACTCTCGTTCATGGTTCTTATTTGCTTTATTTCTTCCTGATATCTTTTCTTTCTAGAGTATACATAATTTGCTTACATTTATTTGAAGTTTCTTCTTCTTGAAGACTTGGCTCCTCTTTCTATTTTCCAAACTTTATATCTGGTATTACCTTGGTCTTTTTAACTTAATTCCTTAGATAAATAATTTCTTCTTCCATTATTTCATATTATGTTTCTATTGCTATTAATAGATCTGTCATATATTGTTCAATTTTATTTCCCTCTTCTACCTTTATCTTGATTTCTATGCAACTTTATAGAAGTTCCATATTTACTTCTTCATCCTCTTGAATTTGTTCCTTCAAACTTGAGTTCTTCTCTCTAATCATTTTTGAGTAGTGAAGAATTCCTCTTTTATATCAAACATGGTCTCTTCATTTCCTCAAGTCGTGTGTTTTTGATAAATCCTCCTCCAAGCTATTAGTCTTTTCATGGAAATATCCACTATGATACCAATTGAAGAACATGCACTTATATTGAGAGGGGGGATGAACAGTATAAGATAAAAAAAAATTCTTTTCAATCCATATGATAACATCAGTAATATTAAATAATTAAACATCACACAAAGCATCACACACATGAGATACATGATTTAACGTGGTTCACCCAATTTGGGCTACTCCACGGAGAAAATATTCCTTATAAACTTTTCTAAAATAATTCTTTTGGGAATATTTTCCCTATTAAAAATTTTATGGACCTCTGTCCAAAGGAGACACTGGTCCCCTAATGAAGTTCATGGATCTCTATCCATAGGAGACACCAATATCCTCTGCTCTGGTTGATGATCTTCTAGAAGAACTATTACCTCCACTGCACTGGCTTATGGATCTCTATCCACTAAAGACTCTTACCCTCACTCAAAAGACCTATATTCACTACCATGGATATTGTATCTCTATCCATTGGAGACTATCATCCTCTATACTCTGTCACCTCAAAATCTAGCTCTCAGCTCTATCTCAAATCTGCACTAAACTCTATCCTTCGATCTAGCACAAATTTACTCAATATCTATCTTTGGTCTGACACAAACCTGTCCTCAAATATATACCAAAATTTGTCCTCAAATCTATCCTCAAGCCTTAAACAAAATCTTGAATCAATCACAAACCAAATATTCTAGATATGCCCCAAATCTTAACTCAAGGTTTGAACAAATCAATCAATGAAATCTGCTCATAGGTATTCTCAAAAAATTATCTCAAATATGCCTTGTAAGCTTCCACAAAATCTCACACTAATCTATCCACAAATCCTCTCTAGAACTTGTCCAATATGCTCAAAAAGTATTTACCAAGACTTACCTCAAATATGTATTGTAAACTTCCACAAGAACCTACTCAACTCAACCAATCACTCAATGAAAGTTTAGTCAACAACACTTATCAAATAATATCACATAACAATGATACTTATGATCTTACACAAACTCTAGCTCAAGATAGTTCTTAACTTCACATAACAATGATACTCATGTTCTTACACAAACCCTAGTTCAAGCATATGAAAGCTTACTCAATTTTTCCAACAATGCTTATCAAACAAAGTTTTATCATCAATTTTCACTTAGAAAAACCTTTACCAAGCAAACTCACAATGCCTACCAAACAATTATTTTCACTCCAACTTAGCATTCACAAATTTCAATCCAACAATATTTTTATCACAAGGAATATTTACCCATACCTTTTATTTTTATGGAGATATGTCTTCAAAACCTGTCTTAACCATAATCAAAATTTTCTTTACCAACACTAGGGTTAGGTTATCACAACCTCTCTCAATATATCCACACAATAATTTCCACAAATATTATTTTACATACAAAATAATAAATCCCTTTTGTACACCTTATGATCTCCAAACACACAATATTCAATTTAATTATTTCACCATAACACTACACTTCACAACAAGTATAGAAAAGTCCTTATACACCTTATAATATCAAACTTCATAAAATCTAATCACCAAAAAATTAAAATCAAATATTTAATTTTTAATACCCTTATATCTCCCTCAAAAAATTTAATCAACCTTTATTTTTCATAGCAAATCAACCTTCAAAATTACAACCATACCAAGATAAAAATTGGCACATACCTTATTTTGACCAAAAAAACACTTTCAGTGGGTTTTGAACACCTAACCTCACCATTCCAAGTGCATTAGCAAGAGGTGCACCCACTGTGTGGGCTACAAGCCTCTAGACAAACGAAAAGGCTAATGCCTTTCTTTATTTTTCCACCTAGCACACAAACTCCACCAACAAAAACTTCCTCCGCTTCGTAAAACATAAATCTACGGGATTCGATCCCTACACCTCACGATTACCAATGACTTGGCACCTCCCTTACTGCCAATTGTGCTACATATAACTTTGGTACATGAAACAAAAGGCTCTCCTCCTTGTCCTATTTGCTACCATGCTCAGTTTTTGAAACACATGATCTCTTCATCTACATCTACTTATCATTCTTCATTACAACAATCTCGAATATTAACCAATAAGCTTCAATCACCTACACCACAACTAAATTGTTCTTCAAAAAATCCTTTGATTTTGAAGCCACCTTAGACATTCTATAATAAAATCACATTATATAGTGTATATAGATCACCAATTCCATCATTAAAACATCAAAAACAACCAAAAAAATCAAGAAAACATAAAAAGATTTCCAAAAAAAATAAAATTTTTAGTCTTTTACATCAATGTCTGTTGTTTTCCAAAATTCAAGTTGTATTTTATTTCAGATGAACTCAAAATTTATCTTGAACCATGCACTTAATTTACATATTTCATAGTTTTGATTTTATCACTTTGATTATAAATCTCTCTTGTATCGAAAAACACTATTACTTCATTAAACAAATTTTGAGTTTTATAAAATGGTCTTGCTACTTCTTGAACCAAGAACACCTACTCACATCTTAAAAATTATTTATTGCAAATTTTGAAAATGATACTACATAGTAGTCTTAGTTACTTAAGTGAAAATTTTCCCTTGCTATCCTATTATGTGCATGGTATAGAATATTGAGAATTGAAAAAAGGACAATCTCCCTCCCTACCCGAATAAAAATCCCTTGCCCCATTTCAAATATGGGCAAGTATCCCGAAAAATAAAGAAAAAGAAAAACAAATAAAAAAAAAGAAAAAAGAAAGAGAAAAAAATAAAAAATAAAAAAGAAAGAGAAAAAGAAAGAAAAATAAAAAGAAATAAAAAGAAAGAAAAATAAAGAAAGAGAAAGAAAACAAGAAA
Source organism: Wollemia nobilis (assembly GCA_028583015.1). Lineage (NCBI taxonomy): Eukaryota > Viridiplantae > Streptophyta > Pinopsida > Araucariales > Araucariaceae > Wollemia > Wollemia nobilis. Next base: position 935,065 of record JAQPPZ010001108.1, read on the forward strand.
CAATAAAATCCCCTTGTTTAGAAATGAACAAGAAATCCCTATTCCAATAATTTGAAGAAAAGAAGGGGGTAGTGAGATTGAATCCCTTGAATTCCTCACTTATTTGAAATCCATGAGGTAAGCCCCATAACAGGTGGTTTGTGCCCAACCCATTTGACCTTGGGTAATCCCTTTCACATGGTGGTATGCCTGTCACATTAGAAACCTTCTTTTGTACAAACTAATGTTTGCTTGTGGATTAGCTAGATTTTGGTAACTTGACTTACATAGTAGTTCAGTACGGTTGCATGTACAAAATCATGGTTAATGAACCTTTAACTTGCACACATTGGTTCATTCAAGTTTTCTTATATCACTACCTTACTCAAAATTGGTAAATGAACATCACAAAGCACACACATTTGATCCTTGAGATATTTTGTATCATTATGATATATCAAAATGGATAACAAACTAACACATGCATACACTATGTTCTTGATAAATTTGAATTTGTCTTTGAAATAAATAATATATTTCTTTAAATTTTTTGTTAGAAACATTAATCATTTGCATATTACTTATCTTCTAAAAAAAATGCATTCTCAAAATCATATATAATCATGCATTTCATTTTTGACTTCGAAATGATGGTATAATTCCTAGAAATAATTCTTTCTAAAAAATTTCATACTAGGAATTTTATGCCTAGCAAAAGTCATCCTTCCAAAAATTTCAAGCTTAAAACATTTCATATTTTAAAATCTTTTAAAACATGTGACATAATAATTTTACATAAATTTGCATTTTAAGAACAAACAATTTCATATCATCATACATTTCATTTTGATTTTGTGATGATGGTATAGTTCCTAAGTAATTATTTTTACAACTTCACACTTAGGAATTTTATGCCTAGCACAAGTCATATTTCCAATTCTTCATGCTTAATCATTCTATTTTCTCATCAACATATTAATCCAAATCAAAATTTTCTCAAAATCAATTGTTTCTCAAAAACAAAATCAACATTTTCTTATATCATCCTAAATCCTTAAGATTACTCTTGAGCACACAACCATTAGCAATATTAAAAACTTCCTCACAACAGGATCAACTTCATGACCTAGCGAGCATCGATCTCCATCAACGGTCATATAACAACACAACATCCTTTGAGGTTTATTGCTAATCTATTAAATCTATCATTATGCAACAACATATTTTTCAAGACACATTCTCAAAAATCCAAATTAGTTTACTTCATTTTTTATTTTAAGCATGATTAAAACATTCATAAATATGAAACATGATCATTTGAGATTCACACAAAATTAAAATGTAAATTAATCAACCAAATTACACAAAGTCACATAAGACAAGAAGATCAATATATATATATATATATATATATATATATATATATATATATATATATATATATATATATATATATATATATATAGATAGATATATATATATTAGAAAATTTTGAGTTTTCCACCAAACATAGAATTTGGTGTAAAAACTCGAGGGGGCATCCTAATCAGTAAATTAGTAATTATTTTTCTAAAACATCAATTTCCCATGAACTATTCATTCTAAAATCATCTACTTCTTTTAGCCCATGCCAATTATAATCACTTCTAATCAAGTGTCTACACTTTTATTTGATGTATTTATTTTTCGTAAATATGCCAAAGAGGGGGAAAAATGTAGACATGAAAAATTGACTCATTTCCCTTAGTTTTCTTCCTAGAAAAGTAAGGGCATATTTGAGCTTAATTTTACCTAAACAAATCCCCTCCAAATTTCCCAAATATTATACCATTGGATAGGGCTCAAAAGGATATTTCCAACGGTATATTATATGTCCAATTTTGAAACCTTTTGACCCCTTAAATTGCCAAACAAAATATGCACATGTCTAACCTCTTGTAAAATCGGTAGATTTTGTGCAAAATTAGAAGATTTTCCATAAATTGGGTCACCTGATTTGGTCCAAAACCAAAATTACCTTGTTTAGCAAGGTGACAAAAAATGGTTGCAACTTATTTGTCCTTACCTGGCCTGCACGATGGTTTCAGGATTGGTTCGACCGATTTTGTCTAGAATAGAGGAGGTTGTAACCTTCTTCAATTTTAGCCCAACCTCTCAATCTATTTAATTCTATTTAACCTAGGCTCCTCACCCTAGATTCTTCCTATAAATTTCATACACTTTTGCTCTGGTATTGTGCATCCTTGTTGTGTTTTTGTAGGTTGGATTTGTGCATCAGCTGGATTCGTGCAGGATCGTACTGCCCGATATCGTAGGAAATTTCTCGATATCGTAGAAAACTGCTCGATATCGTAAAACTGCCCGATATCACAGAAAACTGCCCAATATCACAGAAAACTAATTGATATTGTAGAAAAATACCCGATCTTGTTTGCATAAAATATTTTTGCTATCAAAGTTACTTGGGGGCATCCAAACCTCACTGTTTGCATCATTTTCCCTATTTCTTCTATCTTAGATTATATTTATCATCTGATTAAATCATTTTAAATCCTTTATCATTGATACATTAGCTTTTATATTCATATTTCATCGCTTTTTCATGAATGATCATGTATTTAGCATAGATATACATTCAATAATTTAATAATTATCCTTTCAAGTTCATTATTGATCATAATTCACTTCAATATATGCATACTATTTTGTAAATCTGTTGTTTTCTATATCAAAGTTGTCAAACTATAGCATTTTGTTCTGATCGGTTGAATTTATGCATAATTGAGTCACCTGATATTGCTTGATTTCAACCGATATTACCTGATTTCAACTGATACTACTAGATTTTGATTGATTTTAGCTGCAATAAAGAATTAGAAACTACATTAAACTTTTGGATACATGTCAGAGTTTAAATTACTTTTAAGCACTACATTATACATTTAAACATTATTTTCTATTGTTTCCTATCTTCATAGAAATCAAAATTACATATAGATTAAAGTAGTTTCATATTGAAAAAACTAAGTATATGCATGATTTGATAAAATGAACGCATCAAAAACAAATCCCAAAATCTAGGCTCAAAAACTGCCATAAAATGTTTCCTGGTGAACCCACCCAATTCGTTGAAAAAACACCATAAGAAGGTACGATCAAGTACCTCTCTTTTGAGGTGTAGACCATTCATTATTTAATTCCCTTATAAGACATGGATCCATTAGCCTTGAGTAAATTAGCACGATAATATTTGGTCTACATAATGTTATATGCAACACATTCAACACTTTGTCTACCAAAATATTGAAAAAAATAAAAAAAACTTTCTCTAGTCTGGTTCTGAAAATAAGCAACACATTCACCTAGTTGACTGGGAAAATGTATGTAAACCCAAGGATAAATGAGGAATATTTCTAAGGATGATCCATCTCCTCAATATATCATTACTGGCCAAAAAATCTTGGTATCTTTTGACAAATATATGTGAATGGATTTCAATCATCAAAAGGAAGCACCTCCAAAGAACATATTTTTGAGATGAAAAAACCCCTTCTAGAGGATCAAATTTTTGGAAATCTATTCTTAATACCAGGATTATTCTAGAAAAAGGTCTTAGGTGGAGAGTTGGATATGGAATAAAAATATATTTATGGAATGATAGGTGGATCACTGACCACCCTCTAATTGAAGATCAAAATTTGTCTACTCTAAAAAATTACCTTGATATTAACTTTGGGACAAAAGTTGTTGATTTCATATGCAAAAATGGCAATATGAAAACCTATAATCCAATTAGAAACAACAATAATTATACTAAAGTAGTAACTTTGAACTCATTACTGCTCTTAACCATTATCCCTTTTGTAAATCAGACAGATCATTTATTTTGGGATTTGAATGATAGTGGTGAATTTTCAGTCAAGTTTACCTACCTAGTCCTTTTGAGCCCATATGATCAATCCTTCCCTTACAACATGGTCTACCTAAATAACCTAGTGCCTAAGATTTATTTTTATCTTAGTTAGTTTTTCAAAACAAGATCCTTATTATAGACAACTTACTATGGAGAGGCACTATTGCCCCCAATAGATGCTACCTATGTATTTTCAACTAGGAATATGTTCACCATATTTTTCTTTACTTTCCCTTATCTGAGGATGTCCTAAGTAAGATTTTTCAGATCTTATCTATTTATTGGACAAATACTAATTCCATTTATAATTTTTTCTTCCAATGGCCCAGTCCTTTTTGGAATCCTAGACTGCAATTCCTTTGGAATCCCTATCTTCACATCTTTTTATGGCAAGTTTAGATTGACAAAACTGCAAAGCTTTCTTAGATATTTGACCCAATACTTCTTCCAAATTTAAAATAATTCTCTATTTTTCTAAATAGAATACCACACTTATACCCACTTACTCTATACTGATAGCCAACTTAGAATCATCCTTAGGAAAGTCCTTGAATATTCTTATTGAGGATAATCCTATCAATCCTAGACCTATTCAAAGAAATTCCTCCAAGTGGATTCCCCCAGAGAGGATGGATCAAATTAAACTTTGATGGAGCAACCAAATATAATCCAAGAATTGCAAAGGCAGGAGGTATCCTAAGAGATCACTTAGGAAGAGTCCTTTTTTCTTTTGCTAAATTCCTTGGGTCTCAAACCAATAATGTTGCTGAAGCTAGAGCTTTTTGGAGAGTACTAGAGTTAGCAAATAATTATCCTTATAATATCATCATAGAGGGATATTTCCTAATCACAGTTAATTACCTTAGGATTAAAAAAATCCTCCCTATATAATTGAGGATAGCATGAAGGAATCCAGGATCCTCAACCTTAATCATCCTCAGATCATATGCCAACACACTTTTTGTGAGTCTAATAAGGTTGCTGATTGGTTAGACAACAAAGGTGTCTCCACCAATGGTTTGACCATGTGTATTTAGCATAGATCTACATTTAATAATTTAATCATTATCCTTTCAAGTTCATTATTGATCATAATTCACTTCAATATATGCATATTATTCTGTAAATCTGTTATTTTCTATATCAAATTTGTCAAACTATAGCATTATGTTCTGATCGGTTGAATTTTTGCATAATTGAGTCACTTGATTTTGCCTGATTTCAATCGATATTGCCTGATTTCAACTGATACTACTGGATTTTGATTGATTTTACCTGCAAAAAAGAATCAGAAACTACATCAAACTTTTGGATACATGTCAAAGTTTAAATTACTTTTAAGCACTGCATTATACATTTAAACATTATTTTCTACTGTTTGCTATCTTCATAGAAATAAAAATTACATATAGATTAAAGTAGTTTCATATTGTCCAAACTAGGTATATGCATGATTTGTTAAAAGGAACACATCAAAAACAAATCCCAAAAGCTAGGCTCAGAAACTGCCATAAAATGTTTCCTAGTGAACCCACCCAATTTGTCAAAAAATCACCATAAGAAGGTACAATCAAGTACCTCTCTTTTGAGGTGTAGACCATTCATTCTTCCATTCCCCTATAAGGCATGAATCCATTAGCCTTGAGTAAATGAGCACGATAATATTTGGTCTACACAATGTTATATGCTCCAATCAAGGAAAGAGCATGCATTTTTAAATCATTGCTTCTGAAAAGTTGAAGAACTTGGTTTTAAGTAAACATTTCAGCCAAGTGTTCATGGATTTGAGATATACTTGATCTCGGCACATTTTTTTATCATGGAAAGACATCTATAGGCATCATGCTTCGATAATTCCAAGCATTTTTTTAGTTAAATTTTTTGCTTATTATTTACCCCAAGCAAGGAGGGCATGATTATATTTTCCAACGATTCTTGAATAAAAGCAATTTGCATGATTGAGTATTTTGATTAATAATTTTGTAGTTATATGACTACCCCCTCAAGTGACGAGTCAAAGAGGAAATAAAAAATGATGAAAGTGATGAGTCGCTTGACCAAGATGATTGAATTTGGATTTTCTAGGACCTTTACAAAAGTAAAAGTAGGATAATACCCCATTACAACCTTGATTGTGACTCATTTTATTACTATTTTTTGTGAGTGATATATTGGTAATTTAGTCATCCTACCGAATTGCATGGATAACCAATCACTGCAATCACTAGGTTTCTAGAGTAAACCACTAGATATTTGGTGATCGTCCCTTAATGGTATAGTCACAACAAGTGCAACCAACTAACCCAAATATGGTCATGAAATTTTTAAAATATAAAAGTAAAATTAGCACATTTTTGATGTCATTTGCACATCTAGTAGTTGGAGAAAAAAGAGGCTTAGGAGGAAGATAATGGTTTTCAAAGTGAATGTTGGAAATTTTGAGTCCTCTAATTCAGAGTTGTCATTGATTTCACCTGATAGAGTTATCACTCATCTCAAGGAATTCGGCAAGAAATAAAGTCGCCAAAGTCATCTAGGAAAAAGCTTCATCAGTGCAAAAGTGAAAGGAAAAAGGCTCCATAATATTTTAATATTATTGGGAGCACAGGTTAAGTGATTGGTTTATAAAAACCTAAGATGGGTTATTGCAAAAGTTAAAAAGGAGGTTTAACAATTATTTATAAATTATTTAAATTCACAAGGAATTTAAATTTTATAAATAATACCAAGGTTGGGCATTAAGACAAAGTTCTAAGGTTTTATTAAACCTAAGGTTGGATCTTTAAGACAAAGTTCTAAGGTTGATTTTAATTTATAATATTTAAATTTAAAATTAAATTTAAACTTATTATAAATTAAATCACGCTGACGTCGAATTCATTCAAAGTGTCGATGTGATGCTAAGGAAGGAAAAAGGCATTATATAAATGCCAAACAAATTCATTTACCAATTATCCCTTGTTATTGTCTTTGAAGGGTATGCGAAAGAGATTTCTATTTCGAAAGCCTTAAAATTTTCGTGAAGGTTAAAGTTGTGAAGATTCAGAAGCACTAAGCACAAAGGCCAGTGTGGCCTAGTGGTATGTTGGCTTGGTGCTAAGGAAGAGATTCTGAGTTTGATTCGTGTGAGGTTTATTTTTTGGATTGCAAGGAAGAAGCACTCTACGCGCTTGTTGTTTTTAGGAGGTTTGTTGTTCGAAGATATTGCATGGTGGACGTTCCCTTTTAGACATGTCACGATACATGGTCCGATGGCGGCTTGGCTACGACTAAGGCTTTGGGAAGAAAATAGTTGGGGGATCAAATATCGTCGAGGGCAAGACAAGTAAATTTAATTTTTGTTTAATATTTTATTTTTTGCCAAGGTTGCCTAAGGAGAAATAATATTATGGTATGTCCTAGGAAAGATAAATATTTTTGCTAATTTTTTATGGAAGTATATCATATTATATATCATTGGAAATCTATTTTCAATAGCTACTTGTTTAGATTTCTTTGAGGGAGAAATAATATGTGTGCAAGAAGATATTTTTGGTTTTATCAAGGAGTTCCAAAAGTAAGTTTGATTCATTATTTTAAGGGTTTATTTCTTGAATAAGAGGGTTTGGTGCATTTTATTGAGTAGGAGGAATAAGTTGTTATTGAGATATTATTTTGATTATTGTGTTATTACTCATGACCTCTAAACCTTGTTGAGATTGGAAAAATAAAATGTGTTGAGTATGGCAGATTTAGTGGACAACTCATAAGGCATCAAAAAGGTATGGGAAATATTCTTCATTGAATTATGTAGGTGATTGATTTCTAAAAATATATTTGGAGAGAAAAGTATTGATTTTGGTTAACCTTTTTGAGAGTTGTTGGTTTAATGCTTCAAGGTTTTCTGAATTGAGAGTTGTGATTAAACCTTGTTTATAAGCATTGTTGTTGAAGCCCATTGGTTGTGCAAAGAACTTGAACTTGAGTTAGAAAAGAACATGAGTATCATTGTTATGTGAGATTTGTTGTTGAGCATTTTTGAAAACATTTTGAGTTGGTTGATACATGCTTGGACTAGGGTTTGTGAGAAAGGATTGATCCTTGAGGTTATTGGTTGAGTAGAGTTGATTGAGCCTAGTAAAGTGATTGTGTGAAGTAGTTGTTTAATTTCCATGAAACAAACTATTCTATACTATGATTTGAGTTGAGATTGAGATTTTAGAATAGAACATATTGAGTCTCTAACAATTCTCTTTATGCTTCTATGAGATTGATTTCAGTTGATATTTGGATTTGAGTATAGAACATATTGAGTCTCTAACAATTATCTTTATACTTCTATGAGATTTATTCGAGTTGAGATTGGGATTTGAGAGTAGAACACATTGATTCTCTAACAATTCTCTTTATGCTTCTACGAGATTGATTTGAGTTGAGATTGGGATTTGAGTATAGAACATATTGAGTCTCTAAAAATTCTCTTTATGCTTCTATGAGATTGAGTTGAGATATTGATTGAGCATTGAGTATAGAACATATTGAGTCTCTAACAATTCTCTTTATGATTCTATGTGATTGAACAAGTTTTGTGTGGACTTGTTAAGCAGATTTGAGGTAAGTCTTTGAGAAGGCTTGTGGACTGATTTTGTGTAAGCTTTTGTGGAAGCTTGCAATGCAAATTTGAGCAAGTCCTAGAGAGGACTTATTGAGAATATTTGAACAAGTTCTATGTGATATTTTTGGGCATATTTGGACAGGTTCTTTGTGGACCTGTTGATCATATTTGGACAGGTTTTGTGTGGACCTATTGAGAAAATTTGGACAGGTTTTGTATGGACCTATTAAGCTGATTTAGATAGGTTCTGAGTGAACTTATTGAGCAGATTTGATCAGGTTCTGAGTGAACCTATGAAGCATATTTTATAAGGTTCTGAGTGAGCCTATTGACAAATATTTTGAGGTAACAAAGTATAGATGATATATTCTCAGTAGATAGAGATCCAACAGCTAGGATAATTGAAGACAGATCTTCTGAGTGAGGAGTCTTCAAGTGGAGAGAGATCCACTAGTCAGTGTAGCAGAGATACAAAGTATTCTAGAAGATCACTACCCAAAGAATAAGGGAAAAGAGTTCTCCTATGGAAGATATCCACGAACTTGAGATTAGGGTACCAGCATCTCCTTTGGAAAGATTTCCATAAGCATTGTAATTGGGAAGGATTTTCAAAGAGATTATTTGAGAAATATTTAGAAGAAATATTTTCTCTGTGGAGGTAGCCCACATTGGTTGAACCACATTAAAATATATGTATCTATTGTTTATGGTGTTTTGTGCATTGCTTTAATTGTTGCTATTGATACTACTATCTATACACGACATAATATTGAATTGAAAAGAAAAGTAAAAAGTGGTCTTATACTGTTCACCCCCTCTCTGTATAATATTGTGTTCTTCAATTGGTATCAGAGCAGGTTCCTTCAACATAGTTTGATAGCTTGAAGAAAAAGTAATCTAAGAACACAATGGATCAAAAGGATCAAAATGATGGGTTCTTCAACAATGCAGTACCTATCTTTGATGGAAGTGACTTCTTGTAATTGTGTGTACTGCTGAGATTTCACCTAATGATACTTGGCAATGAAATTTGGGATGCAGTGGAATTTGGATATAATTCAGGAGCTAATCCTCCTACAGATAAGGAAGGTAAGCTTCTAATGCATGTAAATTCAAGAGCTATGAATGCAATTATAAAAGGGGTGTGTAGATCATAATCTATGAAGGTTATGGAATGTAAGACAACAAAAGACATGTGGAATCTATTGCATACCATATATGAAGGAGATAAAAATGTCAGGAAAGATAAGATCAAAAATCTCAAAGGAGAATCCACTTTTAAGGAGCTTATCTTTATTGAAAAGAGACAATTTATAATTGAAGGCTCAAATACAAGAAGATGAGAAATGTTAGACAAAGCTTCTACACGATATCTTTGACTTGAGATATAAGGTTCAAAAAGCAAGAAGATTTGAAGAAGGTATGATTAAACAGTCAAAGGAAAAAGAGATAGAATGTAAAAGGCTAATGATTACTCTTGAAGACCTAAAAAGGGAGAACTTTGGATTAAGGGATCAAGCTCAAGAAGATGAGAAAGAAAAATCAAGGTTTCTATAGGAACTCACTAACTTCAAAATCAAATTTGAAGAGACAAGAAAAATTAAAAAAGGTATGGCCAAAAAATTAAAAACAAAATATCTAGAGGATTCCAAGAATAAGCTATACAAGTATGTAAAAAGTGAAAAGAGCATGGATAAAATAGCCAAGATACAAATAAGAGCAACAAACAAGATGGGTCTTAGTTCTAAATAGGTTTAATAATATAATTTAACTACCAGTTTCGAAGACACTTCAGAAGAAGAGGATACTTCAGAAGAGGGTTTCTCAGATGAGAGTGGAAGTGAAAGTGAAACTCCTAAGGATGAGCCATATTGCAATGAGTCTAGTAGGAACAAGAACAATTAACAAAGAAGATTCAAATGGAATAAAAATCAGAACATGTTAAGAGGAACTAGAAGACCAATGGGGTCTAGGCAAGGTTTCTTCAAGGGAAGATGTTTTTCATGTCACAAGCTTGGGCACATGGCTTCACAGTGTAGGACACATGAAAGACAAGTATATGGGAAAGGAAAGCTTTTCCAAGGATATTGCTACTCATGCAATGATTTTGGTCACAAGGAAATAAATTACAGGGTTCATGACAGAAGAGGATATGGCTTCACTAGGAGAAATCCTAAGACAGGTGCACATCTAAGGAATAATAATATTAAGTGTTATAAGTGCAATAATGATGGTCACATAGCAAAATGGTGTAGAGCAAATATTCCAAAATCAAGCATGAATAGGAACAGGAACATAGAGAAGAACAAGAACATGGATGAGAACAAGAATAGGAATAGGAATAGAAACATGGATGAGAATAGGAATAGGAATAGGAACAGGAACATGGATGAGAACAGGAATATGAACATGAACAAGAACATGGATGAAAACAAGAATAGGAACATAAGTGATGAAAGGAATAAGGATGATGAGTTGGAAAGAAATATTGAGAGGATTCATAAAACTCATAAAAGAAAAGAAAAATATAAATATAAAGATCAGTGCTTTCGGGGAGTAGAAATATTCCCACCCTAGAATTAACCACATCATGTGGAGGAGGGGAATGGGCTAAGCTAAGAGGCTCATTCTTAGACCCGAGCCCCAAAGGTGAACCTTTTCCATTGATGTAAAATGGAGAGATATTTGTGTATTGGGGAGAGATTTTTTATGTGGAGAGATTTTCTATTTGATAGAGCATTGAGCCAGGGAAGCAAAGTCCTAGGGGAGCAGAAAAGAAGGTCAGGTTTTAGTAAAAGTATAAGGGTTGCCATAAATGATAAAGGGGGATATTGTTAAACATTTTGAGTCCTCTAAGTCAGAGTTGTCATTGATGTCACCTGATAGAGTTATCACTCATATCAAGGAATTTAGCAAGAAATAAAGTCACCCAAGTCATCCAAGAAAAATCTTCATCAGTGCAAAAATGAAAGGAAAAAGGGTCCATAATATTCCAATATTTTTGGGAGCACAGGTTAAGTTAGTGGTTTACAAAAACCCAAGATGGTTTATTGCAAAATTTAAAAAGGATGTTTAATAATTATTTAAAAATCATTTAAATTCATGAGGAATTTAAATATTATAAATAATACCAAGGTTGGGCATTAAGACAAGGTTCTAAGGTTTTATTAAACCTAAGGTTGGCTCTTTAAGGAAAAGTTCTAAGGTTGATTTTAATTTATAATATTTGAATTTAAAATTAAATTTAATCTTATTATAAATTAAATCACATCAACGTCAAATTCATTTGAAGCGCTAACGTGATTCTAAGCAAGGCAAAAGGCATTATATAAATGCCAAACAAATTTATTTACCACATATCCCTTGCTATTTTTTTTGAAGGGCATGCGAAAGAGATTTCTATTTTGAAAGCCTTACAATTTTCATGAAGGTTAAAGTTGTGAAGATTTGGAAGCCCTAAGCGCAAAGGCCAGCATGGCCTAGTGGTATGTTGGCTCGGTGCTAAGGAGGAGGTTCTGAGTTTGATTTGCGTGATGTCTATTTTTTGGATTGCAAGAAGAAGTGCTCTATGTGCTTATTGTTTTTTGAAGGTTCGTTGTTCAAAGATATTGCATGGTAGGCATGCCATTTTAGACACATCACGGTGCATGACCCAACAGTGGCTTGGTTGTGGCTAAGGAGTTGGGAAGAAAATAGTCGAGGGATCGAATCTTGCCAAGGGCAAGGCAAGTAAATTTAATTTTTGTTTAATATTTTATTTTCTGCCAAGGTTTCCTAAGGAGAAATAAGGTTATGGTATGCCCTAGGAAAGATAAATATTTAGTCCCTAAGAGGCTCATTCTTAGCCCCGAGCCCCAAAGGTGACCCTTTTCCATTGATGTAAAAGGGAGAGATATTTGTGTGTTGGGGAGAGATTTTTTATGTGGAGAGATTTTATATTTGATAGAGCATTGAGCTAGGGAAGCAAAGTCCTAGGGGAGCAGAAAAGGTCAGGTTTCAGTAAAAGTATAAGGGTTGCCATAAATGATAAAGGGGAATATTGTTGAACATTTTGAGTCCTCTAAGCCAGAGTTGTCATTGATGTCACCTGATAGAGTTATCACTCATATCAAGGAATTCAGAAAGAAATAAAGTCACCCAAGTCATCCAGGAAAAATCTTCATCAGTGCAAAAGTGAAAGGAAAAAGGGTCCATAATATTTTAATTTTTTTGGGAGCACAGGTTAATTTATTGGTTTATAAAAACCCAAGATGGGTTATTGCAAAATTTAAAAAGGAGGTTTAATAATTATTTATAAATCATTTAAATTCATGAGGAATTTAAATATTATAAATAATACCAAGGTTGGGCATTAAGACAAGGTTCTAAGGTTTTATTAAACCTAAGGTTGGCTCTTTAAGGCAAAGTTCTAAGGTTGATTTTAATTTATAATATTTAAATTTAAAATTAAATTTAAGCTTATTATAAATTAAATCACATCAACATCGAATTCATTTTAAGCATTGACGTGATGCTAAGCAAGGCAAAAGGCATTATATAAATGCCAAACAAATTCATTTACCACATATCCCTTGCTATTGTTTTTGAAGGGCATGCGAAAGAGATTTCTATTTTGAAAGCCTTACGATTTTCATGAAGATTAAAGTTGTGAAGATTCGAAAGCCCTAAGCGCAAAGGCCAGCATGGCCTAGTGGTATGTTGGCTCGGTGCTAAGGAGGAGGTTTTGAGTTTGATTTGTGTGATGTCTATTTTTTGGATTGCAAGGAAGAAGCACTCTATGTGCTTGTTGTTGTTCGAAGGTTCATTGTTCAAAGATATTGCATGGTAGGCATGACCTTTTAGACACATCACGGTGCATGACCCAACAGTGGCTTGGTTGCGGCTAAAGATTTGGAAAGAAAATAGTCGAGAGATCGAATCTTGTCGAGGGCAAGGCAAGTAAATTTAATTTTTGTTTAATATTTTATTTTCTACCAAGGTTTCCTAAGGAGAAATAAGGTTATGGTATGCCCTAGGAAAGATAAATATTTATGCTGATTTTATTTGTGGAAATATATCATAATTATATATCATTGGAAAGCTATTTTTGAGAGCTACTTGTTTAGATTACTTTGAGGGATAAATAATGTGTGTGCAATAAGGTATTTCTAGTTTTATCAAGGTGTTCCAAAAGTAAGTTTGATTCATTATTTTGAGGGTCTATTTCTTGAATAAGAGGGTTTGGTGGATTTTATTGAGTATGAGTAATAATGTGTTATTGAGATATTATTTTGATTATTGTGTTATTACTCATGATCTCTAACCCTTGTTGATATTGGAAAAAGAAAGTGTGTTGAGTGTGGTAGATTTAGTGGACAACTCATAAGGCGTAAAAAAGGTATGGGCAATATTCTTCATTGACTTATGTGGGTGATTGATTTCTAAAAATATATTAGGAGAGAAAAGCATTGATTGTGGTTAACCTTTTTGAGAGTTTTTGGTTTAATGCTTCAATGTTTTTTGAAGTGAGAGTTGTGATTAAACCTTATTTATAAGAATTGTTGTTGAAGCCCATTGGTTGTGCAAAGAACTTGAACTTGAGTTAGAAAAGAACATGAGTATCATTGTTATGTGAGATTTGTTGTTAAGCATTGTTGGAAATATTTTGAGTTGGTTGATACATGCTTGGACTAGGGTTTTTGAGAAAGGATTGATCCTTGATGTGATTGGTTGAGTAGAGTTGATTGAGCCTAGTCATGTGATTGTGTGAAGTGGTTGTTCAAGTTCCATGAAAAAAACTATTCTATATTCTGATTAGAGTTGAGATTGAGATTTGAGAATAGATCATATTGAGTCTCTAACAATTCTCTTTATGATTCTATGATATTGATTTGAGTTGAGATTGGGATTTGAGCATAGAACATATTGAGTCTCTAACAATTCTCTTTATTCTTCTATGATATTGATTTGAGTTGAGATTGAGATTTGAGAATAGAACATATTAAGTCTCTAAAAATTTTCTTTATGCTTCTATGGGATTGATTTGAGTTGAGATTAGGATTTGAGTATAGAACATATTGAGTCTCTAACAATTCTCTTTATGCTTCTATGAGATTGAGTTGAGATATTGATTGAGAATTGAGTATAGAACATATTGAGTCTCTAAAAATTCTCTTTATAATTCTATGTGATTGAAAAAGTTATGTGTGGACTTGTTAAGAAAATTTGAGGTAAGTTTTGAGAAGGCTTGTGGACTAATTTTATATAAGCTTTTGTGGAAGCTTGCATTGCAAATTTGAGTAAGTCATAGAGAGGACTTATTGAGAAGATTTGGACAAGTTCTGTGTGAGCTTGTTGAGTAGATTTGGACAGGTTATTTTTGGACTTGTTGAGCAGATTGTTGGCAAATTTGGGTACTTTGGGTACATTGCCTTTGCTCAAATGTATAAGTTATCATTGATGTCAAGAATCTCTTGAAGGAATTTGATTTAATGTCAAATAATTTGTTTTGATGAAGGTTACGGCATGAAAGTTTCAAAGGTCTTTTGCAAACCCCAAGCTGACAGGTTCGAGAGAAAGAGCTCGCAAAGAAAAGTGTCGCGATTTCGTGACAATTTGCAAGAGGGATTGTATGGACGAAAAAGTGTCACGATTTTGTGACAGGTTCGAGAGAAAGATCTCGCAGAGAAAAAGTGTCACGATATCCCGACATGTCGGGTTTTCCCGACCTGAAGAAAAGAAAAGCTCTAAGGAGAAAAAGTGTCGCGATATCGCGACATGTCGAGTTTTCGCGACCCAAAGAAAAGAAAAGCACTAAGGAGAAAAAGTGTCACGATATCGTGACATGTCGGGTTTTCGTGACCCGAAAAATAGAAAAGAGCTGAGGAAAAATGTCACGATATCGCGACATGTCGCATTTTCGTGACTTAAGCAGGAGAGAGAAAGCAAGTTAGAAAAATATCACGATATTGCGACATGTCGCATTTTTGTGACTTAAGCAGGAGAGAGAAAGCAAGTTAGAAAAATGTCGTGATATCGTGACATGTCGCATTTTCATGACTTAAGTAGGAGAGAGAAAGTAAAAAGAGGTCTTATATTGTTCACCCCCCCTCTCAGTATAAGCTTGTGTTCTTCAATTGGTATCAGAGCAGGTGCCTTCAGAAAGTTTAACAGCTTGAAAGAAAAGCTAGTAAAGAACACGATGGATTATTCAAGTGGCAATGCAGCACCTATTCTTGATGGGTCAGATTTTGGTCTTTAGAGTGCAAGGATGAAGGTTCATCTAATGGCACTTGGTAATGAGGTATGGGAAGTGATTGAAGATGAGTATACTATTCCTATACATGGTCCTAATACTAAAGAATAAAGTCTCCTACATCACAACAATTCAAAAGCAATGAATGCAATCCTGAAAGGCTTACAGAAAGCAGATATCACCAAAGTGATTCATTGCAAGATAGCTAGTGAAATGTGGAAATAGTTGAAGGTGGTTCATACAGGTGATACAAATTTCAGAAAGGCCAAGTTGAGACACTTCAAAGGTATGTTTGAACAACTCAAGATGAATGATGATGAAAATATTAGTGACTACATGCTTCGTATGGATGAGTTTGTTAACTCCATGAAAGACTTAGGTCTTGAGCTTACTGAAAATGATGTTTGTGATAATATTTTAAGATCTCTTTCTAATAGATATAGTGAAAAGATTTTTGCTATTAAGGAAGCTAAAGATTTGGATAAGTTGAAAAAGGATGAGCTCCATAGTATACTTGCAGCATTTGAGTTGAGAACTCAATTGAAGGTTGATGTGAAGAAAGAGGCAGCTTTCAAGGCTACCAAGAATTCCAAGGGTAAACAGCTTCAATATAGTGATGAGTCTTCTAGTGATGAAGAGACATATTATAGCAAGAAAGGCAAGTTCTCTAGAAAGCACAAAAGTATGAAAAATATAAGATGTTTCAATTGTGGAAAGTTTGGTCATTATGCTACTGACTGTATTGTTCCCAAGAATGAAAGTGATGAAGATAAACAAGATTCTAAGAGAAAGGACTCTAAAAAGCACAAGCATCATAGAAAAAACAAATATGAGCATAGCAATCAAGGAAAGAGGTATTCTCACAAGCACAAGAAGAGTTTCTACCTAGACAAAGCAAGTAAGTGTTCTAGTAGTGATAGTGAAAGTTCTTCAAGTGATAATGAAAATGAGATGTTGTTCATATCAAAAAAAGAGGAAGAATTGAAACATAGATTCATTATCATAAAATGTCTTAGATGTGGAAATTTTGGTCACCTTGAGGATAATTGCACAAATAATGATTTGGTTTCTAGTATGTATGAGGATGCTTCAGAAAACTACAAGGAAGATGCATGTATGGTTTTTGAAAAGGGTAGCACCTCTAGTGATAAGAAATCTGAAAAAGGCTTTGATGACTCAAAAAGCAATCAAATAAAGGATCTTGAAAGTGAACTTATTAATGCTCTTAGTGCTTTGAAAAAGGAAAGAAAGAAGAATTCTAGACTCAAGGATAAGTTAGATGAATGTTGTATGGAGAGAGATGATCTTATGGAAAGTCTTGACTTCTCTATGGCTAAGACACAAGAACTCAAGGATGAGTTAGAGTCTAAGGTTCTTGAGTATAGTGAGTTAGAACAGAAAATGGATTTTTTGAAAGAGGAAACTAAAGAGTACAAGGATAACCTTTATAGGTTTCAAGATAGTTCCAAAAAGGTTAAGTCACTCATCAAAGGTCAAAGAAAGACAACAGATAAAACAGGTTTTGGTTTTGGTAAGAAACACAAGGAACAAGTTGGGGAATCTAGTAAGAGATTCCAAAAAGAAGAGAGTTCTGATGAGGAGAGTATTTCAGAGAAAGAGTCCTTGAGTGACAGATGCACAGAAATAGAAAATAGGAAACAGAAAAATGGGAGAATGTTTACAGGACCTAGAAGGTCATTTACAGGAAAGTTTAATGGCAGATGTTTTGCTTGTCACAGATTTGGTCACATGGCTTCACATTGCATGACTCAAGTAAGGAAGATAAATGATAGTTTCAAAAGTGCTAATTTCTTTCAAGGGTATTGCTACTCTTGTAAATAGTTTGGGCATAAGGCAATTTTTTGCAAGGCTAATAACAAGAACAGGGTTAGTTAGAACAGGTGGATTCAAAGAACAGGTATGCCTAAAAGAAATAACATTGTTACTTGTTATAAGTGCAACAATGAAGTTCACATAGCTATACAGTGTAGAGCTGAACTTCCAAGGTACAGGAAAAGGAACAGTGGTATGAACAGGTCCAAGGATCAAGGCATGGATAAGAACAGGAATGATAATAGGAATAGGAACAGTGACAGGAACAGGAACAGGAATATGGACAAAGAGTTCAAGAGAAGGCCCGAAAAGGAAGTTATAGATGCTGATGATGATCAGTGCTTAATGGGAGTTTTACTCCCACCCAAGAATTAATCACCTCATCAAGAGGTGGGGGAGGGACTAAGCTAAGAGGCTCATTCTTAGTCCCGAGCCCCAAAGGTGACCCTTTACCATTGATGACAAAGGGGGAGAGATATGAGTAAGGGGGAGAGCTTCAAAGTGAAGAGGAGAGCTTCAAGTCAGGGGGAGAAAAACTTCAAAGGAATATTCTCAATTGTTAGCACAGTTGGTTTTAGTTTTGGCTCTTGAGAAGTGTTTTCAGTAAAGGTTTGCCATCAATGACAAAGGGGGAGATTGTTGGCAATTTTGGGTACTTTGGGTACATTGCCTTTGCTCAAATGTATAAGTTGTCATTGATGTCAAGAAGCTCTTGAAGGAATTTGATTTAATGTCAAATAATTTGTTTTGATGAAGGTTATGGCATGACAGTTTCAAAGGTTTTTTGCAAACCCCAAGCTGACAGGTTCGAGAGAAAGAGCTCGCAAAGAAAAGTGTCATGATTTCATGAAAATTTGCAAGAGGGATTGTACGGATGAAAAAGTGTCATGATTTCATGATAGGTTCGAGAGAAAGAGCTCGTAGAGAAAAAGTGTCGTGATATCGCGACATGTCGGGTTTTCGTGACCTGAAGAAAAGAAAAGCGCTAAGGAGAAAAAGTGTCGCAATATCGCAACATGTCGGGTTTTCATGACCCAAAGAAAAGAAAAGCGCTAAGGAGAAAAAGTGTCGCAATATCGTGACATGTCGAGTTTTCGCGACCCGAAAAACAGAAAAGAGCTAAGGAGGAAAAATGTCACGATATCGCGACATGTCGCATTTTCGCGACTTAAGCAGGAGAGAGAAAGCAAGTTAGAAAAATGTCGTGATATCGCGACATGTCACATTTTCGCGACTTAAGTAGGAGAGAGAAAGCAAGTTAGAAAAATGTCACGATATCCCGACATGTCATATTTTCGTGACTTAAGCAAGAGAGAGAAAGTAAAAAGAGGTCTTATACTGTTCACCCCCCGTCTCAGTATAAGCTTGTGTTCTTCACAGATTTGGACAGGTTCTATGTGGACTTGTTGAGCAGATTTGGATAGGTTTAGTGTGGACCTGTTGAGCAGATTTGGACAGGTTCTGTGTGGACCTATTAAGCAGATTTGATCAAGTTTTGAGTGAACCTATTGATAAGTTTTGAGAAGGTTCTGAGTGATCCTATTGATAGAGCTTTGGAGGTGACAGATTATAGAGGACAAAGTCTCAGTGGATAGAGATCTAGTAGTTAGGACAATTGAAGATAGATCTTCTGAGTGAGGAGTCTTCAAGTGGAGAGAGATCCACCAGTCAATGCAATAGAGATACAAAGTCTTCTAGAATATCACTAGCCAAAGCAGAAGGTGAAAGAGTTCTCGTGTGTCCATGAACTTGAGATTAGGGGATCAACATATCCTTTGGACAGAGATCTATAAACACTGTAATTGCGAAGGATTTCCAAAGAGATTATTTGAGAAATATTTAGAATAAATATTTTCTCTGTGGAGGTAACCCACATTGGGTGAACCACATTAAAATTTGTGTCTCTATTATGGATGGTATCCTGTGCATTGCTTTTATTACTGCTATTGATACTGCTATCTATACACTACATAATATTGAATTGAAAAGAAAAGTAAAAAGTGGTATTATACTATTCACCCCCCCTCTCAGTATAAGCTTATGTTCTTCAATTGGTATCAGAGCGGGTTACTTCAAAATAGTTTGATATCTTGAAGAAAAATTTATTTACGAACACAATGGATCAAAAGGATGGGTTCTTTAACAATGTAGTACCTATATTTTATGGAAGTGACTTCTTGTATTGGTGTGTACTGATGATATTTCACCTGATGGCACTTTACAATGAATTTTGGGATGCTGTGGAATTTGGATATGATTCAAGAGTCATTCCTACTACAAATAAGGAAGGTATGCTTCTAATGCATGCAAATTCAAGAGCTATGAATGCAATTATAAAAGGATTACATAGATCATAATCTATGAAGATTATGGAATGTAAGATAACAAAAGACATGTAGAATCTATTGCATACCATATATGAAGGAGATAAAAATGTCAAGAAAGCTAATATTAAAAATATCAAAGGAGAATCCACTCTTAAGGAGATTATTTAATTGAAAAGAGAGAATTTAGAATTGAAGGCTCAAATACAAGAAGATGAGAAATGTAAGAGAAAGCTTCTACAAGATATCTCTCACTTGAGAGATAAGATTGAAAAAGTAAGAAGAGTTGAAGAAGTTATGATTAAACAATCAAAGGCAAAAGAGATAAAATGTGAAAGGCTTATTATTACTCTTGAAGAACTAAAAAGTGAGAACTCGGGATTAAGGGATCAAGCTCAAGAATATGAGAAAGAAAAATCAAGGTTTCTATAGGAACTCACTAACTTCAAAATCAAAGTTGAAGAGACAAGAAAATTTGAAAAAGGTATGGCCAAAAAATTAAAAATAGAAGATCTAGAGGATTCCAAGAATAAGCTATACAAGTATGTAAACAATGCAAAGAGTGTGGATAAAATAGTCAAGTTAAAAATAAGAGCAACAAACACAACAGATGTTGGTTCCAAATAGGTTCAAGAAGACATTTTAACTACCAGTTCCGAAGACACTTCATAAGAAGAGGATAATTTAGAAGAGGGTTTCTGATATGAGAGAAAAAGTGAAAGTGAAACTCCTAAGGATGATTTAGATTGCAGTGAGTCCAACATGAACAATAACAATGAACAAAGAAGATTTAGATGGAACAACAATAAGAACATGTCAAGAGGAACTAGAAGACAAATGGGGTTTAGGCAAGGTTTCTTCAAGGGAAGATGTTTTTCATATCATAGGTTTGGGCACATGGCTTCACAGTGTAGGACACATGAAATATATGTAGATGGGTAAGGACAACATTTCCAAGTATATTGCCACTCATGCGATGAGTTTGGTCACAAGGCAATAAATTGCAGGGTTCATGACATAAGAGGATACAACTTCACTAGGAGAAATCCTAAGACAATTGCACATCCAAGAAATAATAATATTAAATGTTATAAGTGCAATAATGATGGTCACATAGAAAAATGGTGTAGAGCAAATATTTCAAAATAAAGCATTAATAAGAAAGGAACATAGTGAAGAAAAATAACAGGAACAGGAACATAGAGAAGAACAAGAACATGAACAGGAACATGGATGCGAACAAGAATAGGAACAAGAACAGGAACATGGATGAGAACATGAATAGGAATAGGAATAAGAACATGGATGAGAATAGGAACAGGAATAGGAACAAGAACATGGATGAAAATAAGAACAAGAATAGAAGTGATGATAGGAACAAAGATGATGACTTGGAAAGAAATAGTGAGAGGATTCAAAAAACTCAGAAAATAAGAGAAAAATATAAAGATAAAGAGTAGTGCTTTTGGGAAGCAGAAATATTCCCACCCCAAAATTAACCACCTCATGTGGATGTGGGGGAGGGGCTAATCTAAGAGGCTCATTCTTAGCCCCGAGCCCCAAAGGTGACCCTTTGCCATTGATGTCAAAGGGGGAGATATTTGTGTATTGGGGAGAGATTTATTATGTGGAGATATTTGATATTTGAGAGAGCATTGAGCCACAAGGAGCAATGTCCCAAGGGGAGCAAAAAAATAAGGTTAGGTTTTAGTAAAAGGATAAGGGTTGCCATCAATGAAAAAAGGGGATATTTTTGGACAGTCAGAGTTGTCATTGATGTCACCTGATAGAGTTATCACTCATATCAAGGAATTTTGTAAGAAATAAAGTCACCCAAGTCATCCAGGAAAAATATTCATCAGTTCAAAAGTGAAAGGAAAAGCTCCATAATATTTCAATATTATTGGGAGCACAGGTTAAGTGATTATTTTATAAAAACCTAATATGGGTTATTGCAAAAGTTAAAAAGGAGGTTTAATAATTATTTATAAATCATTTAAATTCACAAGGAATTTAAATTTTATAAATAATACCAAGGTTGGGCATTAAGACAAGGTTCTAAGATTTTATTAAACCTAAGGTTGACTCTTTAAGACAAAGTTCTAAGGTTGATTTTAATTTATAATATTTAAATTTAAAATTAAATTTAAACTTATTATAAATTAAATCACGTCGAAGTCAAATTCATTCAAAGCACCGACATGATGCTGAGGAAGGTAAAAGGCATTATATAAATGCCAAACAAATTCATTTACGAGGTATCCCTTGCTATTGTTTTCGAAGGGCATGCAGAAGAGATTTATGTTTCGAAATCCTTACGATTTTCATAAAGGTTAAATCTATGAAGGTTCAGAAGCACTAAGCGCAAAGGCCAGTGTATCCTAGTGGTATGTTGGCTCGATGCTAAAGAGGAGGTTCTGAGTTCAATTTGCATGAGGTCTATATTTTGGATTGCAAGGAAGAAGTGCTCTATGTGCTTGTTGTTTTTTGGAGGTTCACTATTTGAAGATATTGCATGGTGGACATGACCTTTTAGACATGTCATGGTGTATGGCCCAATGGCGGCTTGGCTGCAGCTAAGGCGTTGGGAAGAAAATAGTCAAGGGATCAAATCTTGCCGAGGGCAAGGCAAGTAAATTTAATTTTTGTTTAATATTTTATTTTATGCCAAGGTTTCCTAAGGAGAAATAAGGTTATGGTATGCCCTAGGAAAGATAAACATTTCTACAGATTTTCTTTGTGGAAGTATATCATATTATATATCATTGGAAAGCTATTTTTGAGAGCCACTTGTTTAGATTGCTTTAATGGAGAAATAAGGTATGTGCAAGAAGATATTTCTAGTTTGTTCAAGGAGTATTCCAAAAGTAAGTTTGATTCATTATTTTAAGGGTTTATTTCTTGAATAAGAGGGTTTGGTGCATTTTATTGAGTAGGAGTAATAAGGTGTATTGGGATATTATTTTGATTATTATGTTATAACTCATGACCTCTAACCCTTGTTGAGATTGGAAAAATAAAGTGTGTTGAGTGTGGCAGATTTAGTGGACAAATCATAAGGCATAAAAAAGGTATGGGAAATATTCTTCATTGACTTATGTGGGTGATTGATTTATGAAAATATCTTTGGAGAGAAAAGGATTTATTGTGGTTAACCTTTTTGAGAGTTGTTGGTTTAATGCTTCAAGGTTTTCTGAATTGAGAGTTGTGATTAAACCTTATTTATAAGCATTGTTGTTGAAGCCCATTGGTTGTGTAAAGAAATTGAACTTGAGTTAGAAAATAACATGAGTATCATTGTTATGTGAGATTTGTTGTTGAGCATTGTTGGAAACATTTTGAGTTGGTTGATACATGCTTGAACTAGGGTTTGTAAGAAAGGATTTATCCTTGAGGTGATTGGTTGAGTAGAGTTGATTGAGCCTAGTAAAGTGATTGTGTGAAGTTGTTGTTCAAGTTCCATGAAATAAACTATTCTATATTCTGATTTGAGTTGAGATTGAGATTTGAGAATAGAACATATTGATTCTCTAAAAATTCTCTTTATGCTTCTATGAGATTAATTTGAGTTGAGATTGGAATTTGAGTATAGAATATATTGAGTCTCTAACAATTCTCTTTATTCTTCTATGAGATTGAGATTTGAGAATATAACATATTGAGTCTCTAACAATTATATTTATGCTTCTATGAGATTGATTTCAGTTGAGATTGGGATTTGAGTATAGAACATATTGAGTCTCTAACAATTCTCTTTATGCTTCTATGATATTGGTTTGAGATATTGATTGAGCATTGAGTATAGACCATATTGATTCTCTAAAAATTCTCCTTATGATTCCATGTGATTGAATAAGTTCTGTGTGGACTTGTTAAGCAGATTTGAGGTATGTCTTTGAGAAGGATTACGGACTGATTTTTGTAAGCTTTTGTGGAAGCTTGCATTGTAGATTTGAGCAAGTCCTAGATAGGACTTATTGAGAATATTTGGACAAGTTTCGTGTGATATTGTTGAGCAGATTTGGACAGGTTTTGTGTGGACCTGTTGAGCAGATTTGGATAGGTTCTATGTGGACCTATTGAGTAGATTTTGATAGGTTCAATGTGGACCTATTGAGCAGATTTGGATAGGTTCTGTGTGGACCTATTGAGCAGATTTGAGCAGGTTCTAAGTGAACTTATCAAGAAAATTCTGAGTGAGCCTATTGATAGATATTTTGAGATGAGAGAGTATAGAGGATAGAGTCTCAATAGATAGAGATCTAGTAGCCAGGATAATTAAAGATAGATCTTCTGAGTGAAGAGTCCTCAAGTGGAGAGAGATCCACCAACCAGTGTAATAGAGAGACAGAGTATTCTAGAAGATTAATAGCCAAAGCAGAAGGGGAAAGATTTCATGTATGGAATATATCCATGAACTTGAGATTAGGGTATCAACATCTACTTTGGATAGAGGTCCATAAACACTAAAATTGGGAAGGATTCCCAAAGAGGATTATTTGAAAAATATTTAGAAGAAATGTTTTCTCTATGGAGGTAGCCCACATTGGGTGAACCACACTAAAATATGTGTCTCTATTGTGTATGGTGTTCTATGCATTGCTTTTATTACTGATATTGATACTACTATCTACACACTGCATAATATTGAATTGAAAAGAAAAGTAAAAAGTGGTCTTATGTTGTTCACCCCCCTCTCAATATAATCTTGTGTCCTTCAATTAGTATCAGAGAAGGTTCCTTTAGAATAGTTCGATATCTTTAAAGAAAAGTGGTCTAAGAACACAATGGATCAAAATGATCAAAAGAATGGGTTCTTCAACAATGTAGTACCTATATTTGATGGAAGTAACTTTTTGTATTGGTGTGTACTGATTATATTTCACTTGATGGCACTTGGCAATGAATATTGGGATGCAATGGAATTTGGATATGATTCAGGAGCCAATCCTCCTATAGATAAGGAAGGTAAGCTTCTAATGCATGTAAATTCAAGAGCTATGAATGCAATTATAAAAGGGTTGCATAGATCATAATCTATGAAGGTTATGGAATGTAAGACAAGAAAATACATGTGGAATCTATTGCATACCATATATGAAGGAGATAAAAATGTCAGGAAAGCTAAGATCAAAAATATCAAAGGAGAATCCACTCTTAAGGAGCTTATTGAATTGAAAAGATATAATTTAGAATTGAAGGCTCAAATACAATAAGATGAGAAATGTAAGAGAAAGCTTCTACAAGATATATCTAACTTGAGAGATAAGGTTAAAAAAGTAAGAAGATTTGAAGAAGGTATGATTAAATAGTTAAAGGCAAAAGAGATAGAATGTGAAAGGGTTATGATTACTCTTGAAGAAATAAGAAGGTAGAACTAAGGATTAAGGGATCAAGCTCAAGAATATGAGAAAGAAAAAGCAAGGTTTCTACAGGAACTCACTAACTTCAAAATCAAAGTTGAGGAGACAAGAAAAATTGAAGAAGGTAGGGCCAAAAAATTAAAAATAGAAGATCTAGAGGATTCCAAGAATAGGATATAAAAGTATGTAAATAGTGCAAATAGTGTGTATAAAATAGTCAAGATAAAAATAAGAGCAACATACAAGACAGGTATTGGTTCCAAACAGGTTCAAGAAGAAAATTTAACTACCAGTTCCAAATACACTTCAGAAGAAGAGGATACTTTAGAAGAGGGTTTCTCATATGAGAGTGAAAGTGAAAGTAAAACTCCTAAGGATGAGTCATATTGTAGTGATTCCAGTAGGAATAGGAACAATGAACAAAGAAGATTCAGATGGAAAAACAATCAAAACAGGTCAAGAGGAACTAGAAGACCAATGGGGTCTAGGCAAGGTTTCTTCAAGGGAAGATGTTTTTCATGTCACAAGTTTGGACAAATGGCTTCATAGTGTAGGACACATGAAAGACAAGTAGATGGGAAAGGACAACTTTTCCAAGGATATTGCTACTCATGCACTGATTTTGGTCACAAGGCAATAAATTGCAGGGTTCATGATAGAAGAGGATATGGCTTCACTAGGAGAAATCCTAAGATAGTTGCACATCCAAGGAATAATAAAATTAAGTGTTATAAGTACAATAATGATGGTCACATAGCAAAATGGTGTAGAGAAAATATTCTAGAATCAAGCATGAATAGGAATAGGAACATAGAGAAGAACAAGAACAAGATCAAGAATAGGAACATGCATGAGAAAAAGAACAAGAATAGGAATAGTAACATGGATGAGAATAGGAATAGGAATAGGAATAGGATCATGGATGAGAACAAGAACAAGAACATAAACATGGATGAAAACAAGAACAAGAACATAAGTGATGATAGGAACAAGGATGATGACTTGGAAAGAAATAGTGAGAGGATTCAGAAAACTCTAAAAAGAAGAGAAAAAGATAAATACAAAGAGTAGTGATTTTGGGGAGTAGAAATACACCCACCCCAAAATTAACCACCTCATATGGAGGTTGGGGAGGGGCTAAGCTAAGAGGATCATTCTTAGCCCCGAGCCCCAAATGTGACCCTATACCATTTATGTCAAAGGGGGAGAGATTTGTGTATTGGGGAGATATTTGTTATGTGGAGAGATTTGATATTTGAGAGAGCATTGAGCCAGGGGAGAAAAGTCCCAAGGGAAGTAGAAAATAAGGTCAGGTTTCAGTAAAGGTATAAGGGTTACCATCATTGACAAAGGGGGAGATTTTTGGACATTTTGAGTCCTCTAAGTTAGAGTTGTCATTCGTGTCACTTGATAGAGTTATCACTCATATCAAGAAATTCTGCAAGAAATAAATTCACCCAAATCATCCAGGAAAAATCTTCATTAGCGCAAAAGTGAAAGGAAAAAGGCTCCATATTATTTTAATATTATTGGGAGCACAAGTTAAGTGATTGGTTTATAAAAATCCAATACGGGTTATTGCAAAAGTTCAAAAGTAGGTTTAATAGTTATTTATAAATCATTTAAATTCACAAGGAATTTAAATTTTATAAATAATACCAAGTTTGGGCATTAAAACAAGGTTCTAAGGTTTTATTAAACCTAAAGTTGGCTCTTTAAGACAAAGTTCTAAGGTTGATTTTAATTTATAATATTTAAATTTAAAATTAAATTTAAACTTATTATAAATTAAATCACGTCGACGTCGAATTCATTCGAAGCACCGATGTGATGCTAAGGAAGGCAAAAGGTATTATATAAATGCCAAATAAATTCATTTAACAAGTATCCCTTGCTATTGTTTTCGAAGGGCATGCGAAAGAGATTTCTGTTTTGAAAGCCTTACGATTTTCGTGAAGGTTAAAGCTATGAAGATTCGGAATCACTAAGCGCAAAGGCCAGCATGACCTAGTGGTATGTTGCCTTGGTGCTAAGGAGGAGGTTCTGAGTTCAATTCGTGTGAGGTCTATTTTTTGGATTGCAAGGAATAAGTGCTCTATGTGCTTGTTGTTTTTTGGAGGTTCGTTGTTCGAAGATATTGCATGGTGGATGTGACCTTTTAGACATGTCCGGTGCATGACCCAATGGCGGCTTGGCTGCGGCTAAGGCATTGGGAAGAAAATAGTAGGGGGATCAAATCCTGTCGAGGGCAAGGCAAGTAAATTTAATTTTTGTTTAATATTTTATTTTCTACCAAGGTTGCCTAAGCAGAAATAAGGTTATGGTATGCCCTAGGAAAGATAAATATTTCTGCTGATTTTGTTTGTGGAAGTATATCATATTATATATCATTGGAAAGCTATTTCTAAGAGCTACTTGTTTAGATTGCTTTGAGGGAGAAATAAGGTGTGTGTAAGAAGATATTTCTGGTTTGGTAAATGAGTTCCAAAAGTAATTTTGATTCATTATTTTGAGGGTTTATTTCTTGAATAAGAGGGTTTGGTGTATTTTATTGAGTAGGAGTAATACGGTGTTATTGAGATATTATTTTGATTATTGTGTTATTACTCATGACCTCTAACCCTTGTTGATATTGGAAAAAGAAAGTGTGTTGAGTGTGGCAGATTTAGTGGACAACTCATAAGGCATAAAAAAGGTATGGGAAATATTCTTCATTGACTTATGTGGGTGATTGATTTATGAAAATATCTTTTGAGAGAAAAGGATTGATTGTTGTTAACCTTTTGGAGATTTGTTGGTTTAATGCTTCAAAGTTTTCTGAATTGAGAGTTGTAATTAAACCTTGTTTATAAGAATTTTTGTTGAAGCCCATTGGTTGTGTAAATAAATTGAATTTGAGTTAGAAAAGAACATGAGTATCATTGTTATGTGATATTTGTTGTTGAGCATTGTTGGAAATATTTTGAGTTGGTTGATACATGCTTGAACTAGGGTTTGTGAGGAAGGATTTATCCTTGAGGTAATTGGTTGAGTAGAGTTGATTGAGCCTAGTCAAGTGATTGTGTGAAGTGGTTATTCAAGTTCAATGAAATGAACTATTCTATATTCTGATTTGATTTGAGATTGAGATTTAAGAATAGAACATATTGAGTCTCGAACAATTCTCTTTATGCTTCTATGAGATTGATTTGAGTTGAGATTGGGTTTTGAGTATAGAACATATTGAGTCTCTAACAATTCTCTTGATGCTTCTATGATATTTATTTGAGTTGAGATTGAGATTTGAGAATAGAACATATTGAGTCTCTACAAATTCTCTTTATGCTTCTATGAGATTGATTTGAGTTGAGATTGGGATTTGAATATGGAACATATTGAGTCTCTAAAAATTCTCCTTATGCTTCTATGAGATTGAGTTGAGATATTTATTGAGCATTGAGTATAGAAAATATTGAGTCTCTAACAATTCTCTTTATGATTCTATGTGATTGAACAAGTTTTGTGTGGAATTGTTAAGCAAATTTGAGGTAAGTCTTTGAGAAGGCTTGTGGACTAATTTTGTGTAAGATTTTGTGGAATCTTGCATTGCATATTTGAGTAAGTTCTAGAGAGGACTTATTGAGTATATTTGGACAAGTTCTATGTGATATTGTTGAGCAAATTTGGATAGGTTTAGTGTGGAGTTTTGGAGCAGATTTGGACAGTTTTTGTGTGGACCTGTTGAGCAGATTTGGATAGGTTTGGTGTGGACCTATTGAGCAGATTTGGATAGGTTCTATGTGGATCTATTGAGCAGATTTAAGCAGGTTAGGAGTGAACCTATTGAGTAGATTTGAGAAGGTTTTGAGTGAGCCTATTGATAGATATTTGGAGGTGATAGAGTATAGAGGACAAAGTCTCAGTGGATAGAGATCCAACAACTAGGATAATTGAAGATAAATATTCTGAGTGAGGAGTATTCAAGTGGAGAGAGATCCACCAGTCAGTGTAGCAGAGATAGAATCTTCTAGAATATCACTAGCTAGATCAGTGGGGGAAGTTATCCTATGGAAGAGATCCATAAAATTGAGATTAGGGGATCAACATCTCCTTTGGATAGAGATCCATAAACATTGTAATTAGGAAGGATTCCCAAAGATATTATTTGAGAAATATTTAGAAGAAATATTTTCTCTATGGAGGTAGCCCACATTGGGTGAACCACGTTAAAATATATATCTCTATTGTGTATGGTGTTCTATGAATTTATTTGATTACTACTATTGATACTGCTATCTATACACTACATAACATTGAATTGAAAATAAAAGTAAAAAGTGGTCTTATATTGTTCACCCCCTCCTCTCAGTATAATCTTGTGTTCTTTAGTGAAGTGCTACTAAATTATTGACCAAATCCCACCATGGACCATCCCAAGACCTCGACTACTAGAGGAGTCAAAAGAAGAAAGGTAAACACCATATTCTCATCTTTGTTACCTCACAAAATAAAATTAACTACACTAGTTAAATTTTGGAATAAACCTTTTCGAAAAGAATTAAGGCAAGGAACACACTTTAGTCTAAAATATATTGTAGTTTGTTTATTTTCTTTGAATTTTTTTGTTTTTTTTTGTGTTGTATTTATTTTTAGGGTATATGATTTTGTTTTAAAATTTCTCTAATTGGGGGTCATCTTGGGGTGATGCGATCCCTCTTGTGATGTTGGGGTCATATTGGGGTGAGACGATCATGGTTCAAAATCCAACAGTAAAAAATATGATCTTTGTGGAGGCTGTCTCATCCTAATATGGCCTCACCTAGAGACTATGCCATTCTAAGATGACTTACCTGGATATTATCTTGGTCTGAGATGGCCTCACCTAGAGATTGTATCGGTATGAGATGACCTCACTATCAATGATTTTTGTGTATTTTTTTGTGTTTTCTTTTGACCTTATTGTCAAATTATCAATTTTTACATTTAGTGTGTGAGAGCTCACCATTGATATCCCATGGTTTATAAGACAACACATGATGCACTTGCATATGATGATTGGAAGTGGCTTGAGGTGATTGACCTTAAGAAAGTGGTGAGGTTAGAGGTAGTGACTGTAAATCAGTCCTACTTGATGATCTTGATTGATATTTGGGATGGTCATACAAACACTTTTCATATTTTGATGGGTGAAATAATAGTCACATTAGAGGACATCTACAGGATACTCCATGTTCTAAATGAATAATACCCCATCGTATCTACATCGATTGGCTAGTGTAAGAGAGTACTATAGAGGATTTTTTATGAGAATTGGGAGTATGGGTTGGATAGTGGTGGTGTGCTAGTAGAGGCATGGTATGGGGTTGATGTACTCATGACTAGACATGTGGTGTTGATATTACTCATGTCTAACAGACTACTACCAAACTCATCAGGAGCTATGCTCCTATGGAACCTTATTGATCTAGTACAAGAGATTTGAGTGCACCATTGAGGAGATACTGATTATGGATTGGGGGACTACAATACTGGCTCATTTGTATGATGAGATCTATGATATATACCAATGGTGAAAGCTTGGATTGGGCTACAGTTTCCTATTATATATCTAGGGTTAGGAGCATATCTAAGTGCAAAGATCGAAAGGCTCCCTTGGTTAACGTGGAATTAGATGGTAGATCGAGAGATTGGATATGGGATCCAATGGAGGTAGGACCAAGAGGTGGGTTGGATTTGACCTCATTTAGGTAGGTTTTCTCATTACATAAACTCTCTTGAGAGACTAAGGCTAGATCAAGTGACATGGTATCCATACAAGGATTTCCATCTTGGACAGAGATGACTGAGCAGCTAAGGCATGTGGGATGCAGGTGATGTTGGCATGGCATAAAATGGGAGTACATACTATATTCTCATGTTTTTCAATAGTTTAGGGTTTGTCAGGGTATACCTGGCAAGCCAATCATTTACTAGTGCTAGGGTGATGATGTAGACTTAATTGAGCCTCATGTAAAGGTAGTGGGTGAGGACTCCTACTAACCAGTGGTATATCCAAGTGGGGAGGATGTAGGTACTATAATAGAGTATGATGCATGATGAGTGACTCAGTTGTGGTAGGGTGATGGTATTATGGATGGGCAAAGCAAAGAGGTAAGGGATAAGGGCATTGTAGAGGTTGAGGATGAGCGACGAGTAGATGGAGGGGGGGAGTGGGGTCAAAAATCAAAGGGATGGAATGAGCCATAGGATGAGGATAGGAATAATGATGATCCCTAGGATATGGATGCTTGACATAGAGAGAAATTTTGATCACTACAAGCACAACTAGTATAGTGAGATACCATAGTTGCAATTCTATATAGGTATTTGGATAGGGAGAGATAATAGAGGAGGAGCTTCTATGAGGGAAAAATATTCTAACTACATAGTTATAGAGCTCTTAGGAGGAGGTGGATATGGTGATAGCAGAGAAAGACACTCTACAAACATGGGTGGTGGTTTTGATCATGGCTTAGGGATAGGTAGGTAAAGGTAGCTAGGCTATAGAGGATGCAACATGGCTATAAGTTGAGGTAGGTAGATTGTAGATGCTACTGAGTGACTATCATGCTTAACATTGATTTGATGGAGCCTATATCCAATATTTGAAGGGTTGGGTAGGGCTAATTGGTGATCATCTATTTGATCACTCTTTAGTAGGAGGATCTCATTAGATCCGATGCAACAAGTCAGGGTAGCATTTTGTGAGGCTATAAACTCCTAGGTCAACAACTAGGCCAAATTTTTCAATAGCCAACAATTAAGGGTAAACTTTTAGATACGAGGTGAAGGGTGGTGGTGATTTTGGGGTGTAGGCCTTGCTTGAATTAGACTCATGTAGTGCTCTCTTTTTGGGTGTAATATTTGAGAACCCACTCTATTGTAGCTTACAGGTATTTTTACATCATGATGTACAAGACTTATCACATATATATATATATGATATGACTTTTATTGTGGCCTATTATGTGTTTATTGCATATTTTTATTTTATGTGATGCATGGATGCAATTATGGAAATGGATGTATGCCTAGATATATGCATGTATATGATGTACTAATGTCATGATGATGCAAATTTTGATTTTTTATGTTTATATGATAAAACATAATTAATAAATCTATGATGCAAAATAACCTAAGTATAAGCACCACAAAATGTGTAAAAATCACCAATCAAAATGTTAACCTTTTCACAAAATTCATGCATTTCAAAGCCAACAAATGTAATATGATAAAAATATAGATGATAGATGGATAACCTATAATATGCTATAGGGAAACAACATGGTTTCCATGAGATTCAAACATCCTAGGTGACCAACCAAAAGATATATACTGACTACACATGACTCGAAAAGATAAAAGTCTTTGAGGAGGACCATGATATTCAATATCCCCATGTGTGCATGTTATGTACATTAATGATTCATAAGCTTATCCCATTACTAGGTGGGTTTCATCTAACCCATTGTTGTAATGAGGATCACCTCATGATCATTTTGATCTTGATTTTGGATGTAGTTGGACTTGACTACTAGGAAATACAAGCCACCAAAAACTAGCTCATCCATAAGCTAACATTGATTTGTACAAAAGAAGTTCACTAATGTGATAGAAACATCACCATGTGTAAGACTATCCCATTTCTAGGCAGGTTTCATCCAATCCATTACTGTAATGGAGATCATCCCATGGATTTTGAATAACTAATAATTCTAGATATTCAAGCTCATTAACCCACTTATTTTCTCTTGATTGATTTTATTTGGTATTCTTGCTCATTTTTGATGAGGCACAAAGGGGATTTATTTGCTTTGTGGTGAGCACAATTTTTTTTGGGATACTTGCTCTTTTTTGTGGAAGAGCAAGGGATTTTTTTGCTTTGGGTAGGGGGAGCTTGTCCTTTTGTCAATTATCAGCATCCTAGACCATGCGCATAATAGGATGAGCAAGGGAAACCTTTTTCTTAAGGGGTAAATATTACTTTGTAATTTCATCTTTCCTTGTTCAATATTGTATTTTTAATGTTAATGTGTATTTGGGATTTTGAGATATGCAATGTACTATCAAAGAAAAATTATATCTTTCAAAATATAAGATAACTTTCTACAAAATATGAAATGAAAACTAGGAATGAATGAATGATCAAAAACCCTAGTGAACACCCTAAAGCAACTTATGGGTTTTTTGAAAAACACAGTTACTCAAAAAAGGGAAATGTGGTTGGTAATGATATGAGAAATGTGTGATTTTTCCTATGATATTTCAAAAACTAAGAGGTGCATGTAAAATAGTCAATGGTTTTCTAAACATCATTGTTTATCTTCATCCGATATATACCCTATCTTATGAGGACCCCTTAATAAGAAAAATCTCATAAAGAAAAATACAATTTATGATGATGGAAAATATTGATTAAGACTAATGATAGATATATAGGCATGGTGCCAAACTTCAAAATGCAAGGAATAAACCTAGTTCTAATGCTAATATAATGAAGAAATATGCCTAATGCAAGTGAGTAAATTTAGTGACATGAAATGCATGGTGAAATGTAATGCAAATGAAAATGCATTACTTTTGTGATTTTAAGTTTTCCTAATGTTTTTGTGATTTTTATTTTTTTGATTTTTTGTATGCATTGTGTGTCATGCATAAAATACCCATAGGTGGAAAATGTTGAGAGGTTCAAGTTCCTCAACACCCTCAATAGAGATAATTTATAAGTCCTAGGCCCTATCTTCTGCATGATTATAAATGGGCCTAATCAGTTTATCATGAATTTTTACCGCAAGTGTAGCGACAAGTTGAAATTTTGATGATTTTATTTAAGCACAAGGTCTCCAAATTTGAAGTCCCTAAGGTGAAATTTCATATCATAATATTACTTAAGGATAAATTGATAAACATGGATGTGCTCAAGAGAATTAATGCACTGTTCATCAAGAAGTTTCAATTGGTCAAGGTGAGCTTGTCGTGCAGTATCATTGTCGATGAACTCTTAGAGTGATATATGCAACGAAGGAATTTTTAATTACAAGGGCATAATGGCTTCAGTGCAATATACTAGTGAGAAAGGAGATGCCCTTGTGGGTGTCCTAATGCTAGTTCTATAATCCCATAATGCAATAGGTAGTTGAAGATGTCAATATTTATGGTTGTCATTAACAGTTTTCTTAATAATGATAATAACAATTTTGTTTGATGCCTATTCTTACCCATTGAATTGTAGATAATTGTTTAGAGAAAAGCTAAGTTGAATGTTATACTTTACAGTTAAATCTCACACATCTTTATTCTTAAATAGAGGCCCATTATCCGATATGATATTGGATGGAATACCAAAATAACATATGATATTATGAAGTATGAACTCCACAATTCTTGGTATAACCATAGTGGTAAGAGGGATTGCTTCCACCCACTTCTTAAAATACTTAGTGGTTATTAAGATAAAAATGTGATGGCAAAACGATGAGGGTGATATTTTCCCAATTAAATCCAAATTCCTCTATGAAAAAGAACATATCAAATGGATTGGTTGTAAGGCCTAAGAAGGTACATGCAAAATATTAGCATGATGCTAACATTTTGTGCACTTATTGATATAAGCACAACAATATTTCTTCATATTAGGCCAATAGTAGCCCATTCATAGTATGCACTTAGTGATAGCCATACCACTAAAATGGCCACTACAAGTTCCATCGTGAGCTTGTGATACTATCCAAGCAGATTTTTGGGGCTCTAAATAATGAAGGAGAAGACCGTAATAGCCTCAATGATACAATATGTCTCATAACAAGACACATTTTATCAATTTTTGCTTGAATGTTAATTTTGTGTCATGTAACAATCTCAAAGGGATATTTCCAAGATTTATAAAATATTTGATTTGGGTAAACCAATCTTGATATTGCTAAGTCTCGATTGAATGAACTACTTGTTCATTTTGAGATTCATCCTGCATGAATGCTGATTGGGAGATAACCTTAAGATAAATTATTGTGTTATTATCAAAAGGACCATTAAACATCAAATACCCCTATGAAGCATGTTGCAAAAATTCATGTATGCAAGAGAACCATCCTTTGTACGGTTCAATTTGAATCATGTGGATAACTTTATCATATTTTGAAGCCTCACATGAAATTGTTGACTGTAAAAGAATTTTGACATGAATGGTTGTAATATCATTAGAAGGATTTTGTGGAATCAAGTATCCCAAGGAAGCCATAGTATCCACAAAATTATTAGACAAATGAGGGACTACCTCAATGTTGTACCATTTCAATTTATCTAATAAATTATCCACAAGGGATTTGTATGGCTATAATATTGGACACCTACATTTGTAGATTTCCTTGAATTTGTTAACAATGAGCAAGGAATCGGAGAAGATATTTAGCTTCTTGATTTTCATGGTGATAGTTTCTTGGAGACCCAAAAGGAGGGCCTCATATTTAGCATTATTGTTGGTGTATTTGAAATCAAGTTTAAATAAAAGCGTTATAGGAGTCCCTTACGGTGTGAAAAACATGATTCGTGCATTACCCCTTGCTCACCTTCGAACTATAAAATAACAATGTCATATCAGCTTTATTTTTAGGTTCTTCGGGTTCTAGCAAGTCTGATCATGTAAAGACAACATCATCAAGAAACTCTATGGTAAAATGTTGATTGTCCTGAAGAGGAGTCTATACTAATTTATTAGCAATTACTTAACCTTTAGTAAGTTTTTGACTTATGAATTCAAGATCAAATTCTATCAACACCATGATCCACTTTGCAGTATGAATATTATGGTATGTCTGGCTCATCATGTACTGCAAAGGGTTTTCTTTGGACACAACATACATTATTTAAGTCAACATGTAATGACATAGCTTCTTAGTGGTTAATACAACTGTTAGGCAAAGCTTTTCAATGTATGCGTACTTAAGCTCATAGCTAACCAAGGTTTGACTAATGTAATTGACAAATTTATCCTTATTGTCTTCATTATTTTGGGCCAACATGGTCCCTAAAGAAAGTTTAGTAGCTGATATGTATAGTAAAAATGGCACACCTGGTCTAGGTGGAGCTAAAATTGATGGTGATGCCAGGTACTATTTGATCTCCTTAAATACCCTTTGACACTCATCATCCTAATTGAATGAGAACCCCTTTTGTAATAGATGATTAATTGGTCAACATTTATCTATAAGTTATATTTTAAAGTTTTAGATAGATGTTATCTTCCCTTGTAAGTTGTAAAGCTACTTAAGGTTGGTAGGGGGAAGCATTTTGAGTATCACATTGAATTTGGTGGGATCAACTTTGATGCCTCATTTGGAGACTATAAAATCCAAGAGTTTTCCAAATGTAACTTTGAAGACACATTTCTTGGGATTAAGTCTAATGTTATGCTCAATGACACGATCAAAGACCTTCCTTAGAATATCTACATGCTCGTGATGTAATAGAGATTTAACTAGTAAATCATATATGTAATCCTCAAAAATTTTATGCATGTAGTCATGGAATATGTATGTCATGGCCCACTAATATATTGCACCATCATTTTTAAGGCCAAATGAAATAAATTTGTAATAGAAATCCTCCTAAGGTGTGGTAAAGGTTGTCCTTGACTGATCTTTGGGATTGATTAAAAAAATATTATATCTTGAGAAACCATCCATGAGGGATAAAATTTCATGTTCTGTAGTTGCATCGACTAGAGCATCATTTTTTTGGAGGGAAAAGTCATCCTTAGGAGTAACTTTGTTAAGATTTAAAATTTTTGTGCATATGTGAATCCTCCCATCATGTTTTCCTATGGGTACTATGTTGGAAATCCAATCAGGATAATTAATGGGTTGAATGAACCCTACATCCAACAATTTTTGCAATTCATATTTAACCATTAAGGCTATTTTTGAATGTATTTTTTGAAGCTTTTGCTTAATTGGTTTTATTTTTGGATCGAGTGTCAGGTTGTGCACGACCAAAATTGGGTCAAAACCTGACATATATTTATTAGTCCAAGCAAAGGCTTCTCTAATATATTTCAGTATAGCTATGCTATCAACTTATTTTTGTGGGGATAGACTATGTCCCAACTTGACATTTTTAGGAATGAAGGGATCGATGTCAATATCCATGTCAATTGTTTTTCTCAAATTACATGTGGAATCCCTTATCAAGTTGATGAGGTGTAGGAATCAAAATGATATAATTATCTATATTTGAAGAATTTATCATTTCATTAGGTTTGATCTCAGCTTGATAAACATCTTTAAATGGCCCTTGGTAGAAATGAAATGGTTGTAATATTTATTCACAAGGGAAGAACTCTATGGGTGATGGTGGAATCACAACGCAATCAAAATCAATAGCCTCAATATTGAGGTACAAAGGTTTTGAAGGGTCACTAGGATTATGAAGTGGCATGGTCAGATCAATGGATACCATATTTATGGATGGTGGATAGATTCTATTTGTTGGTGGGAAGAGAATATCAAATATGGGTGGCCTCAAGCACATTGTAGATGGTTGAGGTGGGGGTGGAATGACTGGATGAGGCCTAGGAGGAGCTAGGATGACTGAATCTTCTGGTGGTAGTAGCTGCCATAAAATGGACATCCTCCAAAGGAATAGATGAAGGTAAAACTCATCAAGATCATTAAGGGTATCAATAGCATTCGATTCATATTTCAATATTTTGGAATCAATAGACATTGCATTAGATTCATGATAAGATGATTAAATGGACATGTAATTATGATCTCGATCAGAACCACTATACTATTTGATCCAATAATGCATAGGATCATTGGCTAGTCTAGATCCTTCTTGCTCGTTGGTCTCTTCTTATGCATCACACAACCAGCACTTATGTATTATCGATTAGAGGATGAAATATGGTCCATGCGAACCTTAATTCTAAGGCACTAAATGTGGCTAGGATCGAGATATGCTAAAATTATCTCATCCTCATATTCTTTAGATGCCTCACTAGAAGATTTGAAGGGCTCAACATAAACCATTATTATGGGAATATGATATTCTAGAAGATGAATGTAACCTATATATACGTAGTAATTTTCATCAATTTCATCCTCAAAGCCTATAGTAAGGTGTTGAAGATATTCTACAAGGAGCTCATACGACATACACATGAAATATCAAAAGCTAAATTTATCTATGGGCAACTAGTACTATGGCTAATAAGGGGTCCAAAGACCTTATTAATAATGGCCAAGACCATTCATATGCCAATGGTAGTGGTATAAATACTACAGGGCAAAATATAAGTTTAACAAATAATTGATTTTCCCTGAAAATAGCTCATCATCATCCACCACCATAGGAGACAGACTTGTAGAATCATAAAAACCTCCATAAATAATATTTATTTGGTTTGGGAGAACCCCCAATGGAACAATGGTACCAATGGATAATTATAGCAAGTGAGGCCTACCCATGTCCTTCACATACTCAATGAGTGGAGTGAATATGACATTCAACACCAGATACTCAACGATTCTAGGATTGGCCAAATGAACCATCACCTACACTAGGGTAGATGAGGATGATGTGACTTGACCTCACTCCTCCATATAAATAAATTATTATTCCTCATCCTTAGGAGTTGGAAGATACTCTACTAAAATGGTGGAAATAGATGGTGGAATATCCTCAATTAACTCCAACTTTTTATCACTCAGAGGATCTGAGGATGAAGAAGGGATATTGGGAAAAATCGATGGCGATGGCAAATATGGGCATGGTTCAATGGTTAACTATGGTGCTCGATTTAGACTCTTGATGGGGTCATTATGTATGATGTTTAGATGGGTGGATGTCAAGGTAGACTCTTGTCCTTGATGCACCACATTGTAAAACTTTAAGGGCTCGAGATTGGCATCAACTACATGAAATTACCCTTCATGTATATACTTAAGATATAGATGAAAAATGGATGAGATACACTTCATGTCCCTCATCTAAGATCTTCCAAGAAATATATTATACTGCATTGCACCCTCTAAGATATGGCACAATGTAGGAATAATATTTATCCCAACCTAAATAGGAAGGACTATTGTAATGATGGTAAAGCATAAAGCATCATTGAATTCTCAAAGGGTGAATATATATGATACAATGTGTGAGTTTGGAAGAATAATATGATGTAGTGCATCAATTTTAATTATGTTGATTGAGGAGCTTGTGTTTATCAAGACCCACTTGTAGAGAATTTGATTTAAAATAGCAATGATGTGTAGTGGAGTATCGGTCCTAGTACTAGGAGTTGCCTTGATCTCGTGATAAATGTGATGACTGGCTTCTTGCAGTGTTGAATGTACCCCACAAAATTGATAAAGGAGTTAGGATCTTGGGTCTGCAATTCAACTAATTTTAGAATCTCCATTAGATCTTCTTTATGTGGTGGAGATTTTTGTATAAGCTCATAGATAGAGATTCTTGTGGTAAGCCTAATTCTAATCATCACCATTGGTTGGTGTAGAGGACCTTGGAT
The DNA here is from genome assembly GCA_028583015.1 of Wollemia nobilis. Taxonomy (NCBI): domain Eukaryota; kingdom Viridiplantae; phylum Streptophyta; class Pinopsida; order Araucariales; family Araucariaceae; genus Wollemia; species Wollemia nobilis. The sequence continues at coordinate 974,850 of JAQPPZ010001108.1, forward strand.
AGGAATTGTTGACAACAAAGGTTGTGATGTTGACGAAGTATTTTTTGGAGCTATAGGTGGTGCAACTTGATTAGAATACCTTCTATTTCATGTCATAATATTAATAATCCATACAAACCCCTAATTGGGTGGGGCTATATGGATTTTATTTACCTATCATGTTTGATCTACCTGAACCTCATGTGTAGATAGTGGATCCTTAAATATACCTATTTATTTATTTTTTGTAGTGAGAGGATTGTCAATTTTAAGTTAATTCTTATCAAGTATATCTTATACTTTATTCTTAAATGTATAACATGACTGAATGTCATGATCATTTATTTTTATGATAGGGATAGTACATATCCTCTCGATACCACTTAGTATTCAAATTATTTGGATCCAAGGGGTAGATTTTTGGTAAATTGATAGCCTTGGCCTTGCATAGCCAATAAAAAAGTAAATCCAAAGACTCAAGTAGTAGCATATAATTGTGATGTGGCAGCATTTTTTTCGTTTCCCCTAATTATATTGAGACTGATTGTACTATGTAGGAGAGGTTGGGACTGATAATTGTTCTATTATGGCAGAGTTAGTTTCATAGGTCATAGAATATTTAGGACAAATTGATTAACTAGTGATGGTTTCTATTGACTATGGTTTCCATTTGGTTTTTTTTTCATTCCTTCTTTCAAATTTTTATTTCCATTTCCTCAACTTTAATCTCATTTATAAAATTGGCCTAAGATAGGGCTTCCCTGAATGTCTGATATTTTGGATTTGTAACAACAATAAGATATATTTTGAACAAATCCTTGTGAATAAATGAGTTAGCTCCATCATAATAAAGGTAAATGAAAACTTTGAAATGACCACTCACCACCTATTCCCATAGCCAAGACTAGTTCATCATCAAATTGGTGAAGATTATATAAATCATTTAGGGTCACTTTATTATTTATGCTAAATGAAAAGCGTACCAAAAATGAATTTGTAAGTTATTCAAAGTTGTGAATGGTGTGCCTTGGTAGATGATTGTTCCACTCTAGGGTTGGACCTAAGAGCATTATCAAGAAGGTTATCAATAGCAAGTCATAATTTTCCTAAAATTGAAATAATATGTTCATGAAACTAGTGATATGATTTTTTCATCTTCTTAAAAATTATCTAATTTGGGTATTTTAAAATTCTCTGGATATGGAGGTGATAGGAAAAAAGTATGGATAAGTTGATTACAAAGCTAACTTTGGGTGGGTTTTTGATAACCCATCCCTAAAATTTACTTCTCCATTGATCTAATTCATTCAATGATAACCTTATAAGGTTCAGATAAAATGATATCATATCCTCACCTATACCCTCAAGGAGGAGGTGTAAGATGTCTAGGTAGGTGAGGTGGTTGATTGCAGCCATCAACCATATCCTCATAAAGCAACTCAAGGTACCCCTGATCCTTTTAACTCTAAGTATTTATAGGCCTCATGCTCTTGTTGAGCATTATTTGGTTGATGTTGTTGGGACCTAGAGGGTGCATGAGGAGGATGGTTTTGATTAGGTCTAGGTGGTAATTTTTGGTGGTGCACAAGATGCTTTTAGTGGATTTGCTACCTATAGGTACTTGGTAAAAGAACTACCTCCTACATGGCTTTCTATGAACTCTTCTAGTATAGCCTTTCTCGATGCACCCTATGCTCTTGCAGCATCTACTGACTCAACTGATATTACTAATCTAAGTATTGTTTATCCAATCATAACTAGTTCAACAATGCTTGTCTCTCAACAATTTTCCTAAGGGCCTAATCTAGTTAATCAACAGTCTGGACTGATTGACCTTTGTATTAATATGAAGGTACTTGATTTGCTTTGTAGCCCTAGAAGGGATGGTTATCCATTTTCCATGATAAAGGAAGGTTGTGTTGACCTAGTAGTTAGGATTATATGTAATATTGACATTATCAGGTGGCACAAAGGCACAATGTGCTTGCACTAAATACTCTTCTTGAGGAGTATGAGGATTATCAAAATATCTCTTCCTTATTGAAAAGTATTATATGAGCTGACATGGTTATCTAAATAGGATGACGAGTGTCATACCTATCTAAATAGGTATATTACTACTGAATCATCCATGAATGGTCAAGCAGAGTGGCTTGATCATCTAACCTCATCCATGGGGTGTACTCCTGATCATGGTCTAACTAGTGCATAGAGTGAGTTAGAATGTGAAATTATGACACCGATCTACTAGGACCTTCTCCATGCTAAATATTTTATCTATTATGGGCATGAAAAGTATCTCGACCATGGAGGTCATCACTTTGATCATATCGAGGATAGGTATATGCATCCTAAATGGTATATTTCTCTAGGTTAGACTCTCTATAAAAAATAGGATGCCATTCAAAAATTACCATATCCTCTAGACTAATACGGAGAAGTTCAATGCCTCCTTGAAAATTTTCTATGGCACTAGCCCTTGATCGAGCTTGACCACATGTTGTTACCACGGTCTTGATTAAACAACAAAGAAACACATAAGCAAACAATGTGATTATCTCATTTAAGTTTTAAGTGTGAGTCCATATACTATTTTAGTGCATTTTTATGTTGAAATACTCTTATACCTATGAACACTAAGGGTAAAAAAATAGAAAACTACTAAAAGGTAGTTCAAGAACACCCCCCTATCGGGGAGTGTAACCCATATGGTAAAAGGTGGTTTCCTATTGGATACTAGTTCAAGGTAACCTTATGGGAATAAATTACCCCTTAAAGGGTTCAAGTTATCTAATGTCCTAGTATCGATGAAGCCTCACTTTCCCTTAACCCTCATTTTTACGACATGGATAGTAATGACAACTATGTCCACTGATTATTTTAAAGTGATCCATGGTAAAAGAGCTCTGCTAACCTTACCAATCTGAGTTCACCCAAGAGGAGGGGACATTTTGGTGATGGATTCTTGAAAGCCACTCGCTTTTGGCCACTAAGTTTCTATGATACAATCCAATGGATGGAGATGAATCCCATCATCACTGGTCTCAATTGATGGTTGGTGATGAAATAAAACTTTTTAACATTGTTAATGTTAAATTTAAAGGTGGTTTGTGGGATTCATTTTTATTTTTATGTAAAATCAAGTAAAATCAAGAAGCATTCCATGATATTTCACTAATGCATAAAAATGATGTTTCAAATTCAGATTTCTAAATAATGGATGTTTAATTTTTAGAAACCTATAAGATGCAAAACCCTACATGAGTAGCCTATGGATATGCAATAAGCAATTAGACCAAAAAGTAGTAGATAAAGGGGGCCATATCACATAGAGACAACTTAAGACAGGGGGCCATCCTGCACAAGGATGATCACCTACAAGGGGTTGTATTGTGGACACCTAAAAAATGTCATTTTTATAAGACTACCCACCATTTGAATCATCTTGGACCTTTCCAAGAGCTATTAGTTGACCTAACCACTCAAAAACATTAATTATAGCCCATCTAGGATTAGTCGTTGTCAATCAGAGTGACCACCACATATGTCCATTGAATCTGACAATGGCCACACGTAGCCACTACTCTAGACAATGGCTAGCACCATGCATAGTTTGGTCATGAATACAAGCCCAGATCATGTAGTATGTTTGCACCTTGTATTGCTTGCAAGGATATTTTGGCATGGAACTCCCAAAGTTCCTCCTAATTACCCCTCCAATGGAAATTTGTGATTGATGCTTTCCCCTCGGGATGGTCAATTGCATGTAAATTTAGATCTTGGCTTCTCCAGGAAGACAAGATCTAGATTTAGATATGAAATAGGGTTGGTCTACATATGGACTCTCCCAAGAAAAGAAAATGATGAGTAAATATTAGAATTTTGTGCAGTAAAACCTTGGCTAATCAGAGAGTGAATCTATGCCTCCTTTGAGGAGAAAAAAGTGGTGTCTTTCTGAGCTACATCTATGCACCTGATTTCATATCCATCTATTCTTCATGGCAAATCAATGTATCAGACACAAGAGGTTATCATTGAACATCAATCCAGGTGAATAATATAGTGCTACAACACCTGGTTCATGAGGAGAAAGGTTTTACTTTGCGTCCACTATGTTTTACAATGGCCCAAAGGCATAGCCTAGGGTTTTCAAATGTTATTTTCTAATTTCTAGCTTAGATCCATTATTTATTTTGATTTATTAATTAGTTTAGCATAGATCTGATTTCTTTAACACATTTATTTCATATTTTTGATTTTTCAATGCATTTATCACTTAATTTATGCTTGCATTTTAATATTATCATGCTAGTATATCTTGCTTATCAGATATGCTAATAAGAGCCTCATATGGAAATGCAGTCCACACTACTAATAGTTTTCTATTGTTTCTATAGATGCAGGTTACATGTTGATAGGATCAATTCAAGGCATTCAGTGTATAAGACCCCTCCAAGCAAAATAAGGATAAGAAGGCATCTATAAGACATTATACAAGTTCATGTGTGAGATCAAGAGGCCTACGAAAGTGCACCATCCCCTTGCGAGGGGATATATTCATTGTTACTCCACTTGTGTTTAATTGTATCGAATTGGGTATCCCTTAGAGGGACCGATTTGTAACCAGGATTTCAAATAATTAATAAAAGATCTTCCTTTATTTGGAATTTTTGTGTTATTTATTTGTGCTTTTATGGTCCTTTATTTTGATATAATATTGCAAGTAGTTTAAATTTGGTGTGCGCTTCCAAGGGTCGCACACGTATAACAAAAAGATGGTTACAAAAATGGGCCATATGGACTAGATATGGTTGTAGAAACAGACCCGATACTTATGATTTATGTATCTAACTCTCTACAACCTAAAATTTTATCTACAATTTACTTGTAAAACACTAAGAGATAGAACATACATACTCACTTGGAAAGCCTACATTTTATGAAGATCCAACTATCTATTTTTTCTTATTTTGGATATGAGGCCATATTTCTTAGGTATATTTTCTGAATAGGGATCATATGAAGGTCATATGATCGCTGAACATAGGCCATATCTATGGCAAAAGGTTAGGCCTACAACTTGTAGATAGAAAAACACACAATAATTAGAAGAATGAATAACAATTAGGGACTAGGTCCCACCATGATTGCCACTGAAGTGCAAAAAAATACCATACATCCAAGCAATAAAATATAAGATAGCAATTATGTAACCATGAAGACAAAACATAATGTATAGAATAATGGTGCCCTTTTATAAATAATAAATCATTTTTCTCAATCTATTACAATATGATCCCTATGAGGGATGCTACCCAATTTGATACAATGATTTACAACAAGAATATTTTGTATGTAATACAAAATATCTTCTTCATACCCGTGAACCATATTGAAGTGGATTTATCATGACCACCGCAAGGGGTGATGATATTGAGTTATTGAACTCTTTCTCATAAAATCTGTAGTCTGCACACAAGTACAATAAAGTGATTAGTAGCATGTGTAGATGTAATGATAAATAAAACCAATAAATAACTTAAATATGATAAATGCACACATAAAATGATGTCTAACTATGCTAAACTATAAATAATAAAGTTACTGCAACTCATTGTATAAATAAATAGTAAAATAGATCTAAACACTAGAGGTCATCTCTATGCGATATGGTTGTACCTACAAGCCATTTCTAAGCAAGACGATCGCTAATCTATAAGTCATTTTCTTGATGTCAATGCAAGGGTGACTCTAGGTGCAATCCTTGGTATTTTTAGTAGATTGGTGTGCTCTATGAAAGGGGCTTGATGTGTTCTATCAGTAGCGAAAGCAAGAATATTGGATCATGAAGAGGATACACATGTAGTTTCAATATTTGAAGTGATCTGACACCATAAATTCCAATAGCAAGAGGGTTTGAATATTTGAAATTGCTAACCCTTCAAATACGAAAGCTCATGGTGAAAATCCAGTAGCACTTCGTTGCTTGAAAACTTGAGAAATCTATATATTTTGAATGAGGGGTGAGTGCTATTATATATACTTCCTAAAATAAATCTAACAATAGCACAACCCTATGCATGAAAAAGTGAAGAGGTATTTCACACTAAGAAATGTGAATTTCTATATTCAGAATCTCATGCAAACTAATTTTTTCATGTAGTTGTTCTAAATTGTCTCATGCATGCACTAAATTTTAGTGCAAATTCATGCATGAGATTAACTGGTAGTTTCAACCACTAGTTATATCTCACTCTTTTTTTTAATATTTCTTTTGGAACGACTATGTCAGGGTGGGATAGCCCTAATTGAAGGCTATCTCTTGGTAGGTCAGCCTCTAGAGATGATCCCATGGACGGATGACCATGGTTGCAAAGGGAGATACCCCTTTTTTGAGTGGTAAAAACCATTTTTTAAGCCCTAGGTCTGCCCAAGGTGGGCCATATGGTCTTAAAGGAGTTCATATAGGTAGTATCCTCAATATGACATGTTTTAGGTGTCTACAAATATTTATACAAAATATTGTAGTGGTTGATATAGATCCATAGTTTGGCATACGTATCTCTAAGGATTTCACAACTAAGATTTGTGGTTATATTTCCTTGGACTACACTCACTAGAGATCCCTCCTAAAGGTAGGAAGGTGAAAATATATGTAGAAAATCCCACCTTATATCACATATAGATAATTGAGGAATATCATGTCAATATCATTAGTTATGAAGTAGATCCCCTTAAAATAATCATAAATGAATTCCAAATAGAAGATAAATTGTCTCTTGGAGTCTTTAAAACTATGATTTATATAGGAATAGAAACCTTTTACATCATTAATCCTAAAGATAAAAAAACTTCCAACATTGTCAAATTAGAAGCTCCAAAAAATAGAAATTTGGAAGTTGTACTTTGATGAAGCTAAATGTAGGAATGATGTTGGAGTTGGAATAGTTTTGATCTTCCATTATAAAGGAATAAAGTTGTTCTCATATAGTCTAACCTAGATTTGCACCAATAATGTGACATAGTATGAGGTCCTATGTCTAGGATTGCTACAAGAACATAAGTTGAGAATTATGTTGTTCATAATTTATGTTGGCTTCGAACTAGTGGTGAACCAAATTATAGAAAAATGTCGTAGCAAGCAACATTATCTCAAATCTTGCCAAAATAGAGCATGGTATGTACTAGAAACCTTTAAGGCTATAAACATAAAAAAAAAAATTCTAGCAATGAAAATGCACAAGCTGATGTATTAGCCTCTTAGGGGTAAAATTTTTCCTAACATCTAACATCTATAATAATTCATATATATTAAAGCTATATTTGAATACTTTTATGTCAAATAAGAACACCTTTTGGTAGGTGTTTGATGATGAGAAGTAGATAGTAAATTTTCTAGTTCAAGAGATAGCCTATGTAAATGTGCCTAAAGATACAATCAAGAGCATAGATTAAGATAATTTTATTTAGTTAAAAAATAATCACATACCAAAAGGATTGATCACTATTGAAATCCTCTTTGATAATAGTGATGGGCCAACTAGCTAAAAAATAAAAATTTATAAATAGAAGTTCAAAGAAATTCAAGTTTAACCTAATAAAAGTCTAAAGGTAGGAGTTCAATATTCAATGTGAGAATTGAAGTAGCTTATAAAACTATGCAAAAACTTTAAATATATTATATCTTGGATCTATGATGATTTGAAGGTTTACAACAGAGATACTATTTGACACATAATTAAATTATTGTCAAATGTTAATCCATTTTAACAAAAATAGAAACTTGTGAAGAAAAATATAGAAGCACTCATAAGTAATAGGTGCTTAAATTGCTTAATGAAAAAATAATATACCCAATCAAGAACTCAACGTGGGTGGCAAATCTATTTTTCTTTATAAATAATATTTGAGGTACCTACCTATGTGCAAATTTAAAAAATTTAAACAAAGCTTCGCTAGAGGATCATTATCCTTTACCTTAAATTGATTAGATTTTACATACAATGGATAGAGGAGAGATATTTTACTTTCTATATGGAGTATTTAGCTTTAATTAAGTCTGGGTAAGGGGTAAATATTAGTAAAATACTACATTTACCACAAAGTAAAAAATGTTTCCTTACCAAACAATTCCCTTCAATCTATCTAATGTGAGAGCTACCATTCAAAGGGTTATAGACCTAGATTTTGGAGAATTATTCAACAAGGTGATATTTATTTATCTATATTATATAATAGTTTTTTTCATAAAAATGAGAATCATCTCAACCATCTCAATCACGTGTTTTGAAAATACAAAAACAAATAGAATACTTGAATCCAAAGAAGTCCATATTTGTCATTCATGAAGGCAAGTAACTAGGGCATGTAGTATCAAAATAAGGACTATACATAAATCCATATAGATCAAGGAAATCCTAGCACTCCCTATTCCATAAAACAATAAAATATTACATTTCTTCTTCAAACAAATTAATTTTATTTAGAAATTTCTATCTGAATTTGCTTAGATAATCACATCAATGACTAGGCTATTAAAGAAGGATGCAAGGAAGGAAGCATTCAGGAAAATCAAACAAGCTATAATTAGAGCTCTAGTACTATCCAACCATGACTATCAAAAGGGTTTTATTCTATACATATATGAGCTAAGGAAATCTTTATAGTCATGTTGACTCAAAATGACCAAGATCACAATGAGAGATCAATAGTCTTCTTAAGGCAAATTTTGTGAGTCTATGAAGAATGATATAATTTTATTGAAAAAAAAGTATTCATTCTCATTAAATAACTAATAAATATAAGTCATTATAATTCTAAAAAAAAAAAACTTATTGTATGTTGTCCACATGGATGTTTGAAACTTCATTATGCAAGGAGAATTGGATGAAAAGAAAACTGGATGGATTATCAAAATTCAAGAATTTGTATGCCTACCAAGATGGTTATAATAATATCCATATGTTAATACCTTGCTAACTTTGTAGTGCTAAAATCAAACATTCTAGTTGAGTAAACTAAAGAATTGCAATCGTTAGATAAATCAAATAGAAAAAGTAATTGGATTACTCAATTAATTGATTTTCATCAAATCAAGAAATGTCCAAATGGTTTTACTACTTCTTAGAGGGAAATATATAGGTTTCATGACCCTCCCTTGGTACACTTTTTCATATGAAGAAATTATGAATTTATATGTTGTTTTAATAATAATATAAATGGCTATACAATGATTAGTTATTTGTTTTATTGAGGAATATGATGTTGCTAATGGATTTATGTGATTGTAGGAATATATATCCTTTTGAGAGGGCAAAGGAATTATGGATAAAGTAGTCTAAATTATTTGACACATGATATTTACTTTTAAATTTAGTTGATGCCATTACATTTTACATTTATCATCCCTGAATTTGAGTGCTTGATATCATTCTTGATTCTTTTTGTAGTTTGATTTACTTTAGAAATATATAAAATAACTTATAATGTTGATGTTTACCTTCAAAAATGGTAGTATGAAGTATTTATTAGTATTTTATGATATTAGTCCCTCTTGCAATATTAATTTACCTATGAAAATTATATTAATAAGTCTCACTTATTAATATACTTTGTGTTTGGACTTTGGAAAGAATTTTTAATGTACTATTAATTAAAAGACCTATTAATAAGAGGAAGAATGAAATTAATATTTTTAACATTAGACTAAATGAAAACATTAGCAATTATTAAATGACTTTGCAATGTTTCAATTTGAAACCAAACTTAACGAAATGGTTTACGGGTAGTTGACGAGTTCGTTCCATGATAAAATTTATTCCTTTCTTTAAATCCTTTATGGTAGTAAGTAGAAAGGGAATTTTGGAGAAATTTATATGCTTTGTTAGAGAACATGAAGTGAATAGAAGGTTTTGAAGATCTTGTAGAACCAAACCATAAAAGGACTTTCCTAGCCTTGTTTACTCTAGTCTTCTCCAATCTAGTATTTCTATATATAAGGTACTTTGTATCCCTTGTACCCTTCCTGAAATAGATGCTTCTATTTTGTGAAAGGGAAACAATAATTTATGGTTCTATTTAGTACATTAGATTAAAATTTTCATGCTTGAAGTATGGGAGACCTTATTGTGCAACCATAAAGGAACTAGGAAAATACATTTTCTCCTTGTTGTAACTATTTTGGGTGTTGAGATAAGAGATATTGCTTAGTAGGGTATGCTTACCTTAGTTTAAATTTAGGAGGAGACTAATGTGTTTTTTTGGATGTATGTCATCAATTTGGAACCTATTAACCTAGTTGCTTTCTTAAACACTTGTGTTATTAATCCCTTTAACCTAATATCTATGATGAATTTGCTTCAGATGGTCGTGGAGTGCACATAGAGTGGAGTGGAAAATGTGTTCAATGTTGTATCCACTTGAGAAATTAGAACTACACATGCACCACCTATGTGGGGTCTTAGAGTAGAAATGAACCCCCCAAGAAAAACCCAAAGTGGAATGATGTCTACCCTATGCATTTTGTACTACCCTTGATATGGGTTTTAGGGTTTAGTGGTCACAAAATGATGTGCACCTTGTAGGTCATATTACGCCATTGGATATGCTTTCTGATGAATACAATGTATTAAATAATTTAGCCTTAAATTATTTTTAATAAATTGTACTAGGTTTTTTATTAATAAAATCAAATGATTGTGCTATTCCAAGTAGCACTCATAAAGCAAGTCTACCTTGTGGAAAAATAGGGAAAATAAGATATATGTTGTATATATATTCTTATATGATCTAAATAATCTTTTTTTTATTATGAAAATATGGTTGAGATATTGGGCAAGGAGACAAATAGATATATTGGAACTTATGGGGGTTCCATTATTATGCTTTTTGCAAAAATACTTAAGCGAACTCTTAAGTATCTGTCGATAGAAGAATGAATGTGAAATTCATTTGAAGGAATTATGGGGTTCCCTTACTAATTTTGTATAATGAATTACAAATTTTCATGTTCTATGGGGACATAAGAATTATGGGGTTCTTATGTAATGGCTTTGTTATGTTGGAAAATGAATAAGGGATTCTTTTATGTAGTTGTATCAATGACTGATAGATTTATGCAATGAAAATAGATGTTTTGAGTCTGAGTTTTTCCCATAAGGGTTTCCTAGGATATATGATGTGTTATATGTGTATCATCTATGGATATTGCTTTGGAATTATTATATGCATGTAAGTATCTAGCTGATTATTTGAGTTGCTATGATATGTATATGAAGATAAAATCGATTTGTATACTTAATATTGTTATGTTTATATTCAAAAGTACTTGATATTTGGTAGAGTAAGTGAATGTTAAGTATTTATTTTACACTTCTAATAGATTAAGGTTTATGTAAATGTACTAAAAAAAAGAAATAGATGAGCTTGTACTTAGTTTCCTTAGGTTTGGGGTTTTTACTTAGAAGGGATTATCCATAGAAAACTAGCCTAGCTAGATCCTAAAGGATGGTACCAAAACTAAGGGAATTATGGTGTAGCAATCCCTTATGGTTACAATGTGCACATTGGTAAGGTACCACTAAAGTGAGTCCTAAATGTAGGATGATCACAGATCCCATTAAAACTAGATTTGCATGATGGAACCCAGATGGATTATGGGGTATCCATGTGAGAGATGTCATGTGAATGATAGTCATAGGAACCTGATTGCCTATGAGAAAACCTAAGAGAGATGTCATTTGGTGTGGCAATCACTAGAATTCATTATTGATAATTGGTTATCCTTATGAGAGATGTCACACGAGTTATAGTCACCTCAATTAAACTATTAATGGGATGGTTTAATTGAGAATGATAGTTTTATGAATGGTGTAGTGGGTAAAACCACAAAAAGCTTCATGCCTAGGTACTAGTGGAAATTGAATGAGACTAGTAGGGGAATTGACATCCCTTATCAAAAATATAATATAACATTAATCCCTATGCCATGGTCAAATTTTCCTTCAATATAAGGTAAGAAAATGGCCAGACCATGTGAAGGCATCATATATGTTGTATGGGTAGTGTACAAGGTGAACACCAAAGTCGATGCGAAAGTTTGACAACTCTTGTCCACTCGAGGGATGCTATAGCATCTAGAACTCAAAATATGATTAGAATATTCTTTTGAATCTATCTGAATAGATTTAGCGAACCTTACTTGTGTTTTAAAAATATATATATTCTATCCTAGGTTGGTTAGAATTGGGTTGTTACAATATGATGATTGATGATAACTTATACTAAAATAATTTTGATAGCATTATTATGTTGCATACATCCAAATAGAGCAAGCAAAGTCTTGAGTGAATTTCATCTAGGATTTTTTTGTGGGCACTATTCTGATCAAACAACAACTTCTAAGATCATCTATATCAGATGATATCACCGTACCTTATTTATTGACACTTTTTGTGGTGCTAAAGGATATGAAAAATACTATAAGTTCATGGAGAAAATAAGAAGTATGACATTACCCCTATAACTAGTAATTGTAGAGAAGTACTTCCAATAATGGGGGTTTGATTTTATTGGGGTAATGAATTCACATTAATATGTTGGGAATAAATTTGTTTTAACTACAAGAGGTTACTTTACCATGTTGTTTGAAGCATAAGCTACCAAACACATGGATCAAGAGATTACATTTTATTTTTTGGATAGATTAGTCACCAAAAATAGAATTCTAATAACTATTGTCTTAGATAATGGGTTGGCCTTCCTAGGTGGTAAAGTGATTTATTTTACCAATAATAATACCATTTACTATAAATATTACTCCAATTATTACCCACAAGGTAATGTTTTAGTTGAATCTACAAATAAAAATTAAAGAGTATAATCAAAAGAACAATTGGGGATAATCAACAAAAGTGGAATTCAATGCTCAATCAATACTTGTGAGAAGAGAGAATTATAGTCAAGAATACTTTAAAATCCACCAAATATTCTTTGGTTTATAGTAAATAATTTGTATTGCCTCTACATCCAAAATTATTGGCTATGGAGCTAATAGACTAAGTATAATTAGAAGATGTAGAGATAGTTGAAATTGGAATGGATGAGCCACATTTTTTGGAATAAAGAAGAGAGAAATCATATAATAGCTTCTATGAGCACCAAGTAACAATTAAAATATGGCTTGACAAATATATTCTCCCAAGTTGTTCAAATTTGGTGACTTAGACTTAAAGTGGGGTGAAGATAGGGCTAAGACAAGAAGGCATGAAAATATCAAATTATTATGATCTAGCCTTACCAAATGTTGAGAAAGTATGAACTAAATGAATTTGAGCTAACAAATATGGACAACTAATATTTAAATTACTATGCATAAGGAGGATTTCCTCAAGTTGTATGATATGTATATAGTGACATGTGTAAATATGGAAGTAGTGGTCATGGTAGTTTTGAGTTGATAAAATATGATTGGATAAGATAAAAGCTAATATGCACCAAATTTTTAAATCCAAGAAATTCTATTGGTTGAAGACTAAAACAATATGTTATGTGCATAGGAATAAAGTTGGTGAATAATGTTCAGGTTAAAAAAATAATTATAGAAGAGGATTCCTTAAACATGATTAATTGAATGAAAAAATATATAGAAGTCAACTGGAATTTAGCCTCTATGTTTGGTGAATCTCAACATATTAAGGTTTATATAGATAGTGGAATTTAATCATATTTATATGGAAGGAAATAACAAAACAAATTGTAAGGATAATTTTAGAATAATGCAATGGCTCAGTATTTGATAAGAAGACTTCCACTAGCAATTTATCATAATTGTTGATCATTAAAAAAGAAATGGGGTTCATAGTGATTAGTGTTTTATTTTTTAACAATTTATCTAATTTATTTCAGAGAAAAATGTGGCAGGATCTTGGAAGTAGTAATATGAATGATCAGTTTTGTGAATCGATGTTTGGGAGAAATTTTGAAAATAGAATATGGTATAACTCTTCTAACAATGGTGCCTCCATTTTTTGCATGTTTTTCATAATAAGGGACTTTAGTGATGTTGGTTCCTATTTGTACCACTCTTTTAAAAGGTAATTTCTTGTTTTTGGCACTATGGTCATTCAGTCCTTCTTTTTGTTAACATTTACTTTCAAAATATTTGGTTTGAATATTTTGTGTGCAAGTGAGTACCTTCGCTAGGTTGTTTGAACCTAGGTATTCCACCCTAGGTTGAATGTGTTAGTGGCTAATGTATGTTGTAGTTCCAAGGATAAAATTCTAGTGGGATAGATTCATAGAGTTTTTCCATAAATATTATCCATTATGTGTTTATTTGTGTTATATATATTGTAGCTCATGATCCTTTTTTTGGCCAATATGAAGCCCACATGTTTCACTAATGGTATTTTATAGGATTTTGTGCATTGGGATTGTTTCTTATGGATAAAAGACTTTGAGTATATGGAAATAGATTACTAGGACTTCAAGGTTAACTATCTAATATAATTTATCTAGAATAAAGCTACCATGAAATCAATATTTAATGCTTATGGTGGTTTCTAGAATGAATTGGTAGTAATTTCTATGGTGGATTAGGAGAAAAATCCTTGTTTAGCCATTGGTTGGACTCGGTTATAGGGAACTCATCTTCAATTTTTTGAGGATAGCATGTTATTAGGATTGGTTCAAAACATATTACCCATAGGTGTTTAGATAGTATGATCAAAACTCAAGATATAAAAAAGAAGTTTGTTTCTTAGTTGATTCAAATTGCTATAGTTTTTTTTTGTGTTCAATAAGTGAGTTTTTATTTGATGAGGGCTATTTTATTAAGTTTTAGATGTTTGTATGGCATGGAATAATATTTTTTTGTAATGTATATATTTATCTTAGAAGCGTTTAGGATTATCTTCTTGTATAATTTTGGTAAAGGGTTCGGAGAACATTTCAAAACCCTTTCTTCTACCCTAATAAAAAAAGAGTGAAACAATATTTAAAGTGGCATGCATTCCAAGCACTTGTACATAGTGGTAGTTTCAAAACAATATCCTAGAAAAGAATTAGAGCATGCAAAATAGTTGTCATTTATTTCATCAATGGTTAGGATCTTAGCTATAAATCAAGATTTGTGAATGTACTCTAGATATTTGAGTAGTTAAGCATCAAAGGAATTCTTGAATTTTAGAGATATTTTGCATGAAGGTGTCAAGTTGTAGTATTCTATTCTATGATTGTCTTTGGTGCTAAAACTTATCAATTCAATAAATATTGTGCATGGAAGAAGGGGAGAAAAATTCAAAGGACCACCAAGGAGCTTCAAGACCATATGAGAAAAATACATGACCCACTAATTATAGTTAAAGTAAATATAAGGAATTTTAGAGATGCAACTAAAGAAAAAGGTAGGAGATTCTTGCTTGATAAATTACAAGTCACTATATGGAATTCACTCTTGTCATTTTATATGCATAGACTTTTATACCTTAAATTTGAACTTGTAAAATAAATAGTAGAGAATTATGACCCAAAATCCAAAATATCCTATACTTCATTGGGGCAAAAGTTTGATATTACAACTAACACCATCATGAAGGCCTTTGCAATAGGAGCTTGCTTTGGTACAATTCCCAAAAATATCTATGCTAAAGAATAATTTTAATAGTATAAAATGGATATGTTTAAAATTTGTTTGTATAAGCAATTAGGGATATGTAACAACTCACCAAATCGACCCAAGGGAGAGAAAAAAAAAAATTAATTTTTTTTCACAAGAATTAACATAAAAAATTCCTAATATTTTTTAGCATTATAAGGCATAACCACATTTTGAGTTCAATGTCATTGTAGATGATACTCAAGTAAATAGGAGTGACAAAATTCCTATACTTTTTGGGTTCACTTTTATAAACCTTACCATTTAGAAAATATGTCATCAATGGTTTCTCCACTTTTCCTATACCTTCACTAGTATAGGATCACTTGACCATGGTGTAGGGATTATTCTTTAAGACACGTAACACTTAAAAGGGGATGCATGTCCCCTAACACTGCATAAGTCCATCTATGTAGGATTAATCTGACATAATTCCTTAATGCTTAGTTGCCTTCACCTTCATGGGCTAAGGTCATTACCACTCACCTAGTAAGGATCATGGTCACTCTTGCCTCACCACAAGGTTCCACCACTATAATGACTTATGAATTATCCTGTGGATTGACCTATACCAATCCACCATTTAGAGTATTGGAACTCACCACTAGGAATACATCCAATACTCATCACTTAGCACTTTTCCAAGCCTCACCACTTTGTACTACCAAAGTCCCTACTATTTTGGGCGACCCGAACCTCATCGTTTAAGGTGTATCATTGACAAAAAACCTATTTGATTGCATCACCACATAACCACCAGTATTGGATTGAGGGGTTTACTAATATAGCTCTATTCATACCCTAAAAGCCCCTTTTCAAACCAATAGTCTTAAAATTTATAAAACATCTCTTCAAAAAATAAATAAAGTGCTATCATAGTTAAACATAACACATTGCTAAAATCTAGAAAAATTAAATACTTCATAAATATCAAATCTAGAATTTATAATTTCCTTATTTACAAGGGAAGTATGAA
This sequence comes from Wollemia nobilis, assembly GCA_028583015.1. NCBI lineage: Eukaryota > Viridiplantae > Streptophyta > Pinopsida > Araucariales > Araucariaceae > Wollemia > Wollemia nobilis. Next base: position 991,460 of record JAQPPZ010001108.1, read on the forward strand.
AATATAATTTAATCCATCAATATATTCTAGCATTCATTTGTTTAACACATCCTTTCCACTTTACAATTAACTAATTTTTTCCATTAGCATAAAAAAATGACACAAATTAATTTCTCATTCAATGAGCAAGTCTCAAATAATATAACCAAAATATTATTCATAAAATATTTACTCCTTCATAATCATAGTACTCATAACAATCTTCATCCTAAAAAATATAACATTTCAATATTTTAATACATAACCAAACTCTAGTCTTTTCTTTCCTCAAGATTTTCCATTGGTTGGATATTCTCTAACGAACATTGAAATCAAGTTTAGGGATCACGATAACTCTTACATGCATATGAAATCCTAACATGCACTATGAAATAAACTTATAACAATGCAAACACATTCATCACACAAAAAAATCTAAGCAAGATCCTAGACAAAATCCCATACTTTTCTCCACTTATGGATTCCTTAGCTACACAAGCCTCAGTCATTTTTGAAAATACTCACTACTAAATCATTCAAATAATAACTCTCATTAAGATACATCCCAAATTATTTTCTCCATTTTTGAACCCATTTATAACCTTTGTATTTAAACAATATTCATAGATTACTTCAATAATTAATCAATAATTCCAACACTACAACTTGATATCTATTAACTGATATAACATAAAGACAAAATTCCTCCTTTTTAAATTATTTTCAATCCAATAAATCAATAAGCTACTAATTTATAAATCAAACATAAAATAATATTGAAAGATATTTATAGCTCCATGCCTAACTAATTAAAAATATTAATTGTTCACAACTTTTTTATTTATATAATTAAGATAACTTGATTAGCTCAATTTTGGAATACAAAAATAAACAAAAAGCTTACCAAAACCTAATAAAAACACTAGATTAAAGCAACAATTGAAACCACACTACAAGTCTATCTAATCCAATTAGCATATTCAAACAACCAAGACTAGGACAAAGAGGGTAAATCCAAGGTTAGCTATTGACGATGCTTAATGAATGCAATCCACAAGACCTAACTTGATTATGTAGAACACTTGAGTCTATCCCTTTAATGGGTACCGCCTTCTCTAGAATGCTCTAAACAATACTATAACATGCAAGCACTTCTATGTAGGAGCCCCATATCCTTTTAAACCATACTTGAGTGAATGTTTAGATCAAAAAATAATATGAATTAATGCCACCATAGTGGCCCATTACTATTGTGGATACAACTCTTCTCTACTAACATCTACTGTTGGAAGAAGAATCTACAGAGTAACATTGCTAAAGTTGAAGTTGATTTTCCAAAAGAGATTTAACTAGAATATTGGCTGAATTCTTCACTTATCATAAACTAATTGCTATATTATTTGAAATAATAATATGTAACACAATAAAACAAAAATAACAAAGAATTATTTTCTTAAAATCATAGGTACATGGATAACCACCCCAAACTAGGAAGATTATCTTAAGCAAAACAATCAAGCAATCCATGCACATAAAAACTAAAAGTTATTTTAAAATATTATCAGTGTTGAGAAAAGTTCCTGATGATAACATTGGCCTGATGTAACTCTTTAGTATCCTTTATATCTCTTTTCCAAATCTTCAATTATATTTTTCTCCTTTTCGCCAGTGATCTCCACCAAATATAGGAGATCAAATTAACACTTGGAGGAATGTCATGGCTTAGAAATGAATTATTTTTTCCTCTCCAAGCATGTTGGCCATCCCATCCACCTATTTCTATTTCTAGGAAATTCCAGTTGAATACAAATTAAGGGTAACATTTTGAAGACTCTTCCCATTACCAAAATCACCATCTTTCCAACTATTTTATTTTCCAATATTTAAGTTTTTATTAGTTGAATCTCCCTTTATATAGTTTTTAACTAATTTAAATTAATTTAAATCTATTAATACTCATAAGTCAAGATATTAGAGAACATTTCACTTATATCATCCAATAATATTACTATGTTCTAATGTTATTGTTAATTACTAACATTAGTGTAATATAATAATAATTAAATTAATGGGAGCGAGAGGGTGGAGAAGAACAATGCAAGAAAGAGTCATATTTTTCAAACTAGTTTGAGTGGGAACGTAGGATCTGGAGATCACAAGGACATAGGTGAGAATATATATGGAGGTAAGATTCCTGATACTAGTTAGATTGCAATAGACAAGGTTTTTGATCAAATCAAAACGTTCTAAGGAGATGAACCACCTGATAAAAAACCTGATAAGGAGGCCTACCATACCCTATTTGAGGGCCCCTCTAAGCAAAAATTGTATCCCGAGACCCTCAAAGGATCGAGCATCAATACTATTGATAGCTCTTTCAATATCATTCTTGATGGTATCATATTGATGGTACCTATAAAAGTATGGCAAGCTCCATGGTTGAGGAATGTTTTTCCTTGATAGGAAAACTCATTGGTGGTAGACCAAAAATTGAGACTATCAAGAGATGGGCATTCTCAAAATAGAAAATGTTGGGTAACATGGAAATCCTCGCTTGCACCAGAGGTTTTTCATCATCCGTATTAGCAACCCAAAGTATGTCAATCGTATTCTATCTTGAGGACGGTGGTTCCTAGGATGTCGAAGCTTGTTTCTATGAAAATAGGTAGAGGAATTTGATCCCGAGACCTAAAGCATCAATATTATATCCATCTAGTTTAGATTAAAAAAATTACCATTCCAATTTTGGCATGAGGACATCTTGAAAGGAATAGAAATATTTTTGGTGACCTAGTAGCAATAGACCATGAAAACCTAGCCCAATCTAAGATGATGCATGCTAGGCTCTACATTAACACAAACCTTGAATCTGAACTACCCACTTTCATTGATTTGGGCTATGGATCCTACCTAAGGTACCAAGATATTGAATATGAGAGCAAGATAGATTTATATATTTAATGCCACACATAGGGTCATCTCAAAAGCTAGTGCCCACAACTTAAACAATAAATTATTGAAAAGAAGATCTAAGAATCCAGAGAGGACAACAAATTTCAAGGAAACAAATGCCCTAATCAAAATGATTTCTTCAGACCTAGGAATAATTAACAAGTCCCATTCACAAGAAATGGGCTTCCTCAAAATTATTCAATTTATTATTTTTTTACTTTCATTACAATTCCATATTTGGCTACACACACCCCAACCTCAGCTTGTGGAGGTCATTGTCTATCAAAAAGTTAAAATTTGATGAGTATCTAGCCTTGATTAAAAACCTTGGAGGTCACCCTGCAAACAATTCTTCCCTTTTGTCTTATGGCACTTCCTGTTGTTTCAATCTATATAAGGTGTAGGAACAATTGTCCTCCTTGATAGGTGTGCTTAGATATGATAATAGTTTTTATAGCATGCCCGATGGGATGAATTTCTATGAATGCCCTAATAAGATTGAAGAAATTCTAACTATGATCCTTGTGAAGGTTATAATATTTCTTCTTGAAAATAAGCACCTAAATAATTCATCTAGTGAGTCTTCTTGACAAATCAATTTCAAAAGATAGACTTTTAAAATATTTTAGTGGGAGTCTGTATCTCATTAGCTTATTGAATTAAAATACCCCCACCTAGAGACTCTATTATTAGAGGAAATACCCAAAGTTTATTAAGTAGAAGGACTATGACTAGAGCTTTTGCAAAATCTAATCAACAAGAGTTGGTACCACATTTGAATTGAAGGTAAATAATGAGGAACTAATAACACAACAGGGTATCCATGGCCCATCAGCCTCCCAAAAACACTTTAGCATGGAATGAAAAAGATCCCATGATTCTTCTAGTTCCACCTAACACATGGTATTTGATTCTCACCTCGACGCTTAAATCTCTATCATACTTCTTGAGAGAAGATGTTATCACTTTGATAGAATATTTGCAAAACTTGGTAAGCTTATGTATTGTGTATTTCATTGAAAATCAAGATATATCCCTGAGTCTATTGGTGACCTCTTTCTAAGGGAGATCTCATAAATCTTACCTCAGTCTCATCCCATGATCAATGAGATGCTAGGACTAATTAGTAGAGCTCTTGGTAAAGTAGTTTAGGGAAAAGATAAATAGAGCATCCCTCTTGAAACAACTATCAAGAGGGTACCTATAGAGATGATGGATTATTTCAAAATATAATTCCATAATACTTGTTAAAGGATCCATAAGGATATTCAACCACCTCTAGGTATGTCATTTATTTACTTTCTAAAATCTTTCAATTCTAAAATTGCTATGATGTTCAAGTCTAAGGGTGGTAATTCACTATCAAATGCCTATGGGATAGCCATCCAAGCTAAGAAATAACTAATCCAATATTCTAGACCACCTTTGCCATTGTTTCCCTCCATTTATCACCCTTTCCATTACTCTTTGACCATACTAAATGCCACCAATTTTACTCATCCTCTTGCATATCAAGAGCAAAAAAAGCTTCCTCTTCCCTAGATGCTAATATGGATGAAATGTTCAAAACTATAAGGACCCTCACTAATGATGTCATAACCCTCAAAATTAAATTGAATGTCATAATATCTCCCTACCAAAGTTATCAAAATACTTCTTTTCAATAAGCAAACCCATGTTTTTGATCGCCTCCAACTGGATATCACAAGCTCTCATTTTTAGCCAAGATGAATCCTAGTCATCCCCAATCCTTAACTCAATAGACAGTACTTGTATTGGTCCCAAATTTTCAAGTACCTACAAGATTAGCTAGGGACCTAGTCACCACCTAAAATAACTATGTTTAATATCCTAGTGGTTGGTACTACTTGCTCTTAATTATCCTCCTAAATTTTTTGTGAGAATGAAAACTCAAGACCTTAAGACTTCCTATTATGACCATAAATATAATTACCCTTCTTAGTCAAAATTCCCAATGACAAGTCAAAATCTATAGCCTAGTATCTAGCCATAACATTAGTTTCCAACTTGTCAAATTTGGAGTAGGCTTTTGTTACCTAGGATGAAATGTATGTATACATTATGTCAAAATAGATAGACCCCTCAAATGAGAGGTTATGTGTTTTATTATGGTATAATACACAGGATTAGAGAAGGATCATTAAGAAGTAGGGAATACCTAGCTTGACCAAGGTAGCTAGGCTTAAAAGGATAGAAGCAAACAATGAAAGGACCCCTCCAACACAAGCTATACCAGTAAATCGAGATCGATTAATCCCAAAAATAGTAAAAGTTATCCCTAAACCACCAATGCAACTGATTACAACACTTTTAAATCCACATTAAATGATAGAAAGGACCAATATTCTAACAACATCAATGATTCCAAGTGCCCCTTCTATCAAAACCTTCAACATGGTACAACACCTAAGGAATTCTACCATAGATATGCCTCTTTAGGAAGTCCTATCAATTCTATAACACATGAAGAACTTAGAAGAGACCCTAAATATGTATAAGGAGGTGAGTTCACAAGGAACACTCATCATGCTATAGATTTTAGATCCCAATAAGCCCAATCCCATGCCAGTCTACCCAACCCTAATATGTGAAGATCAATTGATAAACAAATTGCATTTTTGACTCAAGCTCCAACACTTCAATAATATCAAGAAATATGGCAGAAGCGTTTGGTCTACCTCTAGAACATACCAACAATAATATGGTGCAATTATATGGCACCCGAGTGTCAATGTTTAGGCTCATTTGAGGCCTTCCTTTGGAACTCCAAATGTGCTCTAACTTGATGGTTCATTAGGTGATAGCGGTAGTCAATCTCTTGGCCTCATTTGGAATATGCCTTTTAAGAGGCTTCATCACTAACATTGGAGGATATTATTGAGTTTTAAGCCTAACTATCTCAAAATATTACAGGTCCCAATTGAAATGTATAAAATATGACATTTGATCCAACAACTTGCTATAACATAAATTATCCAAAAATCTTGATTTTATTAATGAGAGAAATGCTTTAGGTTACAAATAGGGAGAATTCCCATTATTCTTTCACAAATGTACAACAATCCTGATGCTTTTAGGCTCCTCAATGAAGGTGGTCTTCATGTGTAATGTGTGCCACGAGTAGTTTTTGTTGTTTATTTTTCCTCTTTGCACCTATTTTAAACCTGCAAAAGAGAGTTAGTATTTTTGGGGACTTTCCTTAGTTAGGCCCCATGGTGAAGAAGACAAATTGACACTAAATATGGAAGGAAAATTGAAATAAACTATAGAAATTAATGTAAAAACATGAAATGAAGTATACCTAGTATATTTTATGAGAAAAACCTTATGTAAGGTCAACTCATAGGTCAGGGGATGAACTGGAAACTAGATTCATGGGGTAGGGGGTGAATTGAGCTATAGGTGTTTTCTATTGGAGATCCTTGTCTGGAAAGGCTCCTGAGATGGTGTTATGATATCTTCATGGTTCATATATGTTAGATTATACTTTTTGTCATATTTTTGTAGGGTTTTTATAGGTTAACTAAAATGAGAGAGAGATATAATGAGGTATTTGGTCTCCTATTTATAGAATAAACCAAGGTGTAGGGGGTGTGGTTAGGTGTACTAAAACCTAGAGTCAAGTCCTATTGTGGTCAGGTTAGGATTTTTGAGGTGGCATGTCTAGTCATCCTCTCATATGCCCTAAGAGAAATATCATATCCTCACACATGTGTGAGGAAGGATTAGGTTAACTAGGTTGTTTTGTCCCTAGGTTAAATGAGGGTTGAGTTAGGGTTTCCTAGAAAATATCTTAACTAATTTGGTGCACACACATGTGAGGGAATAATTAGGAATAATTTGGGTTTAGAATCCTAATTAACATTTTTAATCCATAAAGTGCACTTAAGTGAAGTGACTTTCAAATTAGAAATTCAATTAACTTAATTAGAATTTTTTGGGAACTAATAGTCCTATGGGTTCCTAATTAGGTCTATGAAGGTCTTAAGTTACCTTAGGGAACTAATAGGTGGTATTTGGATAGATATAAAGCAGTCAGGTCATGAATTTTGTAGTTTATTAGGGTTTCATGCCTATAGACCAATGAAATAGCCTACGTAGGTCTACGAAGGTCTACAATGATCTAGAGCAGTCTACATTGGTCTAGAGTGGTCTACACTAATCTAGAGTAGTCTAGAGTGGTCTACAATAATCTATGTTGGTCTACAATAGCCTAAATGGATCTAGGATGTTCTATACAAACCTAAAAATGTTTGGATAGATCTACAAGTATGTAGAGGTAGACATGTGTAACTTTTGGGTGTCTATATTTTCCTCTTTTTGTACTATATTGTGTAGAACATAGTTTAATATAAAAATGTGATGGGAGAAAGTAGAAGATGAAGAAAGGAATGGGATAATGGAATCCAACCAAAGGTATGTAGTCTCTTGAAGTGTGACCATACAAAATTGACCAAAAATATGGGGAGAGAAGAGAATAAGAAAGGAAGAAGAAGAGAAAGAAGAAAGAAGGAGAAGAGAAAGAATAAGAAGGGAAAAAAAATAAAGAAGGAGAAGGGGAAGAAGAAGAAGAAAAAATTATGATGATGATTATTAGTGCAAATGGATGATTATGGATGCAATGCGATGATTTTTCTGATTTTGTATGACATTTTGCAATATCATATTGGTTTCTTGCAAAGGCAACTTATGAATGCTTTGCTTTTGCGACCAATGCAAGATGGTCCAAATTACAAATAGAACAAATGCCTATTCAATTTTTTATAGTTTATTGATTGATGAGTTCATGGTGGCATGTTTCAAACCATTTGAGCTAGGGGACATGGATTATTTATACGTACCATTCAGCATACTGTCGAGTATGCTTTACCTAAATGCTAGAATCACATCTCCAAATGTTGTGCTAGGATTAGTCAAATGTACCATTCATTATGTATTCGACTTACATAGACACGAGATTGACATATCCATGGTAACACATAGCTATCATGATCAAACAAATATCTGATTGGGATTGAGATTATTATCATAAGATAATATTTAGGAAAAAAATAGATAGATGTGATATCTGTGATTTGGATGTTTGATTGTTTTGTTGCATGCAAAGCTAACTTTTTGATATGAATACCCCCTCAAACGAGGAATCAACAATGAAGTGAATGAAATGTGGTGATGTGATGATGGATCGATTGATAGAAGAAAATGAATGATAATCATGATAAAAATTTAGATGGATCAAAAAAAGGGAAGATTTCCTAGGGTTTGGAAAGGAATTTTGATGATTTTGGGGTTTATAGGTGCAATTCATAGGTTAAGGGGTGAATTGAACATAAATTAATGGGGTAGGGGGTGAATTTGACCTAAATAATGAGGTAGGGGGTGAATTGGAGTTTTAGGTATATTTAAGCCTTTTTTGAAGCATGGGGGGTCATTTTCACAACAGCAACTTTGGTGAGTGAGTGGCAAGCAACAGTTGGCAACGCAGAGCTCTTATGGTTGATGGATTTGGATGTAAGGATGGTGCAAGGATGGACTGGTGCTGTAAGATAATGTGGAGACCCACCAGTAAGTGCTCCTTACTTGTTTTGTTTGTAAATTTTTCTTGAGAAAATATAAAACAAGGGAGGGGAGGTTTTCATGTTTTCTAAAATGCATGGTATTTTAATTGAAATTGGAACACAAAGAGTTATTAAAGCCAAATGGGTACCTAAAAGTGTGATCAATTTTTAGGTTTGACCTATTTTAGTGTTAATTTGACCAGTTAACGGGTAGTGTAGCTGCATAGTTTGACTTTGCTTTGTGGGAGCCATGGGGTACTATTTTTGAAATATGATTGAATTTTATCTATAAAAGTGGGAAATGGGTATCCAAATGTGCGACTGTTTTTGTGTTTTACCTTCATTTGGCATGTTATCTAAATGTGAGCTTGTGTGATGTAGATTAATAAAATTTGACCATAAATTTTTCCATTATGGGTGTGTTTCATTTGAAAATCATTGACACTTTCATCGCAAAAGGATGAAATGGGTATTCTAAAATGTAATTTGTTTTTGTGTGTTGTGGTATTTTGCATGTGTTTGTATTGCGTGCCATGATGTAATTATGGGTGAATTTAAAATTAGTTGTTGGGAGCCCGATATGCACTATTTTTAATGCATATTTGAACTTTCACCATGAAATGGTAAAATGGGTATCCAGATATGCGACTATGTTTTTTATTTGTGTTGATTTAGCATGTGTGCTATATTGATGAATTGGTGTTGACTTTGACATCGAATTGTGTGCGTATTGATATACTATTTTTGAAATATGTTGACACTTTCACCATAAAAGGGTGAAATGGGTGTTCAAAAATGTATTTTTTTTTTATTTGTCATTTCAATTGATGTGTTTTTGAATTTTGTGACATAATTAGTATGTGGGTAACTATGAAATTGATTGTTGGAAGCCAAACTTGTACTGTTTTTCACATCTATTTGGACTTTTACCATAAAATGGCAAATGGGTATCCAAATATGCGATTGTATTTGCATTTTGTTGTGTTGTGTGGATTGTGCATGTTTTAATGTCTTGAAATGCATGATAAATTAATTGAATCAATTTGTGAGTGTAAAATATGTGTGAGAAGATTGACTTTTGTTCATTTTGAGTATTTGCATCGAATTGTATGTGGAACTGATGTAACTTTTTATTGTGTTTGTTTGTGGATGAATAGGTTAAGACTATCGAGCCACAACATTGTGTTCGTATGATGAAGGGTGATTTGGATGAGCTTATGAAGAATAAGGCAGATAAGGAGTGGTTGGATGCAATGTGGTTTAGAGGTGTGTGGGAGTGTAAGATAATTCATGCTAATAGAGTGTATATATCAACATTGTATGAGATGTGGGACCCGGATCGAAATACCTTCCATTTTTTTATGGGTGATATGACTATCACCTTGGAGGACATGTATAGAATCTACAAGTTTCCCATTGAGGGTGTTCCAATGAGGGCATCACTAAATAATAGTTAGGTAGTTGTGATGGAGCATGCCTTTGGGGATAAGTGGAGGGAGGTAGATACAAAAAATATGGACTATGAGTATATTTGGTGTAATAAAATTTTGTCTAAGTATCAGTGCATGGTGATGATGATGATTTTTACCTATTCTCTTCTAGATACTTTTAGGGTGTTTTTTACCTAGAATATGCTAGATGTGGTAAGTGACATGGTGTAGTATAATATTGTATTTGCATGGGCACCTACATTGTTGGCCTAGGTGTACAGGTAGCTGCACAATGTAGTGCATTCAGGGAGGAAGGAGTTGAGCTAGACTCCTTTGCTATAGGTGTGTTGCAAGTGTGAATGGAGTTTTTCCATAAGAGGCTTAGAAAAATCTTTTTCCTAAGTCTAAGTGTGAAATTCCCCTCATTTTGTCGGCAAATTTTGTCGGCAATATTGTTTCAGTTTTTCCCTATCCTTCTCCTATTCCCTCCTTATCCCTCCATTTCCTCCTCTTCCCTTATCTCTCCAACGCCTTTCCTCCAACTTCCTTATCCCTCCGCACCGTCCTTATCTCCCCTTATCTCTCCTATCCTCTCCACCGACTTCCTCCCCATCAATTACATATAAATATATTATAATTTGTATTATAATGGTTAATGGCCATTGTATTAGATTGCTACGATTATTGAAGAAGAATAATAAAGTCAATTTTTAATTTTCCACTGCATGTTTGATTTGACGTGTTATCCTGCACTCGTTTTCACATCTGGTATCAGAGCCAGATCTCGAGGTAGGAGCCAGCAAGGCTCGAATCTCGAGGCAGATCATGAGCAGGATCGGGCATAGATCTTGAGGCAGATCATGCACAGGCTCAGCATGAATCCCGAGGCAACACGTGGCAGTGACAAAGATTCCAAGGTGCTGACTGGGCGACACATGGATCGAGGCAATGGACACAGCAGCATGTGGATCGAGGCAAAGAGGCTGACATGGCAGTGTGCGAGTGGTTCACGAGGTGGCGTGTGACGTGGCGGCACGTGATTGGTCCAAAATTTTTCCACGTGGCAATGAGTGGCGTGCTGACGTGGTGCTGACGTGTCGGTTTGCGATTGGCTGCGTGGGCGGCAAAATTGCATCGTTTGACTGCTCGAAGGCAGTCGAATAACTATTTGTGTCTTCGGGTATAAAAACCCCATCACCACCTTTGCGCCGTGCATGTGGGATTAAAATGATTGTTTTTTTTTTTTTTTTAAATCCGCCGCACGAATTACAATAGTGTCGTCGTCCTTGTGTTTCTCATCCGATAGCCTAGCGCAGTTGGCAGTAGGCTTGGCTCGTGGAGTGGAAGTCCCGGGATCGATTCACACGGGGACGAAAATTCCTTTTGTTTTTTTATTTTTTTAAAAACTGCGGCTGTGGGGGAGATTTATTAAAGCGGTCATCCTCTTAGCTTCCAAGCGGAGCCACTTGGTGTAGCGGCAAAGCACGCTCATCGTGCTCAGGGAGGTCACGGGGTTGAATCGCTCGCCCGCCAAAGGTAAACCTTTTTTGTTTAAAAAAATTTATTAAAGGTTTTAATTTTTTTTTTAAAGTCTTTAAAATTATTTAATAAGTTTAAATTATATTTTTTAATATTATCTTTTTAATAATTAATTTAAAAGGTAATTTAAAAAATATAAAAATTTATTAATTTTTTAAAAAAAAGACTTTATAAAATTTTTTAAAAACCTTGTTAGAAGAGTTTTTTGTGAAAAAGAGAAATAATGTGCCCGTGAAATGTTAGATGTTTCGGTCTGAGGGGTGCTATAATGCACTGCTCTCGATTTTGAGACGAGAGACACCGAAATCCTTTGATGAAAGGGTTCACCGAACTAGTCTGCATACAGTGTTTTGTCAGCTGGAAAATCAGGTGATTGATCATCTGAGGAAGCCGAATTCAGGGTATGAGGCAGATTCAGAAGACAACATTTTTGGACAAAGAATTGAAGAGTCCGAAACTGTGGAAGTTGTACCAGAGGAAGTTGTTCCAGAGGATCAAGCAAGTGCCAGTTATACACCTGGTGTACGGGCAGCAGAATCAAGTGAGAGCTATTCACCATGCTCTTCTGAACCTGAAGCAGCAGCAGAAGAAGAAGACGAAGAAGCAGAAGAAGAAGAAGAAGATCCAGAGGAAGTGGATCCTGAAGAACCTGAGGTTATTGTCATCAGCAGCAGTTTCAAAGTAGAACCTAAATGTACTAAAAATGCGAGATTTGATTTGAATAATTAATCTCTTTGTACTGCTTTATAGTACTTGTTTGCTTTAAATAAAGTTTGTTTTTATTCTACAATGGCATCCAATACTAGTCTTTCGATTCCTGAGTTCAATGGAGGAGACTATGAATATTGGTCTATTAAAATGAAAACCCTTTTGATAGGAAAAGGTTTATGGGATGTAGTCGAAGAGGGCTATACTAAACCTACTGCTGCTGAATGGGCAACTTTCTCTAATGCTGATAAAAAGGCTAGAAAAGAAGCACAGAAGAACAATGCTTTTGCCCTTTATCACATACATGCTGCCCTAGATAAAAGTATCTTCCCTAGAGTTGCCTCTTATGTAATTGCACAATATTCCTGGAATGACCTAAAAGAAAGCTATAGAGGTAGTGACCAAGTAAAACAGGTAAAATTGCAAACATTGAAACGAGATTTTGAGAATCTCAGGATGCAAGAAAATGAAAAAATGGGAGATTTTTGCATGCGAGTGAAAGTCGTAGTTGATAAAATGGTCACACTAGGGGAAGATATTAATCCAGAAGTTATGGTGAAGAAAGTGTTGAGAACACTTCTTCCAAAGTGGAATTCTATTGCAATAATTATTGAAGAATCCAAAGACTTAACCTCATTGTCTTTTGATGCACTAACTGGTTCACTTCTCTCACATGAAGAGAGGTTACAGGAAACTCCTACCACCAGCTATGGAGGAGATGATAAAGCTTTCGCCACACATGAAGGAAGAGGTAGAGGCCATGGCAGAGGTCAATAAAGAGGCAGAGGCAGGAATAATCAGAGAGGGGAACTCCTAACGGAGGAGGATCATCCAACAGAGGTGGAAATCAGAATAGAGGAGGACAGTAGAAATATAGAGGGAAACAATCTGGCAAAGGAAAAGGAGGAGATAAATCAAAACAAGTTTGCTACAATTGTGGCAAACTTGGCCATTATGCTCGAGATTGTTGGTCAAAGACTTCGCAAGGAAGTACCAGCAACCAGAGTAGTCAATTTGGAAATTTTGGAGAAGAGGAAGAGTCCTCAAATCTCTTTCTTTCTTATGGCCAGATAGAGCAAAATATGAATGATACATGGATTTTGGACACAGGGTGTTCAAATCACATGAGTGGCAAAGAAGAACTCTTTGCTACTTTAGACTCCTCATACAAATCCAACATCCGATTGGGTGATGACAAATCATTGGCAGTAGAAGGCATTGGAGCCATGGAGGTTCCAACGAAAGAAGGCATTAAGCAAGTAAGTGATATCTATTACACACCTCATCTTCAACACAATCTTTTAAGTGTTGGTCAAATGCTTGAAAAGAATTATAAGTTGATTTTTGATGAGGGTAAATGCACCATTTTTGACAAAAATAATAGTAATAGAATCATTACACAAGTGCCAATGTCAAAGAATAGATTATTCCCTTTGAAGTTTGGCCAGCCAGGAGGAAATAAGTTAGCAAATGTTGCAATTACTAATCCAAGTGTCCTATGGCACTTGAGATATGGTCATTTGAATTCAGCAATTTTGAAATTGCTAACTTCACAAGCAATGGTAACTGGAATTCCCAAAATTCAAGATAGTAAGGAAGTCTGTGAAGGGTGTGCCTTGGGCAAGCATGCCAGATCAAAATTTCCTCATGGACAAGCATGGAGAGCCAGCTATCCACTTCAGTTAGTGCATTCAGACATCTGTGGTCCGATGTAGACCAAGAGTCTAGGTAATCACTCTTACTTCCTACTTTTCATTGATGATTGCACAAGAATGTGTTGGATATATTTTTTGAAGCATAAAGATGAAGCATTTGCATGCTTTGTTGATTTTAAAGCAAAAGTTGAAAGTGAGAGTGGATATTCAGTAAAATTTCTTAGATCAGATAGAGGAGGAGAATACTCCTCTAATCAGTTTTTGAATTTTTGTAAACATCATGGCATCAAGATGCAGTTCACAACTGCCTACACTCCATAGCAAAATGGTGTAGCAGAAAGGAAGAATCGCACCATTGTGGAGATGGCAAGATCAATGCTTCAGACAAAGCATTTGAGTAATGCATATTGGGGAGATGCAACAAGGACTAGTGTTCACATCTTGAACAGAAGTCCTACTTCAAGTTTGAAGGGGAAGACACCTTACCAAGCTCGGTATGGTAAGAAACCAAATGTGAAGTATTTCGGAGTATTTGGTTCATTGGCATATGCTCACATTCCCGATGAGCTGAGAAAGAAGTCGGATCCAAAGAGTCGGGCATGCATTTTTGTAGGATACTGTGAAAACACAAAGGGTTATAGACTCTACAATCCTACGACTCGAAAGATAGTGGTTTCAAGGGATGTGATTTTTGATGAAGGGGGAGAGTGGGGTAAGCCCCAAATATTCAGTGATGTTGAAGCCACTAATATAGTTGCTCAACAAGTGCAACCACAGCTCCCACAGAAAGGAAAGCGGTCTCCTCGCACACATCCTCCAAGTCCATCTTCTGATTCAACTTCTTCACCAAGTCCTTCTCCACAGCGATCAGTAAGTTCCTCACCAATGGACATTGATGTTCCATCCAAAGGTAAGAGAACTTTACAGTATCATCCATCATCTCAGATGTTGGATAAAAAAATTTCAAGAAGATATACTAGGAGTCAAGCTAGTGAAATGGAATCTGTTTTACACAAATTAGAAAGTATGCACTTGTATGGTGATGATGAATCCCAGTAGGAACCTAGGGGAGATCAAGTTAACTATGCTTTTTTAACTAGTGCACAGCTTGAACCTTCTAGTTATGAGAAGGCATGTACTCAAAAGATTTGGCAAGATGCCATGAAAGAGGAGATAACCTCTATAAAAAACAACGACACTTGGGAGCTCGTGAAGCTTCCTAAAGGAAAGAAATGTGTTGGCTGTAAATGGATCTTCAAGACCAAGTTTAATGCTGATGGAAGCATTGAGAAGCATAAGGCAAGATTAGTAGCAAAGGGTTTTACCCAAAAATATGGAATAGATTATGAAGAGACTTTTGCTCCTGTAGCCAGACAGGAGACAATCAGAACAGTTCTTGCCTTAGATGCACACAAAGGATGGAAAGTCCAACACATGGATGTCAAGAGTGCATTTCTCAATGGTTACTTGACAGAAGAAGTGTACGTTGAGCAGCCACAGGGATTTGAAGTGCAAAGTAAGGAACACCTTGTTTACATATTGAAGAAGGCACTCTATGGTCTTAAACAGGCACCAAGAGCTTGGTACTCACGCATTGATGGGTACTTCAAAGAATATGGGTTCACTAGGAGCAAAAATGAACCCACACTCTACTACCTAAAGCAAGGTAATGACATCCTCATAGTTTGCTTGTATGTGGATGATATTATTTTTATGGGTAGTAATGAAAAAATGAATATGGAGTTCAAACACTCCATGATGACGCAGTTTGAGATGAATGATCTTAGCTTAATGCACTATTACCTTGGAATGGAGGTTCATCAGTCAAATACAGGGATCTTCATCTGTCAACATAAGTATGCTCGGGACATGATCAAGAAGTTTTCTATGGAGCATTGCAAACCAGTTGCAACTCCAGTTGGACATGGGATCCAATTAAGAAAAGATGATGGAGCACCAAAAGTTGATGTGACCACTTTCAAAAGCATGGTTGGGAGTTTGATGTTTCTCGCCAATACCAGACCAGATATTCAGTATGTTGTATCTCTTGTTTCTAGATTTATGGCTAACCCATCTAAGCTGCATTTGCAGGCAACAAAAAGAATTTTGAGATATGTGAAGGGTACATTGGATTTTGGAATCCAGTACCATAAATGTAACACTATCAAGCTTGTAGGCTTCAGCGATAGTGATTGGGGTAGCAATATTGATGACAAAAAGTCAACATCAGGAAACTGTTTTAGTCTTGGGTCAGGACTAATAACTTGGAGTTCAAAAAAGCAGACAGTAGTAGGGATATCTTCAATAGAAGCTGAATATATAGCAGTTACTTATGCAAGTACTCAAGCCTTATGGCTAAGGAAAGTACTAGAAGAGATTGGAGAATAGCAAAGTGGTCCGACCAGAATCTACTACGACAACATCAGTGCCATTCAGTTGGCATATAATCCTGTCCACCATAGCAGAACAAAGCATTTTGATATGAAGTATCACTTCATCAGAGATATGGTGGAACATGAAATTGTTGAGCTTCAATACTGTCACACTTTGGAGAACGTCGCTGACATCTTCACCAAGGCGATGACTAAAGCTCAATTTGTAAAGCTGAGAGACTGTGTAGTCAGTCCTCTCAACTTTAAGGGGGAGAATGTTGCAAGTGTGAATGGGGTTTTTCCATAAGAGGCTTAGAAAAATCTCTTTCCTAAGTCTAAGTGTGAAATTCCCCTCATTTTGTCGGCAAATTTTGTCGGCAATATTGTTTCAATTTTTCCCTATCCTTCTCCTATATTCCCTCCTTATCCCTCCATTTCCTCCTCTTCCCTTATCTCTCTAACGCCTTTCCTCCAAATTCCTTATCCCTCCGCACCGTCCTTATCTCCCCTTATCTCTCCTATCCTCTCCACCGACTTCCTCCCCATTAATTACATATAAATATATTATAATTTGTATTATAATGGTTAATGGCCATTGTATTAGATTGTTGTGATTATTGAAGAAGAATAATAAAGTCAATTTTTAATTTTCCGCTGCATGTTTGATTTGACGTGTTATCCTGCACTCGTTTTCACATCTGGTATCAGAGCCAGATTCTGACAGCAGTCGGGCACGGTTCCCGAGGCAAGGCCAGGCGGGCTCGCATCCCGAGGTAGGAGCCAACAGGGCTCAGATCTCGAGGCAGATCGTGAGCAGGATCGGGCATGGATCCTGAGGTGGATCATGCACAGGCTCGGCATGAATCTCGAGGCAACACGTGGCAGTGGCACAGATTTTGAGGTGCTGACTGGGCGTCATGCAGATTGAGGCAGTGGACGCAGCAGCACGTGGATCGAGGTAGAGAGGCTGACGTGGCAGTGTGCGAGTGGCTGACGAGGCGGCGTCTGACGTGGTGGCACGTGATTGGTCCAAAATTTTTCCACGTAGCAACGAGTGGCGTGCTGATGTGGTGCTGACGTGTCGGTTTGCGATTGGCTACGTGGATGGAAAAATTGCATTGTTTGACTGCCCGAAGGCAGTCGAATAACTATTTGTGTCTTCGGGTATAAAAACCCCATCACCACCTTTGCGCCGTGCATGTGGGATTAAAATGATTGTTTTTTTTTTTTAAAAGCCGTCGCACGAATTACAATAGTGTCGTCGTCCTTGTGTTTCTCATCCGATAGCCTAGCGCAGTTGGCAGCAGGCTTGGCTCGTGGAGTGGAAGTCCCGGGATCGATTCCCACGGGGACGAAAATTCCTTTTGTTTTTTTATTTTTTTTAAAACTGCGGCCGCGGGGGAGATTTATTAAAGCGGTCGTCCACTTAGCTTCCAAGCGGAGCCGCTTGGTGTAGCGGCAAAGCACGCTCGTCGTGCTCAGGGAGGTCGCGGGGTCGAATCGCTCGCCCGCCAAAGGTAAACCTTTTTTTTTTAAAAAATTTATTAAAGGTTTTAATTTTTTTTTTAAAGTCTTTAAAATTATTTAATAAGTTTAAATTATATTTTTTAATATTATCTTTTTAATAATTAATTTAAAAGGTAATTTAAAAAATATAAAAATTTATTAAATTTAAAAAAAAAAAAGACTTTATAAATTTTTTTTAAAAACCTTGTTAGAAGAGTTTTTTGTGAAAAAGAGAAATAATGTGCCCGTGAAATGTTAGATGTTTCGGTCTGAGGGGTGCTATAATGCACTGCTCTCGATTTTGAGACGAGAGACACCGGAATCCTTTGATGAAAGGGTTCGTCGAACTAGTCTGCATACAGTGTTTTATCAGCTGGAAAATCAGGTGATTGATCATCTGAGGAAGCTGGATTCAGGGTACGAGGCAGATTTAGAAGACAACATTTTCGAACAAAATTGAAGAGTCCAAAACTATGGAAGTTGTACCAGAGGAAGTTGTTCCAAAGGATCAAGCAAGTTCCAGTTATACACCTGGTGTACGGGCAGTAGAATCAAGTGAGAGCTATTCACCACGCTCTCCTGAACCTGAAGCAGCAGTAGAAGAAGAAGACGAAGAAGCAGAAGAAGAAGAAGAAGAAGAAGATCCAGAGGAAGTGGATCCTGAAGAACCTGAGGTTATTGTCATCAGTAGTAGTTCCGAAGCATAACCTAAATGTACTAAAAAGGTGAGATTTGATTTGAATAATTAATCTCTTTGTACTAATTTATAGTACTTGTTTGCTTCAAATAAAGTTTGTTTTTATTCTGCAATGGCATCCAATACTAGTCTTCCGATTCCTAAGTTCAATGGAGGAGACTATGAATATTGGTCTATTAAAATGAAAACCCTTTTGATAGGAAAAGGTTTATGGGATGTAGTCGAAGAGGGCTATACTAAACCTATCGCTGCTGAATGGGCGACTTTCTCTAATGCCGATAAAAAGGCTAGAAAAGAAGCACAGAAGAACAATGCTTTTGCCCTTTATCACATACATGCTGCCCTAGATAAAAGTATCTTCCCTAGAGTTGCCTCTTATGTAATTGCACAAGATGCCTGGAATGCCCTAAAAGAAAGCTATAAAGGTAGTGACCAAGTAAAATAGGTAAAATTACAAACATTGAAACGAGATTTTGAGAATCTCAGGATGCAAGAAAATGAAAAAGTGGGAGATTACTGCGTGCGAGTGAAAGACGTAGTTGATAAAATGGTCACACTAGGGGAAGATATTAAGCCAGAAGTTATGGTGAAGAAATTGTTGAGAACACTTCTTCCAAAGTGGAATTCTGTTGCAATAATTATTGAAGAATCCAAAGACTTAACCTCATTGTCTTTTGATGCACTAATTGGTTCACTTCTCTCACATGAAGAGAGGTTACAGGAAACTCCTACCACCAGCTATGGAGGAGATGATAAAGCTTTCGCCACACATGAAGGAAGAGGTAGAGGCCATGGCAGAGTTTAAAAAAGTGGCAGAGGCAGGAATAATCAGAGAGGGGGAACTCCTAATAGAGGAGGATCATTCAACAGAGGTGGAAATCAGAATAGAGGAGGACAGCAGCAATATAGAGGGAAACAATCTAGCAAAGGAAAAGGAGGAGATAAATCAAAACAAGTTTGCTACAATTGTGGCTAACTTGGTCATTATGCTCGAGATTGTTGGGCAAAGACTTCGTAAGGAAGTAGCAGCAACCAGAGTAGTCAATTTGGAAATTTTGGAGAAGAGGAAGAGTCCTCAAATCTCTTTCTTTCTTATGGCCAGATAGAGCAAAATATGAATGATACATGGATTTTGGACACTGGGTGTTCAAATCACATGAGTGGCAAAGAAGAACTCTTTGCTACTTTAGACTCCTCATACAAATCCAGCATCCGATTGGGTGATGACAAATCATTGGCAGTAGAAGGCATTGGAGCCATGGAGGTTCCAACGAAAGAAGGCATTAAGCAAGTAAGTGATATCTATTACACACCTCATATTCAACACAATTTAAGTGTTGGTCAAATGCTTGAAAAGAATTATAAGTTGATTTTTGATGAGGGCAAATGCATAATTTTTGAGAAAAACAATAGTAATAGAATCATTACACAAGTGCCAATGTCAAAGAATAGATTATTCCCTTTGAAGTTTGGCCAGCCAGGAGGAAATAAGTTAGCAAATGTTGCAATTACTAATCCAAGTGTCCTATGGCACTTGAGATATGGTCATTTGAATTCAGCAAGTTTGAAATTGCTAACTTCACAAGCAATGGTAACTGGACTTCCCAAAATTCATGATAGTAAGGAAGTATATGAAGGGTGTGCCTTGGGCAAGCATGCCAGATCAAAATTTCCTCATGGACAAGCATGGAGAGCCAGCTATCCACTTCAGTTAGTGCATTCAGACATCTGTGGTCCAATGTAGACCAAGAGTCTAGGTAATCACTCTTACTTCCTACTTTTCATTGATGATTGCACAAGAATGTGTTGGATATATTTTTTGAAGCATAAAGATGAAGCATTTGCATGCTTTGTTGATTTTAAAGCAAAAGTTGAAAGTGAGAGTGGATATTCAGTAAAATGTCTTAGATCAGATAGAGGAGGAGAATACTCCTCTAATAAGTTTTTGATTTTTTGTAAACATCATGGCATCAAGAGGCAGTTCACAACTGCCTACACTCCACAGCAAAATGGTGTAGCAGAAAGGAAGAATCGCACCATTGTGGAGATGGCAATATCAATGCTTCGAGACAAAGCATTTGAGTAATGCATATTGGGGAGATGCAACAAGGACTAGTGTTCACATCTTGAACAGAAGTCCTACTTCAAGTTTGAAGGGGAAGACACCTTACCAAGCCTGGTATGGTAAGAAACCAAATGTGAAGTATTTCAGAGTATTTGGTTCATTGGCATATGCTCACATTCTTGATGAGCTGAGAAAGAAGCTGGATCCAAAGAGTCAGGCATGAATTTTTGTAGGATACTGTGAAAACACAAAGGGTTATAGACTCTACAATCCTACGACTCGAAAGATAGTGGTTTCCAGGGATGTGATTTTTTATGAAGGGGGAGAGTGGGGTAAGCCCCAAATATTCAGTGATGTTGAAGCCACTGATATAGTTGCTCAGCAAGTGCAACCACAGCTCCCACAGAAAGGAAAGCGGTCTCCTCCCACACATCCTCCAAGTCCATCTTCCGATTCAACTTCTTCACCAAGTCCTTCTCCACAGGGATCAGTAAGTTCCTCACCAATGGACATTGATGTTCCATCCAAAGGTAAGAGAACTTTACAGTATCATCCATCATCACAGATGTTGGATAAAAATTTTTCAAGAAGATATACTAGGAGTCAAGCTAGTTAAATGGAATCTGTTTTACACAGATTAGAAAGTATGCACTTGTATGGTGATGATGAATCCCAGTAGGAACCTAGGGGAGATCAATTTAACTATGCTTTGTTAACTAGTGCACAACTTGAACCTTCTAGTTATGAGAAGGCATGTACTAAGAAGATTTGACAAGATGCCATGAAAGAGGAGATAACCTCTATAAAAAACAATGACACTTGGGAGCTCGTGAAGCTTCCTAAAGGAAAGAAATGTGTTGCCTGTAAATGGATCTTCAAGACCAAGTTTAATGCTAATGGAAGCATTGAAAATCATAAGGCAAGATTAGTAGCAAAGGGTTTTACCCAAAAATATGGAATAGATTATGAAGAGACTTTTGCTCCTGTAGCCAGACAGGAGACAATCAGAACAGTTCTTGCCTTAGCTGCTCAAAAAGGATGGAAAGTCCAACACATGGATGTCAAGAGTGCATTTCTCAATGGTTACTTGATAGAAGAAGTGTACGTTGAGTAGCCACAAGGATTTGAAATGCAAAGTAAGGAACACCTTGTTTACAGATTGAAGAAGGCACTCTATGGTCTTAAACAGGCACCAAGAGCTTGGTACTCACGCATTGATGGGTACTTCAAAGAATATGGGTTCACTAGGAGCAAAAATGAACCCACACTCTACTACCTAAAGCAAGGTAATGACATCCTCATAGTTTGCTTGTATGTGGATGATCTTATTTTTATGGGTAGTAATGAAAAAATGAATATGGAGTTCAAACACTCCATGATGACGTAGTTTGAGATGAAGGATCTTGGCTTAATGCACTATTACCTTGGAATGGAGGTTCATCAGTCAGATATAGGGATCTTCATCTCTCAACATAAGTATGCTCAGGACATGATCAAGAAGTTTGCTATGGAGCATTGCAAACCAGTTGCAACTCCAGTTGGACATGGGATCCAATTAAGCAAAGATGATGGAGCACCAAAAGTTGATGTGACCACTTTCAGAAGCATGGTTGGGAGTTTGATGTTTCTCACCAATACCAGACCAGATATTCAGTATGTTGTATCTCTTGTTTCTAGATTTATGGCTAACCCATCTAAGCTGCATTTGCAGGCAGCAAAAATAATTTTGAGATATGAGAAGGGTACATTGGATTTTGGAATCCAATACCATAATTGTAACACTATAAAGCTTGTAGGCTTCAACGATAGTGATTGGGGTAGCAATATTGATGACAGAAAGTCAACATCAAGAAATTGTTTTAGTCTTGGGTCAAGACTAATAACTTGGAGTTCAAAAAAGTAGACAGTAGTAGGTCTATCTTCAACAGAAGCTGAATATATAGCAGTTACTTATGCAAGTACTCAAGCCTTATGGCTAGGGAAAGTACTAGAAGAGATTGGAGAATAGCAAAGTGGTCTGACCAGAATCTACTGTGAAAATATCAGTGCCATTTAGTTGGCATATAATCCTGTCCACCATAGCGAAACAAAGCATTTTGATATGAAGTATCACTTCATCAGAGATATGGTGGAACATGAAATTGTTGAGCTTCAATACTGTCACACTTTGGAGAACGTCGTCGACATCTTCACCAAGGCGATGACTAAAGCTCAATTTGTAAAGCTGAGAGACTGTGTAGTCAGTCCTCTCAACTTTAAGGGGGAGAATGTTGCAAGTGTGAATGGGGTTTCTCCATAAGAGGCTTAGAAAAATCTCTTTCCTAAGTCTAAGTGTGAAATTCCCCTCATTTTGTTGGCAAATTTTGTCGGCAATATTGTTTCAGTTTTTCCCTATCCTTCTCCTATATTCCCTCCTTATCCCTCCATTTCCTCCTCTTCCCTTATCTCTCCAACGCCTTTCCTCCAACTTCCTTATCCCTCCACACCTTCCTTATCTCCCCTTATCTCTCCTATCCTCTCCACCGACTTCCTCCCCATCAATTACATATAAATATATTATAATTTGTATTATAATGGTTAATGGCCATTGTATTAGATTGTTGTGATTATTGAAGAAGAATAATAAAGTCAATTTTTAATTTTCCACTGCATGTTTGATTTGACATGTTATCCTGCACTCGTTTTCACAAGGTGTGGGCATGGGAGCACATAGCCCTAGAGTGATTATCATTGTTTCCTTATAACACATACATTGACGGAAATATACACCTACCATATGCATTTAAGTGGAGTATGAATGAGGAAAATGGGATGAAGAGGCCATATGAGGGTGAATTTTGAAGAGTTGGTGCATAGTATCATTAGGTGGAGATCTTGGAGGTATGGGGTGGTATGGGAGAAGGACGATGAGTAGCTAGATGCTATCCATCTAGGGGGATGGTTTATGGGGCGGTATACTTGGTAGGATAAGTTTTTCCAGTTTAGTTGAGTGATGATGTAGTTTAGACTATGATAGAATATTCCAGAGGTGCTTATTGTGTATTATAGGTGGTAAGGTGATAGAGGGGAGTAGCCTATGGCATTATCGTGGACCGATGAGAGGGATCCACTAAAGGTTATTCTAGATGTGGATGATGTAGGCACAACAACAGAGTATAATTCTTGGTGGGTAACTCAGAGTTGGGAGCCAGGTGTTGGGGTGAGGTATCGGTGGATACCACTTGGTGGTGGGGAACCTGACATAGAGGGGAGGGTAGGGAGAAGTATTTGATCCAAGTAATAGGATAGAAGTAGATGTGAGATAGAGGTTCCTCTTCGATTATCTAGGCGATTATTGGGTGGTTCTAGTGCATCCATGGAGAGGATGGAGGAGGCACCATTGAGTAGTGGAGTGCAGCCTATGGAGGAGGTAGAGACCATGGAGGATATGGGTGAGGGTGTGAGCAAAGATGCAATTTTTTATGACACCTTTGATCTAGGGTGCCTTGGTGTTATGGGAGAGATTTTTATTGAGGAGCAAGACATATAGGTTGTATAGGATGTGTTACTGCTATGAGAGTGAGTGCATCAGTTGGAGGGAGATCTCTAAGAGAATAAGAGAGGTTGAGTAGTAGATGTGGAGGATTTTGAGGATAGATTGATAGCCTTGGATACTACTATCAATGTTGAGTAGAGGGTCTTTGGGTTGTGAGATGTTGAGTAGCACAAGAGTCTTAAAGCTATAGAGGTGATGTATATCAATATGGTGATGGATATGGAGTAGCTAAGGGTAAAGATGCATAATTGGTAGCTTGTGGTAGAGGTTTGGGATGTAGATATTATAGAGTTGCATGCTCAGGTGGAGAGATAACAACAGGCACATGATGAGGTTGAGTGATCCAGGGTGATAGAGAAGGTACCTATAGATGTGGCTGCCTTGAGGGTGGAGGTAGAGTGATTGCAAAAGAATAGTGAGGATGTGAGAGGGTAGCTAGATGAGGAGGTAGTGATGCAAGTGGATTGTGATTTTATTTTGTTGATGCATGGTATTCTACTACCAGATTATGGCCAAGTGAGGTTGTGTTCTAGGTCATGATCATGAGCATCAACACATTCATAGAAGATTCATTGGAGTACAACTTCAAAGGCTCAAAGGGGTATGGGTACCAAGGCACGTGATGCATTGCAAAGAGTAGGTGGAGCTACTAGTTTAGAAAGGGTGTTATCTTTGGTAGGAGTTTAGGTACCTAGGATAGGGGTGAATTCCAATAGGACTGTAGCAGCACATATGATGGCATAGGATAGGGCAAGCTACAAGGGAAGTGGAGAGATTGTTAGTGATAGTTAGAGCTGACGACAGTGCTCTTCGAGAGCCTGTGCTTTTTATAGCCTGCAGGTGCTTTTGATGATGGATATTGGGTATGGTCCCATTTTGTAGCCTATGGATATTTTTGATGGATGATATATATACATTTGAATTACGGTTATTATATATACATGTGTTATGATTTTTGAGTTGAATATATTTGAATTTCTTTGCATAGATAGCATAGTTTAATTTGTGAGTGAATGTGTGGTGAATGAGTATATTTGTATGCGATAGTGTGTAGGAAAATGATTACACTAGAGCATAGATATACTATAGAATGATATGAATAAGTGTGGATTGGATGCAATGTTATGTGATGTAATGCAAGTATGACAATGAATGTCAGAATTTTGGTAGATGCATGTAACATAGATGTAATGATGCAATGTCAATAAATGGATGTAGGATAAATGCAATGGTGAAATGTTTGATATCTCTATGTAAAATAGATACACTGATGCATGTATAGGGGGAATGAAATGTTCAAAGGAAGCACTTTTATCATGGCATAGACTGATGTGAATGTGATACATTCCATAATATAAGGTATGTAGGATGGTATAAGGTGTTTGTAATAACTTTGACAATCATAGTTGTAGTAATCAAATATCATACAAAAATTATGAAAGTGTTGGCAATAATTCATAACTAATATGAATGGTTTAAAGTCTATCATGGACCAGTGTGTGCACATGAGTGATGTTCATTTATCCATTTTGAGGGAGGTAGTATTAACCCATTGTAAACATAGCCAAACTAGATAGCTCATCCACAAGCATGCAGTGATCTATACAAAATAATGTCACTAGTGTGACAGATGTGTCACCACTTGTAAGACTATTCCACTGGTAGGCAGGCACTTAAGACCTATAGCTAGCGATGGAAATCACCCCATGATGTTATGTTTAACCTAAGGACCAAAGGCAATGAAGCTTAACATTGGTGTTTCTTGGAGGTTTTTCATTTTGTTTTATACCCCTTGTTTCTTTTCTTTCTTTTCTTTTTGTGATGCTCTTTTTTTATTTTTTTTGTAATATGGGCATTGGCTTTTATTTTCTGCTCATTTGTCTAATTTTTTCTTATGCTTATATTTTTTTTTATCCCTAGTTCATATGTTGACCATGCAAATGATAGGATGAGTAGGGGAAACCATTCGCTAGATGGTGATATCTACATAAGGTGTTATCTTCCCTAGACTCAAAATTTTCTTAAGTGTGTAACCTATGTGAATGGTCTATGAGAGAAGTTGAACCAACCTAAAATAATTATAAGAAGTGTATAAAACCTTCCAGCTAGAGGTGACATTTGAGTGACTGAAATAGTGAGTGGTCAAAGCTAAACAAGGCACTTGTATACACCTTAATATTGAAAATGGAGAATGAAAATCCAAATTGTGATGCTAACAAGTGTGTATGTTACTTCTTTTTGAAGGTGAATTTCTAGTGGAATAATATACAAACATGAAATGAAATCGTAATTAAATATGAATGGGTATATGCAATGGATGTAATGTAACCGGTGCAACTAGAAGAATGAAATATCTACAAGAGGAAGACTATGAAATATATTGAAGGAATATTGAAAAACCTATTTACAAATGAGTATATGGTGTGATGATGATGAAGATGAGAAGTTGTGATAGTAGTTGCCCCAGCGTGTGGGGTGTGTGTATAGTAGGGTAATAAGATGTAATTGATTGTAATGCATGTGATAAAAATAAAAATAGGAAGAGTTGAATATGGATACTACTGATGAAATAAATAAGAATTGGTAACCAAAAATATGGGGAATTACTAGAGAAAAGGAGGGGTGAGAAGAAAGAAACTAGATCAATGTAGGTATGTAGCGCTCGAAGCATGACCATAAAACTATGTGAGGAAGAAAGAAGAAGAAGAGGGAAGATGAAAATAAACTAATGATGGGAAAAGTGATGAGGGTTAAGTCACAAATGAGGAGGTGAGGCAAAAATACTGCTAGGGCTCTGATGGTTTGTATAGTTTGACATGTGATGGATATAGCGTGATGGAGCTATCATAGATTCACATGGTGGTAAAGTGCAAGGAATGATGTGATGGAGAGGACTCTAGAGTTAGTTGGATGAAACTAAGAACTCAGGTGATGGGGTGCAATCCTCAGTCAGCATGTAATATACAAGGGTTTTTAATGTACAACACATATCGATGTCATGCCTTGGTTGGTAGTGGTATATACAGAACTGGTTCTCATGATAATTTTATAGTTTAGGATACAATGGGTCAATAGGGTGGATTTTGGGTAACACAAGGAGGCCTTGGTGAAGGAGGTGATGAAATATTTCAAATAATGACATGGATGGGAGAGGCATGGGATACATGTAAGGCTCTAAGGTAGGTGAGCAGGAAGCGGATGGAGTGAGGTCGAATGGTGGATGTGTGGGTCAAAAATCTGATGTGGGTCATATCTAAGGATAAGGAATAGACCTAGAAGAAGGTGAGGATATATGGTCCATGGTGGACTGGTGGGTAGAGGTGTGGTAGCAAAAATGACTTAGGTGTAGCTCAAGAGCATCGAGGTGAGAGAGGTTATGTTGGATATAAAAATATGGGGGCGATGGGATTGGGGAAGGTGGAGAGCAATACTCCAATGTATAAGGAGAATTATGATATGGATTTGAAGATGGATTTGCATGAGAGGATGAAGGGGGTGAGTGAAATGACTTTGAATATTATGGGGTTGGCTAAAATGTCAAGCCTCAAAGTGGATAGGGTGGCATTTGAAAGATAGGTGATGTAGGATATGGATGTAGGTAACAATGTGTATGGGATGGAGGTACATGTATAGAAGCAACTTGGGAGACATGCAAATGAAGGGCTTGGACATAGGGGGATATCCCAATCGAAAGTGGGGGAAGTAAGCATGAAGGACATGCAATATGAGGTATGTATTATCTATCGGGGGGATGATAGGTTCCTAATGGGTGATGAGTAGAAGTAAATGGTGAGTAAGGGTTCCTTGTATCATCATATGGAGGGGGAGGAGATCCTTGTGTGTGGACATGGGATTTTTTCTCCTTTTCATCAAAGGAGGATAGGGAGATTTGATTGTTGTTAGGAAAAAATCCAAGATTCCACACCTGTAAGAGGAAGCACAATAACAAAAATATAGAACATGGAAATAGTAACACAAGTGACACAGAGATTTTATGTGGAAACTTGCAATATGCAGGAAAAACCAGGGGATAATGGCAACTTCTCTTCTTATTAATTTCAACAAAGATTACATTCATGTCCTTAGATGTTTTCAACAACTCTCTTGTTACATTATACAAGGGATCACATCCCTTTTATAGAGCAAAAGCAATACTCCAAAACTATTTGTTTCAGCTTCCAACGCAAGACTCCAAAGACTGTTTGTTTCATCTTCCGCTCCCAATAATTTTTGTCTTTTGCATATGTATACCTAGACATCTACTTCTTTGGAATATTCTTGGCATGACGTCTGGCCTAGACATCTTCCAACCTATATATTTGTATTAGACATCTACCAATCCATACATTTTTCCTAGACGTCTGCTAGACTAGATGCCTGGCAACCTAGACATCTACCAGACTAGATGTCTCATAGTCTAGACGTCTGTCCTAGATGTCTGTCAGTACAGACGTCTCGTAGCCCAGATGTCTGGCCTAGATGTCTACCAGTATAGATGTCTAGCCTAGATGTCTTCTAGTCCATATGTCTAGTGGCCATAAGGACTTCACACCTAACATTCTCCCACTTGAAGTCAGTATTCAGGAACTCTTCTACCAAAATATTTTCATCCAGTGCCAATTGCCCAATGCTGCCCTTGTTACTTTTTCAGCAAGCCCAGAGAAGTTCTGCACCATTCAAACTTCTCTACCTTGACTGTCTTTGTAAGCATATCTACAGGATTCACTTTAGTGTCAATTTTTTGCAACAGGATCCTACCTTCTTCCACCACATTTCTAATAAAGTGGTACTTGACATCAATGTATTTTGTGCAATCATGGAATGTTGGATTCTTCACTAATTGAATAGCACTCTAGCTATCACAATGTAGCGTAAGTTTCTCCTACATTACCTTGAAGTCACCCAACAATATCTCTAGCCAAATTTCCTCTTTGCTAGCATGAGTTGTTGTAATGTATTCTGCTTCAGTGGTTGATAAGGCCACAACAAACTGCAAATTAGAATCCCAACTCACCGCTCCTCCAGCAAGGGTGAAGGTATATCCTGTAGTGGATTTTCTCCCATATCTATATCCACCATAATTAGAATCCACAAAACCTATAACTTGCAAATATACCAATCCAAAGTAAATGGAAACATCTTAAGTGGCTCTTAAATATTTTAATATCAACTTCATCGCATTCCAATGTTCCTTACCAATATTTGCCATGTACCGACTGACTACTCCCATTGCTTGGGCAATATCCAGTCTGGTACTCACCATGGCATACATGAGGCTTCCTACTATTGATGAATATGGTACACAATACATTATTGTCTTCTCTGCTTCTGTTCTAGGACACTGGTTGGAAGACAACTTTAAGTGTGGAAGAAGTGGGGTACTAACTAGTTTCGCATTCTGCATATTGAAGCGTTGTAGAATATTTTCCACATATGAATTTTAACTTAACCAGATCTTTCTTCCTTTTCTATCCGTGTGTATCTTCATCCCTAAAATTTGGTTTGTTGCTCCTAAATCCTTCATTTCAAATTTCCTAGCCAATTGAGCCTTAAGATCAATTATTTTCTTCATGTTGGGGCCTACAACCAACATATCATCAACATACAATAGCAAAATAATAAAATTGCCATCATCAAACCTCTTATAGTATGCACAATGGTCAGCTTCACTCCTATTGAAACTTTGGCTCTTCATGAAGGTGTCAAATTTTTTGTACCACATCCTTGGCACATGTTTCAACCCGTACAGTGATTTCTTCAGTCTGAAAACCAAATGTTCTTTGCCTCTTTCTTCGTAACTCTCAGGCTGATCAATATATATCTCTTCCTCGAGATCACCATGCAAGAAAACAGTCTTTACATCAAGCTGCTCCAGTTCCAAATCATGTGCAGCTACAAGTGCAAGTAGAACTCTGATAGTAGTCATCTTCACAATTGGAGAGAAAATTTCATTAAAGTCAACACCTGACTTCTGCACATAGCCCTTTACCAAAAAGTGAGATTTATAGCATTCCAACAGCCCGTTGTTGTTCTTCTTCACTTTGTACACCCACTTGTTTCCAAAAGTCTTTCTTTCGGGTGGGAGATCCACAAGTTCCCAAGTTTTATTCTTTCAAAGTGCCTCTATTTCCTCCTCCATGGATTTCCTCCACTTTTCTACATTCTTAGACTCTCTAGCTTTCTAAAATAAACTAGGTTCACCATCATCAGTTAAAAAAGCAAAATAGGACTGATACACATGAGAATATATTTTTGGACACTTTTGTGGACGTGTAGATATTCTAACCCAGTGATCTGTCAGTTCTGGCTCTTGGTCTTATGACCATTGTGGCTGCTCTACTTCATGTTCTACTTGTTGTTTTGCATGCTGATCAAAATCTTCAGCATGTTCATCTTCACTAAATTCTACTTCAATAGGTACAACATTAGGATTTTGTTGTACCTCCTTCCTTCGCATGGATTTTTCATCAATAATTACATCCCAGCTAATGATTACCTTATGGGAAATATGATCCCACAGTCTATAGCCCTTCACTATATCTCCATAGCCGAGAAAAACACATTTGCTTGACTTCGGGTCAAGCTTGGACATTTTTTCTTTGGGTACATGGGCAAACGCATCACAGCCAAAAGTGCGCAAATGAGAGTAATCAACTAGATTACAACACCAAACCTCCTCTAGAATATGTCCATCCAATGCAGCTGTAGGTGACATGTTAATAAGATAAATAGTTGTATTAATAGCCTCCACCCATAACTTTTTCTCCAACATGGTTGCGCTAAGCATGCTTCTTGCACATTCCATGATTGTACGATTCATCTGCTCATCCACACCATTTTGCTATGGAGTGCATGGTATAGTCTTATGGTGCTTAATCCCTTCCTACATACAAAATTTATCAAATTCCTTGGACCAATATTCACCCCCATTATCTAACCTAAGACACGAAATTGACTTGCCCAAACTCTTCTCTACCCGTGCTTTGTACTCTTTAATTTTTTACAAATATTTCGACTTCTTCTTCAAAAAATACACCTACACTATCCTAGAATAATCATCTATAAAATTCAAAAAATAGATGGCGCCATTCAAGTACTGAGTGGGGACTGGTCCAAATATATCTGAATGTATAAGTTGTAGAGAATCAGAACTCTTACCAGGACTTGCAGTAAACTGAACCTTCTTCTGTTTACCAAAAATACAATGCTCACATAAGTCTAAATTGCAAGACTTAATCCTAGAAAGCATACCTCTATCATGCATAATTTTCAAGCATTTTTCACTCATATGGCCTAGACATTGATGCCATAGCATTACTGCATCCAGAACAGAAGTTGTTGTTACATGGTGTTGTGGCTGATCCACAACACACCCCAAAATTGGGGACCCACTTTTTTTGCATGCTTTCAAAGAGAATCTCAATGACCCAGATGCTAAGGCCAAGGAAAAAGGCAAAATATCACAAAAAGAAAAAGTGTCGCGATATCGCGACATGTTGCTCCGTCGTGGCTAGAAAAGAAAAGTTGTCACGATTTCGCGACGTGTTGCTCTGTCGTGGCCAGAAAAGAAAAGTTGTCATGATTTTGTGACGTGTTGCTCTGTCGTCGCTGAGAAAAGAAAAGTTGTCATGATTTCGCGACGTGTTGCTCTGTCACTGCTGAGAAAAAGAAAGTGTCGCGATATTGCGATTGGTCACGTTTTCGTGGCTCAGACAAGCGAAGTGCAGTGGAAGAGAAAAGTGTCATGATTTTGCGACATGTCACGTTTTCATGGCCAGGAGTAACAAAATGCAGCAAAATGGAAAATTGTCACGATTTCGTGACATGTCAAGTTTTCACGATTAAGAGCAGCAGAGTGCATCTTGAGGAGAAAATGTCGCGATATCGCGACATGTCATGAAATCACGGTCGAAGGCAGCAAGAGAAGAGTCAATGCAAAGTTGTCGCGATATCGCGACATGTCGCCATTTCGTGACCTGAAGACGAGATGAAGGGCGAAGGATAAAAAATGTCATGATATCGCGACATGTCATGTTTTCGCGACCTGGAGCAGCTAAAGTGAACAGAATGAAAAAGTGTCACGATTTCACGACAGAAAGCAGTGAGATAGCCCAAAATGAAAAGGTGTCATGATTTCACGACAGAAAGTAGCAAAGTGGTACGGAGAGAAAAAGTGTCATGATTTCTCGACAGAAAGCAGTGAGGTGATGCGAAATGAAAAGGTGTCATGATTTCACAACAGAAAGTAGCAAAGTGGTACGGAGAGAAAAAGTGTCACGATTTCACGACAGAAAGCAGCGAGGTGATGCCAAATGAAAAAGTGTCACGATTTCGCGACAAAAAGTAGCAAAGTTGTACGGAATGAAAAAGTGTCATGATTTCGCAACAGAAAGTAGTAGGATGATGCCAAATGAAAAAGTGTCATGATTTCGAGACAGAGAGCAGCCAAAGTGGTACGGAGAGAAAAGGTGTTGTGATTTCACGACAGAAAGCAGTAGGATGATGTCGAACAAAAAAGTGTTGCGATTTCATGACAGGAAGTAGTGAGATGATGCCCAAAATAGAAAATCATCATGATTTCATGACAAGTTGCAGCGAGATAGCCCGAAATAGAAAAATGTCGTGATTTCACGATAGGTTGCATTTGCGCGGCCCGTTGACAAGAAAATGTCACGATTTCATGACATGTCTTATTTTCGCTGTGCATGAAGGCAGACAAGGTTGCTGGCAAAAAAATGTCACGATTTCGCGACATGTCTTATTTTCGCGGTGCAGGTAGAGGAGCAAAGCTGCATGCATAGAAAATGTCACGATATCGCGACATACTATTTTTTTGTCATGATTCACATGGGGCCGTTATAGAACATGCAAAAAAGCATGGAACACGTGGCACGAAGATGTCAGGACTATGGTGTAACGCTTCAGGGCTAGCAGTTACATTTCATGGAGAAGATCAAACGTTTGACATCCGAGCAGAAATTCAAAGACAACGAAGAGGCGGGGAAGACGAAACGATGCAATCTGGGAAATGAAACGAAGCGTCATAGGGCAAAGCAAAGAGCGTTGCCAAAAGTTTAAAAGTAGAAGCACAGATTGGTACGAGGGTCAAAAAATCGCTGCTAGCAGAGTTGTAGAGCTAAGGGTGATCAGCCATTCTGGGCCTGCTTTGGAGCGTTTTCCTCCACATTATTCTGGTTTCGTCAAAACTGGAAATAATTTTGTCATTGTAACTGATACATTATTTTAATACAGAATTATAGAGTTGCATCTCATTGGCAAGAAAGGAGGAGTTATTTTCTGCATGCAAAATTGAATGTTTATCTTTCCCCTTTCAGATTTTTAGGTTTATAGGTGAATTTTAATGCAAGTTCTCTTGGTTGCTTCATGCGAATGCCTAAATCTGAAAACCATAGTTAAAACCCTAGAAACCAGCACCTAGCTTACCTGGATTGTGCGAGTTTGCAGGTTCAATAGGTTAGGTTGTATGCAGAAAACCTCATTATCTTCGGTTTTGTCAGATAGGATTGCAGCCCTTGAATGTATTCTAGATTCATTTTCTTTACATTTTATTTTTATCTTTCCTGCACTTTTATTTCCAGAAAGTTTAACTTTTATTTTAATTTGCAGTCATTAAGATAAACACTTGAAAATTCATCAAAATAGAAATCATTATAATTTCAGAGTGAAATAAACCACAGTGCCCCTTGTTAACAGTTGCTTGCAACCACTAAGGTATTTCGAACACTCACATTGAACAATCAACACTTAGACCAAATGCTAACATAGCGGAGACCTTGGAGAAGTTACAAGTTTAATTTCTTTGCAAGAGGGGATTTGGAATCCAAATCCTATTGGAGAGTGATATTTTCACAATGGGGTGAAAATACCACTCAACATATTGGCGCTAGAAGGAGGGCCTGAGTTGGTTTACTTTATTTTGATTTTTATATAGAAGTAATGTGTTTTTTATTTGATTTCGAAATTATTTCTTAAACGGCTAAACTGTAGCATTTGTTTTTGTGTTGCAGGTTTTCTTGGAGATATCGAGAGTTTCATCAGGCAGGCTGGACCCACCGCGCCGTATCGCGACTAGGTCCCAAACAATTGGGGAAACCATATTCCACGACCTTACACTCACTGGTACTCCCAAGAATAAAACCAAGCAAGTTGTAAACCTACCAATCACAAAAGATCTTTTTGCTCCAGGAACATCGAGTGGACCTACACCGGTGGTATCAGTTGCCACTAGTGTACCTATTGTCAGTAACATTTCCACTGCTCTTGTAGGGTTGTCCTCATCAATTCTGAGTCAAATGGCCCAACCTCCAACAGCTCCTTGGTATGGAGCTAATAATATCCCTTTGAATATTGCAGGGGATATCCATGAAATCCCTAAGAACATAGAAATATTCTTGCCCAAATATAAACCAGATGGCCCAAGGACTACAGAGGAGCATATCCAGGCCTATAGGGATGTTTTGATAAGGTTGCAAGTTCAACATGAGGATGTAGCTTGCAGAATTTTTCCCATGAGCCTAGATCCAGTAGCCTATGAATGGTATATATGTTTGCCTACTGGTTCAATCACTTCATGGACGCAAATGGAGAACGCCTTTGTCAATCATTTTAGGTCACCTTTGGACCCCGCAACCATTTACAATCAATTCATTACATGCAAAAGGGGCCAGGGTGAACCAATCAGAACCTTTAATCAGAGATTCCAAAAATGCTATAATAGAGCAGTTCGACATTTTGCCATAGATCCCGTAGTGGCCTTGCAAATATATTTTGGGGCATTGGATCCCATGACAACAATGTTTGCAAGACGAAATCCTCAGGTCACCACGCTCGCCTTAGCCTACAATGAAGCCATGACCATCGAGCAGCAAATGACACCACAAGGCTATGGGTTTCCCTAGATGCCTATGATGGGACAATATGCTCCATATGGTCAAGCTCCCATGGCAAATCAGATCATGGCACCGCAAATGCCAAGCATGAATGCTTTCCCATATCAACAACCATATCCACCAGCACCTTCTTATGCACCCATTCCGATCCAACCAATCACATCCATTCCACCCATTCCTGCATTTTTGCAAAATAGTCAATCGACTATGCAAGGAACCAACCAGGTTAATTCTCCGGGCTATAGTTCCTTTCCCAAATCCAACTCCGATCCAAAGTGTAAATCCATACATGAATCAAATTCCTCAAAATCTGACTCAAATGTTAAATCAAGATCCCACGAATTATGCAAACCCAACGGGAACTAACAATAATGTAGCTCCATCGAAAGAGATTTATTCGGATGTTGAAGAGCTCAAGAAGATAGTTCATAAACTGAGTAATGACATGGTTCAAAAATAGAAGTATGAGTCCCATGCCCCTCACTCAAATCAAAATTTTAATAATAGAGGGAGACATTGGAACACGAAGCCAAACAATGGAGGCGTACCCGCCCCTATTGCCAATCAACTAGATACTTCTGCAGGACCTAGTCAATCCAGTTCCCTTCTGAATATTTCTGATTTGGCATGGGAAAAGGGGTGTAGATTGCACAATACAAAGGAGCACAATGAAAGGAATTGTCCTGAAATCGCCAGATACACTCATTGTCTCCAAGCCCAAGTAGATGACCTCGAACTTGTGCCAAATGATGGTCCACCCCAACATCAAGATGACGACATTATGGTGGTGGAAACTTTATACCGTCAAGAAGGTGAGAGTGAGGAAGAGGAAGATGAAATTTTGGAACAGGAGGTGCAAGATTTTTGAGAGTTTAGAAAGGGGAATCATGGATATCATTTGAGAAGTAAAGCTAAAGCCCCTAAAACATCATCAACACCACCAAATAACTCTATCCTTCCTCCGGATACTAAGGCAGATAATAATCCTCCTCCTCCACTTAGAAGAGAAATGTCTAATGACACGCAAAAGACAGTCAAACTTGAAAAATCAAACTATGACATAGTGGAGGATCTAAAGAAGTCCAAATCAAGCCTTTCATTTTTCGAAGTGGCCAGGCTGCCTGGCCAAAAGGAAGCATTGATAAAGGCTCTGAACTCACCTAATCAAGTATGGAAGGGAAAGGAAGTTGAGTCCCATTTGATTTTAAGAAAGGAGAGAAGGGATGTCCCACCATTCTTATTGACTCTGAGAATTGCTGGTAAGAATTTGCATAATTGTTTGGTGGACACGGGTGCCACAAGCAATCTCATGCCTTCGGAGATATGTCAAATGCTAGGTCTACATCTGGTTTCATCCAAATGTAAATTTTTGCAATTGGACCGATCTGAGGTAAATGTGGTAGGGACCCTATATGATGTCAAAATTCAACTAAATTCTGAACCCAGGGTCCAACAAGTAGTCGACATTCTGGTTGTTAATATCCCAAGTAGATATGGAATGCTACTTGCAAGGGATTGGATGAAAACATTGAATGGCTATTTTTCAACCGATTGCTCACATATGTGGCTACCCTGGAAAGGAATTGCAAATCAAATCAGAGTAGAAAATGAACCGAGGCTTAAAGAAATCATAACAGAATTTAATAAGCCAAATGAAGTTTAGTTTTCTGAGCCAGAATTGGGGGTTTATGCATTTGATGTTGAAGAGGCTATTGAAGAGCCTAAAGGGGAAACATTTCACGGTAGCTCTCTTGAGGAAAATGATTTCATATGGTTGCTTAGGTTTGATGGATCCAAATCTAGATAGGGAGCAGGAGCCGGAGTCGAGCTCACTTGCCCAGGAAGTAAACCATTATTGGCTGCCTATAGATTGCAATTTCCTTGCACGAACAACATGGCAGAATATGAAGCACTGATCTTTGGTTTACAACTAGCGTTGAGCAAGCAAGTTAAATGCTTGAAAGTATTGGGAGATTCTGAACTGGTAGTCAAGCAGATTAAAGGACAATATACATGCCGTGATAAGAGACTGAGCCTTTATAGAACTAGGGTCATGGACCTCATTGAGGAATTCGATGCTTTCAATATAGCCCTTATTTCTAGAAAAGGAAATCGCATAGCAGACTCTCTTGCAGTCGTCGCGGGCATGTTAAATCCAGTTGATATAAAAAGGTGTAAAAAGTTCTCCATCGAATTAGTTCCTTGTCCATCAATACCTGATAATGTCAAGAATTTCCAAGTTTTTGAAAATGACAGACACATATTCAAATTTGTCACGAACTCAGGTATTTTTGAAAATCAGGTGATTG
Organism: Wollemia nobilis; assembly: GCA_028583015.1. Lineage (NCBI taxonomy): Eukaryota > Viridiplantae > Streptophyta > Pinopsida > Araucariales > Araucariaceae > Wollemia > Wollemia nobilis. The sequence continues at coordinate 1,028,696 of JAQPPZ010001108.1, forward strand.
ATGAGGAGCAAAGATGGCAAGAAGAAGCAGGAAACGAAAGTGAAACTGCATGTCAATCCAACAAAATACCTAAAGACATAGTTTCATTGGAGAAAATGTTCGATATGGGATACAAGGCCAGAAAAAGAAAAAAGGTTCCACTCCCCAAAGATGCATGTGATCTAATTAATCTAGGGAGTGCAGACAATCCACGGGAAGTGTACATCGCAAAGGCATGTACAACTGAAGAAAGAGAAAATATAATACATGCACTAAAGAACTACGTGGATTGCATTGCTTGGAATTATAATGAGTTGAAAACATACAACCAAAACGTCATTACACATACCATCCCTCTAAAGCCGGACTCCAAGCCTTTCAGACAAAGACAACGAGTTGTTAACCCGCTATTGGAGCCCTTAATAGAAAAGGAGGTCAAAATATTATTGGAAGCGAAGATTATTTTTCCTGTTAGGCACTCAACCTGGGTTGCTAACCTCGTTCCAGTAAGAAAGAAGAGTGGAGAGATTAGGCTATGTATAGATTTTTGAAATCTTAACAAGGCCTCTCAAAAGGATAACTATCCATTGCCATCCATTGATGAAATTTTACAAACAGTGAATGGATCTGAAATGATGTCTTTTCTTGATGGATATTCTGGATACAACCAAATTCTTATTCATCCAAATGACAGGATGAAAACAGCCTTCACCACCAAGTGGGGGACATTTGCCTACAGAAGAATGTCGTTTGGACTGTTAAATGCAGGTGCAACATTTCAACGCGCCATGGACTATGCATTCAAGGGACTCATAGGCAAGTGTATCATCGTGTATGTGGATGATATTCCAGTATTTTCAAAGAAGAGAGAGGACCATGTCAAGGATCTAAAAAAAGTTCTTCAAAGATGCAGAGAGCATGGAATTTCTTTGAACCCCAAAAAATGCATCTTTGGAGTAATAGAAGGAAGACTACTTGGTCACATCATTTCAAAAGAAGGTATATCCATTGACCCAGAAAGGATAGAAGCTATCCAAAACTTACCTCTCCCGGGTAGTAAAAAAGAGTTGAGATCCTTCTTTGGGCAAATTAATTTTGTGAGGAAGTTCATTTCGAGCTTCGCTGAGATAGCCAAACCTTTGAACAAAATGCTCAAGAAGGATGTAGATGTCAAATGGAACGAGGAAAGTAGGGTGGCCTTTCAAAACATTAAAGATGCTATTTCCAGAGCCCCTGCCCTCATAAGTCCAGACTATTCTAAACCTTTCTATATTTATGCTTTCGCATCGGAACACTCTTTTGCGAGTGTCTTGACCCAGAAAGGTGAGGATAGCGTAGAAAATCCCATAGCATTTTTAAGTGCTCCTTTAAAAGATGCTCAATTGAGGTATTCCATCCTTGATAAGCAGATGTACGCACTTTTTAAAATGGTAAAAAAATTTAGACATTACATTGTGCACAGTAGAGTTTTTGCCATTGTGCCTGACCCTGCTGTCAAGACCATGTTTTTACAGAACGAGCTAGGCGAGAAAAGAGGGAAATGGATTTCTACCATCCAAGAATTTGATCTTGAAATCCAACCTATGAAACTAGTTCGAGGACAGGGACTTGTGAAGGCGATCGCTGAGAATAATCCGCAAATGACATGCCAATATTCAAATGCAGAATACATTTCTAAGGATGACTGGTATGTTGACATTGTGCATTTTCTATTAAACGGTAAGTGTCCTTCCAATTTGAATTCCACTCAAAGAAGAGCTTTAAGACTTAAATCTATTAATTATCTGATTAGATCTGGTGTTCTGTATAGGAAAAATCATGAGGGGATCTACTTGAGATGTCTGAATAAAGAAGAAGTTGCCAAGGTTCTGCAGGAATTTCATGGGAAATATGGAACTGGCCATGGTGCGGCAAATGCTACAACGCATCAAATCCCGAGAGTAGGATACTATTGGCCCCACATTTTTAAAGATGCACATGCTCATGTACGATCTTGCCACATTTGTCAAGTAGCTGCCAACAGAGAAAGAAATGCAGCCATGCCATTACAACCTGTAGTTGAGATGAGACCATTTGCACAATGGGGATTAGATTTCATTGGGGTTATTAACCCAAATTCTTTTGATTCCCATAAATTCATACTAATAGCTACAGATTATTGTACAAGGTGGATAGAAGTAGTTCCTACAAAACATGCCACTACAGACGTTGTAATAAGATTCCTTGAGGATCACATCATAACAAGATTCGGAATGCCCGATTCTATTGTTAGTGATAATGGTAAAGCTTTTGTTTCTACGCAATTTGCAGATTGGGCATATGACAATAAAGTGAGTTTAAAATTTGCATCTAATTATTACCCTCAAGGAAATGGTTTGGCCGAATCTTCAAACAAAAATTTGTTGAATATCATTAAGAAGTTACTAGAAAAGAACCCTCGAGATTGGCACAACCAGTTAAAGTTTGCTCTTTGGGTAGATAGGACCAGAGTAAAAGAATCAATAGGGAATACCCCCTATCATTTGGTCTATGGGCAAGACCCGATATTTCCTGCAAACTTGAAGCTGCAAACCTTGCATTTCATGCAAGAATACTTGGGGACAGATAATCAAGTTGAAGCCAGATTAAGTCATTTGCTGCACCTTGATGAAAAAAGGGAGGAAGCCATGATTCACATGAATAAACACCAAGAGGTTGTTAAAATATGGTTTGATAGAAGGGCCAAAATTAAATCTTTCAGGATAGCAGACTTGGTCTTATTATGGGATAAAAGACATGAAGAAAAGGGGAATCACCAAAAGTTTGATTGTCTTTGGTTAGGCCCTTATCAGATTTCAAAAATCCTAGGGAAAAATACCTTCAGATTAAAAACTTTAGACGGGAAGGATTTGATGTTACCAGTTAATGGGCATGTTTTAAAGCACTATTTTAGCCCTTAAGTCGTAGGAGATTGGGATTATATCTTTCTGTTTTGGTATGAATTTTCAATTTTTTGTTTTCTCTTTATTATTTAAGTTGTGTGTTTATTTGACATGTTTTGTTTGTCTATATAAAAAAAAAATGTATATGATGAAAAGTTGTCTTGAGATGCTAACTTATGTTCTAGATCAGGGAAATATGGAACATTGGAATTATGTTGTAGAAAGCTCCACAAGAAATACAAACAGTTTAATAGTATCGTTTGAAACTTGTGATGCATGAAGTAGTCAGTTTTATATGGCAATATTCCATCTGCAATTCAAAGGACAATGCATTCATATTACATCTCACTTTGCATATACATGCCATCTTAGTTGCATATGCATTTCAGATACAAATCATTAAAGTGTGTCAAATCCTCTTAGGGTTATGCTATAACATAAATAAGAAGAAAATCCTAAGGTTGGGAACTGAGCCTCGAGATATCTAGAACCAAGCACATTTTATACACATTAAAAAGGATCTTGAGCAAAATGATCAAAACCTTGCTTGGAAGAAAAGGTCAGGCGAAAGAAGTATTTCATGTCTATCCTATTATGCAACATGATCCTTAAAACAGTGGTTTTGACCACTTCCATAAAGCTTAAAGCCTAAAATCAGAGTAGTAAGGATAGGGTTAAATCCTCATCGAACTTAGGTTGAGGATCCAACTCCCCAAAGCTTTGATTTGACCTACATGGAGTAGTAAGGATAGGGCATAAATTCTCATCTTGCCTAGGTTGAGAATCTGATTCCCCAAAGCTCCTATGTCTCATTTCATCATAAATCTTGGATTGGAAGGATCGTACTACATGTCCTCTAGCAAAGGATGGGTAGTCATCCCCAAGGTCCAAGAAATAAAACTAAATATTTCCCATTTTCATCTTTATATTGGATTGGAAGGATCGTACTACATGTCCTCTACAAAGGATGGGTAGTCATCCCCAAGGTCCAAGAAATAAAAACTAAATATTTCCCATTTTATCTTTATATTGGATTGGAAGGATCGTACTACTTGTCCTCTGCAAAGGATGGGTAGTCATCCCCAAGGTCCAAAGAAATGAAGCTAAATCATGGATTATGGGGTTAAGTATGCCCATGCATGGCAGCATGTCTTGTCTAAAAAACAAGACCATTGACTGTTCAAAGGGTTAGACTAGCATGACCATTTCTTCCATAATTGGTTAAATTATTTTGCTCAAAGTGAGGTAATGAATTCCAAATCAGAGTAGTAAGAATAGGGTTAAACTCCCATCTCGATTAGGTTGGGAGTCTGATTTCCCAAAGCTCTGATTTCACTTTCACTTGCACATGGGTTCAAGATAGTAGTGACTCATAACCAACTTTGGGATCTAATAAAGCAATTCATTATACATATAGTTGATCCTAAGAGGGTTTGATAAATCTTGAGTGTTTGTGTATGATACTAGAAGGTCTATGCCTTTATAAAAGCAAAATCTCTAAGCATATTTCTTAGGTTACACAAATCATTCACAATCTCACATATGCATTCATGTAAAACTGACGATGGAATGTTGATCAATTTCAAACGATAGGGAATGAAACACATTGCACACACCGAGCTGATACTTTATGATTCTGATGATTCATGTATTTCTGATCTATTGGCATTTGTTTATATTTCTTATGTGCTAATGCCTGTTTTCGAGTTTGTATACTTCCGGGGTTGGGTTCTCACCAAAATGCTCGAGGAGCATTTGACAATGAGAGTCACCATTTGTTGTGGCTGATCCACAACACACCCCAAAATTGGGGACCCACTTTTTTGCATGCTTTCAAAGAAGATCTCAGTGGTCCAGATGCTAAAAAAATCAAAGGAAGAGCAAAATATCACAAAATAAAAAAGTGTCACGATATCGCGACATGTTGCTCCATCGCGGCCAGAAAAGAAAAGTGTCATGATATCGCGACGTGTTGCTCTGTCGCGACCAGAAAAGAAAAGTTGTCACGATATCATGACATGTTGCTTCAAAAGAAAATCGATTCGACTGTTCTCTCATAAGAAAAGGAAAGTGTCGCGATATCACGATAGGTCACGTTTTCATGGCTCAGACAAGCGAAGTGCAGTGGAACAGAAAAGTGTCACGATTTCGCGACATGTCGCATTTTCGTGACCAAGAGTAACAAAATGGAAAATTGTCACGATTTCATGACATGTCATGTTTTCACGGTTAAGAGCAGCAAAATGCATCATGAAGAGAAAATGTCACGATATCGCGACATGTCATGAAATCATGGTCGAAGGCAGCAAGAGAAGAGTCAATGCAAAGTTGTCACGATATCACGACATGTCGCCATTTTGCGACCTAAAGACGAGATGAAGGGAGAAGGATAAAAAAGTCGTGATATCATGACATGTCACGTTTTCATGACCTAGAGCAGCTAAAGTGAACAAAATGAAAAAGTGTCATGATTTCACGACAAACAGTGAGACAGCCCGAAATGAAAAGTGTCACGATTTCATGACGAAAAGTAGCAAAGTGGTACGAAAGAAAAATGTCATTTCTGACAAAAACAAAATAAATGAAAATTCAAAAAAAAAAAAGAAAAAAGTGTCACAATTTCCAAAGTAGAGATGATGCCAAATGAAAAAGTGTCATGATTTCATGATAGAAAGTAGCAAAGTGGTACGGAATGAAAAAGTGTCATGATTTCATGACAAAAAGCAGTAAGATGATGCCAAATGAAAAAGTGTCACGATTTTGCGACAGAAAACAAAGGGTACAAAAGAAAAGTGTCACGATTTCATAAAAAAAAAAAAAGAAGCAGTGAGATGATGCCGAATGAGAAAAGTGTCACGATTTCATGACATGTCACGTTTTCATGGCCAGGTACAACAAAACACAACAAAATGAAAAGGCATCATGATTTCATGACAGGTTGCATCCTCACACCCGAAAGAGAAAAACATCATGATTTCATGACAAGTTGCAACGAGATAGCCCGAAATAGAAAAGCATCGTGAACAAGCCAATACAAAAAAAACGTCATGATTTCATGACAGGTTGCATTTGCACGGCCCGTTGATAGGAAAATGTCATGATTTTGTGACATGTCTTATTTTCATTGTGCATGAAGGTGGACAAGGTTATTGGCAGGAAAATGTCGCGATATCGTGACATGTCTCATTTTCGCGGTACAGGTAGAGGAGCAAAGCTGCATGCATAGAAAATGTCACGATATCGCGACATACTATTTTTGGTCACGATTCACAGCGGGCCATTACAGAACATGCAAAAAAGCGTGGAACACGTGGCACGAAGATGTCAGGACTATGGTGTAACGCTTCAGGGCTAGCAGTTACATTTCATGGAGAAGATCAAACGTTCGACATCCGAGCAGAAAGTCAAAGACAACGAAGAGGCGGGGAAGACGAAACGATGCAATCTGGGAAATGAAACGAAGCGTCACGGGAGCAAAGCAGAGAGCTGCCAAAAGGTTTAAAAGTAGAAGCACAGGATTGGTACAAGGGTCAAAAACCGCTGCGGGTAGGAGTTGCAGAGCTAAGGGTGATAAGCCATTCCGGGCCTGCTTTGGAGCGTTTTCCTCCACTTGTTCTGGTTTTGTCAAAACTGGAAATATTCTGTCATTGTAACTGATACATTATTTTTAATACAGAATTTCAGAGTTGCATCTCATTGGCAAGAAAGGAGGAGTTATTTTTTGCATGCAAAATTGAATGTTTATCTTTCCCCTTTCAGATTTTTAGGTTTATAGGTGAAGTTTAATGCAAGTTCTCTTGGTTGCTTCATGCGAATGCCTAAATCTGAAAACCATAGTTAAAACCCTAGAAACCAGCACCTAGCTTACCTGGATTGTGCGAGTTTGCAGGTTCAATAGGTTAGGTTGTATGCAAGAAAACCTCATTATCTTCGATTTTGTCAGATAGGATTGCAGCCCTTGAATGTATTCTAGATTCATTTTCTTTACATTTTATTTTTATCTTTCCTGCACTTTTATTTCCAGAAAGTTTAACTTTTATTTTAATTTGCAGTCATTAAGATAAACACTTGAAAATTCATCAAAATAGAAATCATTATAATTTCAGAGTGAAATAAACCACAGTGCCCCTTGTTAACAGTTACTTGCAACCACTAAGGTATTCCAAACACTCACATTGAACAATCAACACTTAGACCAAATGCTAACATAGCGGAGACCTTGGAGAAGTTACAAGTTTAATTTCTTTGCAAGAGGGGATTTGGAATCCAAATCCTATTGGAGAGTGATATTTTCACAATGGGGTGAAAATACCACTCAACACATGGTTTGTCACCGTATCATTGCATAAATGGTATAAGGTCTCGTAAGATTCTCCCTTTGCTACTGCAAAAGCTCATATAGTAATCTTGCAGTAGTTCTTACAGAAGGTGACAAAATACCCTAGCTTATCCATCATTTTTATTGATAGCAAATTCTTCCTCAAAATGGACACATGTCACACATCACATAGCATCCTTTCTCTACCATCGTCCAGCTTGATCCTTATATCCCCTCTTCCCATAATTTCTAAAGGATGATCATCACCCAAATAGACCTTTCCACCATAGTATGGCTGATATTTGTCAAACCAGTCTCTATGGGGAGACATGTGGAAGGATGCACCTGAGTCCAAAACCCAGGTATATAACACTGATCTGCTATTACTGATACATAAGGCTTCACATGTTGTCGTCTCTCCTGAATCTGCTACACTGGCTTCAGCTGATGGCTGATTTTGCTTTTCACCATTCTTTAATTACCAACAATCCTTCTTGGAGTGTCCTGGCTTCCCAAAATGCAAGCACTTCCCTTTCTACTTATGTCCTTTAGACTTAGATCTATACTAATTTCTACAAACGATCGATCTCTCACATATAGGGCTTCATTGGTTGAGGGTTCCAGAGAGGTTTTTCACCTCAACTCTTCTACCAACAAAATGGCTACCACATCATCAAAATTGAGAGTTCCTAATGATGAATTACTGATGGTCATCACCATATGATCCCAAGTGTCCAGGAGGGAACAAAGTAGGGTGATAGCTCTATCTTCATCGTCAATCTTCACATTAATTGAAACCAGTTGTATTGCTCCAAATTTTTTGCATCCTTACCTTCAGGCTATAGGATCCACGCCCGAAAGGGGGATGCGAGAAGGATGGTACAATACCTCGAACTGAGAGGCCATTTGAAGGTCATGCCTCTCAAGGGATGGGTATAAGGATGAATTTTCGACGGATGGTGGGTTCACCAGGAAACTTTGAGTGGCAGTTTCCACACCTAGGTTGAGAATGGGTTTGATGTGTTCATTTTTATATTCAATCATCCAATTCCTAGGTTTTGCCAAGATGAATCTAAGCTATTCTATATGCCAATGCTGATTTATATGAACATAAAAAGCATGAATAAATTCTAAACATAGAAAGTATGCTAAATAAGATAGAATATACCTAACTTCGGATGTCTGATGAAGATTCTGAGGTTTGTACAAGTCCAGATCATCTCAAATCTTACATTATCGTCTACAATTTCACAGAATCATCTCAGATCACGGTCGATCGTCTGAGATCAGATGAGATCATCATCGATCTGATGAATTCGTCAGATGAATTTGTCAAAAAAATTTCTTCATAAACCTGCAATCACAGAAACAGATACCAAGGACCAAACATGCAACTGCAAAAGCAAGGTGAAATGATAGAAATAACAGTAAATTTACCTAAATGATAGATCCATATAACAATTAAAGGAAATGCATTAATTTGATAATTTATTTTGACTTTATTATGCATCTATGCTAAATGAGGTGAACTCTAGGATGTAGAAATAGAATAAACTAAGTCAATGCATAAGGAATTAAAGAAAGAAGATAAAAAAATGTGAACTCTAGGCTCTGATTGCCCCCAATCTAGACAACAGTCGAGATTGCCTCCAATCATATGAGATCATCACCGATCTATGATAGGATCATCCGAAATTGTATGGAATCACCTACGACAATTCGAGCTTGCTCCGGCTAAAAAATAGTAAAATTCTTGCAATAAAACTTGAAATACACAATGCAAACAATGGTGTGAAGGTGTTCTAATGCACGAGAAACTAAAGTTGTAGGAAAAAATAGTCAACCATGGGGATAAACTAAGAAAATACTAGTTTATATAAGATTAGGGAGAGGTTAGGAGGTTGGAGATCACCCCAATTTGGGAGATCTCCAACGGGGGAGACTCTAACCGTGTAGACACGCTTTCTGCCCAAGTTAGAGAAGCTATTGAACAGAAGTTAATTATGAAAATTTAGTTTTGGGATGAAATCGTCTGGATGTTCTATTCCAGATGAATTTGTCAGATCTGGGATGATTTCATCTGATCGTCAACGATATCGTCCAATGATCAAAATGAATCCTAAAAATGGCATGGAAAACAAGGGGAGCGGGTAACGAGCGATTTTGGGTTAAATTTCAATTTTTTATCTTTTACTAAGGGTTTAACTGTGCCAAATTTAGGGTGCTACATTTTCCCCCCTCTTTAGCAAATTTTCCAAAGAAAATGCGTTAAATACGAGTTCTTCCCATTTTACGAGAAAGCAAAAATTTACTCAATTTTTTAGACGATGATTCTAGGTCAAATTGTACAACTGCTTACTATGGTGCCCCCTTCATGTTTTTACCCAAATCAAATGTTTGAGGTAAAAGTGTAGAAAAGCAAAATTAAAAATGTTGTTTTTTTTAAAATAAAATTAAGAAAATAGGGTAAAACCCTAATTCATTTTTACTATTCATTTTTAATGTTTTTAGAGCTCTATAGAAAAAAATCGTTGAAACATCGCACAGATCGACAGAGGTCCGATGTGGGCTATGGGTAAGAATATAAACCTAGTGAATTATGTTTGTAATTTGATTTGTGCAATTTTTGATTAAAATTTTGATTGTTTTGGGGCATCGTGGCCATTTTTAGGCCATCGACGACATCGAGATGAAATCGTCCCCATTTTGTCGAAATCGTTGATTTCGTCTTAGGGCAAAATCGGTGAACTAGGGGCAATCTCGTCCAACAAGGGGCGATCCCCAAGTTGAGAAATCGGAGATGATTTCATCCTACCAAGGATGATTTTACCCAATTTAGGATGATATCGTCCAATAGTGGATGATATCATTACTTTTATGAAATTAAGCTTGTTTGAATTGCATGTAATTGATTTTAATAATTGGTTTATTAATGAATTTTATTGTTTTATTATTTGTTTTGTAGAGGGGATTACTAAAGAGTCAAGAGTGGAAATACGAGGGCTGAGGGATGACGTGGCCATGCTCGACCAAGTGAAGCAAGACCAACTAGCACAGGTCAGATTATAGCATGTGGCAGAGATGCCATAAGTATCGACAGACATGGGGCTACTGATAGCCCTAGAAGAGAGATGGTATCCGGGGTCATCCTACTTTTGGTTACCGACAAGGGAGATGGCTCCCACACTAGAGGACGTATGGAGGATCTTGAGGATCCCTACACAGGGATGGTTCATGACTCCTATGACCAACCAGATCCAGGCTATGATGAGGCTATGTGGAGACCCGAGCTTCACCCTGGAGAAGATGGAGTGAACATCGAGTCTTTGAGGTAGATGCCTGGGGCATCTAGGTTGACTCGGGTGTTGGTAGGGATAATGGGTGGCTTACTATTGTGCCACCAGAGTGGGTGCAGATTACCTTGGCTCCTTTCAGATATGGTCTGCGACATGAGAGGCCACGGGTATAGATATGCATGGGGTAGCTTTGTACTATGTCACTTGTATAGGATCCTACATGGGGTCGTATACAAGGGAGGCCAATGTCTAGTTTTGACATCGCTACTATAGGTTTGGTGCTAGGAGCACATTGCGATGCGAAGGCCGATAGGGCTCCCACTGATAGGGGTTGATCGAGAGAGACCGCAGGTTTTCTACTGGTGGCTATAAAGAGGGTCACAGTGGTAGATAGATCTATCGATGTCACAGAGGTTGCTAGATGACCTCATCCCAGACCAGATCACCTGGAGGCCATGGAGAGAGCATCCAGGGTGGGCAGAGGATAAGTAGGAGCTAGCTCACATCAAGCGAGTTTGCTAGTTGAGGATGGAGCAGGGAGAGGTAGAGCTCCACTGCTACGATTGAGTTTTGTGATAGTTTGGTATTTAGCAAGGGATCCCTTCTCTCAAGGATTATGAGCACTCCCAAAATATCTAGGATAATACCACATTGAGCAGGGCTCCAGATATGCAGCGGTTTTTGAGTCAGGACACGGATGATGCCCCTATCCAGCCAGTGGATGGGGATGATGTTGGGGTTGCTGACAAATACAATGCCTGGTACACAAGCATATGCCCTCCTTGGATGATGAGGGAATAGGGTTCTATGCATGCGATTGTGCGATGGATGGGGAGGCAGTTCCAGGTAGCCATTGAGGCAGCGTAGGGTCACGGAGGGAGAGAGAAATGATGGTATCTATAGGAGAGATTCCAGAGGATGTCATAGGCTCCATAGAGACCGCAATAGACAAGGAGGAGGAAGGAGGGATTCCCTTCTTAGCAAGGGGAAAGACCACCATCGCCCGATAAGGGCAAGGGTGTCGAGGTAGGGGAGAGTAGTGAGACGATGGCTCTCCAGGCTAAGGTTTCTTGTCTCTGAGATCAGGTGCAAAATATATAGGATGAGGCTACATGGCTCAGGGCTCAGAGTGAAGGGGTGAGCATGCAGGAGTTGGCGCAGTCTATGGTCCAAACTGCATTCTATCAGGGAGTATACTTCCAACTGGTTCTAGAGGGAAAGAGGTTGCAGCTGCCAGCCGGCATTGTAGATATTATCAAGGTGGTATCGTCGTGGACATCCTCACAATCAATAGTGAGGACCCAAGATACATCCTGGACCTCTATGGGACTACCTCCTCCATGCCAGGGTGGGAGAGGATATGAGGCTGAGAGCTCGAGGGCTTCTTGAGACTAGCTACCATAGACTGGATTGCATATTTTATTATTATTATTATTATTATTTAGAGGATTGAGTATGCCAGGATATTGATTGTGGCATACCAGTCTAGTTTTGATATGATGTACATAATTTGTAGATATATATATGGTCTTTTTGATGATATGACTTGTGTATATGTTGTGTGGTGCTTTAATTTTGGTTTTTTTGATTGATTATTCATGTAATTATGTCATTGGAAATAAATTATAATTTGATGTCATGCCATAAAATTTAGATGAAATAATCTGATGTGAACAAATTGGTTTTTTTGTGGTGTGATTTGATGAAAAATAAAAGGGACTTCTAACAATAATTTCAAAGGATATTGTCGTTGTTATAGACCATTTCATGGAGTCGCCGCTCGCTAGGTTATCAAGCTAATCCTAGTATAGAAATATTGCTAAAAGTAAAAAAAAGGGGTGCTTAAGAGACTGTCTTAAGACTTTTGTGATGCTAAAAATGATGATGGTGATGATTTGTTTTCAGATTTTCATAAAAATATTATGCATGAGATATTAAAAAAATATGATTTTTGCTAGGCATAAATTCCTAAGTGTGATATGGACTACTAGGTGATGCATGACTACGGAAGGGTCTAATCCTGGCATATCCTCATATGTCCAAGCAAAAACATCTTCATAGTCTTTAAGAAATGCAATGTATTTATCTTTTTTTTCTTTACTTAATTCTGATCCAATGTTGATTATGTGAGGGTTATCGTTAGTTCCAATGTTAATTTTTATGAAGTTTTCTACTTCCATGTGTAGATCTCTCTCAAAATTAGGTGGGGTGGGTGAAATGCCCAATTCGTGTAATTCTCCTGAGGTTAGCTTGGATAATTCATCTTGAGGAGTCGTGGCCTCAAGCTGGGCTATACTAGGTATAGAGCCATCGAAATAAAATCCGTTATGTAACAATTCCTCAATGGAGACATCATGGAAGATATCTCCCTCCAACTCATCATCAGATTCAGTAATCATCTTAGGGTAAGCTATGGATAGCACATTACATGTAAATGACTCATTCATTAAATGGAAGGCATCATGTTTATCCAAATAATCTTGGTAAGATGTGAGATGGTCATCATCCTCAAATGGGAAGGGTTAAACTTTACTAGGAAATAGGCCCACACCACATCGGGCAGGCCATGGTTCTACCTCAAAAAGTTCTTTCATACAATTTTGGAAAGGTACCAAACCTTTTCCTTTATATCCCAATTTAAGCATTATAGGCTTAGCTTTAATATACTCATTAGTAAAATAACATCAAGCATATCCATGATAATGAGTCTTGATGTTTCTAGCTATTCTTCCCCAGTCATATCCCTTATAAATAAAAGCACAGCTTCCGACTTGGTAAATACTTACCATAGGATGTGGGAGGCCCAAGGTACAAGGAGAGGGTGGCAAATTATTTAAAATAAGGGAATCTTGCATAGCAGCATTTTTTTTTTATATAATAATTTTAGATAAATCGGGTAAGAGCTCATCAGTAAGAGCGTAAGAGGTAGAAGGAATATTTCCTATATCTTTGAATGCAGAAAACATACCTCTGGTAGGTGTAGATGTTGTAGGGATATCGATGGACGGGTCTATAGGTATGGAAGTTATAGGAGTAAAACAAGAAGTATTGGTTGTGGGTTTAGGATATTTTTGAGGTCCTAATGTGGTTTGTTCGGAAAATGGTTGAATTATATGTAGAGGTGTAGTTGATGGAGAAAAGGGAGATGATGTTATGGATGTGCGTTTCACACATTTAAATGGATGATTAGAATTAGGATGTGTGGATGACATAGCAGGGCAAAATTGAACTCCAACAGGTTCTGCCAACGCACACATATAAAAGGGTCTAGGATCACCATGAATGGTAACCAATTGATTCTTAAATTCAAATTTAACACACTGACATAAAGTTGAGGGAATAGATCGCATCGCATTGATCCAAGGGCAACCCAAGAGTATATTTTACGATGTAGGGCAATGCACAATAAACATGGTCGTGTCTAAGGTTCTTGGACCAACTTGCAATGAGATAGTAATAACTCCACACATTTCTTGTATTTCGTCATTGAAGTCTTTTATGATCATATCATTTCTTTTCATTTTGTCACTTCTAAACCCAAATCTTTGGTAGAATTCAAAAGTGCAAATGTTTAAAGATGAACCATTATCAATCAAGACTCGTTTAACTTCTACATCTCCAATTAGGGCAGTAATATATAAGGGATTATCCTTATGTAAACTATGTTGTGGTATATCTCTATCCCGGAAGTCAATACAATCAACTCTCGAGTTATGATAGTATTGGCCATGGCTTCAGGTTGAATATTTTATGGTACCATAATTTGGCTTAATGTGAGCATTAATTCATCCCTATGTGTAGGAGAATATTTTAAAAGGTCCAAAAGGGAAATTCTAGCTATAGTATTTGATAACTTCTCATTAATATTATAAGGAGGTTTAGGTTGAACATTAGGCGCATGATTCCCTTTATTAGGAACTTTCAAAACAAATGGAGTTGATCCATCATTATGAGTTTTATCTTGTTGATAATTTTGAGCCTGTTGTCGAGTAATAGCTCTGATGGTACCTACAATATTATTTTGTGGATGATGAATGGGTCTTGGTCTAGCATTTATGGCTTGTTCATTAGAAATTAATTGGTGATAAGATGGTCTAGTAGTGACTCTTCTTGGAAATGGTTCTTCCGGAACCATAGAATTTGTGATAGGTTGAATAACATCTAATTCATCTTCAAAACTATTCAATTGATTTGATGTGATTTCCATGTCACTTTCAGTCTCGTATTTTATATCACTAAGATCAGGTGTCCGAATATTATATAGAGGTCTGGTCGTAACCATGGATAAAGTTGTGTCAAATATTTGTAGATCATGAGTAGGTAAATGTCCACTAATAGTCCCTACATATCGGGTAGGAGGGGGAACATTATGATGCTCAATTTTATTAGCCACCTCTTTACCATGCTTTGGTAAAGGATGTTGAAATATGTCCAATGATTGATTGGCATTCTAATTCTAATTCTGGGGGATGTTATTTTAAGCATTATTAGGAGGATTTTGTTTAGGTTGAAAGGCTTGTACCTCCATCTCATTGTTATCAATCAGGTCTTGTATTTTATGTTTTAATATTTTACAATATTTGGTAGCGTGTCCAGGTCCTCTATGGAAATCACAGTGTAAATCAGCTTTGTATCCAGGTATAGTTGGATCAGGTTCTTGGATAGCTGGTAATTGGATCAAACCTCATTCTAATAATTGTGGGAGAATGGTTGATAGAGGTTGATTTAACCTAGTAAATTCTTGAGGTGGTTTATCAGGAGGTTTCAGTATAAACTTCTCCATGGTTTTTGTAGCATTAATAGTAGCAATATTTCTACTATCAGTGACTCCATCACCCACAACTTGTTTATTTTTATATTGATTTTTGGATGTTTTCTCATCATCTTTCTTTTTAAGCTGACCTATCCTAATGAGAGCATATTCCACTCTTAAAGCTAATTCTATAGCTTGATCGAAGGTGGTCAAGGTAGAAATTGATAACTCATAAGATAGTTGTTCTTGTAAATTATTGATAAAGATATCCAACATTTCCTGATAAGGTAACACAAAGTGCAATTTTCCTATCAACTGTCTCCATCGAGCTAGGAAATCAGCAAAACATTCACCTTTGTCTTGTTTTAGGTTGTACAAATATTTAATGGTTACATGCCTTTCGATGTAGGCACTAAATTGATGAACAAAATACTCAGTAGTTTCTTTGAAATTCCTCAAAGAATGAGTGGGTAATTGATAATACCACTCTAATGCCATTCCTCCTAAACTTTTCGGGAATATTTTTAGTAATAACAAGTCATAATGTGATATATCATGACATGTTATCCTAAACATACGAAGATGCTCTATGGGATCTTTCATTCCTTTGTATATAGCTAGGACAAGCATAGGAAAATGTTTAGGATACGATTGTGCTACAACTATAGGATCTAGAGGTTGACTACACATCTCTCGATAATTGTACGAGGGACGGTAGGGATCTATCTGGTCCATGCGGGAAACTAACTGTTTCACCATAGTTTCAAGATTACTATTTTGTCCACCATATTGGTTCGGTGGGACATAAGCATGGGATTTGTGAGCGTATGATGGCATGACGTAAGGATTAGATGTTATATTGCTATTATGCAAATGGTTGGTAGGAAGAGTATTATGAAGAATATTTGTAGTAGCATTATGTTGTATCCCAGATTGTTGGAAATTAGTGTTTGGTTTCATTTTAGACTTTTGTTGATTTGAGGTATAGTGATCAATAGCTTGGAAAAACAGAGCAGTGAATGAAGGTTTCTTTTGTGTGAGAATAACTCTAGGCTTGGTAGCAGGTACTCTAGGTGGTTGGGTAACCTGTTGTTGTTGCATGTTCTAGATTATAGCAGCCATATCCAAATTGGATGGTCTAGCTTGATCACTTTCTTGATCAACGAAGGACAAGGGATTAGTGCATGTGTGATATATGTCTTCTAGGGTTTCTTGAGTGTCACTAATTTGATATTTGTCCATATGGATTGCTTTATTAAGAGTGCCAATATTAGTATTGAGAAACTTCCAAAAATGTTCCATGTTATCAAAAGTAACAGCTCCTCCCAGAGACATTTTAGGGGATGAGGATCCTTCCTCTCTAACAGTTTCTCTTTGTTCATTTCCTTCCGAAAACTCTTCTTCTTGTTGTTCTAGGGTTCCTTCTTCTAGAATTTGATCTTCGGAAGGACATCTGGTTTATTTACTGGTTTTCCTAACCAATCTTCTTCTACTTCAGTCTGATTTCCATTCCTAAGTCTAGTCATTATGCTTAAACTTAGATTTTAGCAAATATATATATATATATATATTGGTGAAAAATTTTGGAGGTATATATTTTAATTATATACCTACTATAATACTTAAGAGAAAACGTTTTAATTTTGTTATATTTTGTTTTGTTTTTATTTATTTTTTTATAATAATATTATAAAGACAACAAACAACATACTAAATGCAAGAAATAATAATAATAAAAGAATGGCTTAGTTTTCTATAACTAGTTTATAGATATCATTAATAGGATCAAGTTCATCAGGAGTCATGAAATGCTTCTCTTCAAATTGGAAATGGTTTTTCAAGAATTTGACAAAATGTGCTATGGTGATATTATTTGTTTTAGACTCTGACCTATAGAAATAAAGTTCATGACAATACTATCGATATAACACAGCTCTAGGAACTCTATTCCATCTCTTTATATCCATAAGAATGACCTCTTGATCCTCTATACGAGATAGAAATTTATGTACTACAACTACGTTGTCGAGGTATTCCTCAAATGTTTACAACTCGAAAGACACAAGTGCTCTTTTATCAGCTAACCACCTATGGCAAGCTCTCTGAAGCTCATGATACAATTTCACCTGATCAGGATCCAGGATTCTATCTAGGACAAACCTCTTAATTTGCCTAAGTTCTGTTGACCTAGATGAAATAATACCCAATCTCCTATCAAGTTCGTCCCACAAAGGTTGAACCCTATTTGTTTGAGGTACTCTAAGCACAGAAGTAATCTCTATGGTTGTTAATTGATTTTCAATATTAATGGTGAAAACTCGTCTTTTATTATAATCTACCATCTAAATATGATATGCAATATTACTTGTTTGTCTAATGATTCTAAATGCATTTTTTTTTTGGGGATTATTTTCAAATGGTTTTAGTTTTCACGTCGGGTTCACCAAAATGTATCGCTCCAAATTTTTTGCATCCTTACCTTCAGGCTATAGGATCCACGCCTGAAATTGGGATGCAAGAAGGATGGGACAATACCTCGAACTGAGAGGCCCTTTGAAGGTTGCGCCTCTCGGGGGAGGGGTATAAGGGTGAATTTTTGATGGATGGTGGGTTCACCAGGAAACATTGAGTGGCAGTTTCCATGCCTAGGTTGATAATGGGTTTGATGTGTTCATTTTTATATTCAATCATCCAATTCTTAGGTTCGGCCAAGATGAATCTAAGCTATTCTATATGCCAATGCTGATTTATATGAACATAGAAATCATGAATAAGTGCTAAACACATAAAGTATGCTAAATAAGACATAATATACCTGATTTCGGATGTCTGATGAAGATTTTGAGGTTTTTAGAAGTCCAGATCATCTCAAATATTACATTATCATCTACAATTTCACATAATCATCTTAGATCACAGTTGATCATCTGAGATCAGACGAGATCCTCATCGATTTGACGAATTTGTCAAACAAATTCATCAGAAACCTACAATCATAGAAATAGATACCAAGGACCAAAAATGCAACTGCAAAAGCAAGGGGAAATGATAGAAATAACAATAAATTTGCCTAAATGATAGATCCAGATAACAATTAAAAGAAATGCATTAATTTGATAATTTATTTTGACTTTATCATGCATCTATGCTAAATGAGGTGAACTCCAGGATGTAGAAATAGAATAAACTAAGTCAATGCATAAGGAATTAAAGAAAGAAGATAAAAAAATGCAAACTCTGGGCTCTGATTGCCCCCAATATGGACTACATTCGAGATCACCTCCAATCATACGAGATCATCATCGATCTACAACAGGATCATCTGAAATCTCCTACGATGATCCGAGCTTGCTCCGGCTGAAAAATAATAAAATTCCTGTAAGAAAACTTGAAATACATAATGCAAACAATGGTGTGAAGGTGTTCTAATGCACGAGAAACTAAATTTGTAGGTAAAATTAGTCAACCAAGGGAATAAACTAAGAAAATACTAGTTTATATAGGATTAGGGAGAGGTTAGGAGGTTGGAGATCACCCCAATTTGGGATATATCCAACGGGGGAGACTCTAACCGTGCAGACACGCTTTTTGCCCAAGCTAGAGAAGCTGTTGAATAGAAGCTAATTATGAAAATTTAGTTTTGGGACGAAATCATCTAGACGTTTTGTTCCAGATGAATTCGTCAGATCTGGGATGATTTCGTCTGATCATCGACGATATCGTCCAATGGTCAAAAAAAATCCTAAAAATGGCATAGAAAACAAGGGGAGCGGGTAACGGGCGGTTTTGGGTTAAAATTTAAATTTTTATCTTTTACTAAGGGTTTAACTATGCCAATTTTAGGGTGCTACACCAGTTTACTGATCAGAGTATTAAACTCATTCAAATGATCTACCATGGATGAAATTTACTTCATCCTCAAGATATAAAGCTACTTTTTAAGAAAAACCTTGTTAGTTGCTAATTTTGTTTCATACAACTTTTCAAGCTTTTTCCAAAGGGCTTCTGCGGTCTTTTCTTCAGCTACATTGAACTAGGAGTCTGCTAGGCAGAGACAAATTGTAGAAACTACCTTCCTATAAAGTGTTACCCACTCCTCATATTTCATGCTTCTTGGTTTACTCACGACCCCTTTCAATGCTTGCGCTTGGTCATTCTAAACCAATAAATCCTCCACATTCATCTTCCACAAAGCAAAGTTCCTGCCATCAAATTTCTCAATCTCGAACTTTGTTACACCTTTTTTCATTGTTGCAGCTGCCACTCACACAAAACCTTAGCTTTGATACCAGATGTTAGGAAAAACTCCAATATTCCACACCTACAAGAGGAATCAAAATAACAAAAATATAGAACATGGAAATAGTAACACAAGTGACACAGACATTTTTATGTGGAAACCTGCAATATGCAGGAAAAACCATGGGGTAATGGCAACTTCTCTTCTTATTAATTTTAGAAAATATTACATTCATGTCCTTGGATGTTTTCAACAAATCTCTTATTACATTATGAAAGGGATCACATCCCTTTTATAGAGCAGAAGGAAGACTCCAAAACTATTCATTTCATCTTCCAACGCAAGCCTCTAAATACTATTTGTTTCATCTTTCGCTCCTAAGACTTTTCATCTTTTGCGTACGTCTACCTAGAAATCTGCTTCTTTGGCATCTTATTGGCATGACATCTAGCTTAGATGTCTACCAACCCAGATGTCTAGCTTAGACATCTACCAACCCAGACATCTGGCCTAGACATCTAGAAAACTAGATGTCTGGTAGCCCAAACGTCTAGCCTAGACGTCTACCAAACCAGATGTCTGGAAGCCCAGACGTCCAGCCTAGATGTCTACTAGTCCAAATGTCTCACAACCCAGATGTCTAGCCTAGACATCTGCTATTCTAGACATTTAGTAGCCCAAACGTCTGGCCTAGATGTCTGCCAGTCCAAACATCTAGTGGCCATACGGACTTCACACCTAACAATTGTCTCCTGAGTGAGGTGAATAAGATGAGCCTCTATGGTGGGGTGAATGGCATCGAGGTGGTGTGGTGATTTGAATGGGAGGATGGTGAGGATTGTCAGATATATACAAAGTTGGATGTCCTGGATAGGTCGGTTGGTGTAATCAAGATGAGAGGCTATGTGGGAGGATCCTACATAGTGATAGAGCGAGATGTTGATAGTGTGTGCATATGATATTTATTTCTGCTGAAGATGTAGCGGTGGACAATGTGAACCCTGAAAAAATAAATAGATACCAACAACATATAAATGACATAAAAATAAAAGGTGCATCTACATAACAAAAAATAAAGACCGTGTGTGTATGGTGATGTGCATAGTGAATGATGTGTGTGTAGATATGTACAATTTATGGTGGTGAATACCTATGTGGGCTAAGCATTGAATGCACAAAGGTGAAGGATATTGATGGGTTTATGTTCAATAAGACCTTCAATATTAGCTAATCGATAGGTGCTTGAACCAAATTTGTATGTGACTATGAATGGGCTCAACCAGTTTGGGGTAAACTTGTCTTGTTATTGGCAGGGTTGACTTGTGATTTGTTGGTTCTCTTTGAGAACTAGGTTGCTAATTTGAAATTTGTGTTGATGTACCTTATTATTGTAGGAACGACGAAGGTGGTCTTGATAGATGCATGTGTGCTCAATGACATAAATGTGATGTTTGTCAAGGAGTGTTAGTTGATCAAGATGAGCTTGACGAGCGGTGTCATCATCAATAAATTATTTCATAGATACCTGTACATAAGGTATCTCAAGTTCAAGGGGCATATGCCTTTCACACCATAGACCAAGGACAAAGAGGTTGCTTTAGTGGGAGTACATATGCTCATACAATAGACCCACAAAGCTAAATATATTTTATTATGGAAATCTCAATAAGACTCTGCTACTATCTTACGAAGTATGGAGTAGATTGTTTTGTTGGTAGCCTATGCCTAGCCATTACCTTGTGGGTAGTATGGGGTAGAGAAACTATGATGAATGTTGAATTTGGTGTAGAGGGTACAAATAATTTTATTATTGAAGGATTTCCTATTATCATAGATGATTTGGGAGGGAATTCCAAAGCGACATATGATGTGGTCTGTAATGAATGTTGCAATCTTGGCTCCCATGGTCTAGATAAGTAGGATGGCTTCAACCCACTTTGTAAATTATTTTGTGGTAATGATGATAAATTTGTGATTTTTGATGAGTATGGTGTGATTTATCTGATAAGGTCAAGGTCTTATTGAGAGAAATACCACATGGATTGTATAGGTTGAAGCTCTTAAGGTGGTATATGTGTGAGATCTACATGTTGTTGGAACTTGACATAGTGTCTCACATATTCATAACAATCATGTTCCATCTTGGGCCAGTAATACCATGTGAATGATGTGCTTTGTTATCATCATGCCACTAAAGTGGCCATCGCAAGTACCATCATGGATTTCTTGTACAACCCACTAAGATTCATATGGTTCTAAATAATGCAAGATGATGCCATCATAATTGCGATGATAGAGGATATCCCCCAACAATATATAGTGAATCACACTTTCTTTGATTGCACAATGATGAGCATGGGGTATATTGCATGGTAGGAATCCTAACTTAATATATTCCTTAATTTATGCAAACCGAGGATCGTGTTGTTTGGTATTGACTACATGAATACCACCATCATCTATGGGAAGCATAGACGATATGGTAGATTGAATGAGAGTGTAAATGGATACACACATAATATCTGATAGGGGGTTTTGTAGGATTAATGATCCTAAGGAGGCCATTGTATCAGCAAAATGGTTTGATGATCATTGAGTGGCTTTGATAGCATACCACTTGAATTGGTAAAGAAGTTATTGTGCAATCTATTTGTATTGTTGGAGAACTGGAGAACAACATTGTGAAATATCTTGAACTTGGTTTACTACTAATATGGAATCACCTATGATGTGAAGGCATCTAATGTGCATGGAGTGGGACTATTTTAATATGAGGATTAGGGCATCATATTTGGCATTTTTTTTTTGTGCAAGAGAAGTCTAATTTGAATGAAAATGGGAGTGGTTCCCATTCAAGTGTGAAGAAAACAATACCCACACCCGCAGTGTGAGTGCATCGGGAGCCATAAAAGAATACAGTCAGAAAAGCTAGTGTTTCTGGCTCGACATACTCTTTAGCTTTTGTAATGTGAAATATTGAATCATCGGGGAGCTGAATAAGGAGAGGCTGATAATTTGGCAATGGAGCCTTAGCAAGTTGATTTGCAATGACCTATCCTTTTATGGATTTTTTTGAAATGAAATCTAGATCAAATTCACTTAGAAGCATAATCCATTTTGCTATACAAGAGTTGTGGTAATTTTTGTTCATCATGTATCGAAGTGGATTGTCTTGAGTGATAACAATATAGTGTGGTTTAGCATGTAATGGCAAAGTTTTTGTGTGGCAAATACTACAGCTAGGCATAGTTTTTCCATGTACCTATACCAAATTTCATAGCTAACAAACATATGATTTATATAATATATAGCTTGCTCTTTGTTGAGTGCACTCTTTTGGGCTAATAATGTGCCTAGTGCAAAATCTATGGTTGAGATGTATAGCATAAGCAGTAGCTATGGGTGTGGGGAAGATATAATTGGTGGGGAAGTGAGGTAGGATTTGATGGAATCAAAGGCTTGTTGATAGTTGTCATCCAATTTGAAGTGAATCATTTTTGGTAAGATATGATTGAATGGTTTGCATTTGTCTTATAGTTGTGTGATAAAGTGATTAATGGAAGTGATTTTTCCCTAGAGGCTACATAATTACTTTAGGTTAGTAGGTGGGGGCATCTTGATGATGGATTTTACTTTTTTAGGGTCTACTTCGATGTCACGTTGAGAGATAAAAAAACCTAGGATATTTCTTGAAGTAACACCAAAGACACACTTCTTTGAGTTAAGGTGCACATTATATTCTAGTAAACGGTCAATGATATTATGGAGATTGTCTAAATATTGTGAGCATTCCTTGGACTTCACTATGAGGTCATCAACATAATCTTCCACAATTTTATGCATGTAATCATGAAAGATATAATTCATTGCACATTGGTAGGTTGCCCCAGTATTTTTAAGGCCAAAGGGCATGGATTTGTAGAAAAATGTCCCCTAGGGGGTTTTGAATGAAATTTTGTGTTGATTAGTAGGTTTGATCTTGATTTGGTTGTAGCAAGAGAATCCATCCATAAGGGATATCATCCCATGGCCTTTGATGGAATTGACTAGTGAGTCAATGTTAGGTAGGGGGAATTTTTCCTTGGGACAAGCTTTATTTAAATCATAGAATTTATTGCATATGAAAAACTCATCATAAGGTTTTGGCATTGGAACCATGTTGGACATCCATTTAGGATAATCCATGGGTACAATAAAATCTATGTCTAGGAGATTTTGGAGCTCATATTTTACTACCAACGTAACCTTTGGGTGCATGCATCATAATTTTTGCCTGATAGGATTGGCATATTTTTCTAATGTGAGATTATGGACTATAAGGGTAGGATCAAGGCCTGGCATATCTTTGTAAGACCACACAAAAAATATGATATAATTTTTGAGGAAATCAATGAACAAAATACACTCTTCAAGTGAAAGGCTAGTGGCTATTTTGACAATGTGAGGATTTTTGATATCGTTATCGATGTCTACGTCAATGGTTTCCTTGATAAGCATATGGGAACCATCACGCAATTGTTCTATTGGAATAATTTAAAGGTTATCGATAGCCTTAGGAATATCATACACATCATCTATGTATATGTCCATGTTGTGTATGCAAGGAATGTGATGTGGTATAGAAGGAGAAGGAGCGTTAGCAATGTGTAGGACATGAGATGAAAGTAGGAAATTTTGGAGTGAAGGTATAGGTGATATGTGTGTGAGATCGATAAAATTTGGATTTTGTGTGTCCTCATGGATCTACAGATGTGTGTACAAAAGTGGAGAGAATATATCCATGCTGACCATGTTTATCGATGTCATAGTGGATGTGGGTGGTGAAAATTTTGATGATGAAGACTCAATAACCTATGAATGTTGTAGGAGGCTTAATGGAGGGTGCAGGACAATAGTTGGAGACATAGTCGAGTAAAAGAGCGATGAAGTTATCAATGTATAGGTGGTAATGTGGCCAAATGGTTTGGTGATGGTGGGGGAGACATCAATTCATGCTCTATATAATGAGCATTGAGGGACAGTGCAACAAAATGGCTTGTCAAATCATCAATGCAACATGACAATGTGGTATCATAAAAAGATGTTTATTGAAATAAATCACCTGGAAACATGATGGTTGAGTGAGGATATGGGTTTTCTTCCAAAATATCCATATCAATATATTCTTCCAATGTGTGTGTTGGAAGCGAGGAAGGGTGTAGAGAGAGAACTTGAAGTTCATCCTCAAGTGTGTGGATGGTGGTAGGACGATAATCGAGGTCAATTTTTTTAGTAGCTAATTACACATGGGGGTTTATGGGTGTATTTAACCCTTTTTCATAATGGCCTAACCAAAATATATGCCAATAAAAATATTGAAGATAGCATAAGGTGAAATAGGGATTAGCCATGTGTTCCAATGTACCACAAAAACTAGATTGTGGTGGTGGAGGGATGATAGGTGGGAGTGATAAATCGACTCCTGCATATATAAAGTTAGTTTGGTTATTGAGAGGCCCTAATTGTATGATAGTTATGATAGTTATAACTAATATTGAAGGGTGGCCAAAGTCACACATGGACTATACTGGAGGTGGGTGTACATGGGCATCGCACACATTGTAGTCACTTGGACCTAAATTTGTCATAAAAATAGAAATGCAGAATGATGTGTGATGTGGTGAAAAAGGAGTTAATTCTAACTCAAAACATGAGGATGTGACCTAGGAATCTCTTATGGTAGTAGTAGAGGTATTTAACAACTGATCATCAAGGTGGGAAGCTCATTCTTCTAGTCATGGCATTCAGTTGTAGTAGCTGGGATAGGGTGATTCACATGTGGAAATTGGGAATAAGAAGAAGTGGACACCAGTTCTGGACTGCGAGGAGACATGAATGACCTAGGTCATGGGTAGAAAGGAAGGGGATGTGTTTGAGGTGTTGGAAGGAGAGGAGGTTTCATAGAGGAATACAAGTGATATGGAATGGTAGGTCATGATGCAGGTATTTAGGATGGTCTCAACATCATGGGTGGATTTGTGGAAGATGATGGCTTAGATGGTGGTGGTGGCCATAAGGAAGATGGTGAAAAAGGTATGGTAGTAGGATTAGATACTATGGTAGCTAGTGCTAGTGGTGCAAATACTGAGGTGTGTGTACTTCATGAATATTGTGGTAATTAAATGGAAATGAGGGAATATGTCAATGATCTGATAGATTTATGGGAGGAAATAGGGAAGAGTTGGGTGGAAGATGATGAAGGTGTTGGTGGAAGGTCTGTGATGTTGTAGAACTTGAAAGGATCCCCATTGATAGGAATGCAATGTACAATTCCATGATGGACATATTTGATATAATGGTGAACTATCCTTTTTCAATTATGTTTTTTGAACTTTTTGTTGAACTATATTTTTTTACAGACTTCTTATTCATTTCCATGAATAAGGTTTCAAAAATGAATCGTAAATCATCTTGATAAGATTGAGTTTTAATAAAATCCATGTCTTTCAAATTGACACTCTTTTCATACTGATAAAGGTTGTTTTCTTCAGAATCGGAATTATTGGAAAAGAAAGGACAAGAAGTTTTTTCAAAATTCACTATTTGTTGTTCTCTTCTAAAAGGTGTTGTAAAAATATCTTCGATCGAGGAAATATATCTCTTATCATGAACAAATGAATTCAATTGAGTTAATAAATTGAATGATTTGTACAAGTCATAAATTAACGTTTGGTCATGTAAATATTTTGGTAATAATATGTTAGCCACTTGTGAGTTGATGAGAGAAACAATCTCTTTCTCTGAGAGAACAGGTTTTATTTCATCAATAGGCAAAGAAAAGAGATTGTTGTGGATGGGAAAAAGATTGAATAATTGTCCATATGTTAGATTTTTCTTCTTGATATGAATGCTTTCCATATAAGAAAATAATCTTTTCTTGTAATTTAGCCGGGGATGATGTAAATAATCAAAAAATTCGATTGTATTTGCTTTGTTAAAAGAAGCTCTCAATAAGCTTTGATTAGACAGTTTTAAGGGATTCAACCATTTTTGATCGTTGAATAACGCTGAAAGATCAGTGTTATCAATAAATTCTTTACAATTCTTTTCATTATCTAATAAATCAATAATCAATTGACTCATTGGTATCTCATTCAAAACAGATTGTGCTATTATTCCTTCATCGATCAATTCCGATTTTTATATTCCATGGATGACCAAGTAGGATGTTGTACTACATTTCACCCTGAATGATGTGAAAGAGTATAGATATGGTGTGAATACCTACCAAGATGGGTAGGATAATGGTCCTATGGGTTTCATGGAACCATTGAATGCACATAGATCAAGCGATGGGATAGCGGAATGAGATGGTAGGATATGCAGGTGATGTAGAGATGTTGTGGAGATAATATTGATGGAGGAACTTATATCAACAAGGAAACACTTATAGGTGATTTCATTGATGGTTGCATGGATATGGAGAGGGGGATTTTCTCCTCCTATGAGTTATGTGATCTCATGGTCATGAAAATTGATATAGGACTAAAGGCAGCGGGGAATGTTTTTTATAAAGTTCATGAAGGCATTCGTTTTGTGAGTCTCAAGATCAATAGAACATAGGATATCATTCAAAACCTCATGATGGGGTTAGGAATACTACAATAGGTCATAGATGGATATCCAAGTAGGAGCGTTATTCAGCTTGTGGGTAAAGTTACCATGAATTGTGATGATAATTTGTGGCAAAGGAGGTGTGGAATTGGAAGTCATAGGAGACTATGGATATGTAAATGGTACCAACAGGAAAATAATAGGTGTGGTTTGGAATGAGGGGTACCATTGATTGTGAGTGGTAAGGTTAATCATACCCACTACACCATGTGAAGGGGGTCACGTTGGACACTATTGACCTATCTAGTTGATCTTACGGGATTTGATGGTGTTCTTTGGGGGTTAGTTCCCCTATGATCAAATAAGGGGTTTTGGAAGATCCCTAAATTTTGGTTCTATAGCATGAGGGGATTTGAGACTTGTATGGTTACCCTATCAATGATATCTTGGACATAACCATGGAAATAGTGATAAGAATTGATATCATGGTTGCATTGTTAATGATATTGGCAAAAGGCTTGCTCGTTATACCCTCAAGGCTTAGGTTGATTTGGATCAAGTGGTCAGATTTCAAGTAGGATGATGTGGCCTGCAATACATAATATTTGAAAGAGGGCTAGAAAATGTTCATAGAGTGGTTTCATTTTGTGTTATGGATCATGTGGTCATAGGCTATGAGGATACTAAGGCCGAGGAGAGATGGGTGTGTTCATTTAGAATATTTATTGTTGTGGAAGACGAGGTCGTGAGACTTATGAGGTTGCTAAGGTAGTAGTTGCTACTTGGTTGGCTTGTGGTAGTCTAGTAAAAGTTTTATGAGGTGTATTATATTGAAATGGAAATTGGAATTGTAGGTTGGTTTCTATCTCAACTTGATCTTACCCAATTGGACCTTGATGTCCTCAATGAATTTGGCTTGGGCAATGGCTTCTTCAATGTTACGGCTTTCATGAATCTATAAGGAGGTAGAGATGTGTTTATGACAACTCTTGGAAAAGAGTGTCACTAACTTAGCAATGGGGATACTATGGGTGAAGTCATGTATGATCGATATCCATAGTGAAACAAACTCGATAACAGGTTTGTCGTCAGCCTATCGTAGGGCATAGACATCTAAAAATTTGGTTTTCTTCTTGATGTTTATGTAAAAGTGCTCTAGGAAGGATTTGGCCAGTTTTTCAAAGGTATACAGGCTATGGCACAAGATCATGTTGTACTATTCAATAGCTTATCCACAAAGAGAGAGGGAGAAGGTATGTAACATGAGGGGGTTGCTACTATGAAGCTAGTAGCAATATGAATGGTAATTACTCACGTGTTCTCGAGGATATTCCTTACCATTTTATTTATTGAACTTTAGGATCTCAAAGCAATAAGGATAAGGTGGGATAGGAACTTATGGATAGGTAGGCTCATTGTAGGATTTTTTATAGGTTGTTTTCTGCAATTTGTAACTGGTTGTACAAAGGTTAAGCATATTTACTTCATCTTGCAAAAGTTAAAGTTCGAGTGATAAAGGTGTGGAGGACTGCTAAGGCATGTGGAGCCTGAGATTGTGGTAGATATTGGAGTTGTTGTTCTTCCTAGTATTAAGGGGGGAAGTATTGCAACTGATCCTAGTGAGGTGGCTGCTGAGTGACGTATGGTGTCGTAGCTAATGGAACATTAGGTTGTGGAACAAGAATTTATTGAGGTTAATAGTATTGTGGTTGTGGTATGTGCAACGATGGCATGGGCATATATTGATAATGATCCTATTGTAATGGTTGGTCCATGGGAGGTGATGACCAAGAAGGAGGAGGCATAAAGAACATATGCCCCATAAATAATGGAGTTATCAAGACTGACAATATGAGAGGTGGGCGAGATGAGGTGTCAAATGATGGTACCTACATTTGTCTTGAGAGATAAGACATGGGAAAACTAAACCACGTGGAATAACCTAGAGGGGTATCGGTATATACTACATGTCTCAGTCTATAGGTGGGAAGCGGACTAGCAGTCAAGACCTAAAAAGGAGGAGGAGGGCGTAATCTAAAGGCAGATGTAGATGGATGTGGAATGGAAGATTGGGTAGCATACATTCCAAAAACTTGATATGTAGGCAGGAAGTACGAGGAGAAAGGAGGATAATATTCCAAGGCAGGAGTTTGGGAAGGTGGTGTTATGAATGTATTAACTCTATATTGGGTGTAGGTGATTGGTTGATGTTGTTGGTATTGAATCAGTTGTGTTTGAGAAGGTAGTTGTGACATGTCCTCAAAGTATGGGAAGAATGGTTGTTAGAAATATGATGGTTGTGACTCTTGGGAAGAGTGTGGGTATGATGGTGGAGGTGGTGCTTGTTGTTGCTGCAAGGGGGGTTGTTGTGATGTAGTTTGAAATGATGGCATCTAGGTACCTGGTGTGGAAGATGAGGGATCTAAAATCATTCCTACGGTAGGGACAAAATATGCAACCTCAGGGCAATTACATTTTAATAAATAGGAGTCATTATCAAATATGAATTAATATAGACTCTAAAAAAAAAGGTGCACGAAGGTAGGAGACATAGGTGGGATCTCCTATTCTATGGTAAAGAAAGGAGTGGGTTGTCGTAGAGTAGTATAGATCACATGGCCACAGAACATAGAATACGGATTAGGTGATGATGAAGGGGAAATGAGTGGATGATCTAATTTGAGTGAAGTGGCAAGCACTTCAATTTAAGTGGATGTCTCTCCTTGGGATGTCGTGTGTGTGTAATGTGGACCAAACCCTATGAGAATATAGGGTGTGCATGTGGATTCCCCTTAGTGAGTGAAGGAGGGGTATACTGACTAGAAGTGGTTCTATAATCCTCCTCTATATGGCACACTTTCTCACACACTCTACTATGGGTAACAATAGGCATGATGGTGTATATCATGTCGTGAAGCTTCAAAACTACAAATACTAAAATATGAGGTTCTAGATGTGATGTATAAAAGGATTTTTGAAGCAACCCTGTGAAGTGTGGACTCAACTTGTAACTAATACAAAAGAAAAGAAGTGAGATACCATAGATATGTGAATAAGAAAGTTTTGAATGGTAAAATGTGCTAAAACTAGTTTGTGATCATGCAAACAACACAAAACTGGAGTTAGTTCTAAATGTAGAAAATAAAGTGTTTTGTTCGTTTGAGTGTGTTTTGATGTTGAAAATATACTTCCTAGATAATATCATAGGTAGTGGGGTGAATAATCTAGAAAATAAGGAGAGTCATCGATATAGAATCTCCTGCAACACCCAAAGGCACATATAATAGACCAATATCATGATGTGCAGATGGTTACCTATATGGAAGGTACAGTAAAATGATAATCTATGGGGGGGAACTCAAAGTTCTAAAATGAACACATTGTATCCTCTCATGAGAAGAGGTGGTACTATATGAGACCTGCTACCGGTATACCCATGCTTTCGCTTCATCCTTGGATGGGCTTAGTTAATAATAATAATTACCATGTTCACAAACTATGTTAGCCTCATGAATGAAGGTGTCTAATCCTATCCCACTCCGAAGGTTACTTTTGGTGATGAAATCCAGAAGACCAGTCTCAAAAGTGGGGGGTTTTTCGATGATGAAGTCTAGAAAACCACTCTTGTGGGGCTGCTAGGTATCTAGGGGGGTGAGTTGGTAGAGGGTATAACTCTGTCCACACCATTCTCTAATGATGGATTGGGGATGAAGTCCAATATCACTGTTTATTTTAAACCACATGTATGGGGATTTAAGATGTATAGCGATGATGTAAAAAGCAATAAATCTAACTAAATACATTTTTGAAATAAAAGTCTAGCCCTAGATATGCTTTTTGGAAGCAAAATCTAGATTTAAAATGTATTTTGAAAGTAAAGCTAGTCCTATGTGCCTTTCTAAAAAGAATCTAGGATCTATGCATATGAAGTAAATAGGCAACCCAAGTGAAGCATGTGATTGTCAAAGAAATGGGAATTCTAAGCTAAAGACAAGAAAGTAGTGTGAAATGTGCTTTTTTTGAAATGGAAATGACTTGTTATGATAAGGAAATGCTAAAATAAATTTGAAGCTTTAACCAAAGTGCAAGAAATAAATGGGAAAGTGATGTTTGGTACCAAAATAAATTTGGGAATGCTTTGGTAAGAGATGCAAAAAGATATTTGAAAATATAAACCCTAAATGCATGAAAGGAATTATAAATTGCTTTTGTACAAAAAGGAAAGTAAGATATGCTTTGCAAAAAGAGATGCAAAAATAGATTTGAAAATATAAACCCTAAAATGCATGAAAGGGATTATAAATTGATTTTATTTGGTACAAAAAGATATTTTAAAATGCTTTAGCAAAAGACACAAAAGAAAACTTGAAAACCCTAATCCTAAATGCACTTTTGAAAAGGGAATTTGTGATGCATTTTTGAAAGAGATTGATGGAATGACACAAAGAGAGAAAGAAAAACTATTTAAAATGTGATTTTACAAAGGAAATGAAAAATTTCTTGCAAATATAAATGAACTAAACTTTCTGATTTAACATAAGTTTTTGGAAAGAAATTTAAAAGATCTAGCTATTGCAAGAAAAAGGGGTTTAAAAATTGTGATTCACAAAAAGAATAAGTAGAAATGGAAGCCTATTTTAAACCTTTAAGAAAAGGGGAATGTAAATCTGATTTACACACAAAAAAGAGAAATATAGAGCACTAAAATAAATGATCATAGTATGGTAAATGTATTTAAAACAAGAAATTCACCGAATGACATGATGCATTTGCTAGTGAAATTTTCCTTGCACAAAAATGACAAAATGAAGAAGTTAAAGGAGAATACTTGATTCCTTTTTCTCCATATGGATTGTTCTACCGTTCTTTTGTTGAAATCTCAAGTTTGAGGATTTTTGGAGAAGTTATGTTCAATTCACATGGTGGAGGACGAATTGGATCTGGATTTGTAGGGCAAGGTGTGAACCAGATCTAGGATCCTAAAACTCTTGTTCTGATGACCTGAGGGGGTTTTCAAGGTTTTAAGGGTCTCTGTGATGTCTTTATATGATACCTATAACAAAATAGAAACAACAAATTATGTTATATTTGCAATAAAAACTAGTCTAGCACAATTCTTTATGGGGCTCCCATCGGGCATGCCAAAATGAAATGTACAAAAGATGATATTTGATTCAACAACTAGCTATAACATAAATTATCTAGAAATGTTGATTTTATTAATGAGATAGATGCTTTATGTTACAAATAGTGAGAATTCCCATTATTATTTCACAAATGTACAACAATCCTGATACTATCTTTTGGGCTCCTCAATGAAGGTGGGCTTCATGTGTAATGTGTGCCATCGGTAGTTTTTGTTGTTGGTGTCTCCTCTTTGGACCTATTTTAAACCTGCAAAAGAGAGTTAGCAGTTTTGGGTGCTTGCCTTAGTCATGCCCCATGGTTAAGAAGACAAATCGACACTAAATATGCAAGGAAAACTGAAATAAACTGTAGAAATAACAGTAAAAACATGAAATGAAGTATACCTGACAGACTTGGTGAGAAAATTTTTTGTAGGGTCGACTCATAGGTTAGGGGGTGAACTAGAAGCCATATTTATGGTGTATAGGTTGAGTTGAGTTGTAGGTGCTTTCTATTAGATATCCTTGTTCGAATGGGCTCCTTAGATGGTGTTATGCTCTCTTCATGGTTTAGATATATCAGATTGTACTTCTAGATGTATTTTTGTAGAGTTTCTATAGGTTAAGTAAAATGGGAAAGAGAGAGATAATGAGGTATTTGGTCTCCTATTTATAGAAGAAACCAAGGTGTAGGGGGTGTGGTTAGGTGTACTAAACCCTAGTATCAAGTCATATTGTGTTCATGTTAGGGTTTGTGAGGTGGCATGTCTATTCATCCTCTCATATACCCTAAGATAAATATCCTATCCTTACACATGTATGAGAAAATATTAGGTTAACTAGGATTGGTTGGCCCCTAGGTTAAATGAGGGTTGATTTAGGGTTTCCTAGAAAATAACCTAACTAATTTGGTGCACACACATGTGAGGGAATAATTAAGACTAATTTGGGTTTAGAATCCTAATTAACCTTTTTAATCCATAAAGTGCACTTAAGTGAAGTGACTTTCAAATTAGAAATTCAATTAACTTAATTAGGAGTTTTTGGGAACTAATAGTCCTATGGGGTCCTAATTAGGTCTAGGAAGGGCTTAAGTTGCCTTAGGGAACTGATAGGTGGATTTCAGATAGATAGAAGGTGGTTGGGTCATGAATTATGTAGTTTAGTAGGGTTTTGTGCCTATAGACCAATGAAATGACCTACATAGGTCTATGAAGGTCTACGATGATCTAGAGCGGTCTACGTTGGTCTAGAGTGGTCTATGTTAATCTAGAATAGTCTACAATAATCTATGCAAGTCTACAATAGCCTAGATGGGTCTAGGTGTTCTTTGCAAACGTACAAGTGTTCAGATAGATCTAAAAGTACGTAGAGGTAGACATGCATGACTTTTGGGTGTCCACCAATATAAATAAACCACAATATTATAGGTCAAAATATCAATAATAAAGAGTAGAATTGTGTATATAAGCAATTAAATATATTTTTAAGTCAATATAGTAAACAAATAACATTCACATATAATATCAAATATGAATGTAAATGGCCAAAATCATTCATGTACATGCATGAAGAATAATTATAATAAAATTGCTCATAATTTGTATACAATGTTTATTATCAATGCTTGCTATGTGGAGATTGCTACAGATTGTTTTCCCTTATTTTGTATGGAGATTTTTCTCCATAATATATACACATTAATATGACTCTTCAATACTTTTCTATTGTACTCCTCACATATTTGGGATATGCAACCTTTACTATTATTAACCTTTGGCTTCTTATATTTTCACTTGTATACTAGACTCTTCACTTTCTTCTTGCATGCATACCTAATACAAGACACTCGTGAACACCTTCATATTACATATTTGCACACTTACATACATGATACTTTTGCACATTATATCAATACACACTTGCACTCTTACTTACATGACACTTGTGCATATCCTACATATTGCACTCTTACATGATACTTGTGCATATCCTACACATAGGAACTTACATAAAATGCAAATATAAATCACTCATCTAAACTATATACACAAACCCTAATCTATTACATATTTACATTTGTACCATAAAGGTACCATGGGGGTACATTATCATGTACCAAATAATGTAATATTCTCCAACACCCCCCTATATTACATTATTTGGTTATTGAAGACTTTAATATTCAATATTCATCTTTGATCTTCAATCTTCATGTGACCTTGCATTGTTCATGAAATTCTACTTCTTTGGAATATTGAATCTTGGGTTCATTAGTTTCTTGTTCTAACACTTGTTTTTTATTTGTATCTCTTTTAGATTTCTTAATATTTACTTTCCTGATATTTTTGTTTTTTTTTCTTTATTATGTTATTTTCAATCTTGTTCTTGATCTTGCCTTGTCATATTTCTAAATTATTTTTTCAAGTATCCAAATTTTCTATAAAATTTTTAATATTAGTATCTTCAAAAATCTTTGAAGAATCTCTCTCCACTGAAGACTCTTGTCCCCACTCAGAAGACCTATCCTCACTACCCTAGCTGATGGATCTCTATCCACTAGAGACTACTATCCTCTCTACTCTGTCACCTCCAAAGCTCTATCTCAAATCTGCTCAATAGGTCCACTCATAACCTGCTCAAATATGCTCAATAGGTCCACTCAAAACTTGCTCAAATATGCTCAACAGGTCCACTCAGAACCTGCTCAAATCTGCTCAATAGGTCCACTCAGAACCTGCTCAAATCTGCTCAATAGGTCCACTCATAACCTGTCCAAATCTGCTCAACAAGTCCACATAGAACTTGTCCAAATATGCTCAATAAGATCACATAGAACTTGTCCAATCTCATAGAAACATAAAGAGAATTGTTAGAGACCCAATATGTTTCAACTCAATGCTCAAACACTTTCTCAACTCAAATCAGAATATAGAATAGTTTGTTTTATGGAACTTGAACAATCACTTCATACATCCACTTGACTAGGCTCAATCAACTCTACTCAACCAATTACTCAAGAAACAACCCTTGCTCACAAACCCTAGTCCAAGCATATAAACACCAACTCAAAATATTTCCAACAATGCTCAACAAAAAATCTCACATAACAATGATACTCATGTTCTTTTCAAAACCCTAGTTCAAGTTCTTTGCACAACTCACTTCAACAACAATGCTTATAAAACAAGGTTTTAATCACAACACTTAATTCCAAAAAACCTTGAAGCATTAACTCAAACACTTTCGAAAAGGAAACCCTAATCAAATCCTTTTCACTCCAAACTTTATTTTCTAGAAAGCCAATCAATCAACTCAACCAAGGAAGAATTTGCCCATACCTTTTTGCTTGACAAGGAGTTGATCTCACAAATCTGCCACACTCACACTCA
The DNA here is from genome assembly GCA_028583015.1 of Wollemia nobilis. Lineage (NCBI taxonomy): Eukaryota > Viridiplantae > Streptophyta > Pinopsida > Araucariales > Araucariaceae > Wollemia > Wollemia nobilis. The sequence goes on from JAQPPZ010001108.1 coordinate 1,064,314, forward strand.
CTTCTTTGCCAATCTCAATAAGGGTTAGAAGATAATAATTTCCTCAACAAAACACAATACAAAATGATATCAAAATTACACCTTATCACTCCAACTTAAAATAATATTCAACACCTTCACAATAATCTTCTTTAACACAAAAACCCCTTATTAAAATTAAAACAATACTCAAAAGTCTTAATCCTCCAATATGCCAATATAGTAATTTAAGACTTTATTAAAAAAATTAAAACCAAAAACCTCCTTATTACTCCAAGTGATAATTTTCAACTACCACCACTATCCAATAAGCAACCTTTCTAAACAATTCCACTAACAACCCTTATACCTCCCAACTTAGGCAAATAATAAAAATTTAATGTAAAATATTTACCTCACCTTTGGAGGGATTCAAACCTTCAACAATACCCATGACGAACGCCTTAGTCATGGCTTCAACTGCCACATGAGCTACATGCTCATTTGAGACTAACGAAGCACCACGTGCTTCAAGTCATGCCTCCCTTCTTACCCTTTGCAAAAATGTGCACCTTTGGCACCTTCAACCAACACGACTGCCAAGCACACTATCGCATTTCAAACATTGGCTCTCTTGCCAAAAATGCTTTCACACCTGCCCACTCGCCACTAGGCCAAGCTACCCAGTTGGCCTTCGAACAATCTATGCTTTCTACTTTTTAACTATTCATCGCACACGAAATTCACAAAATTTTCATGAGCTCTCTCTTTAACAATTCGTATCCAAATAATAATCAATCGAGCAAGGATAAGGTTTAATGCCCTTTGGGCATAGGTATATATATTAATTTCCTCCATGCTTTGTAAAACATCGGTGCTTTGAATATTTTTAACTCCAAACCCATCTTTGGGTATTGTAAAATATTATAATGAATATTATAAATATTTTACTTTAGGATTTTAACCATATCACTTAATATTATAATAACAAATATTATAATATTATATCCTTTTGATTTTATTACTTCATTCTCATTGCATACCATGGTGTAAATAATATTTATTTATAAAATTTAAATTCTCATTGAATTTAAATAATTTATAAAATAAATATTATATCTCCTTTTTAACTTTGCATTGATTCTCTTGACCTTTGGCCTTCTTCCTGGATATCAAATAATAACTTTGACAACTTTGTTTCTTGATGAAGTCCTTGACATTAATATTGACTTCATTTCTTGACATCAATGACAACTTTAACTTTTAGGACTCAAAATGTCCAACAATCTCCCCCTTTGTCATTGATGGCAACCCAAAAATTTTTACCAAAAACTTGACTTCTTCTTCTGTGTTGCTCCCCTTGGGACATTACTCCCCCTGGCTCAATGCTCTCTTCAAATCCTCAAATCTCTCCCCCTTTGACATCAATGGCAAAGGGTCACCTTTGGGGCTCGGGGCTAAGAATGAGCCTCTTAGCTTAGCCCCTCCCCCACCTTCTGTTAAGGTGGTTAATTCGGGGTGGGAGTCTCACTCCCAATTTTCCTCGAAGATACTCAAAAGTTTCCTTTGAAAGTGGCTTAGTGAAAATATCTGCTATCTATTCCTTTGTAGTGACATATTCCAATCTGACCTATTTATCTATCACATGTTCTCTCATAAAATGATACTTAATCAGAATGTGCTTTGTCCTGGAGTGCATTACTGGATTTTTTGAGATACTTATGGCACTTGTATTATCACATAGTATAGGAATGGGATGATCATGCTTTATCTTGAAGTCTTCTAGAGTTCTCTTCATCCATAACACCTGTGTACAACTGGCTACTACTGCAATGTATTCTGCCTCTACTGTAGATAAAGATACTGAAACCTGCTTCTTACTTAACCAAGAGACTAGACATTCTCCAAGAAAGAATGCTCCTCCACTTGTGCTTTTTCTATCATCAATGTTGTCGGCCCAATATGCATCTGTATAAGCTATTAGTGTGAAACTGTCACTTTTGGGATACCAAAGCCCAAAATCCATAGTCCCTTTTAGATACCTAAAAATTATTTTTATTGCTACCACATGTGTTTCCTTAGGTGTTGCTTGAAACCTTGCCACTAATCCCACTGACTGTACTATGTCTGGTCTTGTAGCTGTAACATATAATAAGCTTCCAATCATAGATCTATATAATCTCTGATCTGCCTCTGGAGATTCATCATCCTTACTCAACTTGCATCCTGTGACCATGGGAGTACTTACCGGTTTACAATCTTCTAACCTGAATTTCTTTAACATTTCCTTTATATACTTGGCTTGAGAGAGAAACACTCCCCTTTCTTATTGTGAAATTTGAAGTCCAAGAAAGAAGGACAATTCACCAAGCATAGACATCTCAAATTCATTTTGCATATTCTTAGCAAAATCTTTGCACATCTTATCATTGTTTCCTCCAAAAATTATGTCATCAACATAAACAACCACTATTAGAAGATCATTCCCTTCATTTTTGATATATAAATTATTGTCTGCTATTCCTTTTCTGAATCCCTGTTCCTGAAGATACTTATCCAATCTTGAGTACCATGCTCTAGGAGCCTGCTTTAAACCATACAATGCCTTTTTCAATCTGCATACCTGATCTGGTTTATCTGCTAGTATGAATCCCTCTGGTTGTTCAATATAAACCTCTTCTTCTAGAACCCCATTTAGAAATGTTGACTTGACATCCATCTGATATACCTTGAAGTTCTTGAAACTTGAGAAGGCTAAAAACATCCTTATAGCTTCAAGTCGTGCAACTGGAGCAAAATTTTCATCAAAGTCAATTCCTTCTACCTGTGCATAACCTTTGCATACTAACCTTGCTTTATTTTTGACCACTTGTCCATCTTCATTCAATTTGTTTCTGAATACCCATTTTGTGCCAATCACATTTTTGTCCTTTGGTCGTGGAACAAGTTCCCATGTTTTGCTCTTCTCTATCTGATCCAATTCCTCATTCATTGCTTTAACCCAAAATTCATCCTCACTTGCCTGAGTGAAGTCTTTTGGCTCAATCTTAGATAGCAAAGAAAAATTTGCTTGTTGAGATGGTTTTATTATTCTTCTCCTTGTCTGTCTTTCATCTGGATTCCCGATGATCTGTTCTTTTGGATGATGTTTCTGTACATACCTGGATGGAGTTTTGGGAAGAAGTCTTTGTGTTTCTTCTTCTTATTTATCTGATTCCTCACAAAATTCTTCTTGACAACATCCATCTTCTTGATACACAGTTTGTTGAACTGGTTCTCTGGAATCTATCTTCTCATCAATCGTTACATTTATACTTTCCACCATAGTACGAGTTCTTTTGTTGAAGCATCTGTAGGCTTTACTCTTTGTGGAATAACCAAGAAAAATTCCCTCATCACATCTTGGATCAAACTTGCCCAAGTTTTGATCTTCCCATCTTATGTAACATTTGCTTCCAAAAATTCTGAAGTGTTTTACAGTGGCAGGTCTTCCTTTCCAAAGCTCATATGGAGTCTTGTGATGATTTACCCTCAATTGAGCCCTAGTGATTATGTATACAGCTGTGTTTACCGCTTCTTTCCAAAAACCATCTGATAACTTAGATTCATTTAACATAGCTCTAGCCATGTTTTCAATAAATCTTGTTCTTCCTTTCAACTACCCCATTTTGTTGAGGAGTTCTTGTTGCTGAGTACTCTCTCTTGATTCCATGTTGTTCACAAAATTCTACAAATTCATTTGAAGTAAATTCTCCTCCTCTGTCAGATCTTAGACACTTAATCCTTTTGCCTATTTCATTCTCAACCAATTCCTTGAATGCTTTGAATTTTTCAAAGGCCTCTGACTTCTCTTTTAGGAAGGTTACCCAAACCATTCTGGAATAATCATCTACAAACAACATAAAGTAACTCTCACCCTGAATACTTTGTGTTCTGGTAGGACCACACAAATCAGTATGTATTAGGCTCAATGGCTCAGATGACATATAGCCTTTTGGCTTAAAGGTTGTCCTAGTTTGCTTTCCATGTTGACAGGGTGCACAAATTATGTTTTGAGGTCTTCTTATTTTGGGTAAATATCTAACTGCCTGTTTATTGCTTATATTGACTATGTTGTCAAAATTCAAGTGACCCAATATTCTATGCCACAACCAACTCTCATCTTCTTGTGATAGAAAGCACTTTTCCCCTTTGATCTCATTGAGCATGTATAAGTTGTTTGGGGTTCTTCTTGCATTCGCAATGATTTTTCTAGTTTTTGATTTCCTTATCTCACATCTATCTGGATGGAAGGTGACCATGTATCCTTGATCACAAAGTTGACTTATACTCAGTAGATTGTGTTTTAACCCTTTAACATACAAAACATTCTCTATTTTTGTTTTTCCATTGTCTAAACTTAGAGTTCCTCTTCCAACAATCCTTGTTGATCCATTATCACCAAAACTTATTGATCCTCTATTTGTTTCTTTTAGTACAATGAATTTGTCTTTGTCTCCTGTCATGTGACTAGAGCAACCACTATCAAGATACCATTGTTCTTCTTTATCCTGAGCATGAAGGGTTGTTTGCACTAACATTGATCTAGCCCTAACATTCTTCTTTTCATCTTTCCTAGTTGTTGAAATTGTTTTTCTAGACTCAGGAAGTATCATTTTACACCATCTAGCCTTGTGCCCAAAATTATTGCATTTGTAACATATAACATCATCATCCATGAGAGGTGCAAAGGAATTGAAATTTCTATTGTATCTTGCATAATGAATACAGTGTGCAGCTCTATGACCATATTTATTGCAAGAAAAGCAATGACCATGGAAGAAATTATGTAACCTGTTTGGATGTCTTGGAATTTGTGGAGAAGTCATATTTCTCTTGTGATTAACTCTTATCCAGGGTTCTCCTTTGCTTTCTTCCTTTCTGATATCCTTTGCTTGCTTATCCTTGTTTGAAGTTTCTGCTTTCTGAAGACTTGATTCCTCTTTCTGTTTCTCATATTATGTATCTTGTAGTACCTTGGTCCTTTCAACTTTATTCCTTAGGAGAACAATTTCTGCTTCCAATTTTTCATATTCTATTTCCCTGGCTCTCAATAGATCTGTCATATCTTGCTCGATCTTCTTTCCTTCTTCCACCCTAATCTTGAGTTCTGTGAGATTTTGTATAAGTTCCATCCTTGCTTCTTCATCTTCTTGAACTTGTTCCTTCAAGCTTGAATTTTTCTCTCTAAGTCTTTCCAATTTTTTGAGAGCAGCAAAGAATTCTTCTTTTATGTCAAACATAGTCTCTTCTTCACTTTCTGAAGTCATGTGTGCTACCGATGGATCCTCTTCCAAGTTGTTAGTCTTTTCATGGAGAGACCCGCTCTGATACCAATTGAAGAACATGTGCTTATACTGAGAGGGGGGTGAACAGTATACAATAAAATTTTTGCCTTTTAATCCAAATAGTAGCATCGACAATAATAAAATAGTAAACATCACACAAAGCATCACACACATGAGAGACATCATTTTACGTGGTTCACCCAAATATGGCTACCTCCACGGAGAAAATATTTTTTCTAAATATTTCTCAAATAAATTCTCTTGGGAATCCTTTCCCAATTACAATGTTTATGGACCTCTATCCAAAGGAGATGTTGATCCCCTAAATCAAGTTCATGGATCTCTATCCACAGGAGAACTCCTTCTCCTCTGCTCTGGTTGGTGATCCTCTAGAAGACTACTGCCTCCACTGCACTGGCTTGTGGATCTCTCTCCACTGAAGACTCTTGTCCCCACTCAGAAGACCTGTCCTCACTACCCTGGTTGATGGATCTCTATCCACTGGAGACTACTATCCTCTCTGCTCTGTCACCTCCAAAGCTCTATCTCAAATCTGCTCAACAAGTCCACTCAGAACCTGCTCAAATCTGCTCAATAGGTCCACTCAGAACCTGCTCAAATCTGCTCAATAGGTCCACTCAAAACCTGCTCAAATCTGCTCAATAGGTCCACTCAGAACCTACTCAACTTTGCTCAATAGGTCCACTCAGAACTTGTCCAAATATGCTCAACAAGTCCACACAGAACTTGTCCAAATCTACTCAATAAGCTCACATAGAACTTATCCAATCTCATAGAAACATAAAGTGAATTGTTAGAGACTCAATATGTTCTCAACTCAATGCTCAAACACTTTCTCAACTCAAATCAGAATATAGAATAGTTTGTTTTATGGAACTTGAACAATCACTTCATACATCCACTTGACTAGGCTCAATCAACTCTACTCAACCAATTACTCAAGAAACAACCCTTTCTCACAAACCCTAGTCCAAGCATATAAACACCAACTCAAAATATTTCCAACAATGCTCAACAACAAATCTCACATAACAATGATACTCATGTTCATTTTCAAAACCCAATCCCAATTCTTTCCACAACACCCCCCCCCCCAACAAAAAAAACAATGCTTATAAAACAAGGTTTTAATCACAACACTTAATTCCAAAAACCTTGAAGCATTAACTCAAACACTTTCGAAAAGGAAACCCTAATCAAATCCTTTTCACTCCAAACTTTATTTTCTAGAAAGCCAATCAATCAACTCAACCAAGGAAGAATTTGCCCATACCTTTTTTCTTGACAAGGAGTTGATCTCACAAATCTGCCACACTCACACTCACTTCTTTGCCAATCTCAATAAGGGTTAGAAGATAATAATTTCCTCAACAAAACACAATACAAAATGATATCAAAATTACACCTTATCACTCCAACTTAAAATAATATTCAATACCTTCACAATAATCTTCTTTAACACAAAAACCCCTTATTAAAATTAAAACAATACTCAAAAGTCTTAATCCTCCAATATGCCAATATAGTAATTTAAGACTTTATTTAAAAATTAAAACCAAAAACCTCCTTATTACTCCAAGTGATAATTTTCAACTACCACCACTATCCAACAAACAACCTTTCTAAACAATTCCACTAACAACCCTTATACCTCCCAACTTAGGCAAATAATAAAAATTTAATGCAAAATATTTACCTCACCTTCGAGGGATTCGAACCTTCAACAATACCCATGACGAACGCCTTAGTCGTGGCTTCAACCGCCACATGAGCTACGCGCTCATTTGAGACTAATGAAGCACCACGTGCTTCAAGTCATGCCTCCCTTCTTGCCCTTTGCAAAAACATGTGCACCTTTGGCACCTTCAACCAACACGACTGCCAAGCACACTATCGCATTTCGAACGTTGGCTCTCTTGCCAAAAAATGCTTTCACACCTGCCCACTCGCCACTAGGCCAAGCTGCCCAGTTGGCCTTCGAACAATCTATGCTTTTTGTTTTGAACTGTTCACCGCACACGAAATTCATAAAATTCTCATGAGCTCTTCTTTCACTTCGCATGCAAATAATAATCAATCGAGCAAGGATAAAGTTTAATGCCCTTTGGGCATAGGTATATATATTAATTTCCTCCATGCTTGTAAAACGTCGATGCTTTGAATGCTTTCACCACCATGTAACGTCGACGAAGGTTAGGACCTTGATAAAGGCGCTTTGAATATTTTTAACTCCAAACCCATCTTTGGGTATTGTAAAATATTATAATGAATATTATAAATATTTTACTTTGGGATTTTAACCATATCACTTAATATTATAATATCAAATATTATAATATTATATCCTTTAACCTTTATAAAATTGCTTCATTCTCATTGCATACCATGGTGTAAATAATATTTATTTATAAAATTTAAATTCTCATTGAATTTAAATAATTTATAAAATAAATATTATATCTCCTTTTTAACTTTGCACTGATTCTCTTGACCTTTGGCCTTCTTCCTGGATATCAAATGACAACTTTGACAACTTTGTTTCTTGACGAAGTCCTTGACATTAATGTTGACTTCATTTCTTGACATCAATGACAACTTTAACTTTTAGGACTCAAAATGTCCAACATAGTTTGTGAAGGCATAAAAAAATATTTGAAATTTGTAAGATTTTGAAAATAGTGGTGATTTATTTAATGTTTTTGAAAATGCACCCTAGAAAAATAATATATATTTTAATGGAAAAAGGGATTTCTCTTGTGAATTAAATTATTAGCATGTTTTGCAAACTAATATAGTGTTAAAATACTTTGGGAGAAGTATTTTGGCTCTAAGTACCATTAAGTGCTATGAGGATGGAATCTATACTCACAAGACTCTAGAAGGAATTTAAAATTATTTTCTAAGTCTTCAAAAGCACTATTATTTCCCCTTGTTTGCATCATGTCCTCAAGTATTCAAAAACACTATGCCACTACTTTGCATACATCACCACCTTAGTGGGTCTAACTACCAAAATGACCTCTCCAACAGGTCATTACCTAGACTGCCCTTCACCATTTGAGAAGGCACTCCCTAAAGGCTATAAAAGACCACCTTGAGAAACCAAAAGGGGTCATGCAAAAAGGAGGGACCCTAAAGGAATATTGATAGGAAATCTTGGGCTTAGGGATTATGCTCTTCACCCTTTGGTGAATCAAAAACCAAACATGCCTTTAGTTTTAGATACATTTGGTTAAGACATTTATAGAAGGAAGAATAAGCAAGGAGGACTAGACAAAGAAAGGTTTCAGGAAGATTAAATTACTTAGGTCATATCATTCCTTTTACCTATGCTAGATTGTCTGCATAATATTTTAGATTGAATATGCATCTGATTATTGACATTGGAATACTTTGTATTCCTATGTGATTAAATTTATTGGATGTGATTAAACCTATAACTTATCAATTAGTTTGGTGGATATGACTGCATCTATTGATTAATTGATGTCCATTGATTAGTTAATATAGGCCATGAATGCATGTATTTATTAATTAATACGGACCATGACTGCATCTATCCATGACTACATTTGTTGATTAATTAGTATGGATGATGACTACATCTAATGATTAGTTAGTATAGGCCATGTATATTTAGATATGTGGGCACCTATGGATTAATCAGTCCTCTTATAGAGTAGTTCGCATTTCCTAAAATGTTGTTATTAAAATTGATTAGGGAAACCCCTCAACCAAACTAGACTTAACTATATCCCTTGGAAGCTATGGATCACTATGTAGTCAAATCAACACCACCAACAGAACCACCACTTGGTGGTTATCATGCTAGTAGTGTGTGAGTACTTTTGAGGTTATCTTTATTCATAGAACATTAGATGTGGGATAATACATTATGGACAAAAACATGATCAAAAAGGCATATGCCTCATCATAGAGATACTAACATCATCAAAAATATTTTCACCCATAACTGGAGGACCTTTGTTCAACTAATGACCCACTATGTATGAACGACCCAAGACCCTCACACACCAATAGGTAAATAGGTAAGTATTGAAACAATGTCGAGTAAGATGAGAGGTTATCTCATTTAAGGTCAATCTCTACTATGTTTGTCAACCAAATGGGATGGCATATACTAGTTTTACCATGTAGTATCTTTGTTGATGTTTAATGAGCAGTATCTGTTATAGATGAATAATGTTACCCTTAACCTACGTGATCCAGATGCATTACCCATTTTCTCTTTCATCTAAAATTTAGGAACCTTCATCTATATTATTGTGTCATAGTTTATGAACATCTCTGATGAATATCACGGTATGATTGTAGGCTATGGATAGACGATGTTGATAGAGATATTGCATTACCCTCAGACCCCCTTGTGCAAGACAACAATATTTCGAAGGATCCAATGGGAAGAGTTAAATTTATTCCTGAACAATTCCCACATATGACATACCGGGAACAAAGTAGAGTTTAATAATGGAAGGGCTTCCCTATATATTCAACCATAAAATGATGGTCAAGCTCTGTGTTGAGTAGTGATGATACAGCCATTTAAAATCCCCCTTTATTTTTTTCAATCTGTTATATATGTGATATGGCTATCATATGTTTGGTTGGTTGAAAGTATGTTTGGTTGCACAACATTTTCACGCTAGGTATGAATGGATGAATACACTATGGCCTAGGAGGCTAGTCATAGGTTTGACTACGTTAGTCATAATGCAACCAACCTTTTTGGATAAAGCTATGTTTAATTGGTAAGCCCCTTTTGGGAAAAGCTATATTTAATTGGTAACACATCGATGTAGGGTGTAAAAATTTGAAACCATAAAGGGTTATTTTATGACTAATCAAATCAAAGAATTCTTTTATCAAATTGACACAAGTAAAGAACACTCTTTTTGGGTAATTTCTCACTAAAAAGGCTTGGATATTGTCCAATAAATTTATGGATGAATTAAGATAAAATTTGTAATAAACCAAGTAATGTCTTAGTATATTATGAAATAGATCTTAAGAAAAATTTATGGTAAATATCTTGTATTAACCATGATGAACTCCTATTGAAGACCTTGTGATAAATTTTGGGAAATATTTGTAACAATCTTGTTGATAAAACAAACATTATCTTTTAAGTGCTATAGTCAAATTTGATGCAAAAATTGGTTATAAAAAATTAAATTCTAACATTGTGTACCTATAGTATTTTCCTGAAATAAATTAAGGACCAAGTGAGCAAACCTATAGTGTAATATTGTGTGATAGATTATGAATGGAGTTGTAGCTAAACTTGAGTAATCTTGTTGGTAGATTGCAAGAGATATTGTAGCTAAACTTGTGGAACTATAGTACGATCTTGTTGATAGATCTTGAGACAACTTGGTAGCCAGATTTGTGGGAAGACTATAGACTACAAATATAAATTAGCAAACATATTGGTAAAATAACTCCAGTGTGAACATAATAATGGATTATAGAACAAATCAGGTTTATAATCTCGTAGTAGAGTATGATTAAATCCTTGGAATTATTTGTATATCTGCAATTGAATCCATGTTTTTAAATGTTATTTTTGGTTGAAATAAATAGGAGTCACTTGTTAAAGTATGATTGGTTAAATACTATTTTTGGTTGAAATAAATAGGAGTTACTTGTTAAAATATGACTTTTTTAAATGCTATTTTTGGATAAAAGAATTATGAGTTACTTGTTAAAATATGATTGGTTAAATGCTATTTCTGGTTGAAAGAAATAGGAGTTGTTTAAATGCTATTTTTGGATGAAAGAAATATGATCTACTTGTTAAAGTATGATTGGTTAAATGCTATTTCTATTTGAAAAAAATATGAATTACTTGTTAAAGTATTATTTGTTATATGCATAAAATGGATCTCATTTACAAATTAATTTATGGCATTATTTGAAAGGTCTAACGATAGTTGATTGTAATAATATTGTTTCAAGGGCATATCTTTATGGAAAAGATATGAGATGAAAACGATATTTTTTAGTCTTAGGAAAGTATGGGATTTCCTTCCTTTGAATGATGGAATGCTTTAGACAATTACATTATGATGAATGTATTGTGTTTAGTTGCATTCACTTGGAAAAATTATTACATGTTATTGCTTGCCTAGAATTCATTTTCATATACATGTAATAGGTTGTCCTGATTCCAAAACACCTACAAACTAGTATTGATGGCTTGAATGGATTTAGGTGAAGATTGGAACTATTCGACTTCTATTGATCATGTATATATGTTGTAACAAGGCCTCTTTAATGAAAGGCCTCCATTATTGTAAAATGTATTTATTTGAGATCAATTGTAATTTGATTATATCACTCCTTGAGAGGATTTGTAAACAATGTAATACTTGATTTCAAGTAATCATAGAAGAAAATGTAGAGTTATATCATGACATGAAGTTATCATATGATAAGGTTTGAATCTTTAAAAGTGAATTAAATATTATGTATAAATTGACATAGAGTAACCTTAAACTAGAAGGAATGTATGAATCATGCATGTCACTTAGATATTAACCATGAGAGTGATTATAGGGGGAAACATTGAAAGTTATCTAATTTCAAGGAGATTATAGTTGGTTAAATCAAGTAAGGTAAATGTTAGAGTAATATTCCATTATTCAGGATATTAACCATATTCCTACATTAGGGTAGATTTCATTTACCACATGGTAAAAAATAATCTCTATTATTACCACTAGGTTATTCCCTTATTTACTATGATTTACCATTGTAAATACCATTAACTATTTACCTATGGTTAATGATATATAGTTAAGTTGATTATTCACATTGTAATGTGAATAATAGCTTATAAGTAGTTAGCGTAAATATCTAAGTTGTTAGCTAAATTTTGGGGGGACTTCCTACTTCACGTTGTTTACTACCAAAGGGAGAAACAGTTGCCATAGGCTATTTCTAGACTAAGGCCTATGTTATTTAAACACCATCTGATATCAATATTAATCTAATGGTTTATGTGTATTTTATTCTATTGTGAATTTGCCAACATTGGCATCAGAGCTATGGAGGAGACAAGGTGCACACTCAGCAATGTGGAAGGAACTCTCATTCCACACTAGGCAAGGCAGGAAGAATTCTCATTCCAGTCACATTTTAGCATCAATACAGAATACCTAAGGTTGTGTTGATTTTAGTTTATTTATTAATCTCCTAAAAAAAAATTGTGTTTTCATTAAAACACTACAAGGAGGTGACCATCAGGTGGAAATCCACCTCTACATTTTGTTGACATCCCCTCTTACCGATAAATGGACAATCTTATTCGATGATTGCATCGAGGAGACAACCCTCGTATGACTATATGGTGACCGAAGGAGCCAGTGACCACCTGACTTTAATGGTGATTGAAGCAAGACTCTGACCACTGCTTGCAGGTGGCAACCACATATCCAGAGGGTTGAAGCACCCTCTGGTGGCTAATGTCACCTGTATTGAGCCACTGATCGAAGCAAGGCTCTGACAACCACTTGTACAAGGCTGACCTACCAGCAAGAAGGAGCACCCTCTGGTGGTTGACCCAGGACAAAGGGTAGGAGTGCCTTAACAAACTTGACACATAAACCATGGCAATAGTGAACCTAAAATCCACTAACACCCATGTTTGATGTGGCACACACCCCAAGGATGGTACCAAATTGGCACGTATATTGAGGATGAACCTAGACCTAACACGTGGTGGGCCCACCACAGGACAAGACAAGATACATTATGGACAACCACAAGTGGATGATGTGGACAAGACCAGATACATGGTGGACAACCATAGTTAGATGATGTGGATAATATTGGACACATGGCGGATAGCCATAGGACCGACACATGGTAAACAACCATAGGATCGAAATGTGGTGGATAGCCACAGGATATGACACTTGGACCAGACTGGTCATGCCAAGTGGCAATGACCAAAACCATTGATGTGATAGACTGCCCAAAGGTAGTCATAGACACAAGGGCTTATTCACCATTTTATATCCCACAACATTGCTCGTAAGGGTGATGTGGGATAATTCCCAATTTTTTTCCTACTTGTGCGAGGGAAAGAAGGGAAAGGGAAATCGATTCCCTTCCCTTCACATCGGGCCACTTAACTTGATTGGCTTGCTAGTCAGTTGAAAGGATAGGGCCCACGAGGTTGTAGGATCAACTCTCGGTGGGAGTCAAGATATTTTTTTGCCTATAAAAACAAAAACAAAAAAGTAATCCTTTCTTTATTTATGTTTATTTATTTTTATTATTTTTAGTTTAATTTATTAATAATTTAATATTATTTTATATAAAATTATTATTTTTAATAAAAAGTAATTTTAAAAATAAAATAGTTTTTATTATTCATGAATTATACTTAAATTAATTAGAAAATTGCTATAAAATTAAAAATTAAAAGAAATATTTTTTGTAGGTGACCTCCCGCTCTAGGCGGGAGGTCACCCTTTTGCATCCTCGCTCCCTCCTCGGATCCTCCTAGGGCTCTCAGGTGGATCTCCTACTGCGTTGTGGATTTCCATGTAGATCTCCTTATTTTCTAGGATTTTTAGCCCTTCCTGTTGCTGCCTGGTGCTTGGGGGGTCTCCATGGCAATTTTTGCTTCTTATATTATTCTAGGAAATAGGATGTAGATCTCTTTTTCTTTTTATATATCCATAGCGCACTCAAGAGATGCCCCGATGTGGAAGCAAGAGACCTCCTACTATGGGTGGGAGGTCACCTCTTCATCTTCTTGCTCCATCTTTGGCTCTTCCTTGGGCTCTCTAGCAGATTTATTGCCTTGTGCATTTCTAGGCATAAATCCTAATTCTCCTAGGGTTTATGGCCCTTCCTACCATTTCTTGGTACCTAGAGGGTTTCCTTGGACATTTTTGCTTCTTCCTATGGTTTCTAGGAAAGAGGAGGAAAATATCTTTTTCTTCTAGAAGATCCATAGCGCAAGAGATACCACAATGCAGGAGCAAGAGACCTCCTGATATGGATGGGAGGTCACCTATTCATCTTATTGCTCCCTCTAGAGCTCTTCCTTGGGCTCCATGATGCATTTCTTATTTTTCTATGCTTTTCTAGGTAGACCTCCTAGTTCTCCTAGGTTTTTTTCCCCTTCCTGTCACTTCTTGGTGCCTAGAGGGTTTTCAAGCCCTTTTTTGCTTCTTCTTGAGGTGTTTTAGGTTTGAGGAGGTAGATATTTTTTTCTTCTGGAAGATCTGAAGTGTGCTTAGGAGATGCCCCGATGTGGGAGCAAGAGACCTCCCATTATGGGTAAGAGGTCACTGTTTCATTTTCTCACTCCCTCCTTGACTCTTCTTAGGGTTCTCTTATGGATATTTTGCTATGTTGTGGTTTCCAGGTAGATCTCATAGTTTTCCTAGGGTTTCTTGCCCTTCCTACCATTGCTTGGTGCCTGGAGGGTCTCCAAGGTCTTCTTCACTTCTTCCTAAGGTGTTTTAGGAAGTCCTCTTAGATGGTTTTATGTGATTAAAAAAATTGGTTGGTGGTATCAGTGTGGGGATTGGATTTGCTTTGGAGTGGGATCCATTTTCTTTCATTTCACTTCCTAGGAGGGTCATTCACGGGATTCTAGGCTTGGGGGAGGCCTGATTATTCTCAGCTAAGTGTTTCCCCTAGGAGTGGCTTTTTTTAACTTGTCCTGCTTGTTGGGATGGTCTTTCACTAGTTTCTAGGATTGGGAGAGGCCCCTTTTATTCCCATTTGAGATTTTTCCATCATTCATATTTTGTGGTTGGCATTTTAGAGTTTCCAGTGGATGCATTTATTTGTTCTGCTTGCCAGGGTAATCATTCACTACCTTATCTAGGCTTGGGGAGGCCTAAAATTTATAGTTGAGTGCCTCCCATAGCTAGCATTTTAGAGCTTGTTTTTAGGGATTTCTGCTAGATTTCTTCTCATATTTGTTTGATCTTAGGGGGACCATGTATGGCAGAAGGATGCCATGGTTTCTCCATTGGTGGTAAGGTTAGGGTTTCTTGCTAATTTGGATGTCCTCCTTCCATGGTTTATATTTGAATATGCTTCACCTTCTTCCCTGGGAGTTTGCATGGGATCTTTTTTGGATGGTCCAGTTTGGTTTGCGGATGGCCCTATGATGGTCTTTGTTCTATTATGAAGGGTCATGTTTCATTTGTGGATGGTCTTGTGTGGTTTTTGGGTGCTCCTGATTCCTTTATGGATGGTCCTATTTTGGTTGGCAGATGGTCCTATTTTTTCTCTACGGATGGTCCTATTTCATTTGTAAATAGTCCTGATTCAGTGGTGGCTAGCCTTGTAAGTCTAAGGTTTTCTCTTGTGTGGGAAAACCCTTTTCTTTTGGGTGCTAGGATTTTTTCCTTCATGAAAAAACTCTTTTTATTTTTTATGTTTACCTTTAAGGTTTTCCCTACTGCCCCTGCAAGGGCTTCTCTTCTCAACTGGTGTGGATTTCTCTCTGTCTCCTGTGTAGGCTTCTCTTTCTCTATTTTAGTTGTTTTTCTCCAATAGACCACAGAGAGTCTATTTCTTCAACTATTTTGTGGTTGGGATATCTTCTCCCAACCTTCACCTTTTGTAAAAGGTTATGGGATCCTTTCAAAACCCCTCTTTACCAATTAAAAAAAGACATATTTTTTGCAAAATTTTCAATAAAAGTGAGCTTTTGTTTTCTCCCAAAAAGGGGATATAAGACATATAAGAGCATCATTTTTTTTGCAAAATTAGGGAACCTAAAATCTTCTCAAACCTTGTTAATTTTGCAAACAATGAAGGATCAAACTTGAATTCTTTTTTGCCAAATTGTAACACAAGGTGACACAAATTTGTAAAATTCAAAGGCAAAGTGTGCATTTTTTTTCTCCAAGGGGGTTATAATACATGAAATTGCACATTCTATTTTTTTGTTAAACTAAGAAAAAATTTAAGACATTGTGTCCATAAAAACAAGTCGTTTATCGACTAGTCTATAAGCCTTTCAAACATGGGTCGTGTGTCGACTTAACTTGAAAGGAGTGCTATTTGTTTAATTTTGTAAAACAAAAGAGGGAAGACAAGGAATTATATTTATTTTGCAAAATTGTAACACAAAGTGAGAAGCACTTAAAACAAAATCAAAACTTGTTAATTTTTCAAAACAAAAAGGAAAGGCAATTGTTTTATGCCACATTCTTTGCAAAATTTGAAAACAAGAGGAGATATAAAATATCAATTTTTTGCACAACACAAATCAAAATTTTGTTGTAGAATTTGGTGATAAAGGTGCATTTTTGATATTACTCGACACCTTTATTACAAATTGGCAAACTAGGTGCATTTTCGGTTGCATCTGAAACCTAAGTGATAAAAAATTTGTGGGAACTCTTTGATTGATTATTGCATTTAATTTCTTGTTCTTTGCAATTATAAGTAATCAAAATCAAGAGCACTCAAAACCCTAGGTCCCCAAAATTTCACAATAATTTGTGTAATTCATTTGCACAAGTATAATCCATATTAAAAATTGATATTCTCTCCTTACAAACCTTAAAATTCACTCTTATTTGTTTGGTTCAATATCCTCAAACTGATTATTCCTCTTCAAGGGGATTTTTAGATAGGTTCCATTAAATATATTTTAGAGTGAATTCTATTTCACTTCTTATTTGTTTGTCTTAAATATCCTCAAACTGATAATATTTCTTCAAAGAGAGTTTTCAGGTAGGTGCCATTAAATACCACTTAAGAGTGAAAGAAAGATCATCTTAGTGCAAATTCTAGGACATTCATCATGGCAACTATCAATAAATACCTAAATGATACACAATTTCTTAAAGGTCCTAACTATTCAGCATGGAAAATTAATATGAAAGCCATTTTAACTTAGAGGAAATGTGGGATTCAGTATATGACACTGAAATAAGATCCACATCAGTAGAAGTAGATCAGAAAGCATAAAATAACAATCATCTTCTCATGTTGATCCTCCTAGAAACTATTGATGAGATCCAACCTCACATAAGTGAAGCTAAAAATGGTAAATATGCATGGGATGCACTTTGTACCATTTTTTAAGGTAAGAATCAATCGACTGTTCTAAACCTTCAAACATAACTTCATACACTCCATATGAAGTCAGGATAATTAGTAGAACTATTCCTATACAGAGTAACAGAACTGAATTCAAAGCTAAATGCTTTAGGAGACAAAGTAGAAGATACTATTGTAACTTTAATAATATTAAGGGCTCTTCTAGAAACCTACAAGATGTTAATAACATCCCTTAATGTATCTAAAAGAATAGTCACCTTTGTGGAGTTAGTAAATTTGCTTCAAATGAAGGAAGCAAATCAACTCCAAAGTGATGAAGTGACAAACAATACACTTTACTCGAACAATCAGGGTGAAAAAAATAAAGGAAACTTTCAAAAGGGAGGATCATCTTCAAAAGGCAAGGGAAAGAAACCTTAAACGAAGTTTTTCTTGCATTGTAAAAAGGACAACCATGATACCAATTGATGTTGGTTTAAAAACAAGTAAAACAAAAATGGCAAAGGCACATCACAAAAGAAAAACAAAGGCAATGTTGCTAGTGAAGTGTCTGATTCTAATTTTGATTCTAGTTCAGAAAGAGCACACAAAATGCTCATGGCTAAAACAACATTGTAAAGGGAAAAAAAAATTTCACCATATGCAAGCACCATTTACACTCTTTTTTTTAGGTTTCAAAAATAGCATAAGTTTTTGTTTGAAGTACTTGCAATAAAGGGGTGATTGTACCTTTTTTAGGCTTCATAAATATCAAACTCTCTTTGTTTGAAGTACTTGTAACAAAAGGGGAAATTTTCTGGTGTAAAATTTTCCTAGGAGGCAACTTTTGTAAAATCCTTAACAAAGCTTCATGGTTTGCACATATTTTGCAATTAAGGGGGGATAAACATTTCTTTTCCTACTTCACACAATTATTTTTTTTTTAAATGGAGGAAGACTTATAAGGGTGCATTTTTGGTAGTGACCGACACCTTAGTCATACTTCTTGTAGAAATTCCATTACAACATGTTTTGCAACAAGGGGGAAACTTATAAGGGTACATTTTTGGCAGCGACCGACACCTTATCTACCTTATCAAAACTTTTGCAAAATCATGTTGTAAATCGAATGAACCTTGTATGTAGTGATATACTCTAATACACCTATTGGTTGCAGTAGCTGGTTACCCATGCAATCCGGTTGGATGACAAGATTACAATAAGGACATTTGTTGATGTGAAGACAAAGTGAGGAATGACCCATTTTTTTCTTAGAGTAGCCAGAGCAAGTGCCAGTAGATCAACATATTTTTCACTGTATTGGGACAATTATATACATTACCCAAATCATGTAATAAGGGGGGATGTTAGAGTAATATTCCATTATTTGGGATATTAACCATATTCCTACATTAGGGTAGATTTTATTTACCACATGGTAAAAATTAATCTCTATTTTTACCACTAGGTTATTCCCTTATTTACTATGATTTACCATGTTAAATATCATTAATTATTTACCTATGGGTAATGATATATAGTTAAGTTGATTATTCACATTGTAACATGAATAATAACTTGTTAGTAGTTAGCATCAATATCTAAGTTGTTAGCTAACTTTGGAGGGGACTTCCTACTTCACGTTGTTTACTACCTAAGGGGTAAATAGTTTCCATAGGCTATTTCTAGCCTAAGGTCTATGTTATTTAAACACCATCTGATATCAATATTAAGCTAATGATTTATGCATATTTTATTCTATTGTATATTTACCAACAGTAAAATGGTGGACATTCACAAGTCTATGTGGGTTTGTGTGATAAACCCCTTAGCTTCCTATGGTTCATATGGGATATTTAAGCATTGCAATGATTTTTTTTCTATCCTTAAGTAAGAATCAACTAATCTTCAAGGCATACACCTAATGTACGGGTTGAAGGAGATCTAACATAGAAGCTAGTTTAATGTTTGATTTAAACTAGTAGGGGAAAGTACGTTCCTATTTGAGATAGGAGAATTTCCAATTGTAAGGTAAAGAAACCTTACCTATAGGTAATTATAGGGGTTGTTCACTCCTATAAATAGGATAGACACTGACCATGTTGGATTCCTGTGAAGTGCAACCTTGAACTTATTTGGAAATTCATTTATAAGAGAACCACATGAAGAGAATTTTAATTCACTCATGAACTAGTGACAATGATAGAGATTAAACAGAAAAATATTTTCTCCCTAAGATTGGTTTGCCTTGGAATAGGGATGTTATAGTTGTCGTTGTTTATTATACCAATACTGAAGTTTATATTGTATTTGTTGAAATATTTTATTCATTTGATTTCCTTGATTATATCTACAAAAAATTGTACTATGACCCTTTCTCTTACATATATGACATAATATTGAATTCCATTTAGATCTATACTTGGATGTTGTAGCAACATTGGTATATTTTCTTTAGATACCAAGGCATTATTAGTCATTTCATCCTTGACTAAATTTTCTACTTCATATTCCTAAAGAATATTGACTAAATCATCAAATGTAGTCTCCTTACTTAGAACTTGTAAAGAAGTAACTAAATGTTTATAACTTTTTGGAAGTGCTCTTAGTGTAACTTGAACAAGAAGTTTGTCTTCTACCTTTTCTCCTAGAGTAAAAATTTTTGTCTTTATATCTGCTAATTTTCGAGGAAAGAATTATATACTTTCTCCACTATTAACCTTTAAGGAATATAATTGAGATTGTAAATTTGGAATTATTGCTTTGTTTTTTCCTTAAAATATTTTTCAAAATGTATTCGATGCATCTATAGAAGTTTCTGATCCACTTAAACATTACTATTTTCATCAATTATTCCAAATGTGATTAACATGAGTGCCTTTGCATCACTTTCTTCAATTTTTTGTATTTATTTTTCATCCTCACTAGGTTTTTTCTTTGTTCCATTTACTATATCCCATAGTTTTTCTATAGTAATAATTGATTTCATTTTATTCTTCCATGATGCAAAATTTGGTCCTTTCAAAAGTTGAGATTTAGAAAGGAAAATTTTATTGTTTGACATAATGGAACTCATTCAAATTTGAATTTTTGAAATCCTTTGAAGTAGTAAACCTTTTATCTCCCAACTCAGATAAGAAATTTGCAAAATCTAAAATTTCAAAACTTTTGAAGTAGAATTTATTTTAACTCCCTATTAAATTTACAAATTTTTAAATTTAAAAAAAAAAAAAAAAATTCTTCAAAAAACATTAAAATAACTTCAAATAACTCAAATAAAATTTCAAAAATTTTAATTTTTTTTTTTTTAAATCAAATCTTAACTCCTTTTAACTCCTAGAATATTAAAAACTAAATATTCAAACCTTAAAAATCTAAAAAATCTCAAATCTTAAATTTCCTAACCTTCAAAGCTTAAAAGAACTATTATATTTTAAAACCTTTTAAAATTTTAAACCCTAGTAGAAATTCTTATCACTCCATAACTTAAAAAAAAAAAAATAATAATCAAGGTGCATAAGTAAATTTTAATAAACATTAAAGTGGAAAACCTTATAACTCCACCTAATATTTTCAAAGCAAATCAATTTTTTTCTCCAAAATGTAACTGATGCATCAAATCTAAAAAGTGTAATGTATGAATGTTACCTATGATGGTCAGCTTATATAGCTCCTCCTTTAATGTTGTAATAAGCTAGGTGTTGGGAAACATGCCAAATTAATTCCTTATTCCTCCAATACTAATATTTTCTAATGCTAGTTACATAGTAGTGAGTACGAGCATGAGATGAGAGGCAGAGCAGTTATGAGTGCGAGCGTAAACTGGGAGTTAGTACAACTGTGAGTGTGAACACAAGTTAGGAGTAAGTGTAGCAGGAAGTATAAGTGTGAGCGTGAGTAGGGAGTAGCTGCAGTAGTGAGTTGGAGTGTGATCTAGGAGTAAGTATAGTAGAAAGTGTGAGTAAGTGCAATCAAAAGAGAGTGTGAGTGAGTGTAGCTAAAAGTGAGTGCAAGTGTAAGCTAGGAGTAAGTGAAATAGCAAGTGCAAGCATGAGCTAGGAGTGAGTGTGAAAGCCATTAGAAAATGATATCAAAGAATTTTGAACTAAGAGGAAGTGAGAGCCAAGATTTAGTCATGGTAGAAGAGTGACATGTTCATACAGAGTGCATCAATGCTTCAAACCCTTACCATGAATGTGTGGAACATTATTTCCAAATAATTATTGAAGCCAAGGAATGTTGAGAAAAAGAAGATACAAGGTAAATTGTGATCCAAGGAGAAGTGCAAGTTGGGAGTGAGTGTAAGGTAGGAGAGAGTGTAAACTAAGAAGGAATACAAGATAGGATTCAATCATGGCAAAAGAGTGATAGGTTCATCCAAAGTGCATTAATGTTTCAAAATATTACCACAAATGCATGGAATATTATTTCTAAAAAAGTTGAAGCGAAGGGAGACCAAGAAAAATAAGAGACACGATAATTGTGATCCAGGAGGGAGTGTAAGCCTAGAGCAAGTGTGAGGCAAGAGAGAGTGCAATTTAGAAGAGCGAGTGCAAGTAGAAAGGAAGTGTGAACCAAGAGAGAGTGCAAGCCAAGAGGAAGCCCCATTATCTATTGTGGAAGGAAAGTCCTTTTTTAAAGCCCTAATGGGAATTCAATATGCCCTAGATAGAAATGAAAATGCCCTAGCTGGAAGTATGAAGACCCAAGCTGGAGATAAGTAGAAGAGCAAATACATGGCAAGTTTGATCTATGTAGCAGATGGTACAATAGAAGTAAGTATCAAGGATGAGATTATTGAGAATGATATAATGGTTCTTAAAAGTAGAGGGATAATGTGTAAGTTCCATAGATCATGGCTAGGATTTTTGGAGATTCAAAATTGGATCAAGTGGAAGTGGGGATTGAATTCAAATTATTCTGTGACTTTTATTCCTAAATATTTTTCCTCATCATCTTTTCTAGTTCAAAAATTAGGGATAAAATAATGGTTTGTGGCCCATGGTTTAGAGGAAGAGATGCACTTTATTTGACACCATGGAATTAAAAATTTTCCATTGATATAGAAACTATTAAGAAGATTTCAGTGTGGGTTAGGCTTTTTAGACTTCCATATCATCTTATAAATAAGGATTTTTTGAAAAATATTGGAAATGCCCTAGGGAAATTCACCAAGGAAGTACCAAAAACTAAGGAGTGAAAGCATGCTATATATACTCGAATATGTGTTGATATGGATATTTCAAAACCTTTTCCACAATCCATTAATATTAAATCTAAATCAAGAGAATGGGATCAAAAAATAGATTATGAAAATATTGTATTTCATTGCCACAATTATTTTGAGATTGGACACATGGCAAGAGTTTGCAAAGTAAAAACTATGAAGAAAGAGATAAAAAATTCTAGCCATGAGATAAAATTCAATACAAAGCAAGGAAATCATACAATAATAGAAGTTAGATCAGATCAAGGATATTCCACTCCAAAAGAAGAGGTAAATAAATCCTATCAACAATATCAATTGGTAAGTTTAGAAGGAATTAAAGGTGCAAAATAATATGTGGAGATAAAATCCAAAACAAATATAGAAAAAAAATTATAAGTTTATTCCAGGTAAATCATCTTCATTTTCCTCTAGTAGTATATAATCCTCTTCAGATAATAAAAGTGAAAGTGATGAAGATGTTATCCCTTGCACTTTAAGGTTTCAAGAGCAGAATAATATAGAAATGAGGTTGGAGGAAACCCATAACAATTTAGGGTTTTAAGGGTAAAATAAGAAGATAATTGCTATATAAGAGCATCTTTGCACTTTTGGGTCTCTAGGGAAATATAAATAAGATTGTGCTTTTGAGGTTATTCCTTGAAATTCAGATCCTTCTAAACAAGGCAAACCTAAAGATGATACGTCTTACTATGAGCAATATGAGAATATTGAAGATATTGATGAAGATAAAAGTATTGTTTGGAATGAAAAAAAATAGAGGAATATCCAAGAAGCAAAAACAAAGAGAAAAATAAAAAGAAACACAAAGGGATATTTATATGGGAAAAAAAAGCAAATATCATAAGTGTTAACAAGAAGTGGGGCTAAACCCTCAAATAAAATAAAAAAATAACAATGAAAATAATATCTTGGAATATTAAGGGAATGAATAACCCTAAAAAAATGTATTAATAAATTATGAGGTGGTTATAGAAAATATATTTTTGGATATAAAAGTTGGGAAACAAACATTTTAGCCATTCGTAGTGTTGAATTTCATCTTGATAAATTTTAAATTTTTGAAGGCATTTGATATAGAAGGAGTTGATTGTGGATTCTTCACAGTTTGAGGAATATGAACAATATATTTGATATTATGGTAAATGAATAATATCTTTGATAGAAAGATATATTTATATATGCTTTAATTAACTTGTTAGAAATATAATGAGAGCATTGTAATATTTTTTTTGTAATGGGAGTGGCCCCCAATAGAAGCCACACATAGCTTTAAAAAAATATTTGCTAATGCTTGGAAATCCTTTTGCTATGCTCTTTGTTCATTATATTGTGAAGAGAATTCTACATCCTCTTACAACTCTTAGGTGCCTTCTTGTTTATAGTTCTTACACATTCAAATGATGCTTTGGATTGTGTTATAGATAATGGATATCCTAGGTGGTATCATTTTGAATGGATATATCAGGTAGTATTTAAAATGGATATCTCAAGGTGGCACTTTGGATAGCACTCAGGTCTACGTCCATATTTCACTACAAGTGGTACTCTAAATAGTGCTTTAATCCCTATCTAGTTCTCATTGTAAATGGTACTCTAAATAGCACTTGAATACTTGTCTAGTTCTCACTATAAATGGTGCTCTAAATAGCACTTGAATTCCTATCCATTTCTCTCTATTTGTGGTGCTTAGAATAGAGCTTGTATCCCTATTTGGTTCTCTCTATTGGTGGTGCTTAGAATAGCACGTGTATTCCTTTCCAGTTCTCTCTATTGGTGGTGCTTTGAATAGCATTTGGATCCTAGTCTAGTTCTCTTTGCTATTTGCACTTTGGGAAGAAAATACCCTTTGACTTTGTTGTAGCATTTGAATGATAGTATGCCTTAATGGCTCTTAGATTTGTTCTCACCTTTGGATGATAGTGCTTCTTGATATTACTTATCATTCTTCTAATATCCTTTGGATGATAATGCTCCTTGCTAGTGATGTAGTGGTTCACCACTATCAGCTTATGACTAAGGCAAAACCTTGATAACCAATGATTAAATTTTTATCTATCCCATGGAGAACAAGATTAAATAAATCTTGATAATTGATACTTGTACAAAAGTTCATTTATCAAAAGTCCTGATAGAAATCCAAAAGAGAGCCAAAGGATTTTGCCCTTCAAAACAAATATTTATATTAGAGGTTTTGCGATCAACAATAAAGCACAATGGAGAAAAGTCTCAATTAGTCTATAAGAAATGTTGGAAGACCAAGCAAACATGAATGTCTGACTCAAATCAAGTGATAAAGGTATATGAGCTGAATTAATGACTTTCTCAATTGAAAATATGAAGGCCACCTACCCAAAGATGATCTCAGTTACTGCCCCAAACATTCACTCAAGAAGAAGTATGGATCTGACAATCTTGTGTTGATCATTCATTATGATTAGATAAGTATATCATTCAATAATTATAATCCCAAGGAAAAGTAGGTAGGATTATTAAATATAGTTGTAGATAATTTTGGAGGGAAACTCTCCTGATGTAACCTAGAAATAGTAGTAGTATTAGCTTTGTAAAGGATCAACAAGTTTGAAATTCTATGTATTTGTAGGCTTTCATTTCATTTCTTTGTAAAAATAATTATGGTTCTTGAGCGGCTTGTGGGTAATATTGAACCCCTACTTCTAGCACAATCTGTGTAAAATTTTACCTACATTATAAATATGCATGGGAGCCTGCATCTATTTTTTGATCTTTTTCTATAGACCCGTTGTTGTGTATGTGTATGTGTTTGTGATATTGTGCATGAATATCATATTTTCTAAGTGTATGTGTGTGTGAGGGGCCTACGTATATTTTCATACTGATTCACTTACTAGCTTGGCTCTCTTGTGGGACCCACCTACTCATATATGCATATAACTAGTAGATTTTGATTGCACTTCACTATGTCAAGGAGAGGAAGTGTTCACTACTGGCACATAGCGTTCAAGATTTTTTTTGTAGGATGCTTAGTGGATCTCTTGGTACATCACCTCCTTTTCCTTTTATTTGTTGATTTTATTTATTTTCTCACATCCCTTTCCCTTTGTAGAGCAACTAGCACCTTGAATATCACATATTAACAAGGAGTTAGCCTTTTAAAAAAAATCCTAGAGGCTCTCAGTTGAGGCAAACCCCATGCTCTCAGTTGTGGCCTTTTGTGTCACTCCGATACAAGGTGTGATTATCTCTAGTGGGAGAGATAAAATATGATAACATTTTAATAGCAGGCCTAGTGGGACCCAAATGACACATCATTAGTCCTATAATTACAACAAGGACTAGGTTTGAGACTTGGTGAGGGTCTTAGCCTATTTTTAACTTGTTGAAGCACCTCTTTTCTCACCTAGCGACTCTTCTCAAGAAAAACATCAAAATAAGATACTATTAAAGGTACCAAACCAAGGTTCAAGTGAAGACCTTCATCTATTTGCTTTTGAAAATCAATATGTCACATTCACCTAGCGAATTTGCATCAACAAAAGAATCCTAGAGGTATATAAACAAAATATGATGTTGATATTTATTATCACATCTTATATGGCTACCCCCTTAGCACATATCCCTTCATATGAGATAGTATCAATCCCCTTCAACCATCAAAATCCATGTAATATATGGAAGAAGCTACATGGGTATATATTGGCAATATTACTACATTGGTAAAGGCTATAGCAATCCATTAGAACGCCTCTAAGAACTAGTATTCATATACCAAACACACAATATAGTGGAGCAAGATGTGGCCTTAAGGCTATTAGTGGCATCTCTTAAAGGGGAGGCACTAAAAAAGTATGAATCTCTTCCTCCTCATTCAATCACATAATGGGACCAATTATTCTTTGATTAAGGTTGAGGAAGGGGTGTTGAAATGTCCCTAAACCTTTTACATAGTAGTCAGATATTTAAAAATATACTCAAAACATAGCTTCTCCACAATACATCTATGCTAAACAAAGAAGGTTGTAATACAAACACTCCTTTCACATTCTACTTCATAGCCAAACATACAAAATAACTACTAATAGGGTTTAGAAATAACCCATCAAAGCATAAGAAATATCATACTAAATCAATTAAGTAAACCACATTCTATAGGATAGAAAAATAGCAACTTGAGGCACCCATTGACCATAATCTTCAAATATTTTATGATTTCCTTGATCATGAATGGGACCAATTTGCTTCATTAATAATGAATTACTTTGACATAGAAAGAGAAAAAGGAACCAATTGTAACAAAAATGAGTCAGCCTAAGAGGAAGAGAAAATAATTTCCCCTACCAATCATGATAAGCACAATAGTCAACCAAAATCTCCCCGATCAATGGATAATGAACATGATTAGAGAGACAAGAAATTTCCATTCAAATCCATTAAACTAGGGAAGCTAAAGAAATTAATCATAGGGTAGCCATAGAAACAACATCAATACAAAATTGGCATAAAAAATTATTCTCCCTACCTATTGTGGCCTATGAAAATATGTCATTGTGGGAAAAATAATAATTAAAGGAATTCTTAGAGCATGTATATTGCAAAAAGATAAAAATTGCAAAACTAATCTACTTTGATGTTGGGAATAACAAAAGAAGTGGAATCAAATAAAAAACTAAAATGATCTTGATCCTTGGAAATTATGATAAGCATAAACACCAAAGATCAATCCTAACATGGGACCCTGGTCGAAACATATATAAATTTTGGATACATCAACTAGTCAGAATTTGAGCCTCCTTATAGTGCAAAAAAAGAGGTGGGTCATGAGTAGATATGAAGTGACACATAATCCAAGGTACACCAACCATATATCAATGGATGAAATTTGAAATTAAGAAGCTTCCCCACAAAAAAATCTTTGGGAAGGAAATCTAGTAGTTGGAAAAAAAGTCTGCATTAAAGGCTACATCAAAACAAAACCTTATTTGTGATCAAGGACTGACAATAAATATTGTGGGGATAAATTAATGTTTAAAGGCATGAATATGCATTTATACACTCTTCAAAGAATATGAAATTCTTTGAAAAGTAATAAAATAAGGAGCAATAAATTCAAGGCACGTGAAGATCATGAAAAGAGGAAGGTCATAGAAAAGAAGAAGGGGATGGGAGGGGGAGGGACCTGCTCCCTTTCCCTACTCCCCTTTCCCTGGTTCTTTCCCAGTCCCTAATTCATCCCAGGTCATCCCACTCTTGGAATGGTTTGTAGCAGATGATCTCCTTGGGGGAGATCCTTGCCCACTTTTTGCTTCTTTCCCATTAGTTTTTGGGGTTTCCTTGTTTGAATCCTGGGCCTGGTGCTTCCCAAGGATCCTCTAGGGTTTCTTGCATGTTCCTAGGATCCTGTCCCTGATCTCCCTTAGGATTTTCCCTAGGGTTTTTTATAGGTTGTTACTGGGATATGGTTCCTAAGGCTTTCTCAATCTATGGTGGTTGCATTTTGGGTTCTCATTCACTTCCAAGTGCATCCCGTGAGGTTCTCTCTTCATCAAGGTTGGTTTGGGGGGCAGTTTCCTCTTTGCTCGTGTTTCCTCTCTGATATGCCATTGGTTTTTGATGATATCATCCCTTTGGGTGGGACCATGTTTGTTTTCCTATTTGAAGGCTTATTTTTGCTAGTTTTCTTGCTGGGCGGGATGGGATTTTCTGTTAGGCAAGATTTTCAAATCTTCTAGTTTTCTCATTGGGCGGGATTTCCAATCACGCTAGGTGGGATTTTTCAATCCTATTTTTTTTTTGGTTTTCCTGCTATGCGGGATGGGATTTCCTGCTAGGCAGGATTTTCAAATCTTCTAGTTTTCCTGCTACGTAGGATTTCCAATCTGGTGGTTTTTAGCTGCTTCCCGCTGGGTAAGATTTTCAAATCCATCATCCTACATGTTTTCCCGTTAGGCAAGATTTTTCAAAATTGGTGGTTTCCTGTTGGGCGGGATTTTTCAAAATTGGTGGTTTCCCGCTAGATGGGATTTTCCAATCTACTGGTTTTCCTGCTGGGCAGGATTTCCAACCTGGTGGTTTTTGACTGCTTCCCACTGGGCAGGATTTTTTAGAACTAGTGGTTTCCTTCTGGATGGGATTTTTCAAAATTGGTGATTTCCTACTAGGCAGGATTTGTGGTTTCCTACTAGGCGGGATTTTTCAAAATTTTATTTTTTCGCTGGATGGGTTTTTCCAAACTGTCTATTTTCTGCTGGGCGGGATTCTTCAAATTGATTGTTCTTGACATTTGGTTTGGTCGGTTGACCTGTTGTAAAAAGGTTTTGGGGTCCTTTCAAAACCCACTTTTAATATAATTTTTACCTACCAAAAAAAAAAAAAAAAAAGAGGAAGGTTATAAGAAATGACGACCTTAAAAGATATAAAATTTTCACTTCCTGATTAAAAGCCTCTTCAATTCATTATTCAACAGAAGATAAAAGCTAGTATCAAGCTCAGACTGACAAAGACAAAGTATTCTTGTGTGCAAGAAATACCAAAAGTACCCATTCCCACATATTCTTCTAACATCAAGTTTTTGATAGACATGGTTGAAGGTGGCACCGACCCTAAGGTCTACAAGGGAACTGGAAATCTAAGAATAGGTTCTTATAGATGCTTCAAAGCTACTAGAACTTTGAGCTTTGGAGCACATATATGGACCAAATTTTTAGCATAATATATGGAAACTTGATGGCTTTTTAAGCCTTACAATTTTTGGAGTATATTACATTAGTTAGTACATGCTAATATACCTCATAGGGTACATTTATGGTACATTTGTAAATAATATATTAGGGTTGAGTCATAGTTTAGAGTGTGAATTATATTTTACCTTTTATGTAAGTGTGAATGTGCAAGAAATGCACAAGTGTTATGTAAGTTAGTGTGCAAGTTTAATTTGAGTCTATGTGCACAAGTATATTATATGTAAGAGTGCAAATATGTAATATAAATATGTGCACAAGTGTCTTAGGTTAGAGTGTGCAAGTTAGAGAAGTGTAATATTCATGTATAAGTGTGCATACAATATAGAGTCAAGTGTTCATCAAGTATGCAAGTGTCAAGTAGAGAAGCCAAGAGTCATGAGACTTGGCATATGGAAAGGAATAGTCAAGTATCCAAAAAGTCACACTACTATGGCTATATTATGGAGATAATACTCCATATGTAATAATAAAAATTAGTCACAATTATCATGATAATTGTAAGAGAAAGAAGAGTAATAAAGACTGCATATATTTTGAGCAATTAATATTGTAAGTTGTTTTACATGCTTAGTACATGTATGATTTAAACTATTTACATTCATATTATTGTATATTATTGAATATTATTTGACTTATTATTAGCCTTGATATACATATAAGTTTCTCACATTATTCTACTCATATTATTATCTTGACCTTATTATATTGTGGGTATACTATATTTGATCCTATGATATTTAACGTGTGATATGTGTGGTAGTATTATGGCTTAAAATTTCATCAATGGTATCAAATCTACCACCAAAATTTGTATAGATTGAAAAGATTGATTTTAGCCACATACAAAAATTGAATTTATTCACTTTGATAAATTTGATTAAGAGTTTGCCCAGTTTGAAGGTAGTGTGACTCAGACTCTATTTTAAGGTCATATTGAGTAGATAGACTAGAGTCTTTCCATGGTTTAAGCTTAACTAGTTACGACCAAGACTTAGCTATAGAGGCTCTCCATAGTTGAAGAATAAGCTATATTGAAGGCGTATAAAATTTGAGATAGTTGATCATTAAAGGATATAACCAAACCTTGACACTAAAGGTTGTAGAATCAAGGACATACATATCCCTTCACATTGATTTCAAATATATTTGAAGAATCAAGGACATGGATATTCCTTGATATTGGAAAGTTGAAGATACAGGGACATTCAGAGTCACCTTGACATTGATAGAAGATACAAGGTCATTCAATGTCACCTTGACATTTATAGAAGATACAAGGACATTTATAGTCACCTTGATATCAAGAGAGAATTTAGGTTCATTGCTAATCCTTGAAATTAAGAAATATTTAAGGAATCAAGGGTATTCAATTCACCTTAACATTGATAGATATTAAGCAGAAGAAATGTGAGAAGCTTCCTACAAAGGATAGAGAAGTGTTTTAGCTTCTAAGTGCAAATAAAGAATATTCAATTTATAAATAAATTTACCTTGACATTAAAGCCAATATAGAAGAATAGATAGTTGCAATAGATTGAGAAGCATTCAGAGCTTCCCAAATAATAGATAGTTGCAATGGATTGGAGCAAATAAAGGAAGAAGAAATATATATCAAGTCTTGAGAAATATACATTAGTATTGAGAAAGGTATCTCATTATTGAATCCAAGAATTGAATCTACAATGGATAAGAGCTAAATAAAGACTTAAATATAAATAAAAATTTGGTTCAAGAGGCAAAAATATTAAATAACTCTTACAAAGAAAAGAAAATCCATTTAGAGAAAATAAAAAAGAGGCTTGAATTAAAAAAATATAATAGAGAAGGAAAGCGGCCATAGAGATTAGAAAGAATCTTAATAATGTAGACGTAAAGAAGCTCGTAGAGAAAAGAAAATAATTCTATGATAAAAGTTGTCATGAAAGGATAAGTATAATATCAAAGCAAAAGGATTCAAGATAGAAGAAAGAAGGATAATGGAAATTATAGATGGAAGTCCAAGCTAAGAACAAAGGTCCATTTATCTAAGCTTCAAAAAGGAAGAAGAGTTCATCAATCAATGATCATCACTTGCAATAAGAAATAAAGGTTATACTCAGTCAACCAGTCATCACCTATAAAAATAAACAGAGGTTACAACAAGTTAACCAGTCATCGCCTACAATAAGAAATAGAAGTCAAAGCAAGCCAAAAGAATGTATTATTGCTATAAATGCCTATATAGATGAATTTTAGATGGAAAGGTATATGAAGTGCAAATACTGAGGTATATTAAGTACAAATACCAAGACTATTAAGAAAACATACAGGAAGGAAAATTTTAACCTACATGGATAAGGAGACATACAAGCAAAGCTTTTAGGGTAAGGAAGTCAACAAGTAGAGTTTATGTAGAATCTAAGAAGAGATGTTGAACATATAGGCATAGAATCTAAGCAAATGCAAAATATCCAAGCATAGCATCTAAGAAACCAAGGAATGTAGTGTCTTTGCATTTGAGAAGATATATTGAATGTATAAACCAAATGAGAAATGTAAACCACAAACCAGAGTAGCGATGAACATCCAAGTGCAAACCAGAATATGAAAAGAGAAACCAAAACTTCTAAGTGGAAACCTAATCATCTAATTGTTATTCTAAGCATCAAATGAAGGTTTCTAGCATCAAAGGAGGTTCTAAAGCATCACTATAATGCAATGAAACACCTAATAAAGAATCTGAGCACCATAAGACAAGTTCTAATCAAATTGTAACATTTAAAGGAGATTCTGAGCACCATAGAGAAGGTACTAAGCAATCAATAATTTCCAAGAATGATCTTGAGCATTAAAAAATGCCATAGAGTAAGCTTTGAGTAAGTGAGAATATTGAAGAGCATAAAACCTAAGTAGTATGTAATATCTGAGTAAAATAACACTACCATGCATGGATACACATGGATAATAGTCTCCAATTCTCCTATGAAAGAACATTGAGGGATTCACCCAAGCAAGGGAGAATACCATGCAACCAAGATAGAGACCATTCAGGATAGCAAGAACAAGATCATGTGAAAATATTTGGTGAGGTTGATAAATTTTTAGGGTTTGATTTAATTTAAATTTTAGGAGATATAAAGTATTTAGTTAATTAAAGGTTTATAATTTAATTTTTTTAAGATAGGAGAAATAAGGAATTTTTTTGGTTATTTAATTTTTAGGAGTGATAAGTTTATAAGTCTAAATTTATTTGGAGTAATAAGGATTGTTTATGGTTATTTAATTTTAAGAGAGTTAATATTTTGTTTTCGATTAGATAGAGAAAAAAGGGGTTTTGAAAGGACCCCCCAACCTTTTACATTAGAGGACCAAACATAGTTGCAAAGCAAAACCAAAAACCAAAAATAAATAGAACCAATAATAAACCAAACAAGGCCCCATCAAGGCTTGTAGAGCAAATCCAAATAAAGCAAAACAACCCAAGGAGTCAACCAGAGAAAGATCGAGCTTGAAACTTAATCCTGATAAGAATCACCCTTAAAAATATTTGGGGTACTTGGAGAGGTGTTCAGAGTCCATGAGATTTCTTTGACTAGATAAATGGTCTGGTTGGTAGATCTTTTAATTTCTCTTATAAGCACCTTAATGGGTTCATAGGAGGTAGGTGTTATAAGAGATTCAATCTAAATATTGCTCTTGGAGGATGTAGCCATCTTCAAGCACTTCCTTTTCAAAATAGAGAGCTCCTAAAAATATTTTGAATCCTTTGATTCTTTTGAGTTAAAATGTTTCAAAATATTATCACCTTTGGATAAAATTTTGAGTGATCTCCTTGTGCCATTAACTTTTGCCTCAACCTTCTTCAATGAGACCACATTCCTTTTCTTATCCAAATTGTTCTCTTTCAGAGATGTTAAATCACTATCATTTGCATTCTAATAGGACAATGGAATAGAAGGGGATGTCTTCTACACACCATCCTAGATATCCTGAGCATTATTCTCTTTTGAGGAAGTAGTTATACTCTTATCTCTCACCAAATTTTCCACAAGTGTGTCTAGCTCTGATTCAACAGTCTTCACATTATTGTCCAAAATATTACCCATAACATCATTCAACTACAATGGCTCCATTAGTTGTATCGACCGACTCCTCCCTAGAATAGGAGAAGATGAGTCATCACCTTTCCCAAAAGTAGTACATGATAATATACCATATTTTCTAGGGATAGGGCATGCATATTCACCATATTTTCCTATAGCAACATTGTTCGATGAAGCAAACAAAACCATCCCACCTTTAACCAAGGAGGTAGAGCCATTCTTTCTAGAGATATAATCAAAAATCAATTTGAATAGGCCTTGATGATTAGGTATAGAAACATTACCATTTTGAATATCCTCTAACATTTTCTCCAACTTGTTGAATAGAAATCCCAGGATGTTCATGTTTTTTCTCCCTCTGATATGGTTAACCAGTGCTATATGGAAGCTATGAACCATATCTTTATTGCACTCGGGGGTGAAAAAGTCCATAATAACAAGGATTACTCTATTCCATGTCTCTCTAAAGGAGAGTTAAGATTAAAGTTAGTTATTTAAAAAAAATAATTATAATGTTGGGCTAATAAGATTTTCAACTAGGTTATTTAATTTTGTAAAGCTTTTTCTTCAAAATTGAAGTCTTATTGAAGTTTGATTTGATTTCATCCTTAGAGAAAAACAAAAATTAAAAATTAAAAGTTTTTTAAATATTTGCAAATTTATATATTTGGGAGACAAAAGGATTTCAACATCAAAATTTAGGAAAACATAAATTTGCAAAATTTATTCTTAGTTTCTAAAACTAGGGAGACATAAGGTTTACTACTCCATAGGAATTAAAATTAGAAACATTGAAATTATTTATTTATTTATTTAAAACTAGGATATATAACATTGTCTACTTAGAAATATAAATTGCATTTCATGGAAGAAATTATTAAAAAAGTGTTCAATGAGGATAGTGAA
The DNA here is from genome assembly GCA_028583015.1 of Wollemia nobilis. Taxonomy (NCBI): domain Eukaryota; kingdom Viridiplantae; phylum Streptophyta; class Pinopsida; order Araucariales; family Araucariaceae; genus Wollemia; species Wollemia nobilis. Next base: position 1,098,605 of record JAQPPZ010001108.1, read on the forward strand.
TAAATGATGCACAAAATTAAGTTTTATTCTCAAAATTTGATAGATAAATTTTATGGAAAGAAACAAATGACTAATGATTTAAAGGGGAAATTATCTTTGTTTCTCAAGGATGCAAAAGAAGAAAAATTTACAACACTTATAATTTATCTTCATGAAAAATGTTTTAGAACATGGTGGAATTCACAAAATCATTATACTTTCTTCAAAAGAATTCTTAATGATGTATTTATAATTAATTAGTTTTGAGATTTTCCAATAAAAGAAGCAAGCAAAGAAAATAATACATATAATTTAAATGAAGCTTATGTTAGCTTCAACATGGAATCATTGAAATCAAGGTTGCATTATTGTGATGATTTACTAACTCAAAGCTTAGAAGGTATAACATCAGATATATCACAAATTAAGGTGTAGAGACAAATAATAATAAGAGAAGAGAGGAAATGACATTAGGAAAGCTAATAGAAAATATAAATTCAAAGAAAAATATGAATATCATAGTGCAAGTTTAGATATTTATCTAAAAGAGGTGGATTGAAGATGAAGATAAAGACTATGATTGAAGACTAAAGTCTTCAATAACAAAATAATGTAATACAAGGGGTGTTGGAGTATATTAAATTATTTGGTACATGCTAATGTACCCCATGGTACCTTCATGGTACATTTGTAAATAATAGATTAGGGTTGAGTCATAGTTTAGAGTGTGAATTATATTTCATTTTTATGCAAGTGTGAATATGCACAAGTATCATGTGAGTTAGTGTGCAAGTGTAGGTTGAGTCCTTGTGCACAAGTGTCTTAGGTTAGAGTGTGAAATTTAGAGGTGTGTAAGATTCATGTATAGGTGTGCATACAATACAGAGTCAAGTGTTCACCAAGTTGCAAGTGTCAAGTAGAGAAGCCAAGAAAATAATAGTCAAGTATCCAAAGAGTCACACTACTATGGTTATATTATAGAGATAATACTCCATAAGCAATAATCATAAATAGTCATGATTATCATGATCATTGTAAGATAAAAAGGAGTAATAAATATTATATACATTTTGAGCAATTAATATTGTAATATGTTCTACATGCTTAGTAATGTATGATTTAAACTATTTATATTCATATTGTTTCATATTATTGAATTTTATTTGTTTTATTATTAGCCTTGATATACATATTAATTTTCTCATATTATTCTACTCATATTATTATCTTGACCTTATTATAACGTTTTTATACTACATTTGATATTATGATATTTGTGGTATTATTAAGGCTTAAAAATCCATCAATACTACCACAAAATATCATAGGTTATATTACATAGGTCTTAAATATAAAATAGCCACAATATAATAATGTTGGTCACGAATCCGCCTAGTCATATAAAATGCACCCTAGACCTGGCTAACATTGAAAAGTCGAGAGAAAGAGAAGTCTCCCAGGCCAATCTCCAGAGAGGGCTGGCTCCCAAACTAATCTAAAACTGGTTTTAAGGTTCAGGGTTAGAAATAACAGAAAGAGAAGGAAATAAAAAAAAGAGATGGAAATATGGCCGAAGCTAACAGTTGATAGGGAGAACAACCTCAGACAGAAAATAGCCTCAGACTAAATTCTGAAGATAAGCAGCAACTGATTCTTAGAATACATATACAGAAATTGGATCAAACATTGACTATAAGATTGTCTTCAATTATACTTCAAATGTTCAAATGAAAACATAGCCAAATTCAGAGCAGCAGAATTCAACTAAAACTTTAGCACTTGACTAAACAAAAGTGAATTACATAGAAAGCATCACATGAACATCAATTCGGATCACCAACTCAAAAGACTCTAAGAACAGAGCAAAATGCATCTAGGATTTCTGCTTCAATTTTTGCAAAAAGGTCCTCTCCCTCTTTCTAGAGATATACATTGGTATTTATAGAGGTCTGCCCTCTCTCTTTCGAATCGTAGAATTTAAAACATAAAACAGATTTTGAAGATGAGATCCACAAAATAAGCACTTGAAAAGAGAAACAATCCCCCTCAATCTGCCTTGGAGAAATCACATTCCCTGCTTTTATGGATCAAAATTGAAAATCAAACGAAAACAAGGGACCACGTTTCTTCATTAAATGACTATTCTCGGGGTATGCTTGAAGTTGTTAGGAGATCATGAATAGGAGCTTTTAATACCGGAGGCATCTTTAATTTTAGTGGCTTCGAGAACAAACTGATTCAACACATTCTCCCATCTTGTGCACATAGGTAAACAACAAAACATTTTATCTTGGAGCCACTTTGACTTTGATCTCAAAAATCATTTGGAGAGCTTTTAAAAAATTACTTTGTTCGATCCATGTCCTCCTACGCAGTATGAAGAAAAATGTAGACAGAACTTTACTAGACCTTTCTTGTCGCTTCTGTCGTGAAAATGCGACATGTCGTGATATCGCGACATTTTTAACTTACTGCTTTCTCCTATTACCACTAGTCGTGAAAATGTGACATGTCACGAAATCATGACAATATTCTCTCTCTTTGCCCTTTCATCACCTTTAGTCATGAAAACGTGACGTGTCACGAAATCATGGCATTTTCCTCTCGCTTGACTCTTCTCTTCTTGCAAGTCACAAAATCGTGACAATCTGCCTTTGTGTTGTTTTGTCTCCATGCACTTCTGTGAAAATGCGACAAGTAGCGAAATCACGACTATCTTCTTCCATTTGGTTCCTTCGCTACTCCTTATCACGAAAATGTGACAAGTCATGATTTTACGACATTTCGTACCATTTTTCTCCTTTCACGCTTTCTCATCATGAAAACAAGACATGTCGCAAACTCACAAAATGTTTCTGTCTTCTTGTACTCTTTTGCTTTATCATCGTGAAAACGTGACATGTCACGAAGTTACAACAATTTTCTCATCTTGCTCCTTCCTTGCTTTCCTACCGTGAAAATAAGACAAGTTGCAAAATCGTGACAATTTGCTCATCTTGTCCTTTTGTCTTCTTTAGTCATGAAAACGTGACATGTCGTGAAATCGCAACATTTTCCTCCCGCTTGGATTTGTTTCCAAAAATGTCATGAAATTGCAACATCTTTCTCCCTTTGGCTTCATCTCCATGACATGTCACAAAATTATGACATCTTTCTCCGTTTTGTTCCTTTGCTGCTCCAAGTCATGAAAATGCGACATGTCATGAAATTGCGACATTCTGTACTTGGCATTGTCCTTTTCGCTTTCTCCTCATGAAAATGTGACATGTCATGAAATCATGACATGTTTCCTCTTGCCTTGTACTTTTCTACTTTTGCCCCGATAAAATGTGACATGTTGTGAAATCATGACATGTTTCCTGTCTTCTCCTTCGTTGCCGCTTCTTGTCGCGAAAATGCGACATGTCGTGATATCGCGACAATTTTTTTTGGCACTCCCCTTTGTTGCTGTATGTCGTGATATCACGACATTTTCCTATCACTTTGCTGTGTTGCCATCGTCAGCCACAAAAATGTGACATGTCACGATATCATGACAACTTTTGCCTTTACTGGTCCATTTCTATAATAGGTCTCAAAAACATGACATGTCACGATATCGCGACATTTTTTGTGCTTTGCTTCTTTTTGCATTGGATGCCGCAAAAACGTGATAGGCCACGAAAACGCAACATGTCGCGATATCGCGACAACTTTCACTTAATTTTTTTTGGCACAAAACATGGTTATTTTGCATGAACAACAACAACAAAAAAATGTGGTAAAAATGCCAACATTCTTGGAGGCTCTCGACGTATACAGTTCTGTTGGATGCACGAACCTCAAGCCCTTATCCATTGGGCAACAGATTCAAGAAGTTGGAGGAGCAGAAGAAGTGAGTGCTGGTTGATGCTAGACATTTCTGCGGGCTGCTGCAACAAGCTCTTGCTGGCGCTCGGCACTTAAAATAGGACTTTCAGCAAAAAATTGTGGAATAGCAGAACTTCCCTTATTCTTTTAACTACTACATTTTTCCTAGCTTGGTCGATCTGGGTAATCACCAGGTTCTATGAAAGGGTCTCCATGGCAGTGGTGAGAAGCACCTGGGTTGAAAAAATGGGAATGAATGGAGTGATGACTGGCAGGTGTGCAGTTCATGGAATGGGAATGGTGAATGATGGAATTGTGGAAGATGGAGGAGTAGAAGCGGTAGATACAGTAACTGAAGAGGGTGCTACTATGCTATCAGCTACTGGGGTTCCATGAAAATAGATAATGAAATGAAAGTAGATGAGATGGAGAAAGAGGTGGGAAATGTGGAAAAGTTCTCAAAAGACAAAGGGTTAGAATAAATGGGAAGAAGAAATGGGAACATCAGAGAGGGGAGTAGAAACAACAGTAGTGGCTTGATTATGTACAGTGGAAGAAGGAGAGAGAGAGGAAGGGAATGAAAATAAGGAAGGGGCAGAAAGAAGTAGATGGAATCCACTACTTTCTGGGAAGGGAAAAGAAAAAGAGAGAGAAATAGACAACCTGCAGGCTCGTGTGCAAGAGGAGCCAAAGTTGATGAATTCTGCACAAAGGGGACTCCCACAAGTGGTGTTTTTTTTTTTTTTCTTTCCTTTTCTTTTTCATTTTTTTTATATATGTACAAGGTAACACTGTGTTTTCACATTATGCAATGTAGGCTTTCAAATGAAATCCGTTCACTGAGATAGGAAGTGGATTACCTTCCAAGTCCTCAAGATAAAATGAATTTGTTGCACTTGTACTGGCAATCTAGAATGGACCCTCCCACAGAGCATCAAATTTCTGGTGCATCCTTGGATTTGCCTTCCTTTCGTTCCACTTCAAGAGTAAATCACCCACTTTGAATGTGCGATCAGTGGAACCTTTGTGAAACCATTTTGAAACCGCTTGGGAATTCTTATCAAACTCATTATAGGCCAAAGAACGTTACTCTTCTAGCTGCAACAATTGAGCCAATCGTATGTTCATGGGATCCATATTTTCTTCATCATCCGAAAATTCATTCAATTGCTACAAGGTAGGTAGTTCTAAATGAATAGGCAATCTTACCTCTTTCCTATATACCAGGGTGTATGGTGAAGTCTTGATAGACTTCTTGATTGAAATTATATCTGCCCATAAGGCATGATTCAGTAGAAGGTGCCAAGATCTCTTATTATCCCCCAAGGATCTCTTTAAAATCCACAACAAGTTCTTGTTTATAGATTTTTCCAAGCCATTCCCCTAAGGGTAATAATTTGAGGATGTCTTCAAAAAAATGCCATACTTATTTACAAATTCTCCTAGCTTGGCTCCAATTAATGGAGTTCCATTGTCTATGATAATGGCGTCAGGAATGCCAAAACGTGTGATCAGTCCTTCAATGAAAGTGATTACCGCATCCTGATTTGCAGCCTTGGTTGGAATGGCCTCAGACCATCTTGTAAAATAATCAGTAGCCGTCAAGATGTACTTGTGTTCGGCTAAATATTTTGGATCAATGATCCCAATAAAGTCCAACCCCCACTGTTGAAAAGGTGCTTCTACTTGAATTGGATGTAGGGGCAATGGTGCATTTCTGATTCATCCCGTATACCTTTGGCATTTGTCGCAAGCTTGAGCAATCTTGAAAGTATATGTGAACAAATTTGGCCAATAGTAACCAGCCCAAATAATCTTTAAGGCCATAGGCCTACCAACGTAATGTCCTCCCGACATGCCAGAATGAAATTCCTCCAGGAATCTAGCTTTCTCAGGTTCCTTAACGCACCTCAGGAGAACTCCATCAATGCTTTTGAAAAACAATCCCTCGGGAAACAATACATACTTAAGAGCTTGTAGGCAAAACCTTCTCCATTGCTAAGCATTTAATTGTGGGGGACATATACCCATTGAAAAATACTCAACAAGGTCATCTACCCAATCTTGGCCTTGTGCAAAGAGGTTCACTAGATTCATTTCTTCAGCAGGGTCGTTCACTTGATGATCAACTATCTCAAAGGCCACAGTTTTTGCTAATTGCTGGCATAATTCCTTATCCCTTATCAAATTGGTTGGATGGATCTCAACATCAAAATCTTGAATTTTGGTGATCCAACCGGCATGCTTATCGCCCATCTCGACCTAAATGATGAAGTTCCTTATATCGGGGTAGATGACATAGACGATCGTCTTGCTCTGAGATATGAAGTGCCTGAAATTTTTGAGAGACTTCATGATAGCATAGACCTATTTCTCAATGAAATTGTATCTCTCTTCATGGGGTAAGATAACCTGACTAAGGAAATTAATGGGTCTTTCATCCTCATCATCTCCTTTCCGTGTAAGCACTATAGCATAGCTTTCATCCTCTCCAACTATGTATAGAATGAAGTCCTTAGAATAATCCAGATTGATCAACACAGGGGCTTGTGCAATTTTGTCCTTAATCTCCTGAAATGTGTCTTTCCTCTGAGTCGTCCACTTAAACTCTGCATCTTTCTATAATAGCTCAGTCATGGGCTTGACAACTCGGGCAAAGTCAAAAATAAATTTTTTGACAAAATTGATTTGCTCGAAGAAATATTGCAACTCTTTCTTATTGGCAGGGAGCGATAGTTTCTTCAAAGCTTCAGCTCTCGATGGATAAATCACCAAAAAAATCTCTGAGATGACATGTCCCAAGATCTTACCTTCCTTTACTGCAAAAATGGACTTCTTTGGATTTATGGAAATGCAAAACTCCCAACATTTCTCAAATATCTGCCTCAAATGAGAATAGTGTTCTTCTCGTTTGTGCAAAAAGATAGTCATATCATCAAGATAGATGACAATGATCTTATTTAAAATCTCCCCAAATGTGATGTCCATGGCCCTTTGAAACGTAGCCCCAACATTGGACAATCTGAAGGGCATGCACTGATAGGCAAAGGTACCCCACTTGGTTGTGAACACGATTTTGTGTTGATCCTCATCCCTGACCCAAATTTTATTCTATCTAGAGAATCCATCTAGCAATGAAAAGCATTGAGCCCTAGCAATGACGTGAAGGATCTGATCAATGCAAGGCAATGGGTAGTAATCCTTCAAGGATGCTTGGTTCAAGTTTCAAAAATCCACACACAACCATATATCTCTATTTTTCTTACATATCAGAACTAAATTAGCAACGCAAGTCGAGTGCTTAATCGGATATATAATCTCAGCCTACAACATCTTCGTAAGTTCGACCTTCATGAGGGCTTCAATATTTGGGTTCATCGGTCTCTGCTTCTTCCTGAAGGTTTTGACTCCTTCTTCTAGCTTGATAGTGTGTTAAATGATCTCTTTATCATATCCCCTCAGATCCTCGTAGCTCCATGCCATGATGTCAAAAAAATCTTGACACAATTATCTGATCTCTTGCAATTCAGCGGGAGTAGAATCTATCCCAATTTTGATAACCTTATCGGCCTCCAACTGAAGCTCCATGTATTCTTTCTCTTCGACCTCGATCTGATGCTTCTTGGACCAGTCATTCTGATCAAACAAGATTTCTAGAGTAATAATGCCTTTAGGAATGTGGTTATTCTGTAACTGAATCAAGCCTTCAGATTCTTCATGCTCCAAGGTCCTTCCCTTGATGGTGGTAGATTCTAGAACCAAAAAAGTTAAAAATTTTCTCATCGCTATCGAAGACTTGCAAAAATATGTCCTTGTCTGGGATAGAGGGCCTATACAACATTCTCACTATTTTTGGCCTTCTCACCACCTAATCGATTGGTGAAAAATTTACTCCCAAGGAAGCCAGCAGGTCAGCATGTCTATTTTTTTCTCATGGAATGAAACGCATTCTGAGACCAGAGAACAATTCGAACAGGTCCCAGACCTTGTTGCGATAGTTCTTGAGATAGTGGTGCTTGGACACACACTTATTGGTCAACTTATTGACAATCATATTGGAGTCACCAAAGATTTGCAACTGTCACGCTCCAAGTTTCTCAGCCTTCTTGAGGCCTAGGCATAAAGCCTCATATTTTTCTGCATTATTTGTGCAGCTCTAGGTCAAACGATATGAATAGGATCATTGAATCCCAGAAGGTAATACCAGAACAATCTCAGCTCCAACACCATTTCTACATCGTGCTCCATTGAAATAGAGCTTCCAGAGCTAATCTTGACTTTCATCATTCTTTTCTTTAGCCTTTTCAGGCTTAAAAATGGAGTAACACCCCAAGTCAGTTTACATCATGGCATTGAAATTGGCCATGGAAAACTCATTTTTTGGGCGGAGCTCTTCCAAAGCTTCTTCCATTAGGTCAAGCTCACCAAATTCTTCAGACATCATGTGCACTGAATTAGTTAACCTGTCCATTTCATCTATTCTCTCCACATGAAATGTGGAAGGCTTCTCATTGAAAATTTTCACCTTTTTACCTTTATGGATCACCTCCAAATGAGTAAAATCCAAATAAAGGTAAACCCCGAGTTTAGCCATGAACTCTTGAGAGAGACACGTACCAAAACATGGCTCTAGGTCCACTACTATGATCTCCTAGATCACAGTAATCTGAGGCATGGCATGCAGAGAGATAGGAACATCCTTAATTATGCCCACCATCTTTACTGAGGTACCATCTAGTTGCAAAACTCTCGTACTAGTCCTTGTATATTCAATGCCTATGACATCACATACTGCCTTAGGCATGACAGTAGTAGCTGCTCCAGAGTCAATGAGGCAATTATGCACCACATGGTCCTCCATTCTCAATGAAAGATAAAAAGGGGGTGGTCTATTTTTTTGATGACTGAAGAAGTCAGAGTTTGAGACATAACTACCTGGGCTGGAGCCTTCCCCTTACTTTGTGTGGTCTTGAGGGATTCCTGTAAGAGATTCACCTATCTAGGTAGCTGTAGGGTGTCATATAGACTTACCTTGGCTGGTATCCTTTTGAGTTCTTTGACGATGTTGTACTCCATCGAAATTGGCTCTCTCCCTCCACTAGTAGATTCAAATCTGCTTCTATATTATTGGGTGGCCTCCACTCGCTGCCGTTTAGTCAATGATGGATACCGCAACGTCTCTCTAGATTGTTCCTTCATTTTCGCTTGAGACTGGGAGGAAGAAACCTTGGCTTGCAACTTCTCTTTTGATTGTGGTGGAAGCAAATCCTTCGGCAAAATAGATGGATCTTTTTATTGTGCTGGAGGATCATGAGTCTTTGCAGGTATTTGTTGCTTTGTTACTTGTGTAGGAGGCACTTTCAACGGCTCCATATTAGTCGGATCTACCACCATTGGTTTCTTGCCACTGCATGTCAAGACTGCAATGTGTTCCTCAAGAGACATCAAGAAATTATGATCTACCTCTCGAATCATTTTTACATGGCTCCCTACAAGAACTTGTAAATAATTTTGGTGGACCATGCAAGTGGACTCATAATGTGGGTTAGAACACCAGTAAGATGGCTCATGTGAAACTTCAGAGGGGCCAGCCTCTTCACTTACCAAGATCGCTGAGTTCCTTTCAGGTACTTTCTCTATAGACTTGCTAGGAGCAACTTGCTCTCTAGTTACCATCGAAATAAATCTTTGTGGCTAATAGTTCCTTTCCACCTCTATCCGCTCCATAGATGTCATCTTGTTAGTGAGGGCTCTCATGGTTGACTGAATTTCTTGCAAAATAGCCAATTGAGGATATGGGCTTGAGGACACAGGCGATGTCGGTAGAGGTAATGGAACTGGTGGAGAAGGTAATGCAAGAGTTGGAATTGGAGAGGTTAACTATGGAATGAGAATCATAGATACCGTAGTTGTGGTAGGATTCCATGAAGATGAAGGGTACATGGATGGAACAGTATAAGATGTGGAGGCTGCACCTGTATGCTGGTATTGCAGAAGCTCAGGAAAAATGGGCATAGTCATTTTCAAAGGCAATTTCCCAATGGAAATTAGATTGGCCTCAGCTTTCTGTGCCTGGGAATATAGTGCAAGAAAGGTTTAAACATTGGACATCCTAATGTTCATACTAATATCTGAGTGGAAAGCCCTAAGAAAGTAAAATGCTACTTGATCATTAGTAGGGTGGAGACCATCAAGAACTCTCTACCAAGTTTAGGCAAACATAACATTGAAATCTACTATCTCATATTGAGGATGCCTTTTGATATTAGTAAATTGATGCAACAAATAAAATGGGTCTTCTTGCTCATTGAACCCTTGGATCAGCATCTCTGCTAATTGATCCCATGAATTTATGGAGTTGGGAGACAAGGATCTATACCAGCACAATAACTTACCTCGAAGTGACAGCACGAGCAATTTGATCATGACATCTTCGTCTGTGATATTATGAATTGTAGCCAAGGATGCCACATCTGAAACATGCTCATACATGGTCTTTTCAGTCCCATCGTATGTAGGCAAAGCCTTTAATGTTGTAGTAGGAACTGGATTTTGAAAAGGTAGGTCCAACGCTCCCAAATGGTTCCAAGCAAGAAATTGATGTGGAGGAGGTTGTTGACTAGCCATTTGCACCACTGGATTTGGATGCGCTAGCAAGATCATAGCAGTACTGGGAGGAGTTGGAGATGGCACAAACTGACCCACCGCCTGTGAAGAGATAGCAAATGATGGGTTCACAGGACTTACCAATCTTGAGCGCTCCCTCTAGTTTTGAACATCGATCTCAAAGAATTCGACTGGGTCTTCCAATTCTTTGGCACTTGATCTCATGATCATGAAGCAAAGATTTTCACCAGCTTCACGATTGGAGATTTCTAGGTACTATACATTCATCCTCAGTAGAGTCACTAGATGAACTTACAATCTCCTCTTTGAGGTCAAGACAGTTCATCAAAATCTTGATTCCTTTGGGTGTCAAAAAATGGGACTTGTGTGTCCCATCGGGCGTGCCAAAAACTGTTGGCACAGGTGGGTTTGTCAACTTGGAATAGTACTTGTCCCATTGATTATGGATCTTATTGAGACAAAAACAGTCTATCCCACCGAGCGTGCCAAAAATTGTTGGTCACGAATCCGCCTAGTCATATAAAATGCACCCTAGACTCGACAAACATTGAAAGGCCGAGAGAAAGAGAAGTCTCCCGGGCCAATCTCCAGAGAGGGTTGGATCCCAAACTAATCTAAAACTAGTTTTAAGGTTCAGGGTTAGAAATAACAAAAAGAGATGGAAATAACAGAAAGAAATGGAAATATGGCCGAAGTCGATAGTTGATAGGGAGAACAACATCAAATAGCAAATAACCTCAGACTAAATTATGAATATAAGCAGCAACTGATTCTTCGAATGCATATACAAAAATTGGATCAAACATTGACTATAAGCTTGCCTTCAATTATACTTCAAATGTTCAAATGAAAACATAGCCAAATTCAGAACAGTAGAATTCAACTAAAACTTTAGCACTTGACTAAATAGAAGTGAATTACACAGAAAGCATCACATGAACATCAATTCGGATCACCAACTCAAAAGACTCTAAGAATAGAGCAAAATGCATTCAGGATTTTTGCTTCAATTTTTGCAAAAAGGTCCTCTCCCTCTTTCTTGAGATATACATTGGTATTTATAAAGGTCTTCCCTCTCTCTTTCGAATTGCAACATTTAAAACATAAAACAGATTTTGAATAGGAGATCTTGAAAAGAGAAACAATCCCCCTCAATCTGCCTTGGAGAAATCACATTCCCTGCTTTTATGGATCAAAACTAAAAATCAAATGGAAATAAGGGACCACGTTTCTTCATTAAATGACTATTCTCAAGGCATGCTTGAAGTTTTTAGGAGATCATGAATAGGAGCTTTTAGTATCGAAGGCATCTTTAATTTTAGTGGCTTCGAGAACAAACTGATTCAACACGTTCTCCCATCTTGTGCACATAGGTAAACAGCAAAACATTTAATCTTGGAGCCACTTTGACCTTGATCTCAAAAATTAGTTGGAGAGCTTTTAAAACATTACTTTGTTCGATCCACGTTCTCCTATGCAGTATGAAGAAAAATGCAGATAGAAATTTACTAGACCTTTGTTGTCGCTTCTATCGTGAAAATGTGACATGTCGCGATATCGCGACATTTTTAACTTACTGCTTTCTCCTGTTGCCACCAGTCACAAAAATGCGACATGTCGTGAAATCACAACAATATTCTCTCACTTTGCACTTTCATCGCCTTTAGTCATGAAAACACGACGTGTCATGAAATCATGACATTTTCCTCTCGCTTGAATCTTATCTTCTTGCAAGTCACGAAATCATGACATGTCGTGAAATCATGATAATCTGCCTTTGTGTTGTTTTGTCTCCATGCACTTCTGTAAAAATGCGACAAGTCACAAAATTGTGACTATCTTCTTCCATTTGGTTCCTTCCCTGCTCCTTGTCACAAAAATGTGACAAGTCACGATTTTGCAACATTCCGTACCATTTTTCTCCTTCCACGCTTTCTCATCGTGAAAACAAGACATGTCGCAAAATCGTGACATGTTTTTGTCTTTTTGTACTTTTCTACTTTATCATCGCGAAAACGTGACATGTCGCAAAATCGTGACAATTTTCTCATCTTGTTCCTTCCTCGCTTTCCTGTCGTGAAAATAAGACAAGTCACGAAATCATGACAATTTGGTCATCTTGTCCTTTTGTCTTCTTTGGTCGCGAAAACGCGACATGTCGCGAAATCGTGACATTTTCCTCCCGCCTAGATTTGTTTCCAAAAATGTCATGAAATCGTGACATTTTCCTCCCGCCTAGATTTGTTTCCAAAAATGTCATGAAATCGTGACATCTTTCTCCCTTTGGCTTCATCTCCATGACATGTCACAAAATCATGACATCTTTCTTCGTTTTGTTCCTTTGCTGCTCCAAGTCGCGAAAATACATGTCACGAAATTGTGACATTTTGTACTTGGCGCTGTCCTTTCTGCTTTCTCCCCACAAAAACATGACATGTCACGAAATCGTGACATGTTTCCTCCTACCTTGTATTTTTTTGCTTTCACCTCGTGAAAACGTGACATGTTTCGAAATCACAACATTTTTCCTGTCTTCTCCTTCATTGTTGCTTCTTGTCGCAAAAATGTGACATATCACGATATCGCGACAATTTTCTGTGGTGCTCCCCTTTGCTGTTGTATGTCACGATATTGCGACATTTTTCTATCACTTTGTTGTGTTGCCACCGTCTGCCACGAAAATATGACATGTCGTGATATCGCGACAACTTTTGCCTTTACTGCTCCATTTCCACAACAGGTCGCAAAAACATGACATGTCGCGATATCGCATCATTTTTTGTGCTTTGCTTCTTTCTGCATTGGACGTCATGAAAACGTGATAGGTCATGAAAATGCGACATGTCACGATATCGCAACAACTTTCACTTACTTTGTTTTGGCACAAAATATGGTTATTTTGCGTGAACAACAACAACAAAAAAAATGTGGCAAAAATGCCAACAAATAATAACAAGATTAAGATGATAATAATATGAGTAGAATAATATGAGAAAATTAATATGTATATCAAGTCTTATAATAAATCAAATAACATTCAATAATATGGTAAAATATGAATGTAAATAACCCGAATCATTCATGTACTATGTATGAAGAACAACTTACAATATTAATTGCTCAAAATGTATACAAGCTTTATTACTCCTCTTACAATCATATAATGAGATAAATAAATTGTATTCGATATCTCCGTCTATGGAACATTGTCTCCATAATCTAGCCCTAGTGATATGACTCTTCAAGTACTAGACTATTTCTCTCCATATGCCAAGTCTCATGACTCTTGGCTTATCTACTTGACACTTGCATTCTTGACGAACACTTTTTTTTTGGTAGATAAGATACTATAGCATTAATACCGGGTTTTACAGGTTGACCCAAAACCTTTTACAAAAATTAGCCCAGGGTTTTTGATGAACATGTCCTTACTAAGGATCCTATATATGTAAAATCTACATGCCACCAAAGCCATTACATTCGGTAATGCACATAGCCTATTATCAAAAATAAACTTCCCATACAACATTTTGGGTATACCCCGAGAAAATACACATGCATCATAATTATAAAAAAATAAACAGACACAGATCCCTTCCTTGAAATAGTGCAGAAACAAAAAGTTGCAAAAACACAAAGCAGAGTACTGAAAAAACTCTCACAAGATCTGTATTGATAGTTAATCTTAATAATTATTTGGTAATTGTGCACATCCTATCTTGGCCAATCAGCCTTGGAGAAGTAAACCTACTGGCTAGATTTATGGCGGTGGCTATCTAGTGATCCATGTGGCTCTGGTTCAAATTCTTATATTGTCATTTCTTTCATACCCTGTGATTATCAACCAACCTCAAATTACTAAGACAACTAGGAGCCATGTTATCTGACATGTGACTGTCCCCATTAGTCTTTGTGGTATTTCCAGGCAGCATCCATCAAGACTGACAACTTGGATGATTTTTATTGTGAGTCCATTTCAAAAAAGATACGGGAATACTCCTAGCCTTCGAACTTACAGTGCCTTCCCTGTTGGTAAATTCGACTATCATTCTTGGTGTTCTTGTTGAATAAGCTCCTCTACTTCGCTCAAGACACTGTGTTCCCATTTGAAAATTATGTCACCATCGACACCCAAATTAGCCAGCTTATCAGCAACTTTGTTAGCTTCCCGAAAGACATGTTGGGTTTTTATGTCCCGTCTTCCCTGGAAAAGGATCCTAGCCTCTTCAAAAATTATTTTAATCCTCCAAGGAGGTGTTTTCCAATTATTGAGGAGATTTATAACATGCATAGAGTCTCCTACGATCAAATTGCCTTCTAAGTCTTGAGTCATTTGAAGGCCTCTCCACATAGCTCTAGCTTCAGCTTCGTTGTTTGTCCTTGTTCCCAAATATTCAAAAAATGCAAGCATCATATTCCCATTATGATCTCGCACAATATAGCCAGTGCCTGCTCTGCCAAGATTATCCTTAGCCATTCCATCAAAATTAAGCTTAAACCAACCCGTAGGAGGTGGGGACCACTTAACATTGGCTTTGGGGTTGACTACCCTAAGCACAGACTCATCTAACAAGATTAAGCTTAAATATTGAGCAATCATGGTCTCCTGCAGATGAGGTTTATGGCTATCAAAAGGGATAAGGTTTACATTCTCGTTAGCAAAGGATAGGATCCTGGCAATGATATTTTGATGATCATGGATAGACTCATTAAAGACTCTATGGTTCCTTTCTAACCACACCTGCAAAATATAGTGATTGAGACAAATTTTTCACATGTATTTAAGTCTTTGGCTTGAAAATGGGCAAGGCCACTGGATGAAAAAATCAAGTACGGTGGTTGGTTTAACCCTGGAAATATTGAAGGCCTAAAAAACCCCACTTAGGAAAGTCAAGGAAAAAGGGCACTCAAGGAAAATGTGATAAATGGTCTCCCAATTAGCCCTGCATAGATAACAATGATTAGTTATATAAATACCTTTATGCATCATATTATCAATGGTTAGAATTCTTCCTTGGATAACCAGCCATGAAAAGACAGCAATTTTTGGAATTAATTTTTTATCCAAACTAAGTCTTTTTGGAGGATAAAATCCTCGTCATAAAGCAGAAGCTTGTAAGTTTATTTAATAGTAAACTGCCCATTTTATGTATGATCCCAGGTCATTTGATCTTCCTTGGGTCTCATGGGGATAAACTGTTTCCCGAGAATGTTACAAATATCATTTGATTTCGCTTGAAATCCCTGAATCCTTATTTGTTTCCACTTCATTCTGCCTCTATCCTCAACCATATAATCAAAGACTTTTTTTCCAATGATTTCTTTCGTGACATCTCTGATTCGGGCTAAGTTAGGATATTGTGTTAGTGATTCATCCGTAGCCTACCTGTCATTCCATCAATTTATCCTCTCACCATTGCCTAAAACCCACTTCTACTTGATGAACACTTGACTCTATAACATATGTACACATATACATGACTCTTAAACTTCTTATTGCACTCTAATTTAAGATATTTGTACGCATATTTACATTACATATTTGCACTCTTACATACAAGACACTTGTGCACATTTACTCAATCTACACTTGCACTCTAACTCACATGACACTTGTGTATTTCTTGCACATTATAACTTTACATGACACTTGTGCATTTCTTGCATATTCACACTTACATAAAAGGGGAAATATAAATCACACTCTAAACTATGAATCAATCCTAATATACTATTTACAAATGCACCATGAAGGTACCATGGGGTTATATTAGAATGTGCCAAATAATGTAATATACTCCAACACATTCTTGTATTACATTATTTGGTTATTGAAGACTTTAGTCTTCAATCATGGTCTTCATATTTGTATTCAATATTCAAGTGACCTTACATTGTATATGATATCCAATTTGAGATCCATTAGATTCATCTTCTTGCTTGAATTTTTCTTTAAGTTCATTTTTAGCTTCTTTGAGTTTAGCTTTATTTTTAGACTTTGGATCTTCTGTATCACAAACTAGTTGAACTCTCTCATTGTCATTAGGTTCATATATAAGAATATTTCCTTTGTCTTGTACTTCAGGTTCAACTACTTCTTTCTTAATTACCTTATAATATATATTTGGAGTATATCTGACCCATTTTTATTTTCTCTATTTTCTATACATTTTATCATAAAATATTTTCCCTTCCTATATTTCAAAAATTTAACACTTTTCTATATCATTAGAAGATGCTTTAGAATTAAGATTTTGAAAAGATTGCCTAATCTGAACAATAGTACTATTTTAAATCTTATACAATATTTTTTATTGTACCAACAAAATGCTAATGAATGAGAGTTTTTTTCACAATATTTACATGGATAAATATTCTAGCAATTAGCTTTTTCATGACCAATTCTATTACAATATATGTGCCTTGAATATATTTTATTCCTCCTTAATGATTCAAGTTATTTTATCTTCTTGATAAAATAATATAATCATTTATGCACTACTAATGCTACTCTTTCTTTATAATCCTTATAAATAAGTTGTAGAATGTGATAATCTACAATATTTTTAGTAGTTACAGATTCTATAATAGAATCCATTTTAGATGAGCTACTAGAATAATATTTGGTAGTACCAAGATCCAATTTTGAGTCCTTAAGATTATTTAGTGATCATGTTATTTTCTTTTTTCTATCAATATCAATCTTTTATTATTTGAAAATAAAGCTTTAACTTATTCACTATTTCTTCACTATCTTCATTGAATGCATTTTTAATAATTTCTTCCATGGTATGCAATTCAATGTTATGATCTATTTCCTTTGAAGTAGAAAACCTTATAACTCCTAGGTTTAAATAATTCAAATTCACTAATTTAATTCCTATGGAGTAGTAAACCTTATGACTCCCTAGTTTAGAAAAATAATATGAAATTTGTAATTTTATGTTCTCAAAAATAAAACTCCAAATTTAAAAATACTTCAAATTTCAAACAAACTTAAAAAAAACTTTTAAAACTTTCAAACAAAAAAAGTAACTACTTGAATTTCTTATCACTCCAAACCTATAAAACTTTTAAAACTTTTAAACAAATTAACTAGTTGAATTCTTTATCACTCCAAACTTATAAAACTCAAAAACTCAAATACTTTTAAAAACTTTATATAGCCCTTATAACTCCTAAAAACAAACTTAAATGAAATCTAATTACAAAACCTTAGGTAAATAAACCTTATAACTCCAAAAACCCTAAATATTAAACTAACATTACAAAGCCTCCTTACGTGATGCACTTTGAATATTGACTCATCCGTGAATGTCCCTACTTCATTGTTCTACTACACGTCTACTCGGTTGCTCGTGTGAGAATCTTTTTCACATGCACCAACCACTGATTACTATCAACGTGGACAAATGAATGAGAAAATGTTTAAAGAACATTTTACCTTATTTTGTAACATTCAAAGTGTTACTTTTGATGAACATCATAGGCAGTGATTTTGCCTTTTCAATGTACTTTTGTGTTAAACAATTCCTCTTTGTTTTTACTAACTACCACAATGGTTAATGTTTCATATTTCTTACTTACTTGTTGGTCATGTCCTCTACATTGGCTTGTTTTGTTATCTTCCAACCTCAGATTGTTCTAGATTCTATGTTGATTTTTGTGTTGGCTTGTTGTTATGGATTCCAAGCTCTCTAGCTTATATGTTAGTTTCTATGTTGGTTTGCTCTAGCTTCCACTATGCTTGTTCCTTATGCTAGTTTACACTAATCTTGATTGTTTGTGTGTTTATAGGTTTATACTCTCAATACCACATTGATGTCGTTATTATAGCATATTAGTTGTTATAGCATTGCACTTGCTTTAAGAAATTGCTATTGTTATAGCTCCTTGAATGCTATAACATTACATATTTTGCAATACTTTTTATTTCCTTTTTGACTGAATACTTGATTGAATGCTATCCTATTTTGTATGTTGTAACCGAATTCTATCCTCTATGATGCACTGAATGTTATGCTATCCTCTGTTGTATATTGTATTCTATCATATATGATGTGTTGAATATTATCTTCTATTGTACTATGATCTTATACATTCCTTTATTGTATGCTTTGATTGAATGCTTCAGCTTTGTTATGTGTTGGATATTTTGAGTAGATTTGTTTTCATTGATGTCAAAAGCATTTTATGTTATGTTCGTCATCTTTGAGGACATTAAGTGTTTCTTCCAAAAGCAAGAAGGTCTTGTAAAGCAATAGGTTATAATATTTATTTTTCAATATTATACACTCAAGTGGGCCCAAAGGATGAAGACCTAAGGAAGGAGAAACAAAGGATAAGAAATAATAAAATTATTATTTCTCCAAAAATGACCCATGCAAATATTACTAAATTCCTAATGTTTAAATTATTAAATATGAAATATTTTACCTAAGGTAAAATTTAATATTTAATTAATTTAATTTGAAATTTGAAATCAATTTGAATTCGAAGAGGAAAGTGTTGACGTTGTTGAAGAAACCCTCCAATGCATATAAATATGAAAATGGTTTTATTTCCAAAGTCTCTCAATGCAATTTTAATAAGTCTCCAATACTATATGCACTGTGTTATGTTTCATTCACCGCATCCGAAGGAAAGACTATGTTTTCTTGCACATGAGGCTTAAAAAGCTTTATTGGACAGTGCAGACATGGCTATCCCACTAGTGGTGGTAGTGCAGGCAACAAGCTAAGATTTGTTGAGGCTTTGGCTTGTGGTGTGTTTGCATTTCGACTCTCGTGGTCAGTGCCATTAAGGGGAAGCACCAAAATTTTATTTGATACTTAAGGTTTTTGATCACCATATTTTGTGCCAAATCGTTGGAAGCTGAGCATCATGAGGACACAGCCCTTGGAGGACCAAAGTCATGATCGACAGTGTCAAAGCATTGGAATGAGATCTTAGGGTGTCTCATGTGGTAACACAGCTCTTGGAGGGCCTAATCCATGGTGATAGTTGCCAAAACCAATGAAGGATTAAAAAGTTATGCAAGAATTAAAGTTTAATTTTTATGGATAGGGAGTTATAAGGTGAAAATATTAATTGTTTTCATTGTGATTTTTTGTATGTGGTAAATTTCATTATTAAGTTTGGATATTATAAGGTGTACAAGGAAATTGCCATATATATTATTTTGATGAAATTTTTGATTTAAAATATTGAGTTTGGAGATTATAAGGTGTACAAGGAAATTGCCATGTATATTATTTTGATGAAAGTTTTGATTTAAAATATTGAGTTTGGATATTATAAGGTGTACAAAAGGACTTGATGTTTTGTGTGAAAATTATTTTGTGAAGATCTTATAAAATGTTGTGGTAACCTAATTCTTGAGATTGGCAAAGAGTTTGATCTTGTTAAAATAGGTTTTGAAGTCATATCTTCATCAAGTAAAAGGAATGGGCACATTCTTCCTTGGTTGAATTAATTGAATGATCGAGGTTTTCTTAAAACAAGTTTGGAGTGAAAAGGACTAGGTCAAGTTATCCTTTGTGATTTGATGAATTTTCTGAAATGGAAGTGAATGCTAAGTTGGAGTGAAAAGGATTGTTTGACAAGCATTATTGAGTTTTATTATTGAAGGTTTTTCTAAGTGAGAGTGGATGATAAAAAATTTGTTTTATAAGCATTGTTGGAAATATTGAGTAGAGCTTTCATATGCTTGACCTAGGGTTTGTACCAAGAACATGAGTATCATTGTTATGTGAGGATCACTTGATAAGCATTGTTGTTGAAGTGATTGGTTGAGTGAAAAACTTGAACTAGGGTTTGCAAAGATCATGAGTATCATTGTTATGTGAGATTGTTTGATAAGCATTGTTGGAAACAATTGAGTGAGTGTTCATATGTTTGGACTAGGGTTTATGAGCAAGGATTATTTCATTGAGTGATTGGTTAAGTAGAATTGGTTGAGCATAGTCAAGTGGATGTGTTGAAGTGATAGTTCAATTTCTATTAAACAAATTGTTCTATATTCTAAATTGATTTGAGAAAGAGGTTGAGTGTTTGTGAGTGTTAAGCATATTGAGTCTCTAAAAATTCTCTACATGTTTATGTGGTAAAAAGAGATATTGAAAGTGATTGAGCATTATGGTGAATGTGAAGCATATTGAGTCTAAAAATTCTCTATATGTTTATGTGATATTGGATAAGTTCTAGTGAGGAATTATTGAGCAGATTTGAGGTAAGTCTTAGAGAAGACTTGTGGACAAATTTGTGTGAGCTTTTGTGGAAGCTTACAATAAAGATTTGAGGATAGATATTGAGAGTATACTGGACAAGTTCTATAGATAACTTGTGGATACATTGGTGTGAGATTTTATGGAAGCTTACAAGGCATATTTGAGACAAGTATTTGAGAAGAATTGTGAGCAGAGTTGATTGATTGATTTGTTTAAACCTTGAGTTAAGGTTTGGGGTAGATCTAGCATAGTTTATTTGTGATTGAGTCAAGCTTTATTTTAATGCTTGAGGATAAATTTGTGCTACACTGAAGGACTATGTTTAGTTTATATTTGAGGACAAAGATTGAGCAGATTTGTTCTAGACCAAAGGACTGTGTTTAGTGCAGATTTTAGGATAGATCTTGGTGCATATTTGAGGACAGGTTTGTGCCAGACCAAATATAGAAATTAAGTAGATTTGTACTAGACTTAAGGACTATTTTTGGTGCAGATTTGAGATAGAGTTAAGAACAATCTTTGGAGGTGACAGAGTATAGAGGATGACATTCTCCAATGGATAGAGATCCATTAGATAGGGTAGTGAGGATAAGTCTTCTAAGTGGGATAGGAGTCTTCAATGGATAGAGATCCATTAGCCAATGTAGTGGAGATAACAGTTCTTCTAGAAGATCACCAGCCAGAGTAGAGGAGAAATGAGTTCTCCTATTGATAGATATCCATGAACTTGATTAGTGGATTGGTGTCTCCTTTGGATAGAGGTCCATAAATATTGTAATAGGGAAAGGGTTACCAAGATATTGATTGAGAATATTTTAGTGAAATATATTCTCCGTGGAGTAGCCCACATTGGGTGAACCACATAAAATTGGTGTCTATATTGTGTGTGGTGATTTGTGCATTACTTTGATTACTATTATTGATATTGCTATTGATACATTGCATAATATTAATTAAGAAAGAAAAGTAAAAAGTGGTCTTATATTGTTCACCCTCCCTCTCCGTATAAGCTTGTGTTCTTCATTATGCTCTTTTGTTGTATTCTTCTATTGCAAAATTTGTTTTTGGTAGATAAGATATTATAGCATTAATACCGGGTTTTACAGGTTGACCCAAAACCTTTTACAAAAATTAGTCCAAGGTTTTTGATGAACATATCCTTACTAAGGATCCTATATATGTAAAATCTACATGCCACCAAAGCCATTACATCCGGTAAGGCACATAGCTTGTTATCAAAAATAAACTTCTCATACAACATTTTGGGTATACCTCGAGAAAACACACATGCATCATAATTACAAAAAACAAAAAAGATATGGATCCCTTCCTTGAGACAATGGAGAAACAAAAAGCTATAGACACACATAGCAGAGTACTGAAAAAAACTCCCACAAGCTCTGTATTGATAGTTACTCTTAATAATTCTTTGTTAATTGCTTTCTTTCGTATATGACATGCTTTGGTACCACATACTATCTTGGCCAATCAGCCTTGGAGAAGTAAACCTGCTAGCTAGATTTATGGCGGTGGCCATCTAGTGGTCCACGTGGCTTTGGTTCGAAGTCTTATATTGTCGTTTATTTCCTTCCCTATGATTATAAACCAACCTCAAATTACTAAGATGACTAGAAGCCATGTTATCTGACATGTGACTGTCCCCATTAGTCTTTGTGGTATTTCCAAGCAGCATCCACAAAGACTGATAGCTCAAATAATTTTTATTGTGAGTCCAATTCAAAAAAGAGACGGGAATACTCCTAGCCTTCGAACTTACAGTGCCTTCCTTGTTGGTAAATTTGACTATCATTCTTGGTATTCTTGTTGAATAAGCTCCTCTACTTCACTCGAGACATCATGTTCCCATTTGAAAATTCTATCACCATCGACACCCAAATTGGCCAGCTTATCAACAATTTTTTAGCTTACCAAAAGACATGTTGGGCTTTTATGTCCTGTCTTCCCTGGAAAAGGATCCTAGACTCTTCAATAATTGTTTTAATCCTCCAAGGAGGTGTTTTCCAATTACTGAGGAGATTTATAACATGCATAGAGTCTCATTCTACGATCAAATTGTCTTCTAAGTCTTGAGTCATTTGAAGGCATCTCCACATAGCTCTAGCTTAAGCTTCATTGTTCTTCCTTGTTCCCAAATATTTGGAAAATGTAAGCATCATATTCCTATTATTATCTCACACAATGCCACCAGTACCTGCTCTGCCAAGATTTTCCTTAGCTGCTCCATCAAAATTAAGCTTAAACCAACCCGTAGGAGATGGAGACCACTTAATATTGGCTCTGGGGTTGACTACCCTAGGAACAGACTCATCTAAAAAGGTTAATCTTAAATATTGAGCAATCGTGGTCTCGTGCAGATGAGGTTTACAGCTATAAAAATGGATAAAGTTAACATTCTCATTGGCAAAGGATAGGATCCTAGCAATGATAGTTTGATGATCATGGATAGACTCATTAAAGACTCTATGGTTCCTTTCTAACCACACCTACTAAAGATAGTGATTGAGACAAATTTTCCACATGTATCTAAGTCTTTGGCTTTAAAAGGGGTAAGGCCACTGGATGAACAAATCAAGTACGATGGTTGGTTTAACCCATGAAATATTGAAGGCCTAAAAAACCCCACTTAGGATAGTCAATAAAAAAGGGTACTCAAGGAAAATGTGGTAAATGGTCTCCTAATTAGCTCTGAATAGATAACAATGATTAGTGATACAAATACCTTTATGCATCATATTACCAATGGTTATAATTCTTCCTTCGATAACCAGCCATGAAAAGACTACAATTTTTGGAATTAAATTTTTTATCCAAACTAAGTCCTTTTGGAGGACAAAATCCTCATCATCAAGCAGAAGCTTGTAAGTTGATTTAACAGTGAACTGCCCATTTTTTGTAGGAGCCCAAGTCACTTGATCTTCCTTGGGTCTCATGGGGATAAATTGTTTCTCGAGAATGTTACAAAGATCATTTGATTCCACTTGAAATCCCTAAATTCTTATTTGTTTCCACTTCATTCTACCTTTGTCCTCAACCATATAATCAGACTTTTTTGCCAATGAGTTCTTTTGTGATATATCTGATTTAGGCTAAGTTAGGATATTGTGTCAATGGTTCGTCCTTATCCCACCTGTCATTCCAATAATTTATCCTCTCACCATTGCATAAAATCCATATTAAACCTTTTTTGATGATTTCCTTACAATTAAGAATTGCTTTTCAAAAAGCAGAACCTCTGATTGGAACTGAGTCACATAGAAATTCTATATTTTGAATATACTTTCATTTGATGATAGTTGTCCATTCATTTTCTTCACTAGAAATGAGACACCATGCCTGATTATCTAGTAAAGATAAATTTATATGAGCAATTCTACTCAGACCTAAGCCGCCATTTTCCTTGGTTCTGCACACTTTGGTCCATCCTACAAGGTGTATCCTTTTTTTCTCCTCTGATCTAGTCCATAAAAATTCTTTTTGGAGTTTCTTAATTTTTTGGAAAACCTTCATAGGGGCTTTTAAAATAGAGAGGAAATATACCGGAATGCTCTAAAGAGAGGCCTTACTGAGGGTTAGCTTTCCTATTTGATATAGAAGATGACCTTTCAATCCAACAAGTTTTTTTTGAATTCTTTCAATAACCCTGTCCCACATTGACTCTCTCGGAGAACCAATGAAAAGAGGGAGACAAAGATATGAAGTGGGGAGGTTTGCTATATCACACCCTAAAATTTATGCAATACTTCCTTAAATCTGAATGGGGGTGTTCAAGAAATATAACTTGCTTTTACTAAAATTAACTTTCTGACCAGCAGCATCCTCGTAGAGTTGCAGGATGTATTTAATTATTTTGGCCTCAACCACCGATGCCTTAGTCAATATAAGGGTATCATCGATGAATTGTTGGTGAGAAATAGCCCTAGTGAGATATGTTGCCTTTATTCCCGATATTAGCCTTGAATTGCAAGTATTTTTTATGGTTTTGCCTAAAGCTTCTACCACAATGATGAATAACATGGGGTTGATAGGGTCCCCCTGTCGAATTTCTCTGTGACTTTGAAAGTAACCAGCAGTTGTTCCATTAACTAGAATCGAGAACCATGCTTTACAAATACATTATTTGATTAAATTAACCCATTGGTGGTGAAAACCAAACTTAAGGACAACAATCAGAAAGTCCCAATTTAGCCTGTCAAATGCTTTGTTCATATCAAGCTTGAGGGTAAAAACAGACCTATTAGTCTTATGAGCAGAGTGCAGAGCTTCATGAACTGTGATAACTCCATCCAATATTGACCTACCCTGGATAGAGCTTCCCTAGCATGGATCTATGATGCGGGGTAGAATATCTCTCATTCTATTTGCAATGGCTTTAGTTAGGATCTTGTAAGAAACATTGCACAGAATGATTGGCTTGAAGTCAACCATAGATTCAGGGGTTTAATTTTTAGGAATTAAAGAAATAAAATTAGATTTAATACCTTTTGGGATATGATTGCTTGCTTGGAATTATCTGACAGCAGAAATTACATCCTCACTTACAATGTCCCAAAAATATTGATATAAATAAGGGGGAAATTCGTCGGGTCTCGGGGCTTTTTTTGGCTCCATGCTAAACAAGGCTTCCTTAATTTCCTCATCAGAAAAGGGAGATAGAAGCTTAAGTTTTATATCCTCATTTATTATGCTAGGAATGGATTGCAAGAGAATATCTTTGGCCTCCTCATTGCACTACAATTCTTGACCAATGATAGAATTGAAATAAGTTATTGCCCCCTTTCTGATTTCTGTTAAGTCTTGAGTAATAGAACCATCTACTTTTAAAAATATATATATCTTGTTATTGCTTCTATTTCTAAGCGTGGTGATGTGAAAAAACATGGAATTTGAATCTCCATATTTCAACCAAAGAGCCCTTGATTTTTGCCTCCAATAGATTTCCTCATAGGCCAAAATGTTATGAAACTCTACTAGTTTTCTTCATTCCTCCTGCCTAGTAGTTTCATTAGCATCACCATGTTGGATCCTCTGATCAATTATCTTCAAACTTTCAACAACCTACTTTTTATTTTCAAAGAGGTTCCCAAAGACCTCTTTGTTCCAAGTTTGAAGCTTTTCCTTAACAAGCTTTAATTTGCCATTAATTTTAAAAGATGCACTACCCTTGACAGGTTGCTGCCACCACTGACTTAAGTTATCTCTGAAATTGGAATGTTGCATCCACATAGATTGAAATCTGAATTTTTTCTTGAAGGACAGAGATTTAGGGATCTCCAAAAAATGGGATTATGATCAGAGGCAATTTTAGGAAGGCCTTGCAGGGTAGAATCATCGAAAAAATTTGTAGCCTCCTTTGATAGAAAAACCTATCAAACCTTTCTTGAATGAGATGACACCCTATCCGCTGATTGCTCTAGGTATAATTCGTTCCTCTAATTTTTACATCCATCAACATGTTGGAGTTCACAAAGTCATTGAACTCATCCATGCTCCTGATAGGTGGTCCATTTCCATCCATTTTTTTTGAAGGGTAAAGAGGAGTGTTAAAATCCCCAGCCAGAATCTAGGGGACATGATGGAAGATTTCACTCAGATTTCCTAAGTACTCCCACAGTAGAGCTCTCCCTTGAATTGAATTTGGGGCATAAATATTTGAAACGATTCATGACCTGTTGCTATTTATTTCCTTAAATAAAACACTAAGAACCCTATCATATTTTTGAATAATGGTGCCTTCTACTATCCGAGGATCCCACAAAGTCATAAGGCGTCCAGATGCTCCTATGGCTGATTTACAAACCATCTCCCCTTGATTCTAGATTTTTTTTGCTATTTTGTTTTACTAAATCTCACCAGTTTTTGTTTCTTGCAACATGATAATAGTTGGATTCACTTGATTTCTTATTGCACTGACTTCCTTGTGTTTGGGTAGGCCATTGAGACCTCTCACATTCCATGAGAGGAGCTTCATTTAGATTGTGTGGGATTTCTTCCTCTCCACCTCCCTTGAGGGGGTTTTCCTAATTTGTTTTCTTTAGAACCCAAAATAACCTGTTGAAACAAGGTTCTCTATTTTCCATTAGAAATGTCATTATAATTTTTAATTTTTTGATGCTCAACATTTGATATTCTCCCTCTTCTTTTTCACTGCCAAAATCTATAGGAGACTTCACAGTGCTCCTGGTTTTTTTAGGACTAAAATGAGGGGAGGTAATTTTTTGCATAACCGGACTGCCATATTCCTCAATCTAAAGAGTTTCACATATATCCACCCCTACATCCAAATCTTCTCCTTTTTTCCTATATTCCCCTGGTCTGCGGGACGACCTCTCAGTAGGATTCTCTTGGCTCCTAGTCATGATGTTAGGGAGATGAGATTTTTTATTTTCCAATGCCTCAACTTTCTTCCTAAGTTCTTCAGCATTAGGGTTTGGCTTTGGGATGCCCACTAGGCTTGAAGTATTTCTAGCGTTAGGTTTTAAGGATCCTGACTTGGATGTGGATTCTAGAGATCGTGCATTAGGGTTTTTATTTGTGATGTCCATGGGGCTTACAGTAATTTTAGCATTAGGGTTTGAGGATCCTGACTTGGATGGGGATTCGAGAGAGTCGGAAAGGTTAGCCTAAAGGTGCTAGTATTCCATGTCTTTTGATAATTCTCCTACTCCCATATTGGATAGCATTGAAAATTTATTTGAAAATAGAGGATTGGAACTTACCTGAGTATTTTTATTGCCAACAACCTGTTGTTTTCCTTTGTCTTGTTGGGACCCTGCACCCTCTCTTTTATTTTTTTGGTAGACATAGTTTTCCTGATTGAAATCGCCTCTGCTAGGGAAACTCCTCAAATTTCCTCTGTCAAGCATTCCCTGCTTCTACTTTTCTCAATTCATTGTCAGGTTAGGGCACTGATTGCATAAATGTCCTTTATTTTTACATTCTGCACAGGATGTCGATCTGTTCTCATATTCTACCAACTATTTTCTATAGTATTCTCCATACTCTAGCTCCACAAACCTTGGCAATTCATTATTCAATTTAGCATTTACGCAGATTCATGCATGAGTCATCCTTGTCCTGGCCAAGGTTGCATGGTCAATGGAGATCAGGTCCCCTATAGTTCTGGCTATGCCCTGTAGCCAAAATTCATTGAAGAACTAGGTAGGTAGACTCGAGAGATGAACCCAAATAGGGGAAATGTTAATATTTTGCTTTTTAGGGTCAAAATATTCACCCCATCGTCTGATAAAAAGGCTCATTTTGCCTAGAAACCAAGGACCTCCTATTAAAATGTGGTTAGCATCCTCCATATTGTTAAAACGGATAATGAAGAACCCTCAAGTTAGAGCTACCAACTCCAAGCTACCTACCGGTAGTCATTTACCCGTCACCCAAGCCCTGATAGTCTCCATGTCTGGCCTACCTCCCAAAAACTTTCCTAGCAGGGATAATTCTTCCATTAAAAGAAAATGTCTCATGGAACTTGTCGGGGTGAAATTTTATTATTTACTAGAACTAGGGATGGAAGAGAGAGAACCTCGTTTCTTTTTCCTCTAAGAGTCTTAGAAAAAGATAGCCACTTCTTGGGCCCCGCATTGTCCTTCGCATCTTTTTTGTCGGGGTCTTTCTGAGGAGGGCCCCCGTGTGATGCCCACCTCCAAATCTGCCTTAGCATGATCGCATTCCTTTGGATCCTCACTTGATCCATGCTTGAGGTTCCCACCCACCCTTTCTGTACCTTCTCTACCTCTATCGCCTTGGCTGAGATTCATGTTCACTTTCCTTCGCTATATATCTAAATTACACTTTCCTTGGCTATATATCTGAATTGCTATAAACATATATTTTCTACAATATCGATATTCCCTTATTCTTTCTAAAATATTGATCTAAATTTCTATCAAAAACTTTATACCTCTTCTCTTTTACTTTATAAGAGCTTTTTCTCTTAGCTTCTTGGGTTAATGTCAAGGTCAATATGACTTGAATCTGTTTCTAATATCAAGTTCAATTTTCATTATGACCTGATTCTTATTAATCCTTTGCAGTTCTCAATAAAATTAGATTCTAATCCAATGCTTTAAGCTATATAAAGTAAGTTATGTGCTTTTTTATCTTTCTTCAAGACTAAAATATCAAATATTGATATATCTATCTTCTTTATTTTTGTTGTTTTCTACTATCTATCTTAGGAAACTTTTAATGCTTCTCAATCTACTACAACTTTTAATTCTGATGCTCTCTACAATTACACTTTGGTGCTATTCTTCTTTTCTCCGTATTTTTATCTTTGAACTTAGAAGCCAAAACTCTTCTCTATATGATGTAGGAAGCTTCTCAAACTTTTGTTGCTTTCTCTACTATTCTTCAAATTAAAAGTTTAAATATTGAATCTTTAATGTCTTAGGTTATGCCTTAGAACCCAATGTAATTCACTTCCAATAGATTGTCAAGGTGACTTTGAATTTTTCGAAATCTACAACTTTCTTTTGAGTTGGTTATAATATTTAAAATATATGTCAAGGGATATTTATGTCCTTGAATATCCAAATTTCTATTAATATAGTTGAGTCATAGTCTTCATTGGTTATTATTAGACCATGGATAGACCCTAGCCTTTCTACTCAATATGACCTTTAAAATAGAGTTTGAGTCTCATTACCTTCAAAGTGGATAGACTCTTAATCAACTTTATCAAATTGGATAAAATTTATTAATAATGGTGGCTAATAAAATAAACTCTATCAATTTGGACAAATTTTGGTGGTAGCTCGAATACCACTGATGGATTTTTAAGACTTATACTACCACAAAGTATCATATATTATATCACACAAGTCCAAAATATTAAATAGCCATGATATAATAATAACAAGTTCAAAATGATAATAATATGAGCAAATTAATATGTATATCAAGGCTTATAATAAATTAAATAACATGACCCAGGTGTTGTAGGTGAGTTGGACAGGATAGGGCAATCCTCCAACAAAGGTCCCAGGTTCGAATCTCCACCCTACCAAAAAGCTGAATTGGGTACCCAAAATCCAATTGATAATTTTGGTGCGGGCAGGGCTGGGTATGACCCTCGGGTGACTTTGACAGTGTAGAACCCCCTGTTCGTGGTCTCTTAGACCAAGGCGGCCCCGCAAGGGGTTTTTTGCTTAAAAAAAATTAAATTAAATAACATTCAATAATATGCTAAAATATGAATGTAAATAGCCTAAATCATTCATGTACTATGCATGAAGAACAACTTACAATATTAATTGCTCAAAATTTATACAAGCTTTATTACTCCTCTTACAATAAAATAATGAGATATATGAATTGTATTTGATATCTTTTTCTATGGAGCATTATTTCCATAATATAGCCATAGTGATATGACTATTCAAGTACTAGACTATTACTCTCCATATGCCAAGTCTCATGACTCTTGGCTTATCTACTTACCACTTGCATACTTGATGAACACTTGACTCTATAACATATGCACACCTATACATGACTCTTACACTTCTACTTGCACTCTCTAATCTAAGATACTTGTGCACATATTTACATTACATATTTGCACTCTTACATACAAGACACTTGTGCACATTTACTCAACCTACACTTGCACTCTAACTCACATGACACTTGTGCATTTCCTACACATTCACACTTACATAAAAGGGAAAATATAAATCACACTCTAAACTATGACTCAACCCTAATCTACTATTTACAAATGTACCATGAAGGTACCATGGGGTACATTAGCATGTACTAAATAATGTAATATACTCCAACAAAATTAAGGTATATTTTTTATATGAACTAATAATTTCTTGTGCATAATACTATGATCAAAATACCCAAGAAATTGGGGTTGTGAATGAAAATTTTAGAGTAAAGCCCTAGCATCAATAAAAAAAAAATTTTACCATAAGGCCAAGTACACATAAGTGAGGAAGAAGAAAAGGAAAATTTTGACAGACTATCACAAAATGAGAAAATGTCCTTCCTATGGTCAAAAAATGAGAAGGTAGGGAAAAGTGACCTAGTCACATAGAAATTCATTCCCATTGAAAATTTCAGCAAAATTTTGAAGGATGCATTGAGTATGATGGAATTTCTTCTAGGCCAAGAAAATGACAAATCCGTCAGTGTGGCTCAGTTGGTTATTTTGCACAGAATGAGACAAGGGGAAATAACCCTAGACTTTGTTGAGTTGATAGCAGACCAAATCTAAGAAAGCCTCTGATAGTTCCAGTCAATGCAAACATTCATGTATTCCTCATTTTTGGTATACCTTATTTTGTATCAACATTTGAACATGTTCCCCAAGTTAGGAATAAGATGTATATATTCGAAGGGCAATTACCTTCCAATGTATAATTGGGCTAAAGACCTAAGGAAAGGCTCTTCATATTACATTTTTATAGATAATTTTTCTACTCCATTCATTTCTACAATAATAGGGACTCAAGTCCCCATAATTTTAGATGTAAATTTTTTGTAGAAGGAACAATCCCAAGGTATTGGTTTTTTGCCAAAGAAGGAACCTTAGTTAGGATGCATAGATATAGCTGCCCTATTTATATTCTACCAAGATTTGTTCCTAATAGAGTATTCACTCTAGAAATTTTAAGGTAAATTGCTATTGTGGACTTCAAACATGGTAGCGATAAATAAAAAAGCATCTTATTGTCTATAAACTCTCAATATAGGGGGGATAACTATGCATAGAAAAATGGGAGCCTCCCTAGTAGAAGGTAATCTTATAAGTCTAGGCCTAGAATTTATGAGAGATAAATGGGAGTGTGACCCCAAGAAAAAATTTATTGCATATCTAAAGGGGAAAAAAGAAAAAAAGTTTATGTATGATCAGAGGCCTATATTTGAAAAGATTAGAAGTCCTAAGGATGAAACAACAACCAAATCTCACACTAAACTAACTAGAGCTCCACCTACCCTAATATCCTATGAATCATTGTATGAATTTAAGGGTGCTTTTAGTCCTTGGAATAAAAATAAATAAAAGGATGTAGAAGAA
Source organism: Wollemia nobilis (assembly GCA_028583015.1). Classification (NCBI taxonomy): domain Eukaryota; kingdom Viridiplantae; phylum Streptophyta; class Pinopsida; order Araucariales; family Araucariaceae; genus Wollemia; species Wollemia nobilis. The sequence goes on from JAQPPZ010001108.1 coordinate 1,130,351, forward strand.
TTAAGAAATTGATACTGGAAGATGCCTAAAATAGAGGTATGGTGGAGAATGAACTAGCTTATTAGAAAAATAAATCCAAATTTGGCTCAATAAAGGAGGATATAATGTCCAATAAGTTGTACAATGAGGAACATTTAGATGCAAAAAGTTTCACAACTATAGAATATAGCAGAGAAGGAGCAATTCATGAAATACACCAGAGAATAGGTGAGGCAAGGACTAAGCAAGAGGATATTTTAGAACTATTTTTTGACCCTTTGAAAAAAATTACAAGCCCTACCTCTTATTGGAATAAGGCTATATATTATTCACCAGTTAAATAACAGGCATTGCCTAAGCCACCTGAAAAAATCCTCTAGAAGAAGAACAAAAAGGGGGAACACACAAATAGTCCTTAAAAGAAGAAGAACATAAGGCATGATGAGGCAATGAAAGAAATTTCTAGTAGTATAATATTGATATCAAGTCATATTTTCCTCCATACATTGAGCAAAATGTCTCAAAAGTTAAAAAAATACTTCCTTTGGAAAGGGCCCAATATTCCCTACCTAGGCAAGCTACACTATCCTTGACACACTCAATCATTTATCCAAATCATGTGGTGGGACATATAATACCTTCCCATATATTTTCCCCTCTAGGCTTAGCCTCATCTACATCGATGGCCCACAAATTAATCCCTCAACTAATAAAACCTATGGAGGCATTTGTCTCACCCTTAGTGTTTCAATAATGAACTTCAAAACACTTGGAAGTCCTCAACCCATGGAAAATGTTTCAAAAGGTCAGATAATAGATGATCCAATGTAATTAGGAAAGGAAATTTTAGCAATCTCATCATATTACCACTACCCAAGTGGATTTCCATTTTTCTCCTCAGAGAAAATAATTATTACTTTCAAGAAAAAGTCTACTAGTGGCTAAGCCAATGCAAGAAATGATAGATCAATATTGGCACACATCAGCAATAGGCATAGATTTAAAGATGCTCAATCTTGGGACATGTTTAATATTACCAGGGAAGTCAATAGAATGGTAAATCATTATTATTATTTGACTACCCAAAAATAGAAATAAAGAAGAAAGGGCTTGAACAAACCAATAAGACACTTAAAGAATCACAAATTGAGGTCAAGTCCCTAAAAAATAAAAAATAAAAATTGATCCGATAACCAAGAGAATGGGGGTTTGAATCCATCCTAAAAATTTAAGAGAAGCAATTAAAATAATTTTCCAATCAACTGACTATGTAGCAATACCAATATGGATAAGAAAAGAGACTTTGTTGAGAGAGTTAGAGGACTTCAAGTAGTAGAATAAAGAAAAGTAGTTGCATGAAACCTGGGATATTATAAAATAAACTCAAGATGCTTACTAGGATGATATAGAAGATATGACATTATATTTATTCCTAGTTCTCAAGTTTATATATTTGGTAGCTTTTTTGGGCCTCAAAATAGATAAAGAGTTGAAAGTCAACATAGACAAGATCAACATGACGATAGAAGAAGCCAAAACTTACAGTACTCTATTGTCCAAGACCCCCAAATCTGAGATTCTCACTATTGGGATACAATATAGAGAAGGCATGGCATAAATTTTAACTAGCCTCTTCAAAAGAAAGCAAGTGGTTGAATAGTGCATAAAACTAGTAGATAATATATACAACACTTTGGAAAGATTGAAGGATGAACTAGATTCTCTGATGGCGGTGGGGATCCCTTCACCATGGAATTAGCTAAGCAATAAGATATGATCTAAAGAGGAATATTTGAAAATAATAAAATCAAATAAAAATCCTCTACTTAGCTCAAATTAATAGATTTCCCCCTTTGCCCATAAGATATAGCCCAGATTATCAGGCCATTGAAAAAACTCAAAGTTCTAATCAAAAAGTAATAAGGTAAACTAAATATTTATTCTGGGATGATAAGAATGAATTTCTTGATCTATATGATCATCTCAAACATACTCAATACCCATTATATGAGAAATGAGAAAAAAATGGGAGGGTACTTTCCAAACTCTCCACATGATATCACCAGTTTGTTTAACCTCTTTTTAGTTTTTGTGTTTTATTTTACAATAATTTTGACTCTGACCCCAAGGATAAATGTGATTTTGAGTTCTCCTTCAAGCAATATTGAATGCCTCTATGAGTTGCCAAAACTATAGTGGTTCACCACTACCCACTTGCGACTACGGTAAAACCTTGATAACATATGTTTGGAGTTTTGTCTAGCCTATGGAGAACAAACTCAAAGAACTCCTGATAATCATAACTTGTACAAAATTTCATTTAGTGAAAGTCTTTATAGATAGCCAAAATAACACCAAAGTAACTCACCCTTTAGAAGAAATTAAAATATCGAAGGTTTTGCAATCAATAATAAAGCATGATGGAGAAAATTCCTTAACAATTTGTAAGAAACATTGAAAGACCAAGCAAACATGAATGCCTGATTTAAATAAAGTTATAAATGTAGATGAATTGAATTAATTATTTTTGAAATTGAAGATATGATGGCCACCTTCCCAGATATAACCTCAATTATTGTCCTAGAAATTCATTCAAAAATAAGTATGGCTTTGATAGTCCTATGCTAATCAGTCATTGTGATGAGAAGTACATCATTCAATGATTAGAATCCTAAGGAAAAGTAGGTAGGATTATCATATGTAATTGTAGACAATTTTGGATGGAAAATATTCTAGTGTGACCTATAAATAGTAGTATTAACTTTGTAAAGGATTGACAAGTTTGAAATTCTAAGTATTTGTAGGATTTCCTTTAATTTCTCTCTGTAAAAATAGTTGTGGTTCCTAAGCAACTTATGGGAAATATTGAACCCTCACTTCTAGCACAATCCCTATTAAAAATTTCTTGCATTATATATATACATGTGAGCCTATGTCTATTTTTTATTCATTACCTATAGACCCATTGTGTATGTGTATGTATTTGTGATCATTTTCCTAAATATCAAATCTATTAAGTGTATGTGTGTGTGAGGGGCATGTATCTATTTTTAGACTGATTCACTTACTATCTTGGCTCTCCTATGGGATCCACCTACTCATATATGCATATAACTAGTATATTTTGATTGCACTTCACTATTTTGAGGAGAGGAAGTGTTCACCAGTGGCACATAGTGTTCAAGACTATTTTTATAGAAATATCTTAGCATATCTCTTGGAACATCACCTCATTTTCCTTTTATTTTTTGAGTTTTTTTATTTTCTCATATACCATTACATTTTTGTGGTATATAGCACCTTTAATATCACATCTTAACAAGGAGGAACCTTGTAAAAAACTCTTGAAGACAATTTAGTCAAACCTCGTGCTCTCGGCTATTGTGTCACTCCAACATAAGGCATGACTATATTGGGTGGAGGAAATTAGAGATGACAACAAGTTCTTATTATTATCTAGTAGCTTTATTTCTTATTTTCCAACTATTTTTAAAATTTGAAAAATGAATGCCTTCTTATACTTTAAAGAATATTGATTCTAAGGCCAAGACTAAAATATATGTATAATTTTCAATCAACCTTATCTTTTTTGGTTATCTGATAAACTAGAACTTCAACTTTTCTCTATGCCTCTATATTCCTTATCTCTAGAGGCTTCTTATTTGTACTTATTAGTACTAATTTCTTGTTCTCAAGAAGATTATATTGCTTCTCTATATTTTTATTTAGGAACCTTAGATGCTTCTCAATCTCTAAAATTTATCTTCAATGTCTTAGGTTGAACCTAAGAATAAAATGATTATCTTATTTTCTAGAGAATCCAAAAATAAATATCAAGGTGACTATGAATGTCCTACATGTTGAAATTTCTTCTGAGTTTTCCCTTAATCAATTCAAGTTGAGTCCTAGTCTTCACTGGTTTTCCTTGAACCAAGTGGAAAGATCCCAGCATCCAAATCAAGGTGAATTTTACTTGTCTCCTTAATATCTACTCAATTAGACCTTTATAAAATAAATTCCAAGTCTTCAATACTTTTAAAGTGGATAGACTCCAATATAATGGTGGATTTGAAATATAACTTTATAAAAAATGGATAGAGTTAAGTCATAGCTCTGATACCACTATTGGTTTTTAATCCTAACTATCTCAAAATATCATAGGTCTCAACATAACTAAACCACAATATTATAGGTTGAAATATCAATTATCAAGAGTAGAATTATATATATGAGCAATCAAATATATATCAAGGCTAATCTAATAAATAAATAACATTCACATATAATATCAAATATGAATGTAAATGACCAAAATCATTCATGTACATGCATGAAGAATACTTACAATAAAATTGCTCAAAATTTGTATACAAGCTTTATTATCAATGTTTGCTATGTGATTATCACTATAGACCATTTTCCTTAGATTGTATGAATGTATATCCATAATATAGACACAGTAATGTGAATATTCAATACTTGTCTATTGCACTCCTTATATATTTGGGAGATTCCAACCTTTCCTATTATTGACCTTTGGCTTCTCATCTTGCCACTTGTATACTAGACTCTTCACTTTCTTCTTACATGCATACATAATAAAAAGACACTTGTGCACATCCTCACATTACATATTTGCACACTTACATACATGAAACTTGTGCACATTCTCTCAATACACACTTGCACTCTTACTTACATGAAACTTGTGCATATCCTACACATTGACACTTACATAAAAAGAAAATATAAATCATTCATATAAACTATAAAAAAAAAACCTAATCTATTATATATTTACATTTGTACCATAAAGGTACCATGGGGGTATATTATCATGTACCAAATAATGTAATATTCTCCAATAGATACATGTTGCTCGACTGGACCCATATGCTAATCTAAAATAGATATATGACCAATTCAAAAAAACTATTGAAACCCCTCCACATATACCAAATAAATAAAATCCATTTTATTAGGGCCAAGAAAGAGTAGACCTACCCAGTGGAAGAAGAATTATCAAACTCTGATTACTTCATCAACGAGATGCACCCATACATTCTTGATGAGTACCTAGAAGAGTGGTCATCCATGATAGGGAGATTGTATTCTGGTGAAGCATTTGAGCTATATGGCATGGGGTAATTTTTCATTAGGTATTCTTTGTAAAAAATAGCATATATATAGAATAAAACTTCAATAATATCAAGGAGTTCTTCAACACCATGGGATTGAAGGTCTGCAATGATGGAACTTTCATACCATCCTAACTACACACCCAATTAAAGGATGGTGGCTTTGCATAACCTCACAATATGGTAGTAGAAAAGATACATCCTTCCATAACCCTTCCATAAGGAACTACCCCAATCCTTTGGTAGCACATAACCTAGCCTTTACTGGTAGGATTTCGATGTACTCTTTGGAAACTATGCCTTGATTTTATAGATCATGGGGTAGATCTTTAGCATGAAAGGACACATATCGAATCCAATAATTGATGATAAGTATCTTTGATGGTAGGATGGATATAAAAAAGGAAAAACATTCACACGAGTCAACATTGAAATGGTCCAAAGGTGTCAAGTCAAAAATATTATCATGCACCTAAGGTAATCATACCTCTACGGATGTAACTGCTTGGAAGTACAAAATCCTACTAACAATATTGTAACATACACAAGATTCCAAAGAATAGAAGTAGTATATATAAGGAAGGCCTTTTGTTGAGGATATTATATTACCTTAGATTTATTTATAAGCCTAAGTTATATTGCATTGTATTATGTGTGGCATAGTATGCCCACATTAGATATTTCCTATTTCTTGCATTGTAATACGTGAGGCATAGTATGCCCATGTTAGAAATATGTTTGTTATTTGTTAGGATGCTTAGTTAGACTATTAGAGATATCTTTTATCTTCTAGAAGTTAGTTGGCATCCATGTTTAGCAAATTGTTATTTGTTAGTTACAAGTGGTTGGCCTTGTAGGGCAAATTGTTACAACCATTGTAACCACGTGATTCTATTGTAAGCTCTATATATTATATTGCACTAATGAATAAACCAGCTTCACATTGAGTTTCCATATCAGTGGTAATCAAAGCCATAGGATAGTATAGGTGACTAGTACTATTTTGCTAGTGCACCAGATCCTAGGGTAGTTGTTGCAAGGATTTGGCTTGGGCCAACCTGTAGCATCATTTTGTGAAGCTCCTAAGGTGGTAGAGGGTTGAAAATTACCCCTACACCAAATACCCCTGATATATCAGAGGGTAACCTGACTTGCCTTGTGTGGGAAAGAAAATTTTTCCTATTTGGAGATTAATGTTTGCTTTGAAGATCAGAGAAGAAGATCAGAGACAACATATTTGAGAGGCATCTCCACAAGATTGAGGCCAATTTGTGGCCAGAAGGAGGTATTGGCACTCCTTTCCATGAGAACATCAATTTCTAAAAGGGTTGTCAAGGGTGATTTAAAGCCCAATTGCAGAAAAATATTGACCAAAATTTTCTTCATGCAAGAAAATAATTGAGTTGATAACTCTTTGCATGAAAATTAACAAATTTTTAGGTGCTCCATGCTTTAAAGTTAAAATTTAATATTAATATTAATAGTTTATTAATATTAATATTTTATTTTATTGTAAGCCTAAGGTCAAAAATAGACTTTTTTTGGCTTATTTGGGTGAGCATCGATGTTTTAGGTGGTCACTTCTTGGTTGACCACCGTTCGACGACCATATTTTGTTAACAGTCAGATCTCTTTTCAACGACCAACCAACAACCATCGACGATCGGTGACCTCACCTCTACCTCTTTTTATAGGCTGATGCAGCCTGATACAAATGGATAGTAGGAGGCCTTTGTTCCCCAATTGTGAACACCTAGAATAGTAGGCCCCAAAACCTAGGGAGACAAACTCCTCCCATAATAGACCTATGGCATAGATACCTTGTGATCGATTACTAGTGTGTGCAGAAGGACGATTGCAATCATAAAGTTTGGTGAAAACAGAGGTTCAATGAAAATTGTAGGTGGAAAGGAGGTGCAAGAAATTCATAGACGGTGGAGGAGAATTTTCATGCAAGCAAATTAAGGAGAAGTTTCTTGGGTTTGAATCTGCTCTAACGGATGTCAGTGTAGAAATAAAAAAGGCGATCACAACCTCAACATGATGAAATTTATAGGTAGATTGAAAATCGATGGAAGACATCGATAGAGGTTTTTTCGACCACCTCAAAGTTGCAAGATTTTCCTTCCTCATTGGTGGATGTCATCCAAAGAACTTGCAGAGCACAAAAACCACTGGCCGAAAGGAGGAGAAATTAAACCTAATTCTAAGGTTTTTCAACCAATCCAATCGCACGCCCAAACCCTAAGAACCATCCAATTGTGAAGTGAAGCATGGCATTTTGATTTCTAACCATTTTATGATAGGTTCCTATTTTTTGACGTCCAACGTTGATTTCCAATGAGATCTTGGCACTTTTTGATGTCGGTTTCAAGATTTAGGTGAGTACGATGACTTTTCGATTGGTAGGAAGAAAATAATTTGTTTTTTATTTAGGAAATTTGTCCCACATAAGTTTCATAGCATCCAGAGAATAGTTTAAAAATGCTTATACGTACCAGGTAGAGTATCTGCCCTTAGGCAGTCACATTAGCCATGATCATGCACAATCTAGAGTCTAATGGAGCCCTTCTACTTCTACGCTCGATACTTGGTGGAAGATAATTGGTTGATTGTTGATAATTGTGGATATGTAGTGGTTTAAATATTTTGGTAGAGAATATATTTGAGTTATAGTAGGATTAATCCCACACCGAGTAGGTAGAAGCTCAAAGAGTATTAATAAACGCATAAACACACATAGGTGAATGACCACCCTTCAGTGGCCACACAAGCGTCACCCATGCATGACCATCAAGGTGATACTAAGCCTCTATAGCCATTGACACTTTTTTTAGGGATACTACTCTTAATGACTCACTATCGACGATTTGAATTTCCTGCTTTACTAATAGAGATTTACCATTGTTGACTATGTTGTGCAGACCTGATCGTTGACCGGTGGGATATGTTGAAAAACCAAATTTTATACCAAATTCAAATTTACTACTGTTGGAGGACTTTTACCACCAAATTTTAGCATTTAAATTTGAATTTTGGCACCAAAACAATAGCAATGTGATAATTATTTTTACAAATTTCTGCTCTACTTTTTACAAAATTTAGCATGAATTTGCCTCCATAAAGTCAATTTTTGTTGCATAAAGGGTGAAATTGTAAAAATATAGGTGCTTAATTTTTATTTACCACTCACATTGAAGGGTAAAAATATTATATTTATCATTTTTGTAAAAGCACTAGATTTACCCCTTTTGTAAATTGGAAGTAAATTTTTGTAATCTAGGCAAATTCTACATTAGGAAAACTTGCAATTTGTTCCTAAGAGCCTAGATAGTTCTTGCAACCATTTTGGAATCCTCCTAGTATAGCATATACACGTAGTTAAATGGCTACTGATCTCGAAATAAACATGGAAAATATTATTATTGTAGTAGATAAAGTGAAAGATATTGTTGTCCAATTGACTCCTGATGATATCAAAATTTATCACAACAATGCCAACAAGGCAAAATGTGAGGTCAAATTGTATAACGGATCAATAGATATTGATGTCTTGTCTAATTAGATTTTAGATATACAAATTTGGTTCACCTATGCTCAAATTCCTAAAGATGAACAAGTTGCCTTTGCTACAGTGAAATTCATAGGCTTAGAAAAATATTTGATTGTAGAAATATAAAGCTATAATTCTACCATGACTTGGAAATAATTGATCCAAATTCTAAAGAACACCTTTTTCCCACCAAATTATCAAAGTGACCTCATGACCAAGTGGTATAGGTTGAGGTAAGCCTATAGTATGTCAATTGCAGACTACATTTTTCAATTCAATAGGCTAAGGGTTCTTCTTGGTGTGAAATATTCAGAAGAGGATTTGATTAACAAGTTCACTCATGGATTGCAATATAAGATTTTTAGGGAAATCAAATTCAATGATTTCTTCAATTTGGATGTGGTATTCAAGCATACCATTCTTGTAGAGGAGAAATTTGGTGCCTCTTGCAGATCTCGACAAGAAAGCAGTTCCAAAGGTGTGAATCAACATCAACAAAATGTGAAGAACACTTCTCATTCTTCTTCTCCTCCCACTTCTCCTAAAGCACATTCTTCTTCTTCTCACTCTAAATATTCTTCTTCTTCAACAATGTATTGTGATTTTTGTAAAAAGCATGGTCATACAAAATCTAGATGCTTTACCTTTAAAATAATGAATAAGAAGAAGTCCTTAATTTTACAGCCTACAAATGAGGAACCACAATATGGTCCCATTCTAACTACAAAGACAAAAGAATAATATATAGATTTGGAGGGTAAACTAAACAAATTTACCCTCATGTCAAATGTTTTTTCTCATGGGTGTCGTGACCATTTTTTTGTCACTCGAGCCCACCTTACGCATGATTTTTATGTGGATTGTATCATAGATAATGACTCGTAGAAGAATCTCATCATGAGGACTGTTGTCAAGAATTTGAAGCTTCCCATAAATCCACATCATCAACCCTATGCACTTGGGTGGAAGTATGTAGACTCCACATCTAACATCACACACACTTGCATCTTGTCTTTTGCTTTTAGTGACAAGTTTGTGGATAAGGTACGAGTGTTATGTCACAGAGATGGATAGTCGTGGACTATTGCTTGGTAATCCCTATCAATTTGATAGTAATATAGTGTATCATGCTAAAAATAACACATACACCTTGGACTTACATGATAAAATATTTTTGATACAAAGTACTACACCCACATCAAATTTGATGCTAAGTTGTAGGTAAGCTTGTAAGCCATTAATTCAAGAACTTATTTTAGCTCCTACTTGCATAAGTCCCACACAATATAAATAAAAATCACCATAAAAGACTCATGATAAATAAGAAACTTCACTTCCATAAATTGAAGAATCACAAGAGCTCATGGTTAAGGAACCCATCACTCTCACTCATGAGAAAGATACCAACCATTCCATTGGCATCATTTTGGGTACACCTATGAACACACAACCACTTGCTCCACATAAGTTGCCTTTGGCTTTTCCCTCTTCCACCATTGCACATATAGAGGAGCAAGCTAAGGTCACTTCCTTCATTCAGCACTAGCAGAGCCTTTAGGGCAAGATAACACAGGAATTGCAGAAGACTCATTAGAAGCAACAATAAGCAATGCATAAGCATCACAGTCCTCACTCACTTTAGGTTGGAGATAAAGTTTGTCTTTCTTTTGATAAGTGAAGCTTTCTAGAGATACCATATTAGGATCCTCTTGAACCTATCATCAGCGCTACAATAGTAGTGGCACCTAACCCTTAGCTTTAGCTCATTAAAGATAGAGTTTTCAAGATGAAGACTCATCACACTCGACAGGGTTCTTCCACTTCTTACCTTGTCACCCATCACAGTCACTTTCCACATATGTCTTGTTGGATTTATCACCATTAGATGGCCCATGAATTTCCATATTTATTGAGAGCATTGGGGTCCAATGCTTCTATGGTTGGGAGGAGTGTTGAGGATATTATATTACCTTAGGTTTATTTATAAGCCTAAGTTATATTGCATTGTATTATGTGTGGCATAGTATACCCACATTAGATATTTTTTATTTCTTGCATTTTAATACATAATGTGTAGTATGCCCATGTTGGAAATATATTTGTTATTTGTTATGATGCTTAGTTAGACTATTAGAGATGTCTTTTGTCTTCTAGTAGTTAGTTGACATCCATGTTTAGCAGATTGTTATATGTTAGTTACAAGTGGTTGGCCTTGCAGGGCAAATTGTTACAACCACTGTAACCACGTGATTATATTGTAAGCTCTATATATTCTATTGCACTAATGAATAAACCAGCTTCATGTTGAGTTTCCATATCACCTTCCCTATGGCATCTCAAAAAACTTTGAGTCATAACTAGAGATAAATTATTTTTTATAGCATAGGAATATTAGCATATTTTGATTTAATTATTATTCTTCATAAAATTATAAGTAATGTTAGTTTTTGTATTTTTCTACGGATGTTTTATAATAGTAGATATCAAGCAATTTAAGTGTGATATTTTAATTTTGTTCAATCTTACTTTTTGCCATTAATTTTCCTATAATACTTTTATTATGTTATGCAGTTCTTTTCTATTCAGTACTACCTTCATTCCCCTATAAGCTTAGGAATCCATTTCCTAATACATCTCTTGTAGTACTTAGCACATATAGAAAAGGATGTCAACCCAATATTGACAAATTAAAATGAATAAGGATTAATGACACCATTTATTTTTAACACCATTGTTAGGGATGTCGATATTGTTAAGGATCTAGTGAGATATCATACCGAATTAGTTTATGACATAAGAATGAAATAAAACTAGACGTATTTCTAGGTGTTATAGGTTGCAAATTTCATTTCAAAAAAAATTATATATTTTAAATATTGAATTTCATTTTAAGCATCCTTATTTTGAATGCATAGACCTAGAGGTGCCAGGGGTAGATTCACCAATACAATCCCTTTTTCTCCATAGGTTGGAGGCTATTATACTTACCAATAAATTCAAAGGTTGTGCCAATGAACAAACCATATAGGAGAAGTGAATCAAACTACTCAAGTGAAGAGAAAGGAAGCTCTAGGAGACCACCCTTATCCACTAAGGGATTGTTGAGATCTCTCGATGACTTCTTAGAACAATATTGTATCCTTCCATAAAATACTGACTTATTCACTATCCTAAGAAAACTTAAGAAATTTTATAATATGTTTTGAGAATATTACAATATGGTAGGCAAATAAAGTAATGCAGATGATAACCGTAATACCAAGGAGAGTAATACAAGTAGAAATTTCACATAACCTATTAGTTTCAACCTTCATGAAAAGGCTAATGTAAAATATATTTCACCCTTAGCATTACCAATATTTATGGGAGTTACATCTGAATATCTTGACCTATTCTTATTTGAGTTTAAGGTGTTGTGTCAAATATACAACTATACAAAGGAAAAAAAAATCTTAAAATCTTTTCGACCACATTAAAATATTTGGCCATGAGGTGGTTCATGGAGTTAAATTCACATTCGATACACACATGGGTGAAAATGGAAAAGGTGTTTCTAGATAAATACCAAGAATATTAGAGTTAAGAACCACAAGGAATATTTTTTTTGAATGAAATAACAAGATGAAGAGAACTTACAAGACTATCTTGATATATTCTTCTTTGTCCTAAATATATGTGGAGAAGGCATAGATCATGGATTGAGTAAAACCATATTTTTTTTAGGATTACAAGAAGAATCATGGGATGCATTAAACCTCATGAGGAGGGGTGATATTCACAAACTTGATTTCCAAACATTTTTTTTTTGGCAGGTTAAAATTATATTAAAAGTGGGTTTTGAAAGGACCCCAAAACCTTTTTACAATAGGTCAACCGACCAAACCAAAGGTCAAGAACAATCAATTTGAAGAATCTTGCCCAGCAAAAAATAGATAGTTTGGAAAAACCCACCCAGTGGGAATAGACAATTTTGAAAAATCCCACCTAGCGGGAAACAACCAATTTTGAAAAATCCCGCCTAGCGAGAAACCACCAATTTTGAAAAATCTTGCCCAGTGGGAAACCACCAATTTTGAAAAATCCCACCTAACGGGAAAACATGCAGGATGATGAATTTGAAAATCCTGCCCAATGGGAAGCAATTGAAAACCACCAGATTGGAAATCCCGCCTAGCGGGAAAACCAATAGATTTGGAAAATCCTACCTAGCAGGAAATCTAGTAGAAAAAAGAAATTGAGAAACCCCGCCCCGTAGGAAAACCAATAGGTATGGAGAGTCCTACCCAGCAGGAAAACCAACAGAAAATCGGGTTTTATTTCTCAAACATTTTCGAGCATTGTAGAAACTATTTCCACACTAGATTTAACAAATGATCCTATAAAGGAAAGACAAAAACTAGTGGCGATATAAGGGAAATAATTGAATGTTTAGCAAATTTTCAAATAAACATCCTAGTGTACCTTGATATTGCATTGGATGGAATGTAATCTAGGAGCAAGACCAATGAACCCTTAGAAATATATTTCCCAAATTGTAAGAGGAAACATGTTCTCCATGAATGTCCTCTCAATAAGAATATTATTTGTAGCATATGTGAAAAAAGCATTCCATAGACTAATGTCATTTCTTGTCAAAAATTAAGAATGCCATCTCCATGAATCAATAAGCCATAGAAGAACTCATTTTTTTAGGACAAAGGAACAACTATAATCCCTATCAACCTACACCATTATCACATATGAGCTAGATAACCCTTGGAACATGCCTTGGACAATACCATATCATTCACCAATGGCCCAAAAATTCTAGTTATAATAATGGTCAAGTAATCCTTGGGGATCTCAAACATCACAACAATAATGGGGATACCAAACACCACAACAATAGTGGGGATCCCACCCATAAAAAAATTATCCATACCAAAGACAAGAAATATTTAAAATTTAACAACAAGCCTTGTTACCTATACCCACACCCCCTTCACAAGGGAGTCAGTCACAACACATTAAACAACCTCTATTATTAGCACAATCTATAGCTAATCCAAATAACAATAGGTAGGTAACCCTTGTATATGCTACTAAGAAAACATACTTAGCTACACTTAATGCAATTGATTTTGACAACATCAAATTATAATCAAGAAAAACACTTCCTAACCTAGTCAAACCAACAATTACAAAACTGGATGATGAAGAAGACCAAACACATGAACAATATCACCATGAAAAACCAAGATCTATAAAAATCCCTTAATATTCTTCTAGACCACCATATCCAAAATGTTTGTCAATAAAAGAGGATAAAATGATCGAACATGATCTTTTGTAGAAACTAAAATACTTAATGTTTCATTCCCTCTACTGCAAGACATCAAGGAAATACCATTGTTCAAAAATATTATCAAATAATTTTGTGTAAATAACCTAGGATGGAATGGAAAACCTGATCCACAAACTATCTATATAGATGGTAAACTAGTTGGCCTTTTAGCTAGGAAGCTTGTGCCACCAAAATATAGTGACCCTACTAGTACCATTATCATCATGTAGATTGATACCACCAAAATAATGAATGTATTGATATACCTTTGAGAAACCATTAATGTGATGATAAAAGATACAATGGATAGGTTGCATCTCACTAATATTAGACCAACTACCACTATATTATAGATGGTAGACAGATCTATCACAAGATTCGAAGGGATAATAGAAGATAATCCTATAACAATTGCTTCATAGGAATATCCTATGGACATCTTGGTGCTACAACCCCGCACTTTAATAAGAAGATATCCTTTAATATTAGGGAGACCTTGGCTTGTAATTATAGTAGTAGATACCATATCGAATGGATTAGATACCAAGAAAATATCCTTATACCCACCAATCCAATCCTCGATGACATTTTTTGGTCATTTATGGATAGATGAGTTGGATAGATAAAAATATCATCCCTCACAATCATCACCATGAAAGAACACATTGAGAAAAATAAGCTTTTGTAAGGAACATTCTTTGAATATGAAACTATCTTGGTAGAAATGTCATCAGGATTTTATCCCAAAAATGAACCAGTTATTGTTCATAGATTCTTGTGGGAAGACGAAAGAAAAAAATTGAAACACTACCAATCATACCATTCCATGAAAGTCCATTCAGTAAAATACATAATTAGCAGAGACACCTTATCACATCTAACCAATTTCCATTAAATAACATCATTCCTATCAGAGTTTATTTTAACAAAAATACAAGAATATTTCGCTCTTAGTTGCCTCACCATTTTCCATTGAACTCATTCTTAATAACGTCCACTACACTTAATTCATTACACCTAGTTACCAAACAAATTGAGATTCAACCTAGAAAAAATTTGAACATCAATAGTTGGCTCCATGACCATGAAGATGCTAGGTTATTTGATATTTTAAGAAAATATACCAACACATTCACATGGGAGTACATTGACATTAAGGAAATCCACCTTGAAAATTGCACTCATTGTACCTATATGGACGTTGCTAAACCAATATGACAACCTCAAAGGAGAATAAATCCTACACTAAAAGATATTGTCAAGAGTGAGATTGAAAAATTATTGGTTGTAGGATTTATATACCCAATTTCTAATAGCCAATGGGTTTATTTATTAGTTATAGTCCCTAAAAATAGTGGTGCAATGCTTTTGTGTGTTGACTATCATACCCTCAATAAAGCCACATGCAAAGACCTTTTTCCATTGCCCTTTATCGATCAAGTCATAGACACACTCCCTAGAAAAAGATACTTCTCATTCTTAGATGGATTAAGTGGCTATAACCAAATATAGGTTACACCTAAGGACCAAGAAAATATAACCTTCACATGTCCTTGGGGGATGTTTGCATATCGTGTATTACCCTTCGACTTATGTAATGCTCCTACTACATTTCAAAGATAAATACTAGCAATTTTTTTTGACATTTCTAAAGAATATGTGGAAGTTTATATGGATTAATTTATAGCCTATGGATATTTCTTTGATGAGGCTCTTCAAAAATTATATAAGGTACTAACCAGGTGCAAACCCCACAATCTATCTCTAAGCCAAGAAAATGCCTTATGATGATGGATGAAGGAATCATATTGGGGCACCATATTTTAAAGGAAGGTATTAAGGTGGAAAAACAAAATATTGAAATAATCAAACAACTCCCAACACAAAAAATCCAAACATATGTTCATATTTTTTTAGGTCACGCGGGTTATTATCATAGTTTTATACAAGATTTTAGTAAAATTGCAGCTTTGCTTTTTACACTCTTAATGAAAGACACAAAATTTAGTTAGAAAAATTAATTTTAGAAAACATTTAATTTAGTCAAATAAAACTTATTTTTGCACCTATCCTATGATACCCTAACTAGTCACTCCCATTCCACATCCATACCAATACATCCAACATTGCATTAGGTATAGGTTTAGGCCAAGAAGATAAATGGAATACATATGCAATTTATTACATTAGTAATAATATAATAGGGGCTAAGAAAAACTACACAACCACTAAAAAATCTCTTGGTAGTAATTTATGTCATTTAGAAATTATGTCATTACATTATAGGCTACCAAACATTTGTTCATACCAATCATTCTACTATCAAATACTTGATGAACAAAGCAATAGTTAGTGGTAGGCTTATTAGATGGTTGTTATTGCTTAAAGAGTTTAATATCACCGTTGTTGATAAATCTAGAAATAAAAATGTTGTTGCTGACCATTTTTCTAGATTAGTGCATGTAGATGATAGCGAACCAGTGGACAACATGTTTTGAGATAAAAACATCTTTGTAATATCCACACATCCTCCATGGTTTGTTGACATTACTAAGTATGTAGCCATAGAAAAAATACCTCCTCTTTATCTTATAAATGGACTAATGGAATTTTGTTTAGAAGAGGGTTTAACTTTATTTTATGCAGATGTGTAGGAGAAGACAAAGTATTTTATATGCTTCAAGCATGCCATAATGAAGCTTTTGGAGGAATTTATTCCATTAAAAAGACTACTCACAAAGTTCTTGGGGTAGGTTACTACTAGGCCACCCTTCACTAGGATGTACAAAAATATGTTCAACAATGTGATCAATGCCAAAGGATGGGATGACAATTTGATTCAGATGAAATGCCATTATAAACTCAGGCGATGATTGAACCATTTGAGAAGTTGGGGATTGATTTTATTGGACCTATTGGTACAAAATCTAATAGATAATTACATATTTTAGTTTGTACAGACTATGTGATAAAATTGAAAAAAAATTGTGCTAACTCATGCTCGTGAAGATAGAGTTACTAATTTTTTGTATGAACATATTTTTCAATTCTATGGAGCTCCTTGAGAAATTATTTTAGATCAAGGATTAAAATTCATATCCAAGGTAATTGAAGCATAAATGAAGGAGTACCAAGTCAAGCATAAAAAATATTCACCCTATTATCCCCAATCCAATGGATAGGTGGAAGTTTTTTTTATTATACTAGAGGAATCAGTAACTCTTTACAATTTTCTACACCTCTTCATGGTTTTGAATCTCGCTCCTTGTTTCCACTATAACCTCTAGTTGCATCGAGTAAACCTTTTACATAATTGGCTATGCTAATGTGACATGCCCATCGATACTACCAGGCCCGAGGAATTGGAACCTTGGTCTCTGTGCTCCTACAAAATCATTTTTGACCATTGAACCAAGCCCTCAAACTTGGATAGGTGGAAGTCACTAATCACAAGTTGAAGAATATTCTGACAAAAATGATAGCCATGCACTAATGAGACTAGGTTGATAGATTAAATAAAGCAGTGTCGGCATACAATACCACATGGAAGTCCACAACAAGTTTTAGCCCATATGAACTTGTGTTTGATAAGAAACCCATCTTTCCTGTAAAATTTGAGCATCAAAAATTACGTACAGCTTTAGATACTGGGGATTTACCTAAAACATGCATAGTTAGAGAGAGTGATGAAATTGAATTAGTTGGATGAATATATATTTGAATCTCTCCATAAAATAGAACTCATTCAGCAACAAGTATAGAAATGGTATGGTCGACATATTAAAATAAGAAGTTTCAACTAGGTGATTGGGCACTTCTATTTGAGTCTCGTTACCATGATTTTAAAGGTAGAATTTGTACAAGTTGGTTATGCTCATATCAGATAGAAATTTTTTTTGACAATGGTGTATTTCATTTACAACCTATCGATGGATTGAGAAGATGCATGTTGGTAAATGGATGCAGGTTAAAAGTATATAAGAAGCCAATTACTAAAGAAGAATGTGTGGCTCAATTTTAGTCACAATTAGATTTGTACGTGGTTGGAGGAACCTCTTGTTCCAACCAAGATATCAATTGAAATTTGTTGTCTTTTGAAAAAAAAAAGATAATCCTAGTGGTGAAAACCCATTTGTGGGTGCTCCTAGGTCAGGTTATGTATGAAAATTAATTTTTAGCATACACAACTTGAAAATAATCACTTGGTTGTGAAAATCCTTCTAAGACACAACCAAGGCAAAAGATGGTTGAAAACCAAAAATGGCAACCTCTTCTGTTGTTTAAAAAAAAAAAAAAATTGCATGCGTTTTAATAATTGTAATTGTTTTAGTATATTCATAGACACAACTTGCATCAAAAAGAGTCCTTTCAAATTTTCCAAAAGGAAACAAAGTTGCACTCTAAATCACTAAGGTATGAATTCCCTTTATTTCTTATTTACCTTAATATTATGACTAGATTGTGCATAGTCCGTTTCCATGTCTTTTAAATAGGAACAATGTAGTACATACTAATAAATCCTTATGGTGGTGCTTGGAAATTAAAATCACACTATTTTACTACCTATTCCATTTGTTGTGATATAGTTCAGATGCTCTAAAAAAACTATAGAAAGAATACCATAAAGATAGGGCTCTTGAACAAGCAGAAAAAAGATATGCTCATCATAGCTAAATTCTCATGAGGGCATACTTCTAATTTAACAAGGGGTAAAGGACATGTCAATTTGACATGTCATACTATTTATTGAAACTACAGGTGATGGCGGATAATAATAAATAAAATGCAAAAAGCTAGGATTAAGGTAGACATGGAGGTGGAAAATTAGAAATGATATCATGGAAGGAATTGGCATGATAAGCATGGATACGATAAAGGAGATGGGGTGGAAGGATAATAACCAAAGACATAGAAAATCTAAGGTTTCAAACTTAGTAAATCATAGTGCACAATAAAACATTGGTGAAACATGTTTACTATGCAAAAATAATAAGTGAATGAAATGACCATCATCTAACATGATTGCTCATGGCATGAGGAGGAAAATGTAACCAATAAGTATATAATACACAATGGATAATGAAAATGCTATTCTACCTTGGCATCAACAAACAAAGGTGAAGTCAAATAGGTTAAACAAATAGGCACCACCTGGCCACTTGAGAGAGGATATTGGAAAAAGAGTTGTCAGAAAGAGGAACTAACTATAGATCTAAAATATATATATATAATGTGGTTATCCTTTGCATGTATACAATATGGATGATGAACTCCACCACTATTGATCCTACTACTCTACAACTAGACTTTGACATGATTGTATTGTGTAGTGATGACATTCAACCAAAAATGAAAAATAAAAAATAGAGGTATGAACAAGTAGAAGTGATAAATTTTTTGTAATAGGTAGAAGTAGTAGAAATATTTCAATCCACATGATGGTTGGATTTTCTTTGGATGTTTTATGGATTCAATGCCATCCTTGCAGAATAATTCACCAATTACCACAAGTATGGTAAGGTAACACTTAGAGTCACCATGATAAAGGTAACACCTAAAACCCTGAGTGAAATTTTGTGAATTCCCTATGTAGGAAAATGATTTTTGGGTTGCATCTTCCATTGCATGATGTTTTTAAATTATTTTCAAAGGAATGAGATCTCAAATTAGAATATTAAATGAATAACAAAAATATATGCAAAGGGATGAGAAGGACCAATCTACAAGAACCTTGGGACTTTGTGGCCATCTAGGTCATACGATATTTTAGCTATGATGGATAGTACAACTTAATATTTGGGCACCATTTAAAAATTCTAACACATTTATGAAATGGGAATGAAAATCTAGAACTAAAAATATACCCATAATTTTTCATGTGTTCCTCTCTATATGCGATGGCTAAGAGAGTTTAGGTAGACATATGAACTATGAGGCATCATGGCCTCATAAAAATTATTTGTAAAAATCATTTCCTTTGACAATGGGAAGGAGAAGAATTATGGTAGGCATTCTTGAATAATAAATTGCATACATTAATAAAAGCTAGGAGGGGAGACACCAAGAAAACACAATAGAATTATGTGACCAATAACTCTTAAAAATGGTCATGAGCAAATGTAGCATCAGAGGAACAAGAATCTACCCAAGAAACATCAAAAGTGTAAAAGAAATGAATAAACTAGAGGTAGAGTACAAGAAGACAGTGCAAAAATATAGAATTCAAAGACATAGATTGTAGAGGAACAAAGCATAGAAGCACATAACACAAAGGTATAGGGCCTTGGTCAGCAAGATATGAGATCTATCACTAAATGAGAAAGAAGTAATAATGTTTATAAAAGCAAGGCACCATAAAAAGTGGTGGTGATTGATGAAGAGGAAATAGGGGTTAAGAATTTAATACTAGAAGAGAAATTAGAGATACAATCACAAGAATTAAAGGAGGTTCAAAGGATGTTGCAAGAAAAGGATCCCCTACTAACCAATTGAAGTAAGAGGTAGTGGCCCTCAAAGTGTAATAGAGGAACATAGGAAATCCAAAAATCCTAGTGAAACCTGAACATGAAGAAGACTCAAGGGATGAAGAGAATTCTTTAATTGTGGCCATATTATGGTTTTTGAGAGAGGATGCAAGGGAGAAAAAAATTATGGATAAAATAATAAACAAAGCACTGACACCAACTACAAAAAGTGCTTAGGAACAATTACTGGGGAGTACAAAGGATGATGATGTCAGGATGGAGACTCAGATGAAAGGGGTAATTTTGCATCAAGATAAAGAGGTGCAAATAGATCCCTTAGTAACCCCTAATCCTATAGTCTATAAGGGTGGGGGTGGGGGAAGTAATACATTTCTCCAAATTTAGTAAGACTAGAAGAGCACAATGCTACTAGTGAGATATGGATAAAGAGGTGTATTTATTTAGAACAGAGGGTACAATCTCTTCAACCCTTAAAAGAGAAAAAAAGAGAAATTAGAGGTAGACCGTTTTGGGTTGTGAGTAAAATTTGAGATAATATGTGACATTGTAGTATAAATGCTGCAATGTTGAAAACTAGCAAGAATTTATGATCTATTTTTACAAAATAAACTCTTTATATGGAATTTAATTAGGTTGTATTAAGGTCTATCACACATACTAAAAATGCCATAGGAGTTTTTAGAGGCTTATATGACTAGCACACCTAAGTAGAAGAATCTACTCTATGATTTTTTGTGTATATTTATGCTATGGCAGAAGATTACACATTTTTCTCAATATTTATGTTGGGGATGTTCAATTAAGATCTTTTACTTCCATGTTACATAATCATATGCATCACAAATACAAAGTAGAAAATAAAAGTAGCAAATCCACTATGGGGATGCAAACTAGGTATCAGTATCCCAATTCTCAAGCTATTGTCTCCATACATTTGGAGTTGAAGAGATGAGGAGCATTAGGATAAATATACATCCCACCAATAGGAATGCCTTGATCAATTTAAATATTCTATGAATCCTATTTTGATAGATAAAATGAGGTATTTTAAGTAAGGTGGGGGGAATTATCCCTAAATTTGAAAAAGAGAGAACCTATCTCACCCACAAACCTTAGTTTATCACATCATCAAGCACAAGAAATTGTTTCCACCATTTATATTCTTGTATTCAAGTGGATTGGGATGAGGTTCAGGCCTCCTTTAATCATTAATCCCTTGCCTTAGTATGATATTACAAGGCCCCTAAGTCATTCAACATTTTTAATCTGGAAACATGACATGAGGGAATTTCAAGTGTACAAGACCACATATGAGAAGTTTATTCTTGAGATGGCTCAAGATACTGACATGAGTGCTTATTCAAAAAATACCTTTGCATGAGGACATGCAAATTGTCAAGAAGAGGGTATAATGAGGCCCAAAATTACCTCATCTAATAGGTGGTTTGAGTATTTATTTTATCTCTAATTAAAATATATAAATTATTAGAGATGGATTTTTGCATAGTTTAGCATAGTATTTGTATTAGGCAAGTTAGAATAGAAGAACTATATTTCTTAGATGATTTTGGTTTGATTTCTACATTTCCCTTGGTTAATTCCACTAATAATTCCAAGACGACTAAGATCTATTTTATGGTGTAGGTTTTGAAGCATTTTCTAAGGTGCATTTTAAATAATACTCTCATACTATGGATGAAGGAAGACCGTAGAGGTAGACACCAAGATATGAAGAGATGTTGAAATAGAGAATTGGAGAAATGACCTATTTTCATGGAGTCTATTTGGAAATGAGTTGCCATGATAGTCAATATTTTGTTAGTTGTGGTTATCAAAGAAAACATTTTATACACTATTACTGAAATTGGACCCTACCATTGGAAACACATGAAGATCTATTTTGTTGACTAATTGATGCTATTTCTAGGACCCAAAATTGCTATATTTGCTCAATAAAGATCAATGCAAATTTGTAATGGGTGTCAATTTAAGTTGTCATAACATCCACTAGTCAATATTAGGAAAGCATGGTCTATGAATGTCCAATTGTTGTTTATCTTTGTTTATCGTAATGGTTATGTTGATCAATAGTATCAAAATAGTTAGAACTATATATTATAAATAATCACCCTAAAAATAGTCAAAGGGTTGAAACATAGCATTGTGAATATAGATGAATGTAGAGTAAGCAACCATTGTAGCAAGATCCCAACTATTCAACCTAATGAATTGTATGCATAATTACTTATTTCTTTTTTGAATCACGAGTTTCTAGCTTGAGTTAATTCTCCATTTATCAAACAAGGAGCAAGGGCCCACTCTCTCGCACTGATAAAATATTATTTTTCATTTTCTATAGCATATGATTGTTAGCATATTATGATTTAATTATTATTCTGCATAATATTGTATGTAATCTTAGTTTCTATATTTTCTTGTGTGTGTTCTATAGTGGTAGATATCGATTGATTTAAGTGTGATATTTTAATTTTTTTCAATCTTACTTTTTGCAATTATTTTTTCTATAATACTTTCATTATGTTATGTAGTTATTTCTCATTAAGTATTGCTTTCATTCCCCTGTAATCTTAGGAATCCATTTCTTAAGACATCTCTTGTAGTAATTAGCACATATAGCCAAGGACACCAACCAGAGGTTAGAAATTTTAAATTAATAGGGATTAATAACATCCATCATTGATTGCATCAACTTTGTACCTTGTTCAATTATGCCTAGGCAAGGTGAATTTTATTACAGTTTAGGAAAGCTTAGTTAAATCTCAACATCCATAACTCTTTTCAAAGTATCAAAATATGACTTCACAAGACGAACTTTATCTAAAAATTTCCTTGCCCACATGTAGCACTACACCTTATTTTGTTATGCTCAAATGGGGTGTAAGCTCATGCAGTTGAGGGAATCTTAGAAAAGGCCCATCACACAAAGTCTCCTTTCTAAGCACCAAAAATATACCAACATAAAAGTGCCCTTCTATTTTTTTATTTTTTTTGGGGGAGGAACTAGGGATATTTCTTCAACTAAATTCCATTAACCAGGATCAAGATTTGCTACCATTCTGGTGTGGATAGTTTGAGTAAATTTTATAACTTAAATCCAATAATAACATAGGATTCACTCTAGATGGCTTTGAATTTGGTGTATCGGCATAGTTTTCTATGGTCTTCATTCCATTTTAGCACTTGATCATCTACCTTAAACTTGTATGACATGGCCTTCTAGTAAAACCATCTTTTGACATTCTCATGATTCCTTAGTAAGTGATCCCTAGCTATTTATCTCTATTGTTCAATAGCTCTTATAGTCTTAGTGATAGGGCATCATGCTCTTGGAGCTCCAGTTAATGTAATAATTATAGTGTAAGTAGTGTGATGGATATGAGAAGCTTGGCCTCCCCACCATAAACCAAAGAGTATAGAGAGAAACCAAAACCTTTCTTTAGTGTAATCCTATCTTCCCATAGGGCTCTCCTGATGTGAAAATGCCATTGTCATTTGTTTTCAAAGTCAATCCTTTTAAAGATGTAGAGCAAAATTTTGCTTGATGACTCTATCAAACTATTACCCTAAAGATAGTAATTGGAGGAGCATTTCAAGTATATTCCATATTGATATGCAAATTAGGTTCAATCATCTATAACAAGTGTTGGGTACTTGTCTATGATGATTTGGATGGGGGCACCAAACCATGTGATAATATCCTCTAAGAAATTGATAATGAATTTCCTTGTTGCTTCTTTCAATGGGACCACATCTATCCACCTTGTGAAGTAATTCATAGCTATGAGAATCTATCAATGGCCTTAACTATAGGGTATTTTGATCATGTCAATTAATTCAATCCACCACTTAGACAATGGTTCATCGATAATAATGGGTGTCAGGGGTAGAGGATCATTCTGATTTCTTATTAAAAATTGGTACTTGTCACATCCCCTTATCCATCGATGTGTGTCACTAAACATGGTTGGCCAATAGTACCCAGCCTATATGATTTTTACTATGGTGGTATGCACCAATTAGTGTCCACCATAAAATCCCTGGTGGAATTCTCAAAGCAATAAGGCAACTTGTATGGTCCTAACACACCTCAATAGAATGTCATCAAACTTCTTCTTGAATAGAACTTCTTCAATGAGAGAAAATGAGCATTTTGCAACCTATAGGCTCTCTTTTGTGTTTGGATTAGGTTTCATAGGTATTGGTCTAATTGCATGTAATCAGTTCAATCTTATACCCCAACCTAATCTTCTCTGGTAGCAAAGAAGTATGTTCTTTATTTTTTTGCTATATCGTTAACATCATGGGCTAGCTTTGGCATAATTCTCTGCCCTTGAGCAACCTAGTTATATTTATTTCAATGTCATATTCAAGGATCCTAGTGATCCATCTTGTCCTTTTCTCACTAATTTATCCATTCATGATGTAATATTTTATACTTGAATGAATAACATTGGTAGTAATTTTATTATTTGAAATCAAGTGTTTGAAATTCTTAAAGCTTTGGATCAAAGCATATACTTATTTCTCGATAAATTTTTAGTTCTCTTCATATCCATTTAGAGTCTAACTAAAAAATGCTATGGGATTTCAATTATTTTCATCATCCTTTTGAGTAAGGATAAAAACTATGCTAAGCTTACCCCCATAGGCATAGAGGATGAAGTATTTATTAAAATCTAGGTTGACTAGCATCAAAGCTTCTTTCATGGCTTGTTTGATTTTCTAGAAATATTTCTTACCTTCCTTAGTCCATTTGAACTAGTGTCCTTTCTTAAGAATTTCGGGTATTAGCTAGACAATGGTGGAAAATTCTGATATGAATCTATGGATAGAATTGATTTGATCAAATAATTATTGAAGAGATTTCTCATGTTGTGAAAGCAATAAATTGATAATTTACCTGATTTGGCTCTATGGCTATCTCCTCCTTGGACAAGTTGACCCCAACAATTTTTCTTATGATACATAGATTCTTTTTTATATTTAGGCATACCCCAAACTTTTGACAATGCTTAAACACCTTTTTCAAGTGTTCCAAATGGTCCTCCTTTACTTTTGAGATGATTGTGAGTTCATCTATATAGATGAGGATTATCTTCTTTAGGAGGTCGTTGAGTACAATATCCATAGACCTTTAGAAATTTTCCCTAGTGTTAGATAGATTAAAAGGCATGTATTGAAGGTACCTCACTTGGTGGTAAATATCATCTTGTATTGATCTTCATATTTTACCCACACCTAATTGTACCTTAAGAATCTATCTAATAAGGAGAACCTTTCAAACCCATCCATTGTCTGCAAAATGTGGTACATGGAAGGTGGTGAGTAGTGATCCTTTAATGATGCTCAATTGAGATCTCTAAATTTTATACATAAGTGGATATTTCCATTCTTTTTAATTATAGGCACCATATTGGACACCTAAGTAGTATTTTTGAGTGGATATATAATCTTCACCACTAATACCTCATATAAAAATGAGGTTGGAGTCATTAAAATTCATCCTATAAGCCTCAAAATTATTTTTCTCTCTAGGAAATACTAAATAGATGCTAGCTCTTGATCCTATATTTTGTTTAGCTCCATCAAAGTAGAGCTTCCAAATTCCAATAAAATCTTCTAAAGTTTTGGTGATCTTAGACAAGAATATCTTCTTCTCGTAGATTAGTTAGGTACCTAATATGGTTGACTCAAGTACATAATATGGATTTGAGTCCCACATCTCAAAGTGAAGGACAAAAATTTGCACCATACAATGAACAGAAATGCTAAAGCGATAAAAAGCATATTATACATATATTTTTTCAGCACAAGTTGGCATTAAAAGAGAATCCTCTCAAGAGGATTTTATAAATGATACAAATATTAGAAAGGGGTACAATTCCCCTTTTCTCAACAAATAATGTCTCTAGGTACAATATGGATCTTTCCATACCAACATGTTGTTTGGAGGAGCAGATTTTCTTACAACCGTCACATAGGATTAGATCTGGAGTCTTTTGTTACCCTTGAGTCCTGTCACCTACACACAAAGGGAATAATAGTGAATCAATAGCATATGTGGAGTCCACTGAATTTGAACCTGTATTCAATCTGGAAATAGAAAATAATACAAAAAATAGCTAAATGCATGGAGTATCAAATATTTAAGATAAAGTATGAATAAAATTTGATAAATATAAGCTAGAAATGTAGATAAGACTTGTCACCTGGCTAGTTGATGGTGCATGTATCATGTCAAGATGGTTTTGGTATGTGAATCTTCTCGATATGAGATAATCATTGTTGCAAGTCTATTCTTGTACATGACCAGGTCCAAACAAAATTTAAGGCAAAGCATGGAGGTTTTTGAATATGGGTTGCATGCGAGAGGACAAAAAAATAGTTGTTGAAGACCAGTGAGACCATGATGAGCAATTAAACGAGAGAAATGGGTGTGGTTTCAAATCCTTGGTAGAAATCTGATAATATTTTATTTGTGGTAAGAGGGCCTGGTGAATTATCAATAGCACTTCATGGCATAAAATTTGTTTGTTCTTCTCTTTTTCTTAGGGCAGAGGGATGCCAATTTATAGGCCTCTTGGTAGGAGGAATGTGAGGGAAAGGAGGTAATCAGGGGTAGCTTTATTTGTTGTTGGTAGGTGACTATAGGTGATTGTTATTGGTAAGTTTATTACTAGAAGGTGATTGACACCGATGTGAAGTTAGGTGTGACATTTTATCCTACACGCGATCACTGACAGGTAGTTTAATCGCCTCCAATTTTGATTTTGATTTTTTTATTTTTATTTTGTAGGACCATCTCGGGTCAAGATGGTGGGAAATGCATGACTGTCTTATGTCAAGATGATTGTGCCAAAGTGAATATTTTATAGAATATTACTTGTTATTGGAGAAATCAAAATATTTATCCCCAATGCTGAAAAAAGTGGAATGTGTGATTTGGAAAATAGGCTTTTTGGGAGTCTCCTTGAGATAATATATTTTAGGGGTCTACAAATACCCATTTTTGGAACGCTTTTTGCTTAAGCATAATGTGGAGCAAAAATAGATGATCTAAAATGGTTGAATTTATGATGAATGATGTCGATTTATGGAAATGATCTTGAAGGAGAGTGGTGTAATATGGTCTAAAATAAAAGTCAATATGGGATGCCCCAATAATGAAAAAGATGCATGTCATCAAATCATTACTTTCAACAAATTAATGGACTTGATTTGATTTTGGTAAACTTGTTAGCCTTAGGTAGACATTGTTAGTCTACAATATTTATGCTTTAGGTATACCAAGTATTTTTTTGATTAAAATTTTTGCTTTTGCCCCAACAAGAAGGGTGTATGATAGTCTTTGGTAATGATTCTTGGACAAACACAATTTCTAATATTGAGTGTTTGAGTATTGATTTGATTTGAGATAAAAAATTATAGGTATTGTCTACCCTCTCAAGAAATGAGTTAGTGGAGGAGAACTAAAATGATGATAGCAACAAAGCACTTGACAAAGGTGGAATGTCTAGAATGAAATATTTGGTGGTGAGAAAAATATGAATTTTGAGACCGTCTCAAGTTGATACTTCCTAAAAATATGTTTTTTTTCTTTTTGAAATAACAGGACCATCTTAGAGTGTCGTATCATAGTGCGCAACTGTCCTATATGACCATGTCTACAAAAAAATATAAAAGGTGGATTCATAGATAAAAGGGTTATTTTCACTACGCAAAATGAAGAAGAGGTGAAATGAGGAGGAGAATTATGATTTTGTGCAATGGAGTGCTATCAAAAAATTAGGTGACTGATAGAATGGACCCAATGGGTGCATCGATAAATGATGGAGGGAGTGCAAGAAACGTAAAGGCCTAAACCCTAACTTTCATTTTATTGTTGAAATGGAAAAAATTAAATGAGCAGGTGGGATGGGTAACAACATGGTAGCCTTAGGTATTTGAGAAAATGCGGGGTGATGGGTATATTTTTTATTTTCTCTTTCTTTTTATCTTTTTTTTTGCATTTTTCTTTTGGTGTGAAATAGGGACCATCTCTATTCAATACGATTTTGTGTGATCATCTTGGGTCGAGATGGTTTTTTTTGTGAGCATCTTGAGTCAAGATAGTTTTATTTGTGATCGTCTTGGGTCGAGATGGTTTTGTGTGACCATATTGGGTCAAGATGGTTGTTTTTTGTTGAATGAAAGGTTTGTGGTGGTAGCTTGTTAGAGCCCAGCATTGGTTTTCACAAATGTTCAAGGCAACGCATGACATGTTATCACAGGTCAATTGAGAGTGGTTGAGGGCCATCAGATTATAGTACATGGCTCTATTAGAGTCGGTTCACATAGATAAATCTTACCTAATGGTATTGATTGATAGATGGGATAGTTATATGAGCACATTTGATATGCCAACTAGAGAGATTACCATTATTTTTGAGGATGTGTATCAGATTTTATGGGTCCTGATTAAGGGAGAGTGGATAGTGATCGTGATGACTGGTTAGTGAGAGGCATTTTTGTAGAGAGTCTACTGGTATTAATGGAAATATGTTGATTTTTACATGGATAAAAATGGGGTGAGGGTGAACACTAGCCATGAGACAAGGTTATTGACCACTAAGCAGGCAATGTTGATGTCATTATTTTCTCACTTCATTCTACCAATAATTTTAGGTACAAGGTTATCATGGAACTTTTTGGACCTGGTGATGGATTTTGTGGAGGAGACCAATATCATGGTATGGGGCTCCATTTTGTTGGCACAAGTGTACAACGAGTTGTACAAGATACATCAATGGGGTTGGTTGGGCTTGGAATACAGCTTCCTTTTGTAGATATGGGGATAGGGGTGTTTTCAAGTGGAGAGTTTAGTTGGATTACCATGGGAGGCACACGGGAATATGGATAGAGATATCCCTTATGTGATGCAATGGGGCCATGACCAAGAGCAGGGCAAGATCCACCCATATAAGGATATTCTCCATCATTATATGGATGCATGGGCCATATTACAACTAGGGGATGTTATATGGAGTCCCTAAAGGGGAGGATTGATATGGGTTGAGGATGTTGTACACCTGAGACAAGTACAACATGGTAGATAGTTGATTAGACGACATGGTATAAATCATGAGTACTTTCGGTATTTTCAAGTGACTTTATAGTTTGGGGTTGCATAAAGGGTACCCAAGGCTACATTTGTATACAAGAAGAGGGGTAATGAGATCTAGTTGGAATGGCCATGAACTAAGCCACTAAGTGAGGAGTCATATGTGGTATTTATGGAGGTAGATTTTGAGGATCCTGGTACCACACCATAGTATGATGTCTGGTGGATAGCTTGATAATTTTAGGGAGGGATAGCAGCTAGACTAAAAGAGGAGGCTAGTGTAATGGAGGAGCCACTATTATAGTGAGTGCATAACTGAGTGGATAGGGATGTGCATGGATCGTAGGGATCTATATAGGATGTATAGGCACCTAAAATAAGTGATGGGGATGATTATGGGGATGAGAAGTACCCATGAGAATAAATCATGGCTTTGAGAGAGTAGGTGCACATCCTCGAGGGCTAGCAGATAGACAAGGTTACTTCTCATGCTATAGAGTAGTGTTGTTAGGTGGTAGATAGGTAGTATTGGTAGGGATGGGAGGAGGAAAGAGATACCCTACAATCCCAAGTATATACCCTATTTTATGTAGTTGGATTTAACTACTCTGAATGCAAGCTATAAAAAGCTAGCCCTACCACATGTTGAAATTGGTCTATAGAAATTAAGGTTGCTAATGTGACATACGTGTTGCCACATGTAAGGATGCTCCACTGCTAGTTAGGCATCTATTGCCCCTATGGATATTACCTCATGGTTATCACAACTAAGAATTCCAAGGATTTAAGAACTCTTTTTTTAGGGGGAGAGGGGGGAGTTTGTTCTTTTATCAACTCTCATATTTTATACCATGTGTATGATAGGAGGAGCAAGGGAAACCATTTGCTTAAGATGTGAGAACTACTTTATAGTGTCATATTTCCTTGTTCAAAACCATAATTAAGTGTGTGAAAATATGTTGGGATTTTGATATAAACAAAGTAAAACCAAAGCAAGACCCTATCGCCAGAGATCAAGATGATGTTCAAAAAAGTTTGAAAGGAATACTTGGAATGGTAGAGTGATTGAAAGACCATTTTGGACACCTTATAACAACTACTTATGGGGAGTAATAAACAAGTAAAGAAACACTAAGGAATGGAAATGTGGATGGGAATGAAAAAATGAAATGGGTTTTATGCCCAATATAAAAGAAATTACATAGAGATAAGTGATATTTGTACAAACTTGGTGCTATGCATAGTGTTAAACAAAATAAAAGATGAATGCAAGTGCAGCGAACAAAATATCTAATGCAATATGATGAAACATGTGACTAGACAACATGAGAAGTAAGAAGGAGAGAATATAATCAAATGCATGGTACAATAAATGGTAATATGCAATGCAATGGTGATGTGGAATGAAATGTGGTGGATGGAAAAATGAAATGATGTATTGTATTGTTGTGTTTTTTTTATGTTGTTTTTTTATGTGTAAAATACCCACAGGTGCAGAATATTAAGGGGTTCAAGTTCCTCAACACCCTCGATTGTAGCTAGCTGATAAGTTCTTGGTCCCAACTTATGTCTGATAATGAATGGCCCTATTTAGTTTACAAAAAATTTGTCATGCAAATGTCTAGGTAAGTTAAACTTATGTTGGTTCTCCTTTAACACAAGATCACCAACTTGAAATTCTCTAATATGTACTTTGGTATCATATGCTCATTTAATGCAATCTTGATAAATGTGAAGATGTTCAAGAGCATTAATACATCATTCATCAAGAATATTGAGTTAATCAAGGTGAGATTGTCATGTAGTATCATCATTGATGAATTCTTATAGTGATATGTACAATGAGGTAATTTCAAGCTCCAAGGGTATGATGGCTTCAACACCATAGACTAAAGAAAATGGGGTTGCCCCAATTTGTGTTTGAATGCTTGTTCCGTAATCCCATAGTTCTAGAGGCAATTGAAGGTACCAATAATTATGATTATTATTAACCATTTTTTTAAGAATGGAGATAATTGTCTTGTTTGAGGCCTCATCCTGTCCATTACTCTACAAATAATGAGTCAAAACACTATGCTAGATATGATATTTGGTACACAAAGCTCAAACATCCTTATTTTTAAAATGTGGCCCATTGTTTGAGATGATTTTATATGGAATACCAAAATGATAAATGATGTTATGAAGTAGGAACTCCATGATGCATGATCCAGTCATAGTGGTAAGGGGAATGTCATCAACCCATTTAGTGAAGTATTCAATGGTTGTAACGATGAATGTATGGTGGCCCAAAGATGGGGGTGAAATTTTACCAATTAAATCAAAGTCCCATTGAGAGAAAGGCAATAATGAATGAATAGGTTGTAAATCTTATGAAGGTATGTGAGAAAAATTAGCATGGTGTTGATACTTTATGCACCTTTTGATAGAAGCACAACAATCATGCTCCATGGTAGGCTATTAATAGCCCATGTAGAGGATGTGTTTTGTGATAGCCATGCTACTAAAATGGCCACTACAAGTACCATCATGAGCTTCAGAAATGACCCAATTAGATTCTTGGGACTCTAAGAAGCAAATAAGAAGACCAACATATCTCTTACGGTAAAGTGTGTCCCCTAGCAAAACAAAATTGGTCAATTTTTGCTTAAATGTGCATTTGGTAGCAAGCGATAAATTAGGAGGATTACCAAGTTTTAAGAAATATCAAATTTGAGAGAATCAGTCTTTATATGGTTTAGATTGGACCAGGTGGACATCTTGCTCATCTCTAGAAACATCTCGTAAAAGTGCATATTGAGAGATATTTTAACATAAATGGTTGTGATGTTATCAAAAGGATTATGTAATTTCAATAAATATCAAATTTAAAGAACCAGTCTTGATATGGTTCAATTTGGACTAGGTGGACATCTTGCTCCTCTCTAGAAACATCTCACGAAAGTGTGTATTGAGAGAGAGTTTTAATATAAATGGTTGTGACATTATTGAAAGGAATATGTAGAATTAGGGATCTCAAGGAAGCCATTGTATCAAAAATAATTGGAGGAATGAGGGATAGCCTTGATGGCATACCATTCAAATTCGATAAGAAATTTTTCCATGAGGATTTTTT
Organism: Wollemia nobilis; assembly: GCA_028583015.1. Lineage (NCBI taxonomy): Eukaryota > Viridiplantae > Streptophyta > Pinopsida > Araucariales > Araucariaceae > Wollemia > Wollemia nobilis. Next base: position 1,163,065 of record JAQPPZ010001108.1, read on the forward strand.
AGGTTTTTAAAGCTAAGAACTTACACTAATATATACCTTTAACTTAGTTAACAATGAGCAAAAAATTTCCAAATATGTTAAGTCATTTGATATTCATGGCAAGGTCCATTTGAAGACCCAAAAGGAGGGCTTCATATTCGATATTATTATTGGTACATGGTAAATTGAGTTTGAATAAAAGGGGAATAGGAGCACCTTGTGGCATGAAAAGCATGATTCCAACACAACCCCCTTGCTCACACTTGGAGCCATCAAAGAACATCGTAAGATCAACTTTGTGTTCAAGTTACTCTAGCTTTTAAGAGTTAGATAATGCAAAGATTGCATCATCCAGTAGTTCAATAGTAAGAGGCTTATTGTTAGGAAGAGGAGCTTCTACTAATTGGTCTATGATGACCTGACCTTTAATAGACTTTTGGCTGATGTATTTGAGGTTGAACTCTATCAAAAGGATGATCCATTTTGTGTTATGACTATTGTGATATGTTTGACTCATGATATACTGCAAGGGGTTTTCCTTGGAGATAACAAAAGAGGTTTGGTTGATCATGTAATGACAAAGTTTTTTAGTGGCAAATACCACCACTAAGGAGAGCTTCTCAACATAAGCATACTTGACTTCGTAACTGACCAATATGCGAATAATGTAGTAGATGGCCTACTACTTATTGACCTCGTTATTTTGATCCAACATGGACCCTAAGTCAAAATTAGTAGTAGAGATATATAATAGAAAAGGAGCACTAGGTCGAGGAGGAGATAATACTGGTGGAGAATACAAGTATTATCTAAGGTTCTTATATTTTCTTACTCTTTATTATATCCTATAGTAGAATAGAAAGGTGAGCAAACAACAAACAACAGGTAAAGTAAAAATTAACTAAAGCCTACTAAAAAAATTACCTCTATCAATGTTTGAGTCAAAACATGCACAATATAGATGACCCATGATTTTGCAATATCATGTTATTTAGTATAGGACCACGATAATATGAAAGCTACAAATATGCACATAGAAATTAAAATATTTTTGTGTTAGGCCTAAGGGTCTACCTAAATAGAGGATAGGAGCTCCCTTGGTCAAAAGTCAAATTTCAAGTCCCTTTTTAAAATACCAAGAATGTATGTGAGTAAAAATTACCAATTGCAAGATATTATCATGCCAATCCAGGGAGAGGCATGATCTTGGATAAAGAACAGAGGAGGCAAGAAAGGTAGTTTCTACGGTAAGGTCACGAAGACTAATCTAAGGTAGGATTATGCTTAACTAAGTTAAGTTGTGATCCCAATTGTGGGTGCCTTGTATCAATATTTATTGTAATGAGAGGATGTCAAGGCAAATTAAGGACATGAACCTAGATTTTATATGTAGGACACAAAAGCCATATATGAGCTTAGTTCAATGTCATAGGTGAGATCACACCTTTTTAGGAGAAAGTATGATTTTTTTAGTAGATAGACTAAAGGATAGATGAATGGGTAGAAAATAGATTCATAGGTGGATGTAAAGTTTTGAGGGAATCTCAAGGATATAAATGATGGGTATGCTAGTGGATGGAATGATGGGGAACATGATATTTTCCCTTAAGTCTTCTTACTGTAAAATCATACCTTTGTGGAACAAGCCATGATTCTGACTATGTAAGACTACCCAAAGAAAATGAGGGTCAAAAGGGGATCTCTAGATAAGCTATAAGGGTAGGGATGTAAGCTAATGAAATAACCTATGCCTACAAAACCATTTTCAAGTTAAAAAGAAAAATATAAAAGCATACAATATCATAAAATAAATATTAGTGTCAAAATAAGATAGCAATGAGCAAGAAGAAAACTTAGAGAGAATAATACAATAACCATAGAGAGAAGAGCTCTCTCCTATCCCTACCAAATAATCTCCAAGCCTTCCAAGTGTATCACCAAGTGAAAATGTGAGCAAGAGAGAGAGATAAGTATTTAAAATGCCATAGTTTCACTAGCTAAGAGAGTTGCTTGCAAAATGAAGGCCCAAAGCCTCAATTTATAACTTTTTGGCTCAAGAAGGAAGGGTGACATTAATGGAAAATCGAAAAGGGTAGTTGAATTTGAACCTACAAAATCTAAAATAGGTATCTTTGGGAAATGAGTGCAAGCATGGGTGTCCTCAAGGAATGACATCATAAATGGCCTAAAATCCTAAGGAGGACAACATATCCAAGATTTTATGTACTTGGTCTTGAAATGAGAAATTGTGGGGTGGATTTTGATGCCACAATTCTTCAAATGTGACCATTGTAGGTCACTTTAGGTAGGTTATAGGTGGATCTTTGAAAAACACATGGAAACAAACTAAACACAAGATCATGGGGTGACTCAAAAGCTCATGATTTTACCTCAAGATAATAACCTTTAAGCTCTAATATTAGATGGACTAAAATTTGAATTTTATCATCCTTTATGGGAAACTAAGGATAAATTGAATCATTTGGTTGGGTCAATTTTGGGTGTCTACAAGTAGATATCTTATCAACTATTGGATATTAATCCATAGTTATCTAGGAATTTATAGCCTCAATAAAGTTATTTTTGATCCCACTCTAGATATTGCTCTACTACTAGTTGGGTGTTCATAGCCCCTATAGATTTTTTTTTAATAACCCAAACAATTGAGCCCCTTTTTTTTATATATGTGGAGTTCATATTTATTTTTCTCAATTTACAAGCCTTGGGGCCTATTTTTCATTGGGGATTCACTATGGAAAACATGCATCAAGATTTTTTTGCTTGATAACCAAATCTTAATAGTTTCATTCCTTCCAATTCATAATATTTTTATAGTATTTTTGTTGTGAAGCTACAACTTCCTTTTTTATTACTTCTAGATTGATTTATTTTTTTCTAAGACATTGATATACACCAAATGGTTGATTAAGACAATCTCAGCTTTGTTGAGTTCAAAGCATAGTCTTTTATCTCTAAACTATGGAAAACACTTCCTCCTTAGAGTAATTAAAAGTTGGTTGTATTTGAATATTCTAATACAAGAAAAGAAAAGCAAAAAATAGAATGGAAGCAAATCCAAAATGCAATGTAAAACTGAAATGAAATGAAACAATATCAACAAAACAAAAACTCAAAATAACAAAACTATGTATAGGTCTTATTTACAAGGTATAATTGGAATACTCTTAGGCACTAAAGTAGTGTTTGAGGAATTGATCATTTACTGGTAATGAGACATCCTCTCTAGATAGATATTTTAACCTGAAGGTATTTTCTCTTGGAATTTAAGATATTTGGAAGGGACCTAGCCAAAGGAGGTAAAATTTCCCATGGTCTCCTTTCTTTTCATGGGCCTTACCCCAAAGTAACACCAAATATGCAATCCAAACTACCTTTAATTTGGACCTCTTATCAAACCATAATTTTATTATTCCCTAACTTTTACTAAAATGTTGCATTGCATCTTTCCTTTTCTCATTCAAACACATTAAATTAAATAGTCTAGCTTCATTCCTATCATTTGTTTCTAAGTATTTTTTCATGAATTTCAAGGTAAGAATCTTGATATTTGTAAGAAATATAGGATTTTGACCATAAATTAAATGATAGGGGGATGTTCCTAAAAAATACTTAATCCTTGTACTTTTTTATCATAATGTGTACTTTTATTTATTATGCTAGTCCCTGGGATTTTTATCTAATTTATTTTTAATTATTTCTAGAAGGTTTTTGTTAGTTGATTCTGCTACTCCATTACCTTGAGGATAGTAATTAGAAGAAAATTTTAGAATTACCTTATTATCATAATTCCATTCAGTAAATTACAAGGAAGAAAAAGTGATACCACTATCACATACCATAGCATACACCATCCCAAATCTGGTTACGATGTTATCTTCAAGGAATTGGATCATGACCTTTGTTGTGTAGTATTTGGCTACTTGGGATTCTATCTAGCAGGTGCATAAATATATGGTAGTCATAATGAACTTATGTCTACCTGATGAATTATGATTGATGATACCTAAATGGAAAAGTTTTAATCATTGGCTATAATGACATAAGGGAAGTCCTTTCTCAATGAGTTGTGATTTTTTAAACATGACATGATTAGGCATGTGTGTGTGCATATTTAAATATGTGGGACCAGTAGTGATCAACTCTCAATATTTGGTGTATTGTGGCATTTCATGAGCCATGTCTTATTCCATATTTACTATAAAAATATTTGACTTAGACAACTTCTTGTTTGTTTAGGCATCTTAGGTAGATTCTCTCATGGCTTCTCTGATACAAAATACCCAATTTTATCATGAATTTTTTACTTTTAATGTGCAATTATATTCTTTGAATTGAATTTAAGTGATCAAGACATACTCTAGTTAGTAAATAATAAGCTATATCTCAATATTGTTCATTGTTGATAAATTCCTCTACAAAATAATGTTGGCATATGATCTGAGGGTTAACTTCAGCCAATTTTTTGCTCAATTCCTATCCTCTAAAAATTTGCATGGAATGGATTTACAAATTAAAATATTGCAAGATAGAAATCTACTTACCTCTATGTTCTTCTAACTTGTTTTACATCAACATTATTTTCACAATCAAATTTAGTACTATTGCAAACACTTTGTTGTATAGGATATAGTGTTGAAATTTATTCATAGCTTTGACCAAAGCAAAGGCTTTTTTATCAATTAATGAGTGTCTAAGTTGACCATCCTTCAATGATGAGATTATGAAAGCTATTAGTCTCTCATCTCCAGCTTCCTTCTTGTAAGTTAAAACACCAATAGTTGAATGTTCTGAGGCAAATTAATAAATGTTGAAAGGTTGAGTGTAATATGGACTGATTAATATGGGGGCATTCATGATTGCCCTTTTAATTTTTTGAAAGGTATATTGTGCCTCCCTAGTCCATGTAATATTGGCATCCTTCTTAAGCATTGTATTTAGAGATTGGACTATTTCTACAAACCCAAAAATAAATTTCCTCATGAAATGAATTTATTCAAAGAGGGACTTCAATTCTTTTTTCTTCTAGGTGGTGGAATTTTTTGAATAGTTTCAATTCTCTTTAAATCAATGGAAATACAAGCTTTTGAAATAATATGCCCTAGTATTTTTCTTTCTCTAACTCTAAAAATGTAGTTTGTGGGATTCAATTAAATTACATGCTCTTGACATCTCTATAGTACCCCTTTTAAGTCTTCCACATGATCTGTATATTTTTTAGAAAATACAATAAGGTCATCCATGTAAATCAAGATGTATTTCCTAATGAGGTCCTTGAAGCCAATGTCCACAACTCTTTGGAAAGTCACTCCTATATTTATTAGGTTGAATGAAATTCTTGAAGAAACACACACTTATACTGAGATGGGGGTGAACAGTATAAGATAAAAAAAATTATTTCAAACCAATAACTGCAATAATATGAATGCAATAATCAATGCACAGAAAACCACACACATAAGAGACAAGTATTTTATGTGGAAACACCCTCTCAAGAGAAAACCATGGCAAAATATTGCTTTTATTTCTTCAATAAAATTCATGGGCACTAACCCACAGGAGACACCAATACCCTTATACAATTACGTAGGCACCAACCTATGGGAGACACCAATATCCTTTTACAAAAACATAGGCACCAACATACAGGAGACACCAATCTCCTTTTACAACAGCGTAGGCACCAACCTATGGGAGACACCAATATCCTTGTTAAAATAATGTAGGAACCAACATATGGAAGACACCAATTTCATTGTTACAATTACGTAGGCACCTACCTACGAGAGACCAATATCCTTGAGACACCAACCTTAGAATAAATATATGCAAAACTTTGAGAAAAAACTTTTCAATACTGTTCCACAAATCTCGTATCAAACTTGCTTAGGTCTTCTCCAAAAAATTGATCATTAAATTCTTAACATCTCTATTTTGTGTGCCACTTGGCACCTCAATGCTTACACAGTGTATCTCCTTCACTTGAAGGTACTAATGTGGTGGTGGATGTTACCTTGTAATGCTTCATCAAAATTCCTTCAATGTTAATCAACGTGAAATTATCGTGTACAAATTCCTCTAGGGATGCTAGTTGTTCTTCAATGTAAAATTTTGCTATTCAAATTCTTACCTTATCTTATGCTCAAGGCATTTGTCACAACATATCCCTACATCTTATTTTCTTAGCAATATGCTCATTTCTCAAGGGTGGACATCATTTTTGTTTTTATGCTTTCATAGGTGGCTTTGCTCTATGATGTTCAAAATATTTTTTGTAACATATAACACTTGCCTAAAGCTTATTGGAATCTGGCCAAAAACGCTCGATTTTATCCTACCATACTGATTCCCTATACCACTTACTTTATATTTGAAATGAATATTACAGGCCACTCTTTGTATTTCTTGCAAACATGGCAAACACAAGTGTTTGTCTTTCTTGCCCACAACTCTACCCTATAGATGGCATGCATTATTGAATGTTACATGGCCTCCAAATTGTAGCGTATCACCTAATGTGATTTGGGTCTTCTTACACTCTTTTTGTAGTGGCCACCAAAACATCAACCTTTAATTTAAACTTGCAGACTCTCTGTAATGGATTCAAGTTCCTATACCTTCGATGAAATAGGCTCTTTAATGTGTTCTGGTTATGCATTGTCCTCTATTCACTATTTGGCCCATGATTCCATTGTCTTCAACACCTCAAAGACTACCTGATGTATCCTCGGCTTGGACAGCTTCACGATTCCTTGTAGAAGGATGGCAAGGTAGAATATCCACTCTTTCACTCTTTTCTCACTTCACCTCAACTTGGAAGCATCATGATTCCCCGTGGAAGGATGGCAAGGAAGAATTTCCACTCTTTTGCTCTTTAAAATCATAGAGCCTTAATTCGCTAGCGAGCCAATACATTGATGTTGTCAATTATAATGGGTCTATCTGATCACACATTTTTCACAATGTCTTCTACAGCGTTCCAGCTCACGTGTCCAGTTTACAATGGATCCTACAACATTTTATGTTGCGCACACATATATTTTTATTTTTGGAGCATATATTTCTACATAAAACTTCATAGTAAGCAATATGGGGTTGGCCCCTATATTCATAGACAATATTTTATTCTTAAAATATTCTATCTAGAATATTCAATAAAGGTTTCTAAAAGTCATACTATTATTATTTACATATTGGAATAATTTGACTCCCGAGCACATGAACATAACACAAAAAAAATCCTTACGATTTGTCACCACAAATGCATTTAACATCTTTCCAATAGAATGCTCGATTTCCAATGCCAAATATTGATTATTTACTTGAATGCACACCTTGTTTCATTCAACGGCTGGCATTTCCTATGTAGTTTCCAAGAACAAGAAGGTCCTGTGTGTCAAAAATCCTTCCAGAAAGTGTACTCCAACAATCAATTCTTAGAAAAAACTCCAAAAATTTGGTGCGCTGCTCTTCAAATACTTCATTCCACTTTGACTACCTACACTGCTTCTACTTTATATTTAACAACTTTGTATATGGTACATGCTCATATATGTTAAAGGCATGCTCATATATGTCAAAGACAATCGAATGAAATCCTTCTTTGTAATAGCTATTGAGTTCCTTGCCAAAACTATCCTCTCTTCTCAAACAATGGATGATGATGCTTCTCAATCTAGTGATGCTTTAGCACAGTCAAAAATCGAAGCTTCTCTCACCCCAATAAATGTGTTGCATCTAGTATCTGTCACTCTCCCATAGATATTTTCCTTCATGCCGCCACTACTTCCTGCCATCGGGGCTTGGATGCTACTTGTTCTACTTTGTAATCCTCTACTTCATGGGTAGCTCCACCCCTCGCTCTTATATTTAATTCTTGCACAATGCCTATTTTTAATGTAGCCCTCTTCTCATTTATATTGAAGATGTTTTTTTCAAATCAACCTTACACTCAAAGCTTCAAGTATTTATATAAATATTTCATGTCTTACTTTTATCACTCAAATAGTTAGCCCACTCCTTTTTAAAATCACTTTTATATTATAATATTTAAATCTTAAAATATTTAAATATTTTGATATAAATATATCAAAATATTTATATTATATTTTTATTTTAAAACATCACTTTAATATTTAAATATTAAAGCATACACCACCACTTTATTTTCCCAAGCACACCACAATTTACCGATAACCAAGTAGGCCTTTGACATGAATAAAAACTCAATAATTCTAACATTTTCCCCCTTTGTCATTGATGGTAACCCTACAAATAAACTATCCTTTATTGCAACAAGATCACAAGTTGCTCCCCCTGACAAGCTTCTCCTCCAACTAAAAATACAAGCTTCTTCCACTGACAAGCTGCTCCCCAACTGAAAATACAATTTGCTCCCCGTGAAAATTTTCTCCCCCAACTGAAAATACAAGCTGCTCCCCCTTACTAAAATTCTCCCCCTTTGACATTAATGGCAAAGGCTTATCGGGGCTAAAATATATGGCACTAGAAAACTCCCCCTTACTAACTGCTCTAACTAAGATGTTCAATGATGAGATGGGAGTGAAACTACTCCCAACTTACAATACTCATTTTCTTGTTCTATTTTCCTTTTCCAAACTTTGGAGGGCATACCCTTTTGAAAATTTTGACCATCCTCCTTACTTGACTTGGAAATTTTCGGGAATATTGTTCTACACCATTTAGCTCTATGCCCAAAATTATTACATTTGTAACAAATGATGTTGTAATCCATGAGAGGTGCAAATGAATTGAAATTTCTCTTGGTGAAGCCAAAATCATTTTTAGCATGAACCTTGTAATTTATAGCTTTATGACCAAATTTGTGACATGAAAAGCAATAACCATGGAAGAAATATTGAAACCTGTCTGATTTCCTTGGAGGATATGGTTGCATGGTTCTCTCATTGTTGTTTATAGACCTTGTTCCTTGATGATGCTTTGTTTTCTTCCTTCTTGATGCTTCCACTTCTCAACACATCAGCATAGGTCTTAGGATCTTCTTTAATTATTTTCTTTGATCTCTTTGTTCCTTTTGAGCTTGACTCATCCTTTTGTTTCTTTTGACCTTCTTCAGAACCAAGTCCAGTCTTTATAACTAAAGATCTTTGTGCTTTGATAATATCATCCAAGATTTTTGTGCTTTTCTCAAACCTAATATTTTGTTGTAGCTTATCATTAGATTTTTCCACTTCCTTCCTTAGAGAGACAACCTCATGGTCCTATTTTTTATATTCCAACACTTTTGCCTTTCCTCAGCCATAACTTCTTCAATTTGCTTTACCTCTTCAATTTTTACTTTTAATTCTATGAGTTCTTGTGAAAGCTTCGCCTTTATCTTCTCATCCTCTTGTACTTGAGTCTTCAATCTTGAGTTCTTCTTTCTAAGCCTCTTCACCTCTTCAAGAGAAAAAATAAGTTCCTCTTCTATGTCAACTATGGCTTCCTCTTAATTTTTTGGATCTTTCTCCTTTTCTTGATTTGCGACAACAAAAGTATCTTCTTTCACCTTCTTAGCCATGTGTGTTATTGTAAGATCTTCCTTCAAGTTGTTAGACTTTCACAAAGGAACTCGCTCTGATACCAACTGAAGAAACACATGCTTATACTGAGAGGAGGGGGTTAACAATATAAGATAAAAAAATTCCTTTCAAACCAATAACTACAATAATATAAATGCAATAATCAATACATAGAAAACCACAAACATAAGAGAAAAGGATTTTACATGGAAACACCCTCTTAGGAGAAAACCATGGCAAAATTTTGCTTTTATTTCTTCAATAAAATTTGTGGGCACAAAACCACAGGATACACCAATCCCCTTATATAATTATATAGGCACCAACCTACGGGAGACACCAATCTCATTTTAGAAAAACATAGGCACCAACCTATGGGAAACACTGATCTCCTTTTACAATAATGTAGGTACCAACCTACAGGAGACACCAATCTCCTTGTTACAATAACATAGGAACCAACCTATGGGAGACACCAATCTCCTTGTTACAATTACGTAGGCACCAACCTACGAGAGACACCAATATCCTTAAGACACCAACCCCATAATAAAGATATGTAAAACTCTAAGAAAAACTCTACAAGACTACTCCACAAATCCCATATCAAACTTGCTCAGGTCTACTCTAGAAATCTGATCATTAAATCTCTTACAATAAATGTTGTGTATGTGTCACTTGGCACTTCAATGCTTACACTATGTATCTCCTTCACTGGTAGGTACTAATGTGGTGGTGGATGTTACCTTGTAACTCTTCATCAACGTTCTTTCAATGTTAATCAATGTGAAATTATCATGTACAAACTCCTCTAGGGATGCTAGTTGCTCTTAAATATAATTTTTTTCTATTCAAATGCTTACCTTATCTCATGCTCAATATATTTTTCATAATGTATCCCTACATCTTATTTTATTAGCAATATTCTTGTTTCTCAAGGGTGGACATCCTTTTTGTTTTGATGCTTTCACAAGAGGCTTTGCTCTATGGTGTTCGAACTCTTTGTTGTAACATATAACACTTGCCTAAAGATTATTGGAATCTGGATAGCAATGCTAGATTTCCTCATGTTGTGTAAATTCCCTATACCACTCACTTTAGATCTACAACGAATATTACAAACCACTCTCTATATTTCTTGTGAACACAACACACACAAGCGTTTGTATTTCTTTCCTACAACTATACCCTACATATGGTGTGTATTAATGAATATTACATGACCTCCAACTTGTAGTGCATCACCTAATGTGATCTAGGTCTTCTTCCACTCTTCTCGTGGTGGCCACCAAAACATCAATATTTTCTTTGAACTTGTAGACTCTCTGTAATGTATTTGAGCTCCTACACCTTTGATGAAATAGACTCTTCAATGTGTTCTAGTTGTGTGCTATCCTCTATTCACTATTTGGCCCATGAGTTTGTTGTCTTCAACACCTCAAAGACTACTTGATGTATCCTTGGATTGGATAGCTTCACGATTCCCCATGAAAGGATGGCAAGATAGAATATCCACTCTTTCACTCTTTTCTCACTTCACCTCAACTTGGAAGCTTCACGATACCCCATGGAAGGATGGCAAGGTAGAATTTCCACTCTTTCGCTCTTTAAAATCATAGATCCTTAATTCGCTAGTGATCCAATCCACCAATGTTGCCAATTATGATGGGTCTATCCAATCACACATGTTCACAATGTCTTCTACAGCGTTCTAGATCACATTTCCAATTTACGATGGATCCTGCTACATTTTTTGTTGCGCACACATATATATTTTTGTTTTTTGAGCATATATTTCTACACAAAACTTCATAATAAGCAATATGGGATTAGCCCCTATATTCATAAACAATACTTTATTCTTAAAACATTCTATCCAGAATATTCAATAAAGGTTTCTCAAAGTCATACTGTTATGATTTGCAGATTAGAATAATTTGACTCCTGAGCACATGAACATAACACAAAAAAATCCTTATGATTTATCACCACAAACACATTTAACAGCTTCGCAATAGCATGCTCGATTACCAATACCAAATCTTGATCCTTTACTTGAGTGCACACCTAGTTTCATTTAATGGCTGACATGTCCTATGCAGTGTCCAAGAACTAGCAGGTCCTACGTGTCAAAACTCCTTCCATAAAGTGTACTCCAATGGTTAGTGCTTAGAAAAACCTCCAAAAATTTGGTGCTCTGCTCTTCAAATACTTCGTTCCACTTTGACTGTCCACATTGCTTCTACTTTATATTTCACAACTTTGTATCTGGTGCATGCTCATATATGTCAAAGGTATGCTCATATATGTCAAATAAAATAAAATTAAATCCTTATTTGTAATAGTTTTTGAGTTCCTTCCCACAACTATCCTCCCTTATCAAACAAAGGATGATGATGCTTCTCAATCCAGTGACGCTTTAGCATGGTTAGCAATCGAAGCTTCTCTCACCCCAATGAATGCATTATGTCCAACATCTACTGCTCTCCCATAGATATTTTCTTCATTCCATCATTGCTTCTTTCCACTGGATCTTGGATACCAGTTGTTCTGCTCCATAATCGTTTGCTTCATAGGTAGCTCCACCCCTTATTGCTATCTTTAATTCTTGTGCAATGCCTATTTTGAATGTAGCCCTCTTCTCATTTATAATGAAGACATTTTTTTCAAATCAACCTTACACTCAAATCTTTAAGTATTTATATAAACCTTTCATGTCTTACTTATATCACTCAGATAGTCGGGCAACTCCTTTTTAAAATCACTTTTATATTATAATATTTAAATCTTAAAATATTTAAATCTTTTTATTTAAATATATCAAAAACTTTATATTATATTTTTATTTTAAAACATCACTTTAATATTTAAATATTTAATTTAAATATTAAAGCATACACCACCACTTTATTTTCCCAAGCACACCACTATTTTTTGGAAACCAAGTCAACATTTGACATCGATGACAACTCAATAATTCTAACAATTCTCCTATATGTAAACATTCCCCATTCTATAGTAAATGTATTTTTAATCTTGTTCTTTGGGCATACCATTTCTTAATTGTATCTTTAGTAACCATCTAGGAAGGACATCATCTGAGAGGTGTTCACCATTTATAGTACTTCATCCAAGGAAGGGAGTGGATAATTATCCTTATCAAATGTTCTATTAATATTTCTAAAATCTACACACAAGTTTATTTTCTTACAATATGGAACTAAATTTGAAACCCAGGTAGAATGCCTTATAGGAAAAATGATGTGGGATGACACCAATTTTTGTACCTCTTTAAGAATGAGAGGCCTTAGTAGCAAATTAACTAGTCTCTACTTTTGTCAAAAGGGTTTCATTCCTAGATTAAGGGGAATGGTGTGGGTAATGGTGGGTGCTTCATCAACCTTTAAATTTTCATAGATCCATTTTATAACATCTATATAATCCTTTAAATCTTGAATTATTTCCTTTTTTTCCTCATTAGTGTAAGTCTTTCCCAAGAAAACATTTTGGAGATTATCAGCATCTCCTAGGTTGTATGCCTTGTACTATCCCGTTTTAGATGATATAGTATGTTTCTTATGGGTACAATAATCCATATCAAATAAATGTTCCAAAGAAAGCATACCTTTGGGAATGGTATTTGTCTTAGAACTCAACTCACCTTATTTGTTCAACTTTGTATAATTTTTGTCTTTCTTATCTATGATCTATGTTTCAAATATGCTTGAATTAGCAACAAAATTAGTTATATTTCCATCATCTTCAAATACATGAAATTTTTAGGCATTGTCTATTATACAGGTTGTGGCAATAATTCTACTAAAAATAGAATTATCTTGGAATGAGAAACCAATTTTAGGGTACTTGCTACTTTTTCTAATGAATCTATAAAATAGTTCTTTCTATGTGGAATGGTTTGGACATTAAAGCATCAAACTCTTTGATTAAGTCCCAAACATGACTACTATAATTTGAGATACACCTATCATGACAAGCATATTAGTTTTATTCTTGCTTGATCACCAACTATGAGTCACCCAAGACACATACATATTTCAATCTCTCCTTTATGGAAAATTTTAATCATGGATCAAGGATTCATACTTAGTAGCATTACAATCACAAGCAAATTACATTCGATAAGCAACAAGATAGGATTTTTCTCTAGGGTTCACCAATTCTATTTTTATGTCATTGCCATACTTAGATTTTGATATGTCAAATATGAGGGTTCATAATTGGTCTTCAGTTATTTTTTGTTTACTATGTGGGTCTCATATTGTTAGTGGGGCCTATATTGTCAGAGTATTATCTTCAAATCAGGTTTCTACCTCTATAGTATAGACTCCCAATTTTGGCTCAATGTATAGAACCTCATTGGCATTGTTGTACTCAATAATGAGCTCCTTCATCCTGGGATCTCTTTCTATCTAAATTTAATTAGTTGTCATTCCAAAACATCCACATATATGAGAAATCATTTGTAATATAGTCATAGAGTGTTTTTGACCAATCATGGTTGAGCAACATCCCATATGAATCTAGAATATCCATAACCTAAATATCGATGTATTGTTGTATCCTAGGTTTAGTATCCAACTGTATATAGATCTTATTCAACACCCCAACCATATTTACCTTTGTCTTATCCAGATGAACAACTTTATTATTTGAGGAAGCAACCAATAGTGATAATTTTTTGTTGAACTTATGACATCACATTTCTAGAAGCACCTGAATCCACAAGACAATTATGTAAATTTATACTAGGATTTTCTCTATCTATGGTAATGGCATATTGGATCTTGGCTATGTAGACACTATGGGACCCTTAGGTGGGACTGGGTTCTTATTGGCTTGCTCATTATATGGGATAAAGGTTTTATTGGGAGGTGTGAAAGAGATCAGTGGTGCTTTCCCTTTTCTCCAAAGAATATAATTCTTATCTTTAAAATTATCAATAAGATTGTACCACTTTTTTAAAGCACTCTTTGGATTCATCTTCATCCACTCTTGATATTTTATACATTTCTAAAAGTACGGTTGTCCCTAGATTTTAACTAGCTTGATTCCTACAATCCTCATTAGTGGGTTCTAACTCCATGTTTTCCATCTCTTTTTGGACAATGTCCAAAGTAGTTTTAAACTATGAATAGTTAGTTTCACCAGGTTGATCCATGGAATGGACCCTACACCAATTGGATAGAGAGAGATCAACTAAATATCTTGAAGTCTTTAGGTTGTTAGATCGATTCTAGTTTCTAGCAAGATTATTCCATTGATGGTTAGTCCTTTGGAAGTTAAAGTTCCTAATCTAGGTTTTATTTACATGTGGTTTTTGAGAAAATTTCCTTTGCAATTTAAGCATATCATTACTTAATTTCTAAACCATCCTTTGTATGTTATCTAACTTGGGATTTGAGGTACAAGGTTGACTTGGTCTTGGTTGAACTATTATACTATTTGTGGGTGTGGATGTGTTTAGGGATGTGGGTAAGGCCTGTTGATTTTTTATTGGAAGTGTATAATTGAGAATGTTATTTGTGGTTACCAAATTATCCAAGTATGTTAATATGGTCTATTGATTTCTTACGTTAGGCATAATTTAATTTAGGGGCACAATATTGAAGGGTTGGTTTTGATTGAGATACATTGCACCTAATAATGTTTAGATTGGAAATATATTGTGTAAGGTCTTGATTTATTAATGGATTCTGATTATAAGCCCTTGGTTGTCCAAGTGAAGGTAATTAACCTAAACCATAAGCTTGAGGTATTAATTGTTGTTCAACTACAATATCCTCACTATATGCTAGTGGAAAGGATGTAATTTGAGGAGCTCTCCTCACAAACATGGATATTAATGGGCCCAAATATCTAAGGTACATTTGGGTGGTTTTTTCCTCCATGAGGGTGTAAGGTGCCACAATTCTAGTGTAAAATTTATGAAACCTAGTGTTGAATAGTCATAGGTTTTCATTACGTTATCTACGGATAACAAAAAACTAATGATATATCACAACTGATTCAATGGGTAATCTAAAGTGGCTAATTAATGTTACCTCTAGTTGGGTCCAAGAAGTAATAGATCCTAAAGGTAAGTTGATATACAAGTCATATACAAACTCATCCAATGTGTGTGTAAACCTTCTATAGTAAACATACTCATGTTCAATTTATAAACAAATTAAGGCATCTTTGTAAGCATGAATATGTTTTTTTATCTAACCTCATTCCATCATACCTATACCTACAAAAATATTTTTTAGCATTTATATGCATATCACGTGTAGGCCCTAGTATGTTCAAATGACTACTTCCTCCTAACCATGAAGTATGAGCTATCATTGGTGGACCTTCAAATATGGTGAAAGGATAAAAAAATGCTAATAGCTCTAGGAGAACTATCGACAGTCTAAGAATTTATGGGTCTACCTTTGTAAGATATAGGTCTTATTTATGGAGAAAGGCTAAGAAATTAAGTGTCACCTATAATTCACTTGAACCTAGTGATGATGACCTTTGGTTCTAGCTTGATAACTAATACATGTGAGATGAATTAATTCCCTATAAAATTATAAGTATTTAAATCTTTAGGCCCTCCTAGTGCCACTTCTATTGAATAGGAAAATGGCACACTTTAACTTCCCTCTAGTGTTAGTTTTATGAAGAGGCAAAATCCTAGATGTGGGTGTGTCAAATGAAATCCACCTTACTTGAAATAAATTTTGTTTGGTATGACCAAGTCTTATCTGTTGAGGATAAACCTAAAGGTCATTGATAGGTGTTCCTTCAAGGAGTATCTACTGGTATGAATCCTAGAGATAAATTTCTAAGCATAGAGTCATAATATTTAATGCATGACTATTTAGACAATAATCCCATTACATTAAAATTACAACATATGTAAAAACACCAATGGTTAATTTACTATAAAATAATTGCAACTCTAAAAAATAAGGAATAAGCTTAAACAACAAACTTACAAGTGTGTGGAATTTTAAACTATTTATAAAAGAGATAAGTTTAAATTATACAAACCAAAATTATCCAATTAACATTTATTTCATTCATATTAGTATCACATACAACAACAATGATTGATTTACAACTATACAAAAATTTAAATCATGCACAACAAAAGGCTAGTTTAAATGCTTTAAATTGAAACTAATATATTCCTTATATAAATAGGTTCTACAAAATTTCAAAGGTTTAAAGGTAGCAGAGAAGGAATAGAAAATAAACAAGTTTGTGTTATTTTGAATTTGATTTCAACTAAACAAAGTGATAATTCTAATTTAAAATCAATATCGGCCCAACCAAACTACCTTGTTGGCAATTCTACTAGATTATCTCATAGGTTAATTTCTCTAGGATCAAATATTAATCACTGTATCACATTCATATAATAACATCAATATCTCATAAAATAAATCTTTATTGAAAATTAAAAAAATACATCAAACTTGTTTACAATGCATGGATCTTTGTCTCCAATATATAACTTTGCATGATAAACACTTCAATATCCTAACTATTGCTCTTCTCAAACTACTAGGAGATACAACCTTTCACATACCTCATATTATGACAAAACTATCATGATTATATGACTTTTCACTTTACATATTGACACAATTTCTATGACTCTTCACTACCATACTATTGAGTGAATATTTTGCCCTATTGCAAAATGATCACCACAAATAGAGTATTGAATTGAAAACTCTCTCTTGCAAAGAAATTAAGTGAAATCACCCATTTCTCCAAGGTTCTGGTCAGCTAACATTTGTGAATATATAATCAATGAAAATTATATAACAACAAATATAAACCAGAATGAACTCAGACCTGCAAGTGACAGTTAACAAGGGGCCTTGAATAATTCAAATAATGCTTAGCAATTAAAAATCTTCCAAATGCAAAATATTGATTCTTTTTAGTGCTCTTGATATTAGTGTGATCTACCTAAATCCTAGTTAGTAAAAAACTTTTATCTTCAAATTAAAAGGATTTCAAATGCAAAAGTGCATGAAATTGTCTACTTCCTTTTAGAATCCATGCCTTTAATGTGTGGTTCATTTTGAAGTTAGTGGATTCATTTTATCTTCATTGTAAATGTTCCACTATCCCTATGTTAGAATTTGGTGTTAGTAAAAGTTAGTAAGTTAGCATGTCAACATTCATTTGCTTTATCTTCCTTAGTGTGAATTTGATGTTAGTAGCCCTCCTAGACCAGTGTTTTATCTGAATATTATATTGATGTATTTGGAGGTGCAAAAATTCTAGAAGGACCAGAAGAGTAGCAAATGAACCAGAAATAAAACAAGAAATTCTAGAAAATGGACCAGAATGAAACTAAAACTGAAAACAAATAGAAATTCTAGAAGGACCAGAATGAAAGACTTAAACAAAAATTCTGGAAGGACCAGAATGGAAAATCATAAATTCTGGAAGGACCAGAATGAGAAAGAAACAACAGAATTCTGGAATGACCAGAATGTAAAAGTAAACAATCAAAAATTCTAGAAATGACCAGAATTAGAAAATGACACTCTGAAATAGAAAATCAATTAATCTAGAATGCTAAAAATAAACCACAAAAAGAAATTATCTACAAGGTTAGCTGGAAAAATAAAAATGACATCCAATTTCGGTTAGTAAATCCCTCCCTGCAAAACCCCAAGTTAAGAGATAGATTCTAAGACAACCTGACCTAATAGACCTGCAACATAAGCACAATCATATTAGACCAAGTGCGAGACTCAAAGGATAAAATATATTCACAATATATTTGGCATTCACCTATTGTAACCCATTTAATGGCATAAACAAATAGATACAATTCAAAGAATAGCAAAAAAGATACACAGTGAAAGTAGTAGTCTTAGATGTATTCTCCTTATAGTTTTGCTCACAAAGATTTCTTTTGCCAAAATTAAAGCATTGTATTTCGAAGAATTCTCTTGTTTACATAGATTTCCAGCCCCCGTACAATAGCCCCCTTAGGCTTTTACAAAATACAAAAGTCTCTTTGTTTCCACTTCCTACATTTAATGATGCTAAAAAGATATAAATAAAACAAAACAAAAAAAATATTTCTTTGTTTTATATTCGTTTGATATCCTTATTTTAACATCATTAAAAACAGAACAACTTCCTTTTAAATCCTTATATCCCCTTTGGATGTATATAAAAACCATAATCCTCTCCAATAACTTATCTATAAGATAACTATATAGTATAAAAATAAAAATTTATTTAATTTTATATTATATAGTTATTCCACGAAACCCTTATAACTCCCTTTAAATATATCATAATAAAATAAAATAAACTTTAAACATTCTCCCTTATACCTCCCTTACGTGCGTGCTAACAACATGGGAAGCTTTAAACAAAGTTTCTTTTATAGCTTCGTATATAACATAAACATCATTTCCTACGTTTTATACCCTTGTGCATTATTAAATCAAAGTATTTGAATAATAACATGACTTTCACATTATGGCATAGTCCCGTCCATCACTGCGTCACCTTGCCATGAAGCTCCCATGCATCTCTCGATGTATCTGTTCTGCAAACGATAAAAGAAATCAAATTTGCTTTTCTCAGGATTATATTGAGTGAATTTAGGTTTAGGGTTTACGTAGTTTGTTTAGGGTTTCTGACATTGTAACTACCAACAATATCCGTTTCCTGGTAAAATCATCAATGCTTACCAGCCACTTGACCCCAACTAAATTCTTTTGTTGTATACTCTCTACTGGCGCACCTCTATCCATTGACTGTTACGAAATGTTCGCCAGGCAGTATGTCCCGACCAATCATGTCCCACACTTTCGATCACATCCTGTCGCTTGCACTATTTTAACTGATGTAGGCCTTCTTGAAATAGCAACCAACTTCATACCGTGTCGAAATTGTCGTATTGCTCACACACAATCTACCATGAAATCTATCGACTTTTATTTCTATCAACTTCTTACACTGCAATATTCTCCTCATTTTCAAAGTGGTTGCACCTAGTAATGACTTCGTTGTCGTGGGGTCCGTCGTCACGTCCTTGACCACCATTCTTCACATTGTAGACCTACTGAGACTGCATAACACTTATTGTCGCATTGTGCTATAATAATAATGATATCAGCTACTCCGTTTTATTGTCGAATACTCTCGATAAAGGGTTCTCATACTGTTTGTTTATTCACGTCGGTTTGCTTGTTCTTTCTCGTCGTACTACACGTCGCCCACAAACTCTTCCCATGCGCCATCATCACCTCTGTTATAACGCCACCTATACCTACTGCACTCTAACAAATTGTTGACGTCCCATCATTTGTCGTGGGATTTCTCATTTGAAAGCTACCAGGAGGCTTTGTCTTTGAAAGGCATCTTCCAATGCACTGTCTATCGCTATCTGTGCCGCGTTCTAAACCTCATTTGTCTATGTCGTGTTTATTGCCGTAACTATATACTGCCTCGTAGAACTCTGGTTGTAAACTGTCGTGTTCGCAATGATTTCAAGGTTACAATATTTATCTTCAAGTTGTCGTATTTGTCTTCTAGTTGTAGGGTGTCAATGTTGCTCATCTCGCAGACCATTTACAAATTTAACTTCCAAGATTTGCAATGCCTGAAAAACTACTCCAAACATCTATCGTGCTTGAGAATCCATCGTGCTAGCTTACGTGAATTATGTCCCTTCGAGAAGGAGTATGGTCTCATCGCGTCGTGAAATTTCCCAACTACTCCACATCCGAGGTGTCCAACTCTTCGAAAACAGTCGTTCGCCTGTGAGAGCTTGCTATCATTTTATGGGCCACCATGCCATTCACCGTATTTTCCACATATGCGAACCGTGTTCGATGTGGGCAATGGAAATAACTTCCCACTTTGCTACATCGCTTTGTCGTGTCATCATCTCCGACGTCCTCACTTTCTTAGATTAATGGTGCCCATTGTGAAGACCGCCCATTATGTGAAATTCTACATAGCCGGTTCTGTAACTGTTATAAAACCTGTGCATTACCCTATGAAAACCGTACACTTTCACATGCTCCATTTGTGTGTGCCCCGGTGTCATCTCAAACCCAATCTGTCGTAGCATCCTCCTATGGCTACCTCGACGTTCTCTTGCGGCTACTTCGGCGTCTTCTCGACGACATTATTCGAAACTCTTGTCATCCGCTTGTCGCTACAGTAATCCTTTAAACACCCTATCCTCATCACTCAAAGGTTGGGGTTGATCCATAGTGAAATGTCCATGCTGGAGATGGTCTCCTACCGTGTCCTATATACACTGACGTCGGCCACTTCGCCTATGATCGTTGCATTCTAGCTGCCGAATCATGATTCGAAACCCACGTCGTTCGCTTTTACCTACATATTAAAACATGAGATTATTTTAGGGAAGCCTTCAAATTAAAAGCAATGTTTTATTTCTTATAAACTTCAAAACTTTTATTAATGTTAATATTAAAGAAATTTAATATTAACATTAATAAATACAATGAAGACAAATACTTTCCACTTTATTTTATTTCATTTAATTTTCTTTTTTATTTTATATATATATATATATATATATATATATTTTTTTTTTTTTTTATTTTATGCTTTTAAATCCCTTCAATCCTAATACAACAACTAAGACCTACATTAAGAATTAAAATCCAAACCAAGTCAAAACACAAAGACCACGACATAAATACAAAGAAGCAGTACCCCACAAGTCAATTGCATTGTACCTATTCATGTAGGGTAAGCCATCAAAACATCACTCAAGGATAGTCAAAACTCCCGAATATGCAAACTTAAAGCAACAAATGAAAGCAAGGGTTTGAAGGACTAAGACGACTTAAAACACAACTATCATCGCAGGACAATGACTCAAGAAAATCAATCGAACGTTGAGGTTTGTATACAAAGAACATCGATCACAAAGCCCATATGATATTCGCAAAGGACACCTATAAACCATCAATCAAACCAAGATCTCCTTCAAAACTTAAGATAAAAAAAAGGTAGGTCCCCAAGTTTTGGGGCTAGTTGTGGAGCATCCACAACACATACTTGACACCTAACACCTATGACTCTTCACCACTCTTTTGATACTTTGAACTCTCACAACTCACACCTCACACTTTGCACACCTCTAAACCTTGCACACTTCAATACATAGCACATAATACTCTCCACATTTTGATACATACATTCTACAAATATAAAACACACTCCTAAACAAATATTTACAAATGTACACATGGTAATTTAATGTTATGAAGTAATGCAATATATCCAACTCACAGCCCCTCGTATTACATTATTTTACATGAAGAATTTAGTCTTTAGTCTTCATTTTTTTTTTGTTCTTATTTCTTTGACCCTTTTCTTTATTCTTCTTTTTCTTGGTCTTGGTATTTTTCTTCTGTTTCTCTAAGTTCTTTCCTATTCTTGTTACATTTCTCAACAAATCATCACAATAATATGACTCATATCCTTCATCAATATCGTTTCCATTGCTATCTGATTTGTTATTAGATGTATAATACAAAGATCCACTATTTTCACATTCATTGTGATTCTTGTTATCGTTTTATGACTTCATATTATATTATTTTTAATGTTCAAATCCATTTTGACATCAACTTTTGGATCTGAGTATTTGATATTTGAAAATTCCTTTTCATTTTTATAAACTCAAACTACTAAAGAAAGTATTGGTATTTTCAATTTATCAATAGGTACTATAATGACATGTTTATCATCTTCATTGCATATGTCAGTTTTATGCTTAGATAATCGTCAAGTGTTCCAAATTGTTCATTTTAGCTCTGAAAATTGTTTATAATATCTTTTTCAATTTCACCTCTTTCTATTTTTTAGCATTATTTATCATGCTTTGTGTGCAATATTTTAAATTTTCAAACATTTCTTTACTATGCTCTAAAAATGCATTTCGAGTAATTTCTTCCATATTGAATTTTGCAAAGCAATTATTTCTCAATAATTTTATATTTCCTTTTATGTAGACTATCTTATGAATCCCAAATTTCTATTTCAAATTCTTTCTCTTAAAATTTCAATCAATTTTTAAAATCTCAAATTTTAATCTTGAAATCATTCAATTTTTAAAATTTAAAAATTCATCAAATTTAATCTTTCAATCTTTCCTTTTATCTACCAAATTTTCAAATTTAATTTCACAATCCTTCTTTCAATAATAGTCAATCAATCTTCAAATTTCAATTCATCATTCACCATTCATTCAATTTTCATTTCATTAATCAAATTTAATTCTTATATCGCCTAATTCAATTCACTATTTCATAATTTCACTCTTAAATTTCAATTTAATCAACACTCCTCTTAATTCAATCTTCAATTAATTTCATGCATTTAGTTTCCTTATATCTCTTAATAATTATTTCATTTCCCTTTTAAATTCCTTTTACCTCCAACTTTAAGCTTTAATTATCAATCTCCAAATTAATCTCTAATCACTTATATCTCCTAAAATTATCACATAAATCAAAATATCTTTTAACAATTGTAAAACCTTAACGTTTTACCTTATTTTATATGCTTCTTGATTCGAATTAAACATTCTCAAAATTATTTGTTCTGTCTAGCTATTATATTGTTGTCTGCTTCCATAAATTTTACACCAATGAATCCATCGTCCTCACTCAACTTCTCTAAATTGGGTTAGACTACTAAAATTTATTGTACTTAGTATTCTCATGTCAAGTCAAATCATTTTCCTCAATGCTCTTTGGTCTAAAATACAATGCTTGATGTCCTCTAGTTCTCTGGTTTAAATTTTAGGTGCCCAATATTCACATTGATAAGTTATCCACACTCTAGTTTCCTTCAACAACATGCATCAATAACGTCTTCACTCCAACAACATCATTCTCCATGTATCTCAAACTTTGACACATTCACTCCATCAATGTCATTCTCTAGAACCTTCAATCCTCTCCTGCTCCTTCTTTCATGTTCCACATTTTTCTAGAATTCTTTCTACTTGTTCATCTACAATCTTCAAGCTTTATTGTGTTGCTTCAAAACTTTATCATGTGAATTCTACTCTTTGAAAAAATTTGAGTCATTTTATAGTACATTCTCCAAAGCTTTATTCCAACAAAACTAACTCCTCCAAAACTTCACCAGTCGTTCAATTTTACTCTGTAAATATTTCTCCACTTCATCAATTGTTTGCTTTTACTCCAGTCTTTTCTAATACCTTCACTCTAATAAATCACTCCAACATTCAAATTTCTTCAACCTTATTCAACAATTTCTCTTTTAAATTCTTCTTCTTCACAATATCCTCTGTCACTTTCTTCTTTAGCAATATTCTTCTTCTTCTGCAATATCCTCTTTCACAATATCCCCCTTCACAATATCCTTCTTCAACAATATCTTCACTCCAAATTCTACTCACATAGTCCACTTAATGCGGATCTGATACCACTATTGGCAATTCTGCTAGATTATCTCATAGGTTATTTGATCAAGGATCAAATATCAATCACAAAATCACATTCATATAATAACAATAATATCTCTTAAAATAACACTTTCTTGATAATTAAAGAAATACATCAAACTTGGTTACAATGCATGAATCTTTGTCTCCGATATATAACTATAAATGATAAAATCTTCAATATCCTGACTATTGCTCTCTTCAAACTCCCAAGAGATGCAACCTTTCACATACCTCACAATATAACAAAACTCTCATGATTACATGACTCTTCACATTACATCTTGACACATCTTTATGACTCTTCACTACCATATTTGACACCTAACACCTATGACTCTTCACTACCATATTTGACATCTAACTCTTCACTTTCTCTTTTGACACTTTGCACTCTCACAACTCAAACCTCACACTTTTCACACCTTGACACCTTTCACACTTTATTACATAATACATAATACTCTCCACACTTTGACACATACATTAGACAAATATAAAACACACTCCTAAACTAATATTTACAAATGTATCCCATGGTACTTTAATGTTACCAAATAATATAATATCTCCAACATACTTTAGGTCTAGAACAATGCAATCTTCAAAGGGAAAATAGACTATAAAATAAATTGAGTGCAACCATCATCATCTTGTGCAGATTGAACATAGAATTCCAAAGTCTTTTGTTATGAAATATATGGTATAAGACATAAACAACTTCATATTCATCCACTTTAGTAAATTACAAGAATAAAGCTCAAAATATACATAAGGCTTGGTTAATAAAATCCATTGAACTAAAATAGAAAGCTAACATATAATGGGCTAAGTCTAATGGGTTAGCTAATGGATGGTTTTTGAACCCCCAACTGCTTAGTGGGCTAGTATTATATGCAATTTCTTTTGGATATTCACAAGCCTCACTTTTACAAATTTTTAATCACTATTATATCTTTTCCAATGGGTCATATTAAATCTTAGATTTTATCTTCAACGTGTTCTTGCTATAATTTTCTTGAGATCACTTCATCTACTCTTTGACCAAGCCTCATTAAATTTCAAACTCAATGAAATCTTAGGCTTACTTGTGCTTGATTTATCTCGAGTGGTCTTAATTTTACTCTTTCGACCATAGCAAATGATATGGGCATTAATTCTTGTCATTCCTTGCCTCTTTTGCCTTCTAACACCATCTAGGCAATGTTGATGTCACATCATATTTGTTGATAGACCTTCGTGTCTCCATAAACTTCATATGTCTTCCTTTCTTAGATCATCCTGTAGCTGATCTAGCTTCCTCCATAATCTCCTCAAGGTCTTTTTAGTCATACCTATGACATATCTCATTAAATTTTAACATTTGTAGAGCTTGAAGTGACTTAAATCTAATTGGTTTTAAGTAATTTAATTCTTGCTCTGCCAACCACAATAAATGGTATGAGTACAAATTGTGTCATTTTCTTGCTCTATAGATATGTGTCTGCCTAGATGACATTAAAATTAGTGTCCATCTTATTTGAATTTTGAGTAGCTATATTAGGTAACCTATAAGTGAAGATTTTATGTGAGGCAAAATAAAAAATTGTAGGCGCTACAATTTATTTTTATTTGTATTTTTTGTGTTTTATTGTACTTTTGTATTTATTTATTTTTTCATTTGTTTATCTATTTCTTCTTTGAATATTTTCTTCTATTTTATCTCTTTTAATTTTTCTCTTCCTATACCTTGGCAAAATTCTATGTTTTTCGATAATTTTTTATGTTTTTCAATAATTCTTTATATTTTATAGTTTTTTTTGTGTTTTGGGAAATTCTCTACATGTTTTGGAAATATTTTGCACCTTTAGGTAATTTTTTGCATTTCCAACCATTTTCACATTTTTTGACAAATTTTCATGATTTTCAGCAATTCTATGCATGTTCCAGCAAAATTTTGCACTTTCTAGCAATTTTGGTATATTTTGGCATTTTTTATACTTTTTGACCATTTTTTTTTAAGTTCTTTTTTGCATTTTCTAGCCATTTTCTATGTTTTCTAGCTCTCTTTGCATTTTTCAACCATTTTCTATGCTTTCGGCTCTTTTCTATATTTTTTGGTCATTTTTCATGCTTTTTGTCTCCCTCCATGGTTTTAATTTCATTGGTTTCACTAATTTTTTAAATTTTGTTCTAATCCCCATGATCCATTGATCATTGAGATTGAATGGTTGACATGATTTTAAATTATTTACTCTTTATATTTTTCTCTAAATATCTATGAGTCATTGATTTGAGATCAGACAGTTGGTGCTATTTTTCTCCAAGCTAGATTTGAGATCAGGATGCCACAAAATACATATATGTGATCAAGTGTTCCTAACATAATGTTTAGGACATGTGATGGACACAATAAATTTATGTTATTTCTTTTGGTTCAAAAAATACTCCATCCACATTCTAAAGTTTGATGAATCAAATTTTCTAGCTCTTTTAAACACTCATCTTAGTGTTCTTTGATGACATCTTTATTTATAAGAATACTTGAGAGGAACAATTTATCTTTCTTGGATCAAGCCCTAAAGCTATTTTAGGAAAATAAATTATATTCCAAGTGTTCTAAATGCTCTCTAGCTCAAAATTAGGTTGAATATCTAAGGCATATTGTGTTAGGACAAAGGGTTAAGATAGACCCTAAAAAATTAAAGATATGAAAAAGTGGCCTAAACTCAAGACTCTTAAAATCCTACAAGCATTTATAAGTCTTATCAACTACTATCATAAAATTATCAAGGATTATGGGAATATTGTAGCTCCTTTAATAGACATGTTAAAAAATGATTCATTTAGATGGACTTACATAGTGGAATACACTTTTGAAATTCTCAAGCAAGCACCACTCCTATTCTTGTTATGCCAAAATTCTCTCAATACTTAATCATTGAATGTGATAACTCAAGGAATGGAATTAGGGCAATAGTCATTCAATAATGGAAACCATTAGCTTTCACTAGTAAATCCCTCACAACCAAGCAGCTAGGAAAGTCAACATATCTTGTGGGTCGATATAAATCATCCATCATAGCCTCAAATACTTTTTGGAGCAATGAGTCCTTTTGAACAACAAATATGGATGACTAAACGATTGGGCTATGATTACAAAATCATCGTAAAAAAAAAAAAAAGATAATGTTGTAGTTGATGCCCTATCACATAAATTAAATGACCAAGTTACATTGAGTGTTCTATCCTTTTTGAATCTAGATTAGATGCACAATGTCCAATGGAAGTGGAAAGAGGATCCAAACATAAAATAACTAATTTGAAAATTATCCACAAACTTTAATGTAAACTTAACATATTTTTGGTATAACCAATACTTGCGCTACAAAGAATGCATTATCCTTACTAAAAATTCTATTGTGTGTGACAAATTGCTATAGAAATTACATTCATCACCTTTATCTAGATATTCTATATTATTGAAGACTTATCAAATCATAAAAAGAAAAATTTTCTAGGAGGGGATGAACTAATATATAAAATTGTTTGTTTAGGAATATGATATTTCCCAATGTCATAAAGGAAAAATGGTTCCAGCTCCAGGCATACTCTAACCTTTACATATTTCAATGGCAATATAAATTGAAATTTCCATGGATTTTATTAGGGGATTTCCAAAGTCAATAGGAAAGTCAATTATTTTGATTATTAAGGATCATCTCTCAAAGTATGCTCATTTTTTATCTTGTTGCACATCCCTACATAACCTCCATCATTGTCCAAACATTCATAGACTATATTTTCTAACTCCATGGCATTGCTCTCATCTATAATATGTGAATGCAATCTATAATTCACCAATAATTTTTTGAGTAAACTCTTCAAGTTGCACAAAACCTAACCAAGGTTGAGCTTAGAATACCATCCATAATAAATGGCCATATTGAAATTTTCAATGTGTTTGGAGGCTTACTTATGCTACTTTGCTTTAGAGCATCAGATGTGTTAGACCAAATGGATACCATTAGCATAATGGTGGTACAATACCATTTATCATTCAAAAACCAAGATGACCCTATATGAAGTTGTATATGGCCAACCACCACCCTATCTCATATGCTATCTTATAGGTAATTCCTATGTATAAGATGTTGATTTTACTCTTGGAAATTAGGAAGCCCTACTCTGATCTCTCAAGGACAATCTCGCAATGGCTTAGAATAAGGTGATCATCATAGATACAAGCAATATTTTTTTAGAGGAGATTTGGTCTTTTGCATATTACAATCATACAAATAGACATTCTTAAGGATAAATGGTAGTCACAAGATCACACCCAAGTTATATGGGCTCTAGTGAGTATTACATCAAATTGACACTATTTCATACAAGTTAGATTTACTACCATATTCCAAAATACATCATGTCTTCCATGTATCTTTCTTGAATAAGGCCTTGGGACAACACATTCGAGTTTAGTAAGAACTACCTAAGCTAGATGATGAAGGCTCAACAATGTTAGAACTAGAGGCTATTTTGGACTAATGATCATGACAATTGTGTAATCAAACAATTACAAATATCCTAGTACAATGGTGAAAATTACACTCTAAATATGTCTTATGGGAATCATTATACCAATTTCAGTAATATTTTCCTCATCTTCAAGTTTGAGGATAAAGCATTTTTTAGGGGGATAGTGTTAGGCCCTCACATCCTAACCCTTTTTATTTATTTATTGTAATAGTTTAGTTAGCAATTAGTGGGCACCTATTTGAATTTAAATTTGACCTTGATCATTATGATTAGGGTAGATAACTTGGATAACTACTTTTGGCTAATATTAGAGCATTAGGGTATACTAAATTATCTTAATTTATTGCATTGTAAAAAAGGTAGAGGTATATTAAATAATTATATTGTATTGAACTTTACTCATAAAGGATGTTTCCCTTTGAAACAACCTATAATACAATGAAAAT
The DNA here is from genome assembly GCA_028583015.1 of Wollemia nobilis. Taxonomy (NCBI): domain Eukaryota; kingdom Viridiplantae; phylum Streptophyta; class Pinopsida; order Araucariales; family Araucariaceae; genus Wollemia; species Wollemia nobilis. Next base: position 1,192,068 of record JAQPPZ010001108.1, read on the forward strand.
ATTTGATGTTATTAATAAAATTACTGCTTACTATGTTCATTCTATTTAATTGTGTTTGTTTGTGAGTTTTATTGTGGTTTTTAATAATTCATGCAAGCAAAATCATTATATTTTGCAACATGGATTTGTTGTATAACTTGAGAAAATCGATCAAGCATCTCCATTCTTTGTCTTGATTGTGCTTCATCTAGCATCATTCAAACAAACTTTAATGTCTTATTTTCATTAGTCATCTAAGATATTTATTGCAGAAAGGAAGATATACAAATGGGCTGCTTAGTTTAATTTGCTCTCCCTATAGCTTAATATCATTTTTTCGTACATGCAACATGATCTTCATTTTGTGATTTTATACCATTGATCTAATTGCATGGATTAGTTTAGTCATTATTGTCCTAAATAATATAATAAAATATAAAAATATATTCTATATTATTTAGAAAAAATATTATATAGTGATCTCTATAGGAGAGATGTGTGAATCCTTCTTTTCATTCTTTGTTCCATGCAAATGCATAAGAATACATGTTTATATAAATAAATATGAAAGAGCTTTGAAAAAATACCAAACATTTCCTCTTTTAGAAATTACAATACTTTGGGCTATAATTATAAATTTGTTGTCTCTTGGTATTTTTATGGCACCATAGCTAAAGATAGGGCTAGGTGCCTTAATGCTAAGGCTGGAGCTCGTGTCATGTCAGTTGATTCTATAATACTATGGCACTAAGCTTGGTGTATTTGATGTTATTGACAAATATTAAAGGTGGTGGAAGGCTCTAGAGGTTGGTACCAAACGTTGTTGAGATTTATTTTAAATCAATTATAATCATGATAGTCTTGCATGGATGAAAATATTTCTTGAGTTGTTGGGCCTTTCTCATAAGCACCTTGCTATTTTTTTTGTAATAACCAAACTATTATTTACTTTATTTGGAATTTGATGGAATAGCAATAGACCAACCACATTGATCTTTGAATCCATAAGAGCTTGCATTCTCAAAGGCGTGCTTCTTTAATTATATATGACTTCAATAGAATAACTCAAACATCTTTGAAAAGGTTATGTCTAAGTTTACTTTCACTCAATTTCTAAAGCATATTTAGTTCAAATTAAAGGGGATGTTGAAATATGTAATATTTCACTTATTGGATAAGGCCAACATTGTATGATACAATATATTGTCTAATCCTAAGCCCATATGTTACCTTGTAAGGTGATCCATGTGATATTGTAATTAACCAATAATATGTCAATTTGGAACTCACTAAGATATATGTCATTATGATCAAAGGAGTATTTATACTCCAACACCATGATCCATTGTCTCAATGATAATTTGTTATTATTAGTGATTTCCACATAAGGGAAACTTCCCCATATTTTCATGTTATTATGTTCTCTTTGTTTCTTTTATGCTAATATCTAGGTAATATGTTCATTTTCTTAGGTTCTATCGAAGCTTTATATTTCTTCTAGGCCTCATGGATGAAAATAATTACATTAATAATACAAAATAATTAAGACTCAAAATATTAATGAAATATTTTATATGTCTAAAATAATTATGTACTAAGCCTCCATTAAAGTTATATTGAATAAAAGATAAAGTTTCACCTTCCTTAATATTTAGAACTACACACTTTAAGAATAAACACTATCATATACATAATTATATTTATTATTCCTCTAAAGGTAACAAATGATTTCAATAAGATTAATTTTATGTGCATTATGGCTGAATGGTTTGATGAAAAAGCATTAAAAAATATCGTATGATTACAAAACATAATTGTCTTTATATTATGAAAGTTTTTTTTCATTGACATGAATCATTCATCATATACTAAAATAACAAACATTTATCAACAAATAATGATCCACAGTAAGAGTCCACTCAATGAGACAAAGATAGATAAGACCCTTAAGATAGGTCAACACCAATAATACTCCTTAAGGAATGAATAACTCCACAAGATCTCCCAAGATGAGAGGCCATTCCATGGGAAAATATTATTACAAGAGAATACTTGATATGAATGATGATCATTATGATGATAATATACCCTTTTTATATACCCATATTTTAATGCAACTTTGGGGAGTCGAATCCTAAACCATTATCCTACTCATTATTATAATATAGTATTTTAATATGATCAACCTTGGCTTATGTGTGGCCCATTCCAACTATCCATAATACCCATATACAATATAATATTGTATCCCCATATACATATCCCTAGGTACCATAACATTCCACCCTTCTTACAAATATTTCATCCTCAAAATATGGGAAGAAACTAACTAATATGATTTTCTAAGCAATGTTGACAGTTGGTACCAACCTTGATCATCCATACATCCAAGTGATATTTTGATTCGTGGTGGTCTTTGTTGATGCCAAGCTATAATTATACCTCTTCAATATCCATAATTGATATTTTGGCTCCATGCTTCTGTCACTTTACTCTAATATTTAGAATGATTGGTTGGGTGGTTCCAAGGTGTTACTTCACCATAATTATAATCTATAACTACTCAATATTTTTTCCAAACACTAACATAATTCATACCCTTTTGAATCCATATACCCTGATAATAATATTGATTTCCTAAGCCATGTCTCTAATATTATTGTTGCTCATGGTTGTGTGGATGATGATATGCTAATTTGACATTCTATTTCCCTTGATTCGTCAACATTTTGTGTTGTTTTGAATTCTTCCTTAAGCTCTTTTCTCATGTACCCTTCTTTTGATGCATCTTTGTACTCTTCCAAAAGAGCTTCCTTAGAATTTGTTGCTTCTTCTTCCTTAGACTCTATTTTTACCTTCAATATAGTACAAATTTTAATTCCTCTACTGATTCCTTAACTTGTTCCCTTGCCATAATTACTTTTTGTTTATCTTCAAATCCTTGCTTCTTAAGCCAAGAAATGTCTTGTAGAGTTATATTTTTTTCATGTACCATAAATTCATGAAATTATATTACATGTTAATGTTAACCGTACCCAAATAATCCAACTGAGGATAACCTAGCGTAATATCCACATTATCCATATCAATAGCATGAAAATTTAAACGTAAAACATATTTATCCATGTTGGTCTTCAAATCCTCAAAAATATGAACATTCACACCATCAATTTGTGTCCTTAACTTTTTTTTCTTGAACCTACAACCTCTTAGCCAAGGTAATATTAATGAAATTATACCTACTACTAGGGTTTATGAAAATAATAACATTTTCCTTTCAAATGTGGCCATGAACTTACAAAATAAATTTTTTAGATTCAAAAAAATATTTCTTACCACTCTTTAGCATATATAACTGATAGGGATTAATATTTAATTTCTAATATTATCCCTATTCACACGAATCACATTGTAAAACATTTAATGCTCACATGGATTGGTGCATTAAATACCGCTTTTGTAAAGGCAGACATGCCTATAAAGATGTTTTTTGTGTGAATGCAATCTTCAGATTTTTATTGTGCAACTGTGTTCATTCCATATCAGTGGTATCATAGCTGAGCATTGGATTGGCGAAGTATCTTCTTCCTCTAGTCAAATCTGGTTAAAAATAGGAAACAGAAAAACCACCAATGGATCTTGTCTTGGAAGGAACACTCTTTCCCATTGCGAAAGTCGTCAAGCACTTTATTTTTGAAAAATTTCACTAGAGTCCTCCTAATCACTGACTCACAACTAGTTGGGTCCCTCTGACCTCGACCTTTAACTATTGATCCAAGTGTTTACCTTTGGATTTGCAATTATTCAGCATGGTAAAATCTCTTAGATCTATGCCCTCTAACGTGTTTTTTAACACATTTTGGAGAGCTCATTGAATTCGTTGCATATTGACACTTTCTAGATTTTTAGGTGGTTTATGACCTTCATCTATCATGTTTAGCACCCAATTTGTAGTTTTATAGATGAGATCTGCTTATTTTTAACCACTTTATGTGTTTTTAGAGACCTCACAATTATTTTTTTGGTAGTTGGTCAACCCTTATCGATGAGATTCACACTTTTTCATGACTTTGACCCTAGTGTGATCTTATGATCTGAAACATTTGAAGCCATTCCACCGGCAACAATCAGTTCCTTGTTGATTGACACCATCACCATTGTTGACAAAAATTTTCAAAGTGCAGCCATCGAGCATTACGATCAAGGGGTACAGATCTGTCATCTTGCCATTGAAGGTCATCGATCAACCAATTTTACAACAAGACCTATCTGTCGATGAGCAACTTTGACTAATTTCGATAGCAACTTGGTGGGTAGTTGTTATTTCAGTAATTTTCATCACATTCTGTAAACCTCCAATGATTCACATCAAAACAAACATAGCATATTCAGTATCTCAGACCATCGTCTACCACTACCTTTGATCATCGAACCTACTCAAACGATGTCCTCACGCTACCAAAACTTGATCACCTCTTTCAAATGCACACAAGCAAGTGCATGACCACAAAGGTTTTGTATAAACTCCACCTCTTCGTCCCAATGTCCTTTTAGCCATTACAAGCCCTAGTTGCAGTCCACTCGACCTTTGTTGGATTTTTTTGAACATATAGGAGACATTCTATAGCTAATCGACAAAACTTTGTCTTTTTTTGACATGTTCACGAAGTTTTGGCAATAATTTTTTAACCCCTGATGACTATATCCTAAGGTTCAAAGTTTTAATAAATTTCTTGATATCATTTTCCATCAAGCACCCATTTTTTGATGAGGCAATATTGTTTAGCGTGAGGGTATTTATCCCACATGAAGGAGGGGTGCATCTTTTTTCTATTTATAAACCACAACAACCACCTTTGTTGGTAGTCAGCTTTACACTGGCTACCCTCCTCTCCAATTGGTGACTCTACCCTCTAAAAATTGACGTGGTAATCCCTTGCTTTCTTGTTTGTTGATCTCGATTTCACTCTTGCTGACGTATTTGCTTCTGTCATTGGTCCCTATCCTTACTGATGTGTTTGCTCTGATCATCATTTTCAATCCCCAACCTTGTTGACGTGTCCATACGGTTATCTCCTCCTGAATCAAATTGGTCATCATCGTCATGTTTGCATTATCAAATTGATCACCATCATCATTATTGCATCCAATGAGGTGGTCTCCATCCTGATTTGTGGCCTTGGGCATGTATGGAATTGATTCTTGGGCTCCGTGGACTAGTCATTGGATTTGAGATATCAAGCATGCTCGATAACCGCTAACCTGGTGCTATCCATTGGAGTGGATTATTGTGCATCATGGACTAGCCACTGGAGATTGGGTACGCTTGATAACTATTATAAATATTGAATTTGTTGCTCAAAATAGTCGTTGGAATTGTTTAAAGTTTGACTAGTCGTTGGTGCTAAAAATAGTCATTGGAATTATTTGAAGTTTGACTAGTCATTGATTCTCATGGGCTTTCATTGGGTTTGTAGTTGGTTTGAAACTAACTGCTGGTATTTCTTCAATTGCCTCATTACCCTCCCTTGTGTCTTTAGTTTAGTCTCCAATAGGATGGGAGGGTCCATCAATAGTTGAAATAAAAATTTGCTTGTATTTTTGCCTAGTGCACTGGCCCCTAGTAAACCTTTGACAACTCCTCGTAGACCAATGGAAGCTAGCATGGCCCTAGCAGAAAAGATGGCTGAAATCATGATAGCATAGAATGAAAAGATCACTGAAATAACTACAACCCAACATAAATTAGCAGCCATAATGCAATCACTAAAAACTTCTTCCTTATCCTCCCCATTCCATGATGTTCGATGTGAAGTCTAAATCTATGAAGTTTCTCAAGATCCCGATTTCTTAAATAGTTGTATACTTGACATGGAGACTTGGTTTGAGTTTAGCAATACTCTTGATGCCCAAAAAGTACCATTTTCCAAACTCAAAATTTTCAATCTAGCTAAGGTCCTCATCTCCAATCGCCAACAAGGGCAAAATCCAATTACCACATGGGAGGAGCTAGTCAAAGCCTTAAGGGCTTCATTCTATCCATACAACTATGAGGAAAAATTACTCAATAAATGGCTAAGACTTCACCAATGCAAAATATAGTCTATCCAAAATTGTATTCACAACTTTAATCGCCTTCGAGTGTTACTTGTAATTGTTGATCTTGTTGTAGTATTGATTACAAAATTCAAGTGTTCTACTTGCACATATTTACAAGCAGATCAAATATTCTGATTGCCATATGTTGGATGAAGCATTCAATTTTGCACAACTTGCAGAGGAGAAGTTCGTTACACAACACAAGGAGCCTCATTTTTCTTCAGGAAGCTCAGCCATCGAAGTGTCTGTGGAGCAACAGAACCGAAGAAGATATTCTAATACTTCTTTCGTTAACCCCACTTCTCATCAATCATTTTCTTCTAAAACTCCCTTCTCTTCTTATTCTTCTTCTTTCTCTCAAGCTGAGAAGTTCTGTAACTATTGTAAAAATAAATGGCATGACAAAAATCAATGTCCTAACTTACAAAAAAAGAAGAATTTGTTTGCACAGTCTGATGAGGGCTTAAGTGATAACCCCATCGAGGCTACTAGTAGTGAATAAGTGTATGAGGATTTGAGAGGGAAATTGAACAATGTCACACTCATGAATCAAAATTCTCAATGTGGTGACCGTGACCATGTGTTTGTCACTAGAGCTCACCTCCTTCGCAATTTTGTTGTTGAATCAACAATGGCTTGCAAAATAATCTCATCGTGAAGTCCATTATCGATAAGTAGAAGCTTCCAACAGCCAAACATCCTCACCCATACTCTCTTTGGGTGGACAGATAGAAACAACACCTCACAAATCACACAAAATTGCATAATTGGATTTGCATTTAAGGTGACTTGTGATGTCACCCAAATGGATTGTTGTGGTTTGCTACTAGGTAAACCGTACCAATATGATAGACAAGCTACTTATGATGCATTTAAAAACACATATACATTACAAAAATATCAAAATAATTATCTCATTGAAGCCAAAAAGAAAACAAAGCAAACATCTAACTTTCTTCTCACTTGGAGACAAGCTCGAAAAGCCACTAATAATGCTCAAGCACTTGCACTAATATTCATTCGGCCACAAGAGCAAGTAAAAGAAAAGGGGCATAAAAATGACACTAAATCTCAAATACAGAATTCACAGGTGAAAAAAATATTAAATAAGTATGAAAATGTATTTCAAGAGCCCACTTCCTTACCACCAGAAAGAGAAATTAATCATACAATTGAGATAATTCCAGCAATACCTCTCCCAAATGTTCCAATGTACATACAATCCATTTTACAGTATGATGAGATAAAGAAACAATTGCAAGAATTATTAGATAAGGGCTTCATCAAACCCAAGCACTTATCCTTGTGCTTCCCCAATTTTTCTTGTTCCCAAAAAAGATGGTACTTGTATATTCTGCATTGATTTCAGGGCACTAAATAAAATAATAATAAAAAATAGGTATCTACTTCTTCGAATTGATGACTTGTTAGATCAACTCCAAGGGGCTAAATTCTTCAGTAAACCTTATCTTAAGATTAGCTATCATCGAGTTAGAATACAAGTAGAGGATACGTGGAAAACAACTTTCAAGACAAATATGAGATTGTTTGAATGGTTGGTTATGCCATTTGGCCTCACCAATACTCTAGCTACATTTATGAGGCTCATGAATGAAGTCTTTCGTGAGTGCCTTGATCAATATGTAATCATTTATCTTGATGATATCTTGATATTTTCCAATAATTAGCCTGAACATTCACAACATCTTGAGCATGTCCTTTCCATCCTTCAAAAGAACCAATTGTTTTCCAGCTTGAACAAATTCTCCTTTGCCCAAACATCCATTTCATACCTCGAATTCATCATCAATGCCGAAGGTATACAAGTTGATCCTGTCAAAGTAGAAGTTCTTCT